>JANAVB010018993.1:14092352-14519051 GCA_029216955.1 Iris pallida
GTCAGCCATAAATTTACTCGATTTTGTGACGATCATCGGATCAACAATATTGCTTCTACTGCATATAATCCGGCAGCTAACGGATTAGCAGAAGCTTTCAACAAGACTATCATCAAACTCCTAAAGAAGTTTGTCTCACTAACAAACGTAATTGGAGTGACAAGCTCGGTGATGGTGAATGTTATAAGCTTATCGTACTACAGTTCGTAATGCTACTAAATGTACACCCTTCTCTCTGGTGTATGGTTGCGAAGCTGTTCTTCCATTAGAGATTCAAATTCCTTCTTTAAGGATAGCACTCGCTAATGAACTCACTGCTGAAAATAATGATCGTCTTCGACTTCAGGAATTAGAAGCTCTAGATGAAAAGCGATTATCTGCTCAACAGAATATTGAATTTTATCAAGCAAGAATCTCAAGAGCTTTTAATAAGAAAGTCAGAGTTCGATCGTATCAAGAAGGAGAACTTGTTCTAACAGTCAGACGTCCTATGACAATGACTCATATGAGCAAGGGCAAATTTGAAGCAAAGTGGGAAGGTCCCTATATTGTGAGCAGAGTTTTCTCAAATGGAGCTTATCAACTCTCAGAATTGGATGGTCAGAAGATCTTGATGCCTATTAATGGCAAATTCCTTAAAAAGTACTATGTGTAAAATGTAAATGCTTGTAATCATCAGACAAATTCATGTTATTTTAAATCATGAATGATGATACATGATATTAAGGAAGATCACTATCGTCCTTCTCTACATTTGGACGTGGGCCACTGTTGTCCTTCTCAAAGACATGATCAGCAAAAGAACTGAGAACTTCCTTGCTGGAACCCACAAGAAACTTACAAGCGGCCATCCTCATGGTTTCTTCTTCTTCAGTCCTTCCTGGTTCAAGCAGGAAATCCAGAATGTCCCTTGGTGGCTTGGATGTAGATGAACCTTCGCCTGCTTCCACCTTCTTCGATTGAACTGGATCAGCAGGACGTTCTTCAGTGCCTTTCTGAACTTTTGAGGCAGTCTCAGTCTTTTTGGATGCTTCTCCAGACGACATTTTTATGTCGGGGAATAGAAGTATTCGTTCTTATCAGATTTCTGCTATATTTATAGGCAGAAGTTTCTCAAACGACGAAGCATCACATTCATTCGACGGTTCACACATTCATTAATGCTTGACGGTTCATCCGTTCATTTATTACATTCATCCGACGGTTCATCCGTTATTTCATCCGACGGTTCGTCCCATAATCTTCTATTAATTCATAAAGTGGGGATTCGTTATTTATCATGTTTTCATAACCTCTGAATCAAATTCCGAATCTGGTTACTCATTTGTCATGTTTTGACCTCTGCATAGAAATCAATCTATTTTCTTTTGAGTTCCTACATATTATCACGTCCATAATACCTCTGATAATATCATATACTCTAGAACGGAAAAGAAGATTTCATTATCTAACATGTCCACAAATCATCCACAAATACAAATTATTGAGCATAGAAGAATTATCATTTCTATTTCATTTCACCACAAAAAGTCTATTACATTTTCTTAGACTTTCCTACAAATAATGGAAATCTATTACAAATCTTGGATTTTCATCTTATGTACAACTGAGATCTATTTCTTCTTGGATCTTCTCTGGCAATCTCGTTGTTTGTGGCAATTCCTGGGTGTCCAACAGGAATCAAACTCTGGTCTTCTCTCTCAGACGAGAGGAGAACCACAGAGTAGGGCAACACGAAAATGTGTTGCTGCCAATACAATTGGTGGATGGAGGTAACCTCTCAAGGAAGACAGGAATGTATCCAAACCTTGGAATACAATTCCTGGTTCTGCCTTGAAAGGAACTCTACTACCCGATTTCCGGGGTAGAGTTGACTCAACCATCCAACTCTCGTGTATAAAGGCTCTTCCTACCATCTGAGGAAGACCCTTCTATCCCACGAAGAGTTCTGAGTTATCTGATTTGCGCGTCAAAAGCGCATGAGCTCCCTGATGTTGGTGTCAGAAAGACATTCTCCACAGCATCCACATCTCCAATGCCAGTTCTGAAGAAAATCTTTAGCCGAGCTTCTGCATAAAACACCAAGGGGAAAAGATCAACAGAAATCATTCAGTGTGCATTTATCAAACAGAGACAAGCGTGTATTGTTCAAATCAGAAAAAATCATTCGACACGCACTGGCAGATCAAGCGTGTATTGTTCGAATCAGAAAAAAAATCTATCTTCAAACAGCAACAGAATAAGTACGCATACTACACTAGCTTACCTTCAAGTTTGGTGCTGAAGATTGGCAAATTCATATTTGATACAGTATAGAAATCGAACATTAGAAGGCATTGCTTTCCTGTTTTAGAATGAAATCTCTCAAAAATTTCATTCTCAGAGGAGAAGAAGAAGAAGAATGAGGGATGAGTCTCTGTGAAGAATCACCTATCTATTTAAAGGATGAAGTACAAGCCTATTCTTGGAAAGGATCCGCATAAATAGCGTTCATAAACGTGGAATGAATGACACGTATGCTTTGGAAAGCAGCGCAACATTGGAAACAGTTAAAAGGATGCTAATTAATATTCTTCATTAAAAAGCACGCAGATCAAACACAGAAATTGTACTTCATTTCTTCAAAACAGGCACTGATGGCCTTACAAAAAAAAGAGTGCAACAAAAGCATAAAAAGTCACGCTCTACTTTCCAGAGCGACTGAGCTTGTTGCCTAGTTCGTCTACGCTCTTAACTCCCAAGCGGTGCAACAGAGCCTTGAACATTTCATGCTGCTCTATGAGGCTGCGTCCATCAGAAGGAGACGAGCCATCCAAGCCAAAATAGCTCAAGAAATTCTTGGCTAGTTGTCCGGGGTCATCTCTGAGCTCGAAGACAAAGGGCTCCGGCTCTTCACCCCCAAAAGTGGGGTCACCATGGGAACAAAAGCCCAACTTGCGTGCTTCTTCTGCAGCCTCTTCCTTTGGTGTCATCTTGACGTGGGATGAAGATAAAAAAATGATTCTTCTCTTGGTTTATATAACAGAGCTCGCCGGCGGTTCATATTCCTCCATAAATTGGATGCAATCAGTCTCAGAGAACGAAGAGTCATTATGACATTTAATAGGTTCATTCGGGTGTTTTCGAAGAACTTCGAAGTCTTTTCGACTTTCGAAAAAATTAAAGTCATCTCAGCGTGACTGATTCCATTTTATCATCTATTTCAAAGTATTTTGAAATAATTTATCATATTTCGAAAACTTTGAAGGGGTTTTGTAGACCTTTAAAAATGAAAGTCACGCTGAGTTGATCAGAACCAGTTCAAAAGTCACGCTCAGTTGATCCAGACAATATGAACCAAGTCACGCTAAAGACAGCTCATCATTTGTCAGAGAGTAATTATGACTGACAGCACGACAGTCGAAGAATGTCTCTTCATATGCCACGTATACAGAACTCGAGAGATCACCGCCGTCTATTGCGTGATTTTCGAAATCTTCTTCAGCAAGACTCAACCTTCGTCGAGTTGGCGTACCAAAAGGGTTTCTTGTCATTTAATGCGACTGACAAAGCAATCACTGTCAGAGATTTTGTGTCAGTCAAGGCACGCCAAATCAAGACAGCTGGCAGTTCTATCACAAGTCTGCGTATATTCGAGAGATCTTCATCTTAAGTTTGCGTGGATTCTGAAGTTTTCTTCTCAAGTTTGCGTGGATTTTGAAGCTTTTTGCCTCGAGTCTGCGTGGATCCTGAAGCTTCCTGCCCCAAGTTTGCGTGGATTTTGAAGCTTTCTACACCGAGTTTGCGTGGATTTCGTCTTCAATAAGTCTGCGTGAACTTCATCAAATTGGAGTACGTGGCAGCCATGCCACTGATCTCTCGCCTGCGTGTCCTGTAACTTGCACACGACCATGCATGATTGCCATGTGTCCAACAGTTACAGGCCACGTCCAGTAACTGCTCACAACCTTGCGTATGTTAAATCCTGCGTGATTTTTAACTAAGCACAGGCTGTGAAGACAGTTATCTTTTTAGTTATTATTTTTGACTCTATAAATAGAGTTCTTTTCTCATTCATTGTATAGATACATTGATATCTACTGTCAAAATTTTGAGAGCTTTTCTTCTTCGCATAGTCAAGGGATAAAGCGATCGTCTTCTAGATCGGATTCCTACAGTTGCAATTTTCCCAGAAATACAACAAATAAACAGAATTTCTTTATGGAAAACATGGGGCTTCTGTGCGTAAAAAGCATAAAAATCTGCCTTTACGCTAATAACTGTCATCCATGATCAGAGTCACCCTCTCCATACGTTGACACGCATCCCATTATTTCCGTGAGAATAGGATACACGTACACACGTTCTTCGAAATATGTGGTATGAAGGCCATGTAGGCAAACCACGTTCCAAACTGGCCAGAAAGAATAGGGCGTAAAAATAGCCTCAACATCCTCTGAGCGTAAAGCAGTAAGATGTGCGTAAAATAGCTCTGTCATAGGTTTTTCGCGTAAAGTGGTTATTGAATAACCTTGAGCGTAAAACTGCTCAAATAGACTTTATGCACACATCGTTTTATGAGCGTAAAAACTCGTATAAAACTTCGTACGTAAAAGAAACCAAATAGTGAGAATAAAGTAGCTCGATCCACATAAACGACAGCAAAGGTCTTTGTATGAGACAAATTCCTTTGGATTCTGTGGTAAATGCCATCATTAATATCCCCATCTCAGATTCTGCATTAAATGCGAGACTAGACAGCCTTGTCCTAGCGTAAAAGGAGTAGTTGGCTTGTCATCGGCGTAAAGAGCCATCAATTTGGACCCAAGCGTAAAACGGTCAGCTTGCACAGGCGTAAAGTGATTAGCTTCTCTGTGGTGTAAAGGGAATCAACTTTGAGTAAAATGATCTGTCATTCTAACTCCTTCTGAGAAGCACTTTTTACGCTCCTACAAGACCCCCTTCAAAGTTTTCAAATATATCTTCAAAATTTGAAATACTTTGAAATAGAAGCGTAAAAGTCGGGCTTGACTGGTCAACAGGATATGCAACAGTCATCCGCGTAAAAATGGGATTTCAACAGTCGACGTAAAGCGGAGAAGAATTTGAACCGATTCAAAAGAAAGTTCCTATAAATAGAACTTTTCGAGTCTGATGAGGTTTTTACTTGTCTCCTTGTCATTCTGAACTCCTTAGCCTCCTTTTCTTTCAACATCCCTCTTTCTTCGATCTCGATGGCTCCCAAGAAGTTTGCCGCCGACAGCAAGGGAAAGAAGTCCGCCGCTGACTCATCGCCGACCGATCATGCAAAGACCCCTATCATCGACACCATCTCGCCAGTCTAACCCTACCGTGGCTCTGCCTATGATGGGTAAAAATCCTAATCTTCAACTGAAAGGGAACTCGTCGGAGAGGAAGATGATTCAAACTCTCAGTCTTTTATGCCCACGTCGTACGTGTTAGCGTAAAAACTGCAGTACCAAACTACGCCCACGTTATACGTGTTAGCGTAAAAATCCAGAGAATACATCCACGTTGTACGTGTTAGCGTAAAAACTTGACTACACTCATGTCCATACATGCCAGCGTAAAAAGTTTCAAAGGATACGCCCACATTATACGTGGCAGCATAAAACATGACTATGTTCATACTCATATATGTCTGCGTAAAAAGCCACATTACGCTCACAAATATGGGCGTAAAAGAAAAGACTTTGCGTCTTAACAACTTTTACCAACTTATAATAATCATGTAGTCAATTTTTCCACCCGTAAAGAACTTTCGAACTAACTTGATCTCTTTTTTCTTTTTGTCAGTGGATACGCAAGCTCACCCACTCGAGGAAGTTTTCGGTTCGTCAACTGGAATGATAGGCTCGAACTATCTTGAGGATCTGTCCCATGTTCAATTTCCTCAATCAAACCCAGAATATCCCATAGAGATGGCACAATTGATAGCTTCCCAAGGAGACAGAATGTTTTTATCCATGATAGATGGGGAAGTTATGGTTTCCTGGACAACCAGCAATTCCTAAAGCCTGCTTTCTTGTTTGGGGATGCAATTGACTATAGATCACAGCCACACCCCAAGAAGGAGTCTTGGGTATTCAGATGTGGAGATAGGGTAATGTATCTCCCTGACATGGACAGGTATTACCCTTTGTCAGCCTTCATTCATGCCACCCATCCTCTACAGATGCTGTAGAATCTAACTCCCATAGCTATGGTAGGCCTGGCAGGATCATTTTCAGAAGGGAGAAGGCCAATATTCTGGGTTATCATATTAGTGCTCCCTGTGGTGGTGTCGTTCCATTCTCTGGTTTGATGCCTGGGTTTACACCGAGTGAGGACTCATCTCTCATTCAACCAGTACAAATTTCTATGTTCATAAACAAATTTCTAAGGGAAGGCATCTTGTACCCTCAGACCAACCCTAGGCTACTAGGGTGGTTGACCCCTTATAGCAGCAACTGGATTCAGATCAGTCACTGGGTCCTGAAAAACTTCGAAGCAGAATTGGAGGACATGGTTTATATGAAGCGGTGGCTTCTACTAGTTATGGCATTCATCCAAATGGCAATCTGTTCCTGGCTTTACTAGAAATGTATATGAGTTCTACAGGAACTTTTGCAACTCCTCATGGCGAGATGGGTCTAGCGCTTCATGAAATACAGTTTATCTCAAAGCTGCCAATGGGCGATTTTCTTATGAAGAATATATCCCCTCAATCGCGAATTGGCAGAATATCGGGAGAAGAACCCTGAACTGGTGCATACCTATGAAGAACTTATGTGCCACTATCTGATTGTACCAGTATGTATGACACAGGGTCATATCTGGCATATTCAACCAAGTGGACAACTTATCTATTTTATCATGAAAATAGGGTGTCCAAAACAGAAGAGCAGGTTCCGAGAAGATAAAATTCGGCTATCAAGCCTTGCTCTATAATTCCTGTAGACTTGATTCGGGAATTAATGGTCTCGCAAAAGTCTCAAACCAATATTTGTCTGTAAGAACTGGAGACATCCCTGCGGGGACTGAAACTTTAAGCTACCTGCGACATGGTAGCCAGAAGCTATCCAAAAAGGCATTGTTAGCGGGCTTCTTATCTCTGTGGTTATGAAGGTGGGTCATACCAGAATCGGCACTGCGGATAGAATTCACCGAACTGTACTGTGGCCGGCGGTATGTTTAGTTTTCAAGCACAAAATTAACCTGCTATCGGCGATGGTGTGCCGAATAAACGCTGGTCTACGAGCTTTTGGAGAAGAACTGATTAACCATGCTCCTCACCGAGATACCTTTCCAAGAGTGGAATTACCATTCACCTATCTGATAGGTTGGATACTGTACCACAATTGCAACTTACTGCCACCAGGCCCAGAAGATGAAGCAAGACTTTTTCTCCAGAAGTTTAGTAAGTCCATGTAGAGACCCACAACGATAGCAGATTCCCGAGCGGTGCTGAATTATTCTCACGGATGGAACTTCTTTTGCACCAGGCCTCTAGTTCCGGCTGATTGTCTTGGGCACAGTTTGAGGACATGGTAGACAGGGCAGCTTCATTACCGCGACCTGTCTTTAGGTGCTTGGTGTGCATTAGACCCACATCTAATGTACAGAAGTGAAGATAATTGTGCCTTCAAATTCGTACTTACCTAGTAGGTTCGCTCGTCAGTTCGGATAGGACCAACTTCATGTTGGCAATCCCTCTACTAGTTTCCGTCATTATGGGAAACTACTTGACGGTGCTCGAGTATGGAGATACTTCAATACTGCTTGTACTGGTGCGAGATTCAAAGTTTCTACGGCTACTAGTACCACAGAGCTACGTATACTCCATACATATGCTCGTTTCTATACATCTATTCGCTCCTTTGAGGAGGGCTACAGTATGTCAGGCAGTCTTCGATGGGCTAAGGAGGGAAGTGTTAAAGAGCCCATTAGAATTACTCCGGATGTGCCTGATAACGTTACAGCCATAGATGATTTTCTGGAGGTCATTCCTAGAGGAGCTGAAGAGGTAGCTGCGGGTCCAATAATTATTGAGAAGACCCAAAAAGAAAGCAAAGTGCATCCGTCACTCTTCCGGAGAAATCGCCAGAGAAGAAGAAGAAGTCGACCACTAGAGGACCTTCTAAATCTAGAGTCCTTACTTCGGAAGCTGATATCTTGGTTGAGGAGGAGCACCTTGTTGGTTCTTCAGTCCATCTAGGAGAAGGATCTTCAGCTCCTCCGCCAGTAGTAATACCAGGAGCTGAAACACTTTTGTCTCCTGGACGTCTTAGCTCCTCACTCCATTTATCCTTGCCAACTGAGCACGAATTGCGGGAGGAACTACTACCGTATCCGCTGCTGGCCGAGACCATATTCCATCAGATGAGCCAGATCTTGATTTCGATGATGATGACTGGGAGGGTGATTGATGCTTATTTAGCGCGTCCCACACCTACTCCAGGTAAACTATAATTTATACACAATCGTCATCAAATTATGACTTCTGTGTATTAACCTATTTTGTTCAACCTTCGTAGGTTTCATCATTCCTCCAAAGATTGTGACCCTCCTTCTCCTCAAGAAGACATTGAAAAAGATGAAGAGTCTGAGGAGGAAGCTTCTTCAGAAGAAGAAGGTGCTTCCGAAGAAGTAGCAGAAGAACCTGAGATAGCCACTGAAGAAGAAGCAGCTTTGAATAAAGAAGCAGTTGTAGAAGCATCTGCTGCAACTGAAACAACTGCCAATCTCGCAGAGCCGGTGACTGAAGAGGTAGTGAGGTTGTGCTCAAGTCACCAACCGAACCTGAGGCAACTGTAATAGCATCTGCTGCTGTGATCTGAACCAGTTCCTGAACTCCTCGCTACATCCCCCATTATCACGCCGCCCAGACTCTAAAACGGCTGGAGTCACGAATATTGAAGACATTGCTCCCGAGGAACCTGGGACTCAATTGACTATGACGGCAAAAATAACAACAACTCCATCTCAGCCTGTTGTTGTACCACCAGCATCTGGAGATGTTGAAGCTACAATCCCTAAGGCTTCTAGGGATCAGTTGGCCATGACAGTAACAATACCATCAACATCTGCTCCTGATCCACAACAAAGATTTATTGGATATTGCTAGTACACCCAGCTCTAGCATGGAACTGAATCTCCTAGTTGAGATTCATACTGATACTTTTTATAAGACCCTGGCAACCCTGATGAAGATGGTCTTGAATAAAAGCCTCAGTTATAAAAACTTGAAAGCAGCAATGGCTCTGACTATCAGGAACGTTGCCATGTTCAATGACGCTGGGAGAGCAGCAGCTTTGGAGAAGGTTGTGGAGGGTCTTGATCAGCCAATCAAAGAGTATCTTAAGCTGTAAGTGAGACTGTTGAAAGTCTCATCAAAGAGGAGTACGATGCCTTAACAGCTGATTATCTCGCCCGAGAAACCACTTATAATGAGGCTCTTCATGAGCATAGCATGAAAGTTGCCAAGGAGAAAGCATTCCTAGCTGGGATAAAACCTGCATTGCATAGCCATAGGGTAGCTTACGATGCTTTGAACCTTGAGATCCAGGACAAAACTGATAAAATCAGGGAAGTCGAGGCCGAGCTAGATAGCTTGAAGGCTGAGAGAGAGCATATGATTGAAGCTCAAAATCTTCATCTTACTCAAAGTTCCACTCTAGAAGACAAGCCTTCGGGGCCGAAGCTAATATCAAAATTCTCGATGATACCAAAGATAATTTGATAATCACTTTTGCTGAGCTTTCTCGATTCTGTACCCCCGAGACACGACGTGCCGAAGCCACCAGAAATGTGTTGGATTCTCGTGAGAAGCAACTGGCAGAACTGCAAAAGCTTCTTCAAGACATCTCTGCCCCACCTTAGACAAAAATGAAAGCTATTTGAATTGTTTACTTTCTTTGTCTCCTTTCATTCTGTACTGTCTTCCAGATATGAATGAAAATATTTTGTTTTATGATATTTGTTTTGCATGATCCTATCATTTGTTTGGATTTTAAACGATAGGTATGAGATAGAAAACAATTACCAGAGGTGATATGGACGTGGTAAGCTCTATGAACTCAAATAGATTATATCTATCCAGAGGTAATATGGACATGATAGATAATAAATCTCGTTTTCTGCTTTAGAGTACATAATATTATCAGAGGTAATATGGACATGATAATCTGTAAGTCTCCATTTCAGAATGGACAATACTATCAGAGGTAATATGGACATGATAGATTGCAAAAATCTATTTTTTCTATTTCAGATATACGATACTAACAGAGTAATATGGATATGATAGATCGTACTAACTCCAAGAAAATAGATTAATATCTATTCAGAGGCCGAACAGACATGATAGATAGAAAATATAAGCAGATAAGATATTTATTCAGAGGTCATGAGAACATAATAAATAATAAATCTGAGAAGATTGAAATTTTCTGTCTGAAGAAATAGGTAATCAGCTTAACCAAACTTTGGTGGCTGAGGAATAAAAGGATCAATGTCATTGATAAAGGAACAAACAAAATTCCTAATGACATAAGAGGAGTGAGACCCATCAGATTCGATGAATTAGATTCCTTCTGAATCGATGATTGTGAAGAGTTGGAAGAGATTTCTTCTTGTATATCATCATTAGGTATGTGATATGGATCATATCTAACCCATGACGACTTTTCTGGTAAAACGAATCACCACATAATGGCAACCGCATACCCTTGCCTTGATTGAGGTCTTGCATAGTCTTCAAATCATATCCTATATTCTGGATGATCTTGATAGATTGTTGACTATATCTGTCAATTCGGATCTTTCCTTTGTTTTTATCCCTCAGATTATCTGTTTGAACAACAGGGATATTTCTGGCTAGTCCGAACACAATTCGATGCTTGTTTTTCTCATCAGACGGAATCACAAAATAAGATTCTTCAAGGCATCTATAAGTTACGTAAGCTTGTGATGAAGCAGCTACAGGAAGAAGACAGGGAGAAGATGTTAAGAACTTTTAAGCATATGGTCCGACATCAACGAAAGAAAGAGGAAAGGAATTTTCCTTATAGTCAATGTATAAGGTGTCTTATGTGTTTATGTCGTCTTTATGTTGATGACTTTGACCGTCAGACGATAAAGTCATTCTTTCGATAAAATTGACAGCCATATACTCGAAAAGGAAATCTTTATTGATATCAAAGAGTACAGAATGATCAATATTTACATCATTTACAATCTGATCACCGCGCTTCGGATTAATCACTAATGGACTATTATCCGTATTTCGCGTAGATTTGCCAATATTGACAATCAATGGTGATTCTGGATCATTCGTACAAGAAGTACGTCCTTTGACCTTGATCATAAAGGGTTGAACTTGGCTTTTAGTAGGAATTTTTAGTGATTCCTCAGATGAAGCGCGAGTTCTTCCTTTAACTTTAATCATCAAAGGTTGAGCATTGACAGGTTGGGATTGAATTCGTCCCTTGACTGTGACTTTCAAAGGTTGCTCCTCAGGCGGATCCTCATTAACAAACTGATCTTCAGTAGATGACTGACCTTCAGCTATGTCTGATATCTCGTTCGCATGCTCTTGTCTATAAAGCCTTGAATCAGAGAAATAAGCTTCAACACCCTTGAAAGGATTGATATCAGTGAACTCAGTCTTCACAACTCCTTTGGAATCCATATATTTGAAACATTGGTGGAGAGTTGAAGGCATAATGTTATGCTCATGAATCCATGGTCTCCCAAGGAGAATATTGTAGGATACGTCTGAATTGATAACATAGAAAGTTACCATAGTTCGAAGATCGCCAATCTGAATCTTCAGACGAATTTTCCCCAGTGGTTTACTCTTGCCAGAGTTAAAACCAACTATTGTGGTATTAGTGTAAATCAGATCTAGTAGGGATCCTCAGCAGCCTTAGCATACTTTGAAGAATTATGTTGATTGAAGATCCAGGTTTAATATAAATCATGTCAATTTCAGTAGATCCAATATACCCAGTATAACACAGGGGCCTGTCATGCTTGTTATGCTTAACAGCATATCTTCTTGTGTAAAGGTGATGTTGGAAATTGCTTCCATCACGCTATGACATTGCGGGCATGATATGGGTACATCATCAGAACTCTTGAGCTGAGCCAAACAAGATTCTGCTTGAAGTAAGGCTTCACTCAAAGTCTCTCTACTTTCTTTAGAAAGACGAAGCAGCTCAAAAATAGATAATCTAGCCGGAGTATTGGCTAACTGAGCTAGAATATCAAATTTGTAGGGTTTTATCACCACCCCTGACTAGCAGCAGACCTCAACGGGACGTCAAAATGTACTATTTTCTGTTTTCCCTTTTCAACCACAGACGGTTTAGCAGGAACAGGAGAAGGTTGGACTGGTGATATTTCATCACTCTTCTTCTTTGGAGGATCCCTCATAATCTTTGTGGTACTTTTCCAGATCTTGTACCAGCAAAAGTTTCTTCCTCGGACTCAGGAGAAGGAAGTACCATATTACAGGATTTAATCTTCTTTCCTTTAGTTTTCTTGTAAGGATTGTTACGAGGAACCTCAGAACCCAATCCGGCAGTAGATTTATGATTTTGAATTTGCAAAAGAAGCCGAATTCCTTTATCATAATTCAAACCTTCTGCTTTTTAAAAATTATAACACATCTTCTTCATGAGGAGAATAGATTGCTGACTGTACAAGTGAGTAGGCAGCGGACTTTTGATGGGTGTTTCATTAGAGCAAGAGAAAGTGTTCTCTGTAGAAGAATGAGACATAGAAGTCTCTATAGCCACTGAAGAAGAAGGATTCGAAATAGGGAAAGAACCCCTGTAGGAGCTTTTTCATAGGCAGCGAAAACTTGTTGAGCTCTGTATAAAGGAACACTATTCATGGCTAGCCACTGCTGATGAGTAAGCTTGAGTTTAGTAGGAGGAGCTAAACTCGGAGGACATATATCCAATCCTCTCAGTCAGTCTTCCAAAGGAATATCACCCCATAGATGATCTAAATCATCAGAATCTGGAATAACGTGAGAAACCATGTGGCAGGTTCTAACTTTCTTATCCTTCTTGGTTTTTGAAGTTTTATCTTTATTTTCCATTTCAGGTACTAAGTCAGGATGTACCCACATAATTTCACCATTCTTTAAGGTGAGAGGTAGCAATCCTTTGTTTTCTTCTCGGACAGACGGGATATTCACGATTTTCATCGTCGCCTTTGGAATTGGAACAATCCCATCTGAAACTTGTTGAGGAGAAAAGTTTCCAAATTGAAGAGAGACCATGTTGGTCGTGACTGTATGCTCATCATTAGTTAAAGCGATGGCATTAGCATTAATCAGCTCTTGA
This sequence comes from Iris pallida, assembly GCA_029216955.1. Lineage (NCBI taxonomy): Eukaryota > Viridiplantae > Streptophyta > Magnoliopsida > Asparagales > Iridaceae > Iris > Iris pallida. Next base: position 14,105,690 of record JANAVB010018993.1, read on the forward strand.
ATTTTTCTCTTAAGGACATAACAAGCCCTTGTAGGATGATTCACGTATCTATGTTAGATATAATATTTGGGATTATCAGTCAAATCCACTCATTAGGTCTTCTTAGCTCCGAATCTGGAGTTTGCCACTTTTCACCAGACACTGGAATATCCCCGGGATATCGCTCTCATCGAAAGAATATTCTTCTTTTGGCCTGGAGGATTCTTGATTATTCGGCATCGCTTTATTCTTGGAAAGATTAACCATAAGGGTATCCTTTCCTTTGATATTACGATCGCCAGAAATACCAGGATTTCCTTTCTTTCCTCTATGTTCTGAGGCGAAGATCATGTTCACGAGCCAATCTGCCATTGGTCTCGGCAGAAACTGCTGCTATAATGAATGAGCCCAATCTGTGAATTGGGAACCTGTGAAGACAGCAATAGATGGTCACAGATTCATCTTGCATGTATCGATCAATGCTGAATATGGCATACCAGGGGGCATCTTCAGAGTAGCTTGTCGAAAACGTTCAATAAACGTCGAGTATCTTCTTTTCTTCTGCTTGATCTCTATTAAGAAGGACATGTTATGTCCATTCCTCCCTCATAGAACCGAGAAAGAAACATTGCTCTGAATTCGCCAAAAGACGAAATACAATTGTCGGGTAAACTACGATACCAATCGTAAGCTGAACCCGTCAAGCATCCAATGAATACTCTAGTGAGAAGAGCATCATTTTTCTGCAGATGTAATCATAATATCAAAGTAATTGATATACTGACTGGGAGAAGCCCTTCCATCAAACAACACCATTGATTGTGGCTTGAATTTTGGTGGGAAGGGTACATCATTCCAATGAGGAGGATAAGGTTGCTTAATCCCTAACCTCTGCAGCTGTATTCTTTAAAACTTCAAACTGTGCTTTGAGCTCACGCACTGCTTGAATAGCTTCACCAGTTTGAGGAAGCATATTTGATTGAGTAGTCGTTGGGAGTACCGTAACTCCGACTGGAGGCGGTACATCCTCTGGAATGATGGGGTCTGAAGATGCAGAATTTTGGTTCACCACTGGTTCCTGAGTATTCAAAGGTATATCAACCCCCTGACTATCTTGCACTGGTGTAACCATTGTCGGTTGAGTAGTCTGTTAAGTCATAATCTGATGCATATTCTGCATCACGGTGAGCATATCCTTCAATGATTGCTCAACTGCAGTGAGACGTTGTTCTGTGTTAGCAGATGACGTCTCCGCTTCATCTCCAATAGTGTAGGATTCAACCTCTTTTGAAGATACAGAAGGATTGGTATAGAGATACGAATCAACACTATCAGTCTTAGACTCAAAGGATTGAGTACCCCCAGCTTCTGAATCAGAAGTCTGTAACTGTCTCTGTCTTCTTGACCGAGTATTCTGATATACCCCTTCAAAGGAATCAAGAAGTCTGTTGAATTGTTGTTGACCTGGAGTTTGAGATGTTTCGTCTAGGACGTCGTCCTCTGTTAGTGTGAGATGCCATGTTGACCGATGCATATGGCAACTCATCAACTTGTTGTAGAGACGGATTAATACTCAATCGATCAAAAACTGACCATTTTGCAATTGAGCAGCAACAGTTGATTACAACCTGGTGACACTCACTATGATGATTTCTTTGAGGAAATGTCACAGAAGATTGTCTAGTTTTACGCTTTTGCATCAGCAATTCGCGTAAATCAGAAGGAGAAGAAATAGTAGTCTTCTTTATTACATTTGGGGTAGAAAAACGTTTAGTCCCATGTGTGTAAAGAAGATTACTGGCTGCATTCGCAGAACCAAATTGTACATTTTTACGCATTTCGAGTTGTGTGCGTAAATCTTGCGATTTTTAGCACGAAGAACCCATTTTATTGCGTATAATTTGTAGGTTTGGAACCTTGCGTAAAGCAGTATAACAAGGCTGTTGCCCAACCACATTTTTACGCTGTATGCATTTAGATAAATTCATTTTAGATGTAACAACATCATCATGAATAGCACCTACACTGTCACAGACAGGAGATTTATCTTTACGCGTGGAGCGTAAAACTTGTTTATCTACCACGTCACAGACGGGAGATTTTCCTTTACGCATGGAGCGTAAGTTTTGTGGGTCTACCACGTCACAGACGGGAGACATATTTTCACACTCAGGGAGAGAAACCTAATTTTTACGCGTAGAGCGTATAACCTGGTTTTTACACCTGGAACGTATGTCTGCCACGTTACAAACGGGAGACATATCTTTACGCTCATGGCGTATCACTGGAGTAGAGACTGCCTCATCACAGATGGAAGCCTTTACTTCAGGAGAGGGAATAATTCCCTTGCTGTCAGCAGCCACAGAGAGATTCAAAGCCGTTTTGGATTTGGAAATCCAAACTTTTTGTACTTTGCGAGACTTTTGAACATTGGAGTAGCGAGAACCACCCCCAGTTCGAGCATTTCTTCATAAGCAGTCTGGTCGAAGTGTAGAACCAGAGTCTTCTTTGTCGATCCAATCAACACATCATCGTATTGAGCAATCGTCTCCTCGTCAGAGGAGAAGGTCGTCCCCAGCAGAGTAGTCATTTTGTTTTTCTTAACAAAATTGCCTTGAAAGCTTTTGGAAGAAAAACGAGAAAAAGTACAAAAGAGTACAAATTTGATTCTGGGGAGTATTGCTAGAAGTCTGATCTTGTAAATGATCACTTTGTTCCTTGGACTATACGATGATGATGAAGATCACTGCTGGAAAGTGAACAACTGGAAGAACTAAGGCACCAGAAAGGTATCGACAACACTTGGGCACTAATGGCGAGATCGAATGCTTTTCTGCTTAGCTTCACTCTGTTCCTGAAGAAAAGTTGAAGATGGATGCTCCTCGAAATTCAAAGTCTCTGGGCTCTGATCTTTCTGTATTCTCTCCTCGTCTCTGTGTGTGTATGTATATCTCTCCTGTCGTCCTTTAGTATGAGAAAAATCAGTCTATTTATAGACTGGGGCTTCTGTGCGTAAAAAGCATAAAAATCTGCCTTTACGCTAACAACTGCCATCCATGATCAGAGTCACCCTCTGTATACGTTGACACGCATCCCATTATTTCAGTGAGAATAGGATACACGTACACACGTTCTTCGAAATATGTGGCATGAAGGCCATGTAGGCAAACCACGTTCCAAACTGGCCAGAAAGAATAGGGCGTAAAAATAGCCTCAACATCCTCTGAGCGTAAAGCAGTAAGATGTGCGTAAAATAGCTCTGTCATAGGTTTCCCGTGTAAAGTGGTTATTTAATAACCTTGAGCGTAAAACTAGCTCAAATAGACTTTACGCACACATCGTTTTATGAGCGTAAAAACTCGTGTAAAACTTCGTGCATAAAAGAAACCAAATAGTGAGCGTAAAGTAGCTCGATCCACATAAACGACAGCAAAGGTCTTTGTATGAGACAAATTCCTTTGGATTCTGTGGTAAATGCCATCATTAATATCCCCATCTCAGATTCTGCATTAAATGCGAGACTAGACAGCCTTGTCCTAGCGTAAAAGGAGCAGTTGGCTTGTCATCGACGTAAAGAGCCATCAGTTTGGACCCAAGCGTAAAACGATCAGCTTGCACAGGCGTAAAGTGATTAGCCTCTCGTCGGATCGGTTCCGTATCCGGTTGTAGAAAACTGGACGAAAGGGGAAGAGCACAGTGACTCAGATACAGAGAATGAAGAAGAAGATACATATGTTACGCAGGGGGAGCAGCAGACAAGGGAAAATGAGCTCCAAGTCTACAGAAGGAGACAACAGAAGTCCAATACTGTGCCTATGTCGTGCCCTGTGCCTACTGTACCAAGTCCCTCGTCTACTCATGTCCCAACTCCTGAAGATGTTGCCCCCGCATGAATCACTCGAATTCTAGTGTGGATCACTCCGACTCGGATGGTATGATCTCTCCACCACCTATTTCTCCCTTAAGGAGATCTTCTCGCATCAATGCTGGTAAGGCTCCTGCTCATTTTGATGATTACGAACATGACATTGCCAACTTCTGTCTTATTCTAACATTTCTTCGAATTATCGAGCCTTCATTGCATCGTTAAACTCTACTTCATTGCCAAGTATTGGCAGGAAGCAAAGAAAGATCCAAGGTGGAAAGCTGTAATGATGGAAGAACTTGGGGCACTGGAGAAAAATAAGACATGGGAGCTGGTTCCATTACCCAAAGGAAAGAAAGCTGTGGGATGCAAATGGGTGTACACAGTGAAAGAGACGCCAAAAGGAAAAGTAGAGCGATACAAGGCGAAGTTGGTTGCAAAAGGATTCACGCAGTCATATGGAATAGACTATGATGAGACGTTTGCCCCAGTAGCAAAAATGAGCACCGTAAGAACTCTGGTCTCTATTCCAGCGAACTATGGGTGGAAGCTGTACCAGCTAGATATAAAGAATGCCTTTCTTCATAGGGACCTGCAAGAAGAAGTATACATGGAGCTCCCGCCAGGGTGCTACGCGACGGAATCAAACAGAGACGTCGCAAGGAAAGGTGTGTAAACTGAAGAAGTCGCTATACGGGCTCAAGCAATCTCCTCGAACCTGGTTTGACAGATTCAGAAAGGTTGTTACAGGCATGGGATACCGTCAAACAAATACAGATCGTACGGTCTTCCTCCAGCATGCAGGAGGCCACATCATTATACTTGTTGTATATGTGGATGATATAGTGATCACAGGTGATGATGAAGTCGAGATCACTAAGCTGAAGTCAAAACTCGCGAAGGAGTTTGAAGTGAAGGATTTAGGAGCGATGAGGTACTTTCTAGGTATCAAGGTGTGTGAAGGCAAACAAAGAATTATTCTCTCACAGAGAAAATACACACTAGATCTGCTGAAGGAGACAGGGATGCTAGGATGCAAAGCAACAGTCACTCCAATTGACCAGAAGTGCAAGTTGGGAGCAGAAGCAGGAGAGCCCATTGATCGTGAAAGATATCAAAGACTTGTAGGGAGATTGATTTATCTGGGACACACTCGCCCTGCTATCTCATTTGCGGTGAGTGTAGTGAGTCACTACATGCATGATCCAAGAAAGGGTCATATGGAAGCAGTATTTCAGATCTTGAGATATCTGAAAGGAACGCCGGAAAGGGGCTATGGTTCAAGAAGAATGGACGCATAGAAGTTGAGGGATACTGTGATGCAGACTGGACGAGCTGCATAGACGACAGAAGGTCTACCACGGGATACTGTATTTTTGTAGGTAGAAATCTGGTCTCATGGAGAAGCAAGAAACAGTCTGTGGTAGCACGGTCGACAGCTGAAGCAGAATACAGAGCAATGGCTCTAGGAGTGTCAGAGTTGATGTGGGTGAAAGCGTCGCTGACAGAGTTGAAGCTAGACAAGGGAGCACCATTACGTCTTCTGAGCGATAGTCAAGCTGCAATAAGTATAGCTAACAATCCAGTTCAGCACGACAGAATGAAGCACATCGAGATTGATCGATTCTTCATCAAGAAGAAGCTGGAACAAGGGATACTGAAGATTGACCATGTCCGCTCAGAAGAACAAGTTGCAGACTGTCTAACTAAGGATCTTAGTTCATTAAGTCTGTCGAAGCTGTGTAACAAGATGGGGATGATCAATATCTATCGCCCATCTTGAGGGAGAGTGTTGAGAGTCAATAAGGGACTTTTAGTCCCACATCGAAATATGTAGTATGTAGAGGAGCTAGACCTATAAGTAGTGAAGTAGTCCATCAATAAAATAATCAACTATTATTTCTACACAAACCATATTTACTGTTTCTGGTATAAAATAAGCCTTAGTGCATATTGCTTAGCCCTATAAACCATTTGTTGGCTTTGAATTTCACATTAAATAATTGTTAATATAGTTCACCTGGGTACTTTTATATATGAGCATGTAACGTTTTTAGCTGTGTCTTTTGGTGGTGTAAGGTGGGATTGTTGGCATTTTGGGGGAAGAAGTGATGCCAACATCTAGCTGTTATGAACTTGTGTCTGTTCCTCTTTTTATTCCTAGTTGTAACCGACATCACTCAACCTCAACTGACCAAGTGTATGCCACTTCAAGACTATTTTTGTTTGTACAACCTTCCACATATGAAGCATTCCTAAAATAGGATTAGCTCTTTCGGGTAAGATAAGTAATGCTTGTATGCATCTTGAAGTGGATACTGAAAGCTTAGAAATCATAGATAAATGGATGCATATGAAAAACAAACTAGAGGTATCTCATGGTGATATGGCCTTTGCTTTTGATGGGAGGATACAGGAACAACTTGATTGATGCTTGCATACCTGGAGCCTCACTTTTCCACATACGAGTTGTTTCTTGTGTACGACCATGCATTATAATGTTCTATCTAAATTCCAAAAGTATGCGTTCTCTACCAAGTTTCAGTGTATAGCATAAAGTGTTTTGTGATGTCTTTACCTGGAGGTGATGAAGTGATTGAATGGGAACTTAGAACTTTGTGTCTTCTTGGAGTGACTTGTTTCATTTAATGTGTAACATCTCATAGTTCCATATCTTATGTTTCATGTTGGATATCCTTATTCTGGTCATTGAGCAGGTATAGTCTGGTAGTTCCGAATGAAGTTCTTACCACACGCTTGCCTTTTACCAACTTGACAAGGAGTGCCTTGACTGAATCTGGTCTTCAGAGTAGCATAGTTGGTTCGGCATTTAATCTGCTAAAATGTGCTCAAATATGATTGATTAATAGTTAGACAAATGATGTCTTAATATCACTAAACGTATACTTGAATGCACCGTTTGAGTTGAGATATACTTGTCTAGGGTATGGACCGTGTGGTAGATAATCATGAATACTACTTGCTATCTTTTGATAAGGTCACCATACCGTGTCATGCTTAATTGCTCCCTTGTTTTGATATTGGATACATGGATTGTAGCCCTTTAATTCAATTGCTCGTAGTTTTCTTTCGAGTTATTGTGATCTTGATATATCAACTACAGCCCGTTATTAGCCATAAATTTCTCTAGACTGTTCATCTTGATCGATTCGATATCCATTTTCTTGCAAAAGATTATTGGAGTTCTGAAGTTACAGGTTGTAGTGGTTGTCTTGTTTCATTTCTTGTATAATTGTTAAGTGATGCAAAATACTGAACTTGTATATAATTGGGGGATAACACTCGAGAAGTGTGGCCCACAGATACATGTTGAGAAGTGAAGTAAGGGTTCGGATATTACGTCTGACATGAACATATCAGACTGAAATGCTTATAGTTGTATTTGGATTTATGAAGTAATGGAACAAACTATGGTAATGGATCAGTTTTGGAAGAATATTTGATGAATTGTTGAAGGAACTTTTTTTTGACCCGTTTCTTTTTCAAGGTTGAGAGGCACTTATATATTTTTTCTCAATTTTCATTTCATCTATGTACTCTAATCTATATTTTCTGTTGTATTCCAGTTTTAGAATACCTGAGAATCTCTTGTTGTTTAATCTTTTTATATTTTATGATTGTATTTTTTACTTTTTTTAAAGTTTGTGTGTGATTGTTTGTCCTTTAATAACAGCATCCCAAGTGGAAACATTCCATTATGTACTCTATTTTTCTTGGAAATTATATAACTTATTATTTTTGGAGTGTTTCCTTCTTATTGGCACACAATGACAATCTAAATTGACTTCCTATTTTTTCCATTATTTTTCCTTCTTTTTTTTCTTTTGGTGGGCCCAATTGGTTACTGTTCACAAGATATTTCAACTCTTGGTTTGCTAATATTTTTTAAGTGTGGATAAGAGCCTACGCAGTTTCCAAGTGTTACAAATTTTGACCAAAGCAAAAATAGGGCACTTTGAATCACTTTCATGCTCTAAATGATCAGAAATTATAGCTAAATGTGCCTATATCGTTCTAGATTATTAAACCGCAGAGCCAAATGGTTGTGGTTAGGATTATAAATTTTGTCCATAAGCACCAGACTTGCTCTCTTCTTGGTCTTTTTTGTCGGCAAGGAGTGTAGACAAAGCCAAGTTTAATGGGGCCTCTTCAGCCTGGAATGTTGAATTGCAAAGAAACTCATGGCTGTAACTGACAATGACAAGTTCTTAATATGGAAAAAGAAAACTCTCTCTTTTCCGTAAATATAGCCTGTTAATCTTTTCGGTAAATCATGCTCAAGTACTCCTATCTCTACTTATTATAAAGGAGCTTGTATATATCATCAACCATTTTTTTAAAAAAAAATAAAGTAAAATTTTAAAATTAACTATTTTTTTTATCTTCTGTGTGGATAACCGAACACTCTCTCCTCACGTAAAAAAATTAAAACTAGAATATATTTAAAATTAAAATTATGTTTGAACTAATCAAATAATATTATCTAGTTAAACATATATCCATAATTTAAAAAATAATCATAACAAATTATATTAAAATATATTGAAATTATATTTTAAATACTCTAATATTATTTAAAAAATATGTTTTTTTATTAATACCATCATTGATTATTTTTTTTATACGTGAGGCCATTTCCAATAGGGGTTTCTATATCCCCTATATCTATGGTAGAAACTTTTTTTTTTTTGAAAAATTTTCACCCAATGGTTCTACCCCCAATTCCTATCATATGTGGCATTGATGTAAATGGAAAATTTATACTATAATTTCTACACGTAGAAACTCTCGTATAAATATTTCATCTCTCATGACAATTATTATTGGACCCCACATCATTAAATTGATCCTTTCATTTTATATCAAGTAGTATAGAAATGGAGGACCATCGGAGAGTATTTTTTGTTTGTACAATTTCTCTATAAAAAAACTCAATTTTAGGAGAACATGTATGTTCCTGTTCTCCTACCTTCCCTTTTTAATACTTTCATTTTGATATTGGAATTTGGTAGTGGTCGGTCATTTCTCATGATTTCTTGTTTGATGCATCATGTATGCATCAGTTGTAGACCAAGATCAGGAACAATCTCTTGTCAGATGGGCGACTCCTCAACTTCATGATAGCTCCATTTAGCAAAAATGGTTGATCCGTCACTAAAGTATCCCGCAAAATCACTTTCACGTTTCTGCTGATATCAGTGTCTTGTGCGTTCAGTTGCTCATTTTGCACAAAAGTGAGTGTGGATAGAAAATATTATGCTTCAGCAGTCCTTAGAATCCTTACAAAATTTGATCTCCTCACGTTGTTTAACTTCATATTCCTATATTTATTTTGGAACCATATCCATCAACACAGAACAGTGTTTTTTTTAAAAAAAATTTTGAGTTGCACATCACTTCTATTACCATAATTCAAGGTGCACCCTATCCAATTATCATATATATGAAGTCCCTCATTTTTGACGGAAACCGTCTATTACCAACGATCAACTCATTTGACCAATATTTTAGGACCAAAATACACTCCATGTCATCACCGTCTTCCCCACGCGCCTCCCGTGCCGCACGCCCACCCCCAACGTGCGCCTCTCGCTCCTCCCTTCCCTCCGTGGACAGCCGGAGCCCCCTCCCCTCTCTCCCCACCCCACCCCCTCTTTCTTCGATGCCGGCAGCCGGAGGGGACGGGGCGTGGAGCAGCAGCAGCAAGGACATCAGTCACAGAAGTGGCAACATCTAGCAGCATCGGCAGTGTCAGCAGCTAGCAGCAGCAGTAGTGTTAGCAGCTACAGTAGCAGCGGCAGTAGCTAGCGGCAGTGGAAAAGCGACGGCGGCGACGGTGCGGGGGCGTGTGCAGTAGGATGGAGCGAATGGGACATGGTAGGAAGGGGGCACGCGAGACAGAAGAAGAAATGGGTATTTTGATCATAAAATTTCGGTCAAAGGAGTTGACCTTGGGTCATAGACGATTTTCGTCAAAAGTGGATAGTTTCGTACATTACGATAATTGGGTTGGATATATATATATATATATATATATATATATATATATATATATATATATATATATATAGAGAGAGAGAGAGAGAGAGAGAACGACTATATATATAGTCGTTCTATATATATATATATATATATATATATATATATATATATATATATATATATATATATATATATATATATATATATATATATATATAGTCGTTCTTCTCTCTAAGTCTCTCTCAACCGTACGTCTATCTCTCTCTTCCTCTCAATTGTCGTGTCGCATCTCTCTCGTATCGCGCTTCTCTCTCGATCATCTATCATGTAACACCTCTAAATATATTTAATATTTTTTCTAATTTTTTAAAATAATTCATCCCACATTTTATCCATGACCTAATTGATTTTGTCATTATTTGCTCTTAGATGACGAGATTAATTTGCTCTTAGATGGAATGCAATTGTTTGCTAGTATAATATGTTAGTGCAGCTGCTACAAAAACCAAGTTTCCATCCTTTCAATTTCCAAACGTTTCTATACATTCAATTTTCATACGTTTCTTTCCTTAATATTTAACACCTATCTATATTATTACTCTCTCATTAAACACCATTCATTTTATTGAGGTGTTGGGTTTCTTATATAATGCATGGTTTTTCTCCTAGAGAGTACACTTGACACAAAAACAATTATGTACGAAGCCTCTCTCAAATTCTTCTCTCCTCCGAAACGCTGTTGTTCTTCTTTTTTCTTGCTCTGGACAGAGCTAAGTCGAGGGTCACTCTCTCCAAGTCGTCACTACCAAAATATGCTCATTTAGCGACGGAGGTTTAGCGACGGAATTATTCCGTCGGTATTAGCGACGGATTCGTGCCCGCTCAGCGACTGATTACCGACCACAAACATTTGCCATTTTTTATTTTAATTTTAGGGGCAGGAAAGGTCGCACATCCGTCGCTAGTGTGTCGGTGTTATAGCGACGGATCTTCGGTCGTCGCCACGTAGTCGTTTATTTGGCGGGAATTGTGTATATAATTGGCGGGACATATCTTCGACTACGTAGCGACGGATATTCAGTCGGATAATCAATAATAGCGACTACCTGGCGACGGATTTTTCGTAGTCGCGATTCCGTCGCTAAATGAGCGTTCCAGACTTAAATGAAAAGGCGAGGGGAACTTTTGGCATTCCCCCCAAATTCAATCTCTCTCTTCTCTCTCTCTCTCTATCTCTCTCTCTCTCTGTCTCTCTCTCTCTCTCGCGCGGCTTCGTGAACGGCGACGGCGTCCTCTCCTCTCTCTCTCCCGAAGGTAATCTCCTCTCTCTCTCTCTCTCTCTCTCTCTCTGTCGCGGGTGTCGACGTAGGGGCAGCGGGGGCGGCGGGCTTGGGGACATTCGGGCTTGGGGCGGGGGCGTCGGGGGCTGGGCGGCTGGCTTGGGACGGGGGCGTCGGGGGCTGGGCGGCTGGCTTGGGGCGGGGGCGGCGGGCTTGGGGACATTCGGGCTTGGGGCGGGGGCGTCGGGGGCTGGGCGGCTGGCTTGGGGCGGGGGCGTCGGGGGCTGGGCGGCTAGCTTGGGGCGGGGGCGGCGGGCTTGGGGACATTCGGGCTTGGGGCGGGGGCGTCGGGGGCTGGGCGGCTGGCTTGGGGCGGGGGCGTCGGGGGCTGGACGGCTGGCTTGGGGCGGGGGCGGCGGGCTTGGGGACATTCTGGCTTGGGGCGGGGGCGTCGGGGGCTGGGCGGCTGGCTTGGGGCGGGGGCGTCGGGGCCTGGGCGACGGGCTTGGGGCAGGGGTGTCGGGGGCTGGGCGGCGGGCTTGGGCGGGGGCGTCGGGGGCTGTGCGGCGGGCTTGGGGCGGCGGGCTTTGGTGGGGGCGGCGGGGGGCTTTGCTTATCAAATTCATCTAATTTATATATTGGCTAAATAATGTGTTATCCATATTGGGTGTTATCCATTAGTTTGGTGGTGTTTGGATTAGTAAATGTGAATATGGCGTTTGGGTTCATGGTGTATATGTTCACTGTGTCAAGGACAGTGCGAGTTCTTCATCTGCATAAGTCAGTGTTTGGGTTCATGGTCTATACATCTAACTGTGATATACATATATATATGTGCCTATTATAATTAGCATGCAGGACGGCTTGGGGTGTAATGTGTGATTGTAGACATGGTAGGAATTATAGGTAATTAACGCTAGTGTGACTAGACTAAGGTAGTGCTTGCTAGATAATAAGGACACTCTAGTATCCTAACCAAGTTAATTTAGACTAGATATTTAGGATATAGCTCCCATATCCTAGAAGTGGACTCTTGCAATTTAGAAATAGATAGATTGACTTAGTTTGGTATCGGTATCGCACTATCGGTATCGGTATCGGTATCGGTATCGCACTATCGGTCAAGGTTCACAATCATCGGAATCGATTTCGGACTATTCCTATGAGTATTGGTATCGGCGATATCGGTAGTATCGGCTGTATCGTATCGGAGTATCGGACTTTGGTATCGGAAAACAAATAATTATTAATAAATTATTTACATTTAAAAATATATATTTTATACATTTAGGCATAATTTTAAGTATTTCAGCGTTATTTCTTAGTAGTTTTGAAATTATATGAAATAGTAGTCACCCGTACCGATTGGTTTTGCCGAATTGACCGGAACAAAGATCCCCATAGTCGGTATCGGTCAATATTTGGTATCGGTCGGTATCGGATCGGAACATGCCAAACCGTATCGGTATCGGCCGTATCGGATCGGTATCGGCCGATACTTTAAACCATGCTATCGGTATCGAACTATCGGTATCGGTATCGGTATCGCACTATCGGTATCGGTATCGCAGTATCGGTATCGAACTATCGGTATCGAACTATCGGTATCGCACTATCGGTATCGGTATCGGTATCGGTATCGCACTATCGGTTCGGTATCGGTATCGCACTATCGGTATCGGTATCGGTATCGCAGTATCGGTATCGAACTATCGGTATCGGTATCGCACTATCGGTATCGGTATCGGTAAAAGACGGTGGTTGACAGACGACGAGTATGATGCCGCTCACCGATATGTCTTGTTAAACTGTGACATACAAGAAGTGAGAGATTTGGAGAAGTAAGTCAGTACACTAAATATCGTTATAATCTCGAATTTGATGAAGTAAGTGACTACACTTATATATTCTTATTTTCTCTAATAGTGTATTTAGAGATGAAATCAAAATGAGGAGACCCGATATTACCGATGAGGGACTTCAAAGAGAGGTTGATTGTACATTTCCGTCATGGTTTCGCAAATACGTAAGTAACTGTGATTATAATTGAGATTATTAATATATAATCTGAAACATTTAAATTATAAATATTTATTTACAGGTTTTATTGCCTGAAACAACACTCACTCATGAGAGTGTTCGTTATCTGGCACTGGGACCGAAGAAGCAAATAAAGACTTGGCCAGGCTATGTCGTTAATGGCTTCAGGTTTAAGTCAACTCAGAATGCTATAAATGTCGAATTTATCAATGACGGCGTCAATACCAAGGATTCCGGTGTTTGTATAAGAGGCACCGTCTATGACGACGAGCCGGACTTTGACTATTATGGAGTGCTTCGGAATATTGTAGATTTACAATATACTGGTCCATATGATATGCATATTGTGATGTTCAAATGTGAGTGGTTCGATACGACACCAAATATCGGTTGGAGAATCGATAAACAATTTGGATTCGTCGATATAAATCATCGCAGGAGGTATAGAGGGTCCGATACATTTGCAATAGCAAATCAGGCTATTCAAGTCTACTATACAAGCTACCCAAGGCGTCGTAGAGATCGATTTGACTGGTGGGCAGTATGCAAGATTAAATCTAGAAATACATTCAACGTTGGAGACCCAGCATACCAAGAGGACCAGATCGAAAAGTCCCAATACTTGGGACAACACTCAGATACAATGGATGTTGAAGATATTGTTGAGGAAAATAGAGGGGAGGAAGAGGTTGATACACAAGACTTAGCTGTCAACCAGGGGAGAAAGAGGCGTCTTGTCCCAAATTTTGAGGCAGAAGAAGAAGAAGAAGAAGAAGAAGAAGAAGAAGAAGAATTTGATGGGGATGAGGATACAGATGAAATCGACGATGAAGATAAGGATGAGGATGAGGATGAGGAGGATGATGATGAAGACGAGGCCGAGGATGAGAACGAAGACGATGATTAGGTTAAATATTGTTGTATAGTAAAAACACTTCCAATTACGTGAATTAAGTTTGACCTCATAAAAGCAATTACGTGAATTCATGTTTTTTTCATTCGATTATTTACTTATTGCAGATGGCACTCCTAGTCTTTTTCGTCGCGGCGGCACTCGTCTCCCTACTGGTGGTATGTATATTTTAGTTTAGTTTTTTATATCCATTTACACTTTCATATTGTTAATTATGTTTATGTGTTCTATTTACAGGTCATGATGGCTGGCCGTGGTCGTGGTGCTGGTCGTGGTGGTGGTGGTGGTGGTGGTGCGGGTCATGGTCGTGGTCGTACTGGTGCTGGTGGTCGTGGTCGCATTCAGAGTTTCCGGGATGTGACCCCATCGAGCGAGCCCGACCTGGAGAGTACCCCGGGCACAGACGCATCCCGCCCTCGATCGACCACTTCATCGAGGCATCAGTCCGGATCTGCTAGCGGATCCGATCCGCTATCGGAACCACCAGCAGCGGATCCACCAGGGGATGCCCCAGTTACTGCACAGTGGACCCCGGAGTACCCCCATACTCAGTTCCATCCGGTTACTGGAGAGTACATACGCGGACCCGTGGATCCTCCGACGGCACCAGAGAGGCCGAGAGGCGAGTTCCGACGAGAGCTATGGCCCGCGGGGACCTCGTAAGTAAATTTAAGTTAATTTATTAAATTTCTTTCATTTATTCAAGTTAATAATCCAGTCGTTTTTTCTTTGTAGGTTTTTTCCGTTTAATGTTGGCAGGGCCCTTGGAGAAATTATCAGGGCTAACTTCCACGGTCCTTACCTCAACTTTACGTCGGTGCCCCCAACCGAGCAGTACGTCTGGCTCGACGAGTTGAGGGTATATATCTATATTTTTTTGGTTAAGTCTATGTGATTCTTTAATCAACCATTTTGTAAATTATGTGATAATTGATTTTCTGTGTTAGAGAACGTACTGGTGGCCCCCTCATCGCGAGGAGGGGATCCGCTGGACCTACCGAAGCGCATGCTCGAAGAAGATACGGGATATGATTCATGACCTAAAGATGGGGCATACGAGGCCGAATTGGATCCGGCAGGACTATTATGAGGACCTCTTAGGCATGATGGATAACCCTGCATACAAGGAGAAATCGGAGAAGGCGAAGGTGAACCGATTTGCCTCGGGCCTTCATACGGGGGGATCAAGGTCTCACGCAGCGACACTTGCAGATCTGGTGAGCAACCATAAATTTATTTCACTATCGAATTAGGTATTATTAATTAAAGGAGTTAATTAGTTTCTACGCAAATTTCGTATGCAGGCCCAACGGGCGGTGAAGGAGGGAAGGGCGCCAGAATCGGTCACCATGCACGACGTCTTCCAGCATACGCACAAAAGACGGAAGGACGGGAGCTTCGTCGACGAGAGGGCGAAGGAGACTGATGTAAGTACTTATGATTATGAGATTAACGTTAGAATTAAAAGTATTCGGACTATAACTTAGGTAAACTTAGGATTCACACTTAACTTAGTGAAACATAGGATTTAGATTACAACTTAGGTAAATCTTATAATATAAACACATTCATTTGATAGGCTGCGTATCGTGAGGCCCTTAGTCGGGCTCAGTTAACTGACACCGAGGATGTCGGTGAAACGACGCCCTTCCGGACGCCCTCTTCTTTGGCCGCTCGGAACGACTTGTTCGTAGATACCGTCGGCGGCTTTAAGAAAGGGTACCTGTACGGAGTCGGCTCCCTAGGGCCACTGCATATGGCGACGCAGAGATTTCCACCGACACCGCCTCCTCCCTTGGCCCGGGCAGACGATGATGTTAGGTCGCAGCTTACGCAGCTGCACGAGGCGGTGTCGTCCTTGCGGGAGCAATTTGCCATGCACTTTCCGCCTGCGTCTGCTGCTGCCGGGGCGTCTGCTGCTGCCGGTACGTCTGCTGATGGTGCTCGTCCATCTTCTACTGGTCCGTCGACTGCAGGTGTCGGTCCGTCTTCCGTGGGCCACCTTTCTTTCAACCCTGAAGCCCCTGTGCTACCGCCTACGGCTGTGACGGCACTCCTGGATCTCATGTCCGCAGAGCAGCTTTGCCGACTTCCGAGCACTGTCTACGACGCCTTGCCTCCGTACCTTGTGGAGGAGTATATGCGTCGGTCGAATACGGGAACGGACAATCGACCTCCTCCTTAAAATGTTGTATTAAGAAAATTTGAATTATTTGTGAGAGCTTTGAACTAATTGTGCTATAATCGGCTTATAGCACCGGATATTATGTTACTCTTTAGGATAATTGATATTTATTTTCTATTAATTTGGTTTGGTCTGTGATTCTTGGATAATTGGTCGTATGTGCATATTTGGTCTATGCGATTCTTGGATAATTGGTGTGCATTATATATTTGGTCTGTGTGATTGTTGGATAATTGGTGTGCATTATATATTGGTTTGGTTTATGCATATATTTGTGAACAGGGAAAGTGCTGCCAAATTTTTTTTCCAAAAAACCCAGTTAGCGACGGACTAGTGACCGTTTAGCGACGGATATTCCCAGTTGCCGACGGGTTTTCAACGGATAAGCCGTCGCTACCTGGAGGTTTTAAACTGTTTGCAGTCAGCGACGGGTTATCGACGGATCATCCGTCGGCAACGTTCTGGTGGTATAAGCTTCGACGGAACAGCGACGGAACAGCCGTCGCCAGGGCGACGGATAACCAGCCGCTAATCTGTCGCCAAATACAGCGACGGATTAGCGGCTGGTTATCCGTCGCCATGGTTCTGGAAATGCATGACATTTCCAGAACCATGGCGACGGATAATCAGTCAGCAATCCGTCGCTGTGGCGTCGCGGTAGCGACGGGTCCGCGACGACTATTCCGTCGCCATGGTGCTGGAAATGCCAGGCATTTCCAGAACCTGGTCGATGGATAGTCCGTCATAACACCGTCGCAAATCCGTCGTTAATTACCGACGAATGCCGACGGCTTAGCGACGGATCGATACGATCTGATACGCTGTTACGACGGGTTACCGACGGAAAGTTACGTCGCTATTTCCTACACAGTTCAATACTTAATAGTTGAAATGGACGGAAATCCGTCGGGAACGTGTCGCTAATGCTTCGTATTGTGACGTCGGAAATTCGACGCTATTCCGTTGCCGTGACGACAACTTAGCGACGGAACGTTATTAGCGACGAGCTGATTGCCGACGGATTATTTTGGCCAAAATCCGTCGGTTATCGGTCGCTAATGGTAATTATCGTCGGTTTTGCGACGGATGTGGCCGTCGCTAAAACGATAAATTTTGGTAGTGCGTGTGCGACAAAGAGATTCCGGTGGAGCGGGGATTTTACCACTAGGAGAGTTCGGATAAAGTCTGCACATAGACCCGGATTAACTCTTAGGGCAGTGCTACGTGCGTGACTTCCCCGGAGGCCGGTAACATTTAATTTAAATTTTATTTTCTTGCAGATTTTCAAGGAAGAAAGGTGAACAAAATTCTAACAATCTAAGAGTTAATCGTCTTGTATATCTAATTATGTGACATTTTTTTAAAGTATTCGTGTTGTCGGATACGTCTCTATTTTTTAATATTTGTTCATGCCAATACCTCACATAGGGAGTTTTCTCTAATCATGTAGAGATGTTTGCTTAGTTGGGATAGGATAGTCGAACGTCTGACTTTTTTCTTGAGGTCATAGTTAGAACAAGTGTGATTTGTGTGTCCATTGCATCTTAGTGTAGATAGTTCTGTTGTCTGCTTTGTACATACAAAACAAAATAGCAAACAAACAATTATAAAGGGTTATTTAGGAGTAACTTATGTACCATGATTAGAGTTAAATAAATCATGCTTTAAACAAAATTCACAATTGAGATTCTTATGCATTTGCTGACCTCTATTCATACAACATATACACTGTGTCCTCTAAATTATTGGAAAAGAAATGAAGGTAAAAATCATCAGTTTTCTTTATAAGAATGGATCTATAAATTATTTGTCAAAATTAGACTATTCATGAGATTTTCAACCTAGAATAATATCATGGCCGGATCCAGACATGTACAAGTGTACGACACTCCAAAGTGCACAAGGACACAGACAAAAATCAATGTCATCTGCATGTCACCATGTTCATATCATGTGTCGTATTTTGTCATATTCGGCATTGAACTTTAACATTCCATCAGTTTCATATCTTGTATGAAATGTTAGTGTTTAGTCCTATGAAGAGTACATTCTAATGGATGAAAATACATGTTGTACCATAGTACATCTAGATATATCAATAACAGCGACACATGCAAGTTTTTTGCAAATTGGATATCATAATGTTAACAAAGATTGTTTGTCAGTGTTTGCATCCTATCTGTTGTGAAATTATTCTCATCCCATAGGAGATGGTAATGGGCTGGCAGACTAATATTGTAGTGGGTGGGGTTCCCAACCTATGTGGAGAAGACCCCGGAGTGCGACGAGCGCCGTTCGTGTGTCGAAGAAGCTCGGAAAGTAGGCGACGCGGAGTCGCTGCTGCTGTTGGTAACCCAGAAGGAGGTTCTGGAACGGGGCAACCGAGTTTAGGCCGAACTCGGTCCCATGCCGAGTTCTGGCCGAACTCGGTCTGGCCATTCCAGAATTGTGGCGCTAGGTTCTGTTTGCTCGACACAGAGTTCTGGCCGAACTCTGTGTCGTCGGGGCTGATACAGGAATTTGGATGAGTTTTCATCATTGGATCTAATCCAACGGTCCAGATTGGTTGCGGGATTGGGGAGTTAAGTTGAGTTTTCTCAACCCTAATTGATTACGCATTGTAACACAAGAAAGAGAGAGGAAGGAGGCAAGAGTGCCATTACAACTTCGGGAGGGAAGACGGAGGATTGAAGGTCGTTTTCGAAGGAGATCGTGTTTCGGGTAATCTCTACTCGTCGTTCTTGTTCTTCGTAGCCTTGTAAACATTGTTCTTACTTCTGAGTGTTGTGGGGATCCGATTTGGATCGGGAGGAGTTTGTAGAGGGTGTAATTCTTCTATTCCATTAGTGGAGGCTTCTCAGGGTTGGACTCCGATCGTCCCGTAGTTTTTCCCGCAAGGGTTTTCCATGTCAAAAATTCTCTGTGTCTGCGTGGATTATTTTGTGTGGTTGTTTTTGGGTTCGTACGTTTGTATTGCTCGGTCCTCTCGCAGGTACTCTCCGGTTTGGGAAAAGGTTTCCGCGCTTCTTTCCCAACAGAGTGGTATCAGAGCCAGGTTCTGGAATTCAGAAGGGTGTCAGGAGTTGACAGAGAAACCAGAGAGGAGAGATGGACGCGAAGCCGGTGCGCATGGTGAATCTTAATGGCACAAACTATCACTATTGGCGGAGCAAGATGAAAGATTTGCTATTTGTCAAGAAGCTGCATCTACCCGTGTTTGCATCCGAGAAGCCCAGTGATAAATCCGAGAAGGACTGGACATTCGAGCATATACAGGTGTGTGGGTACATACGACAGTTTGTTGATGAGAACGTGTACAACCACGTTGCCAATATTGAGCATGCGAAGACGTTGTGGGATAAGCTGGAATCCTTATATGCGAAGAAGACCGGGGTAAACAAGTTGTTCCTGATCCGAACGATGATGGATCTGCGATACAAGGATGGGACGTCTATTTCGGATCACTTGAGTGAGTTCCAGGGCGTGGTTGACTAGCTATCTTCTATGGGAGTCAAGTTCGACGACGAAGTTCAGGGACTGTGGCTGCTGTGTACTTTGCCAGACTCGTGGGAGATCGTACGAGTATCTATGATCGCTTCTGCTCCAGAGGGCGTGGTCAGTCTGGAGTTTGCCAAGAGCGGGGTGTTGAATGAAGAGATGCGGAGACGTTCTCAGGGCACTTCATCCACATCCCACCACTCAGAGGCACTTGTTTCAGAGAACCGCAGAAGGGGCAAAAGCAGGGGTCCAGGTGGTGGCAGAGACAAGAGCAGAAGGAAGTCCAAGGGTCGGTACGAGGACTCGAAGTGTTACCATTACGGTAAGAAGGGCCATATCAAGCGGAATTGTTTCGCTTGGAAGAGAGAGAAGAAGGGCGACAAGGGGAAGCAAGAAGAGAACACTACAGCGGCGGCCTCGGTGCATGGAGGCGATGTGATCGTCGTAGGTGATGAGGTCATTACTAACCTCGCATGCGACGACAATTCTTGGCTGGTGTACTCAGGGGCTTCAGCACATGTATCTCACAACAGGGCACTGTTTGCCACTTACACGACAGGCGACTGTGGCGTGTTGAAGATGGGCAACGGAGATGTGTCGAAGGCGGTTGCCATTGGAGATGTGCATTTGAGAACGAAGACGGGTGCGGTTCTTGTTCTCAAGGATGTTCATCATGTACCTGATATCCGTTTTAACCTGGTGTCGGTTGGAAGGTTGGATGACGAGGGATTCTTCAGTCTCTTCGGAAACAGTCAGTGGAAGCTTTCCAGGGGTTCGATGGTGATTGCCAGAGGAAGCAAGAAGTTCGGTCTCTACTATATGGAGGGGAGCACAGAGGGGGCACAGGAGGTAAACGCAGTCAGTGATACGTCTACCGAGTTGTGGCACAGGCGGCTCGGCCATATCAGCGAGAAGGGGATGAGCTACTTGGTGAACAGAAAATTGATTCCGGGGCTCAAGTCTACAAAGTTGGAGAAGTGCACGCACTGTTTAGCTGGGTAGCAAAATAGGGTGTCTTTCCAAAGTCACCCAAGTTCGAGGAAGCCGGCGTTGCTCGAGTTGATTCACTCGGATGTCTGTGGTCCTATGAAGGTAAAATCTCTTGGTGGTGCTTCTTACTTTGTAACCTTTATTGATGACTGTTCTAGGAAGGTTTGGGTCTATGCCTTAAAGACCAAGGATCAGGTGCTGCCTACTTTCAAGGAGTTTCAGGCCTCTGTTGAAAGGAAGACGGGCAAGAAGTTGTTGTGTGTTCGGTCCGACAATGGCGGCGAATACATCGGTCCCTTTGATGCGTATTGCAGAGAGCAAGGGATACGACACCAGAAGACTCCGTCAAAGACACCTCAGCTCAATGGTGTAGCGGAGCGCATGAATAGGACACTGATGGAGAGGGTGCGGTGTTTGCTATCAGAAGCAAACTTGCCGGGCAGTTATTGGGGTGAGGCTCTTCTCACAGCTGCTTATATTATTAATTTATCTCCTAGTGCTCCTTTGCAGGGTGATGTGCCTGACAAAGTATGGTACGGCAAAGAGCCGTCATACAATCACCTGCGGGCGTTTGGTTGTAAAGCCTTCATGCATGTACCGAAGGACGATAGGACCAAACTTGAGCCGAAGACGAGGCGATGCGTCTTTGTCGGCTACGGTCGGGATGAGTTTGGTTATAGACTCTACGACCCAGTAGAAGAAAAGCTCTACAGAAGCATGGACGTGGTGTTCGTCGAGGATCAGACCATGACCAACACTCAGGATTCCGAGACGCCTTCTGAGGCTGAGAAATTGCCTGAGTTAGAGTTATTTCGCTTCGAGCAGTTTCCAGAGGACATCGCAGAGGATCCAGTTATGGGGGAGCCAGTACATGGAGTAGCTCCCAACCTTGATCATCAGCCTGCTGATGGTGGTCAAGGTGTCCCTCAGGAGGATAAGCATGCCGGAGAGGTAGTTCCTGAAGGGGAGGAGGCTGTCGGTATACAGCCAGCACCAGTAGTTCCTTTGAGAAGGAGTGACAGGGATCGTCGACCATCTACGAGATACTCACCAGATGAGTATGTGCTATTGACTGACGGGAGAGAGCCCGAAAGTTTTGCAGAGGCTATGGAAGACGAACACAGGCAGGAGTGGATGGAGGCTATGCAGGAGGAGATGAGTTCCTTGCACACCAATTCCACTTATGATCTGGTACGATTGCCAAAGGGCAAGAAGGCTTTGAAGAATCGATGGATGTTCAGAGTGAAGCAGACGGATGATGCTACTCGTCCTCGATACAAAGCGAGGCTGGTAGTCAAAGGCTACGGTCAGCGGAAAGGCATGGATTATGATGAGATCTTTTCGTCTGTCGTCAAGCATTCGTCTATTCGGGTGGTACTAGCATTAGCAGCCAGTCTCGACTTGGAGGTCGAGCAGATGGACGTGAAGACGGCACTCCTCCACGGTGATCTTGAGGAGGAGTTGTACATGAGCAGCCAGAGGGATTCTGTGAGAAGGGCAAGTCACATTTGGTCTGCCGGTTGAGGAAGAGCTTGTATGGTCTGAAGCAGGCTCCGAGGCAGTGGTACAGGAAGTTCGAGTCGTTTATGGTGGAGCATGGTTATGCACGGACGACGTCGGACCATTGTGCATTTATGAGATATTTTGCTGAGGATGATTTCATCATTTTGTTGCTCTATGTTGATGATATGCTATTAGTGGGTCGGAATGCCACTAGGATAGCGGAGTTGAAGCGCCAGCTGGGCGCGGCCTTCTCTATGAAGGATTTGGGCGTAGCGAAGACTATTCTTGGGATGGAGATCAGCCGAGAGAGAGAGTCCAAGCTGCTATACTTGTCCCAAAAGAAGTACATTCACCGGGTACTTCAGCGTTTCGGGATGGACGGGTCGAAGAAAGTGAGTTCCCCCCTCGCGGCTCACTTTAAGCTCACTGAGGAACAGTGTCCATCTACCGAGGACGAAAACGAAGATATGGAGCGGGTTCCATATGCCTCAGCTGTGGGAAGCCTTATGTATGCCATGGTATGTACGAGGCCAGATATTGCTCATGCAGTTGGTACGGTTAGCCGGTATCTTTCAAATCCTGGACGGGTATATTGGAGTGCGGTCATGTGGATTCTGCGATATCTTCAGGGCACTGCTGGTTGGAGACTTTCCTTTGGTGGTGATGAGCCGAAGCTGGTTGGGTATACCGACGCTGATATGGCTGGAGATGTAGACACGAGGCGATCGACTTCGGGCTACGTGATGATGTTTGTGGGAGGAGCGGTGTCGTGGCAGTCGCGATTGCAGAAGTGTGTTGCCTTGTCGACGACAGAGGCAGAGTACATTGCGGCGACGGAGGCTTGCAAGGAGCTGTTGTGGATGAAGAAGCTGTTGTAGGAAATGAGACTGAAGCAAGAGCAGTATATTTTGCTTTACGACAGTCAGAGTGCTATCTACCTTGTGAAGAATCAGACGTTTCATAGCCGGTCCAAACACATCGAGACTCGGTATCACTGGATACGGGATGTGGTTGAGAAGAAGAACGTGGAGCTTGAGAAGGTTCATACAGATGACAACGGAGCTGATATGTTCACGAAGATTCTACCAAGGGGGAAGTTTGAGTACTGCAGGCAGGTCATCGGGATGACGACATCCTCTCTATAGTTGTGAAGGGGGAGATTTGTTGGAGTGGGTGGGGTTCCCAACCTATGTGGAGAAGACCCCGGAGTGCGACGAGTACCGTTCGTGTGTCGAAGAAGCTCGGGAAGTAGGCAACGCGGAGTCGCTGCTGCTGTTGGTGACCCAGAAGGAGGTTCTGGAATGGGACAGCCGAGTTCGGGCCGAACTCGGTCCCAGGCCGAGTTCTGGCCGAACTCGGTCTGGCCATTCCAGAATAGTGGCGCTAGGTTCTGTTTGCTCGACACAGAGTTCTGGCAGAACTCTGTGTCGTCGGGGCTGATGCGGGAATTTGGATGAGTTTTCATCATTGGATCTAATCCAACGGTCCAGGTTGGTTGCGGGATTGGGGAGTTAAGTTGAGTTTTCTCAATCCTAATTGATTACGCATTGTAACACAAGAAAGAGAGAGGAAGGAGGCAAGAGTGCCATTACAACTTCGGGAGGGAAGACGGAGGATTGAAGGTCATTTTCGAAGGAGATCGTGTTTCGGGTAATCTCTACTCGTCGTTCTCGCTCTTCGTAGCCTTGTAATCATTGTTCTTACTTCTGAGTGTTGTGGGGATCCGATTTGGATCGGGAGGAGTTTGTAGGGGGTGTAATTCTTCTATTCCATTAGTGGAGGCTTCTCAGGGTTGGACTCCGATCGTCCCGTGATTTTTTCCGCAAGGGTTTTCCACGTCAAAAATTCTCTGTGTCTGCGTGGATTGTTTTGTGTAGTTGTTTTTGGGTTCGTGCGTTTGTATTGCTCGGTCCTCTCGCAGGTACTCTCCGGTTTGGGGAAAGGTTTCCGCGCTTCTTTCCCAACAACTAATTCTCTGCAAGGATCAATCCCTTTTATGGCTTTAATGGCTGATGTTAATTCATATTAGTTGGCAGCTATTATTAGGCTGCTTAGGAAGTTTTTTTCTTCTTCCTTTTGTTTTATTAGCTACTTTATTATTATTTTTAATGCCAATAAATTCTATTAATTCTATGGGTCTATATAATTTTTTCTGTCTTGTTGAGAGGACACTTGAAAAAGAAGCAACTTATTCTCATGCCTGGGAGTTTTGTATATGGCGCAGCTTCTCACTAAGGAGAGGTTTATAAATTTCATGTTTCCAAATCAAGTCAAGTATCTAGTTCATTCTCAACTTCTGAATCCTTGGACTAATATCCATATCAATTAAAATTTGAGTAAACACTTTTACTAAAAAGAATGTCTACTGTTGGATATTTTCTTTTTCGAAATCAACATTTTTTTTCTTCCTCTTAGTTCCCAATGCAGATTCATAATTTAAGGACACTTCACTTGTTAGTAATTCCAAAAGGTTGGAAATCTTTATACTCTGGAACCTCAAACCACCCTAAAGAAACTACTACGTGCAAGCAACCATATATTGCTAAGTATAAACTTTAGTTGACAATATTCTTGTTGGTATTACATCTACATTCTGCTATATATATTAGGGATCTTGCTTATAAACTAAATTCTAAGATGATCAATTCCATTAAAGAATATATGTATGATAAATACTCTATTTTTTTCGAAATGCAATATTGGTAGTATATTGAGTCAAGCATATTATGTGAAGATGAACATATACTTCGATTGCTATGGAAATTTGGACTAGTCTCATTATTTTCATTGGACTCGTGGGATTGACCACTAATTGGTCTTTTGTCTACTTAATATTTGCTCAAGTCAGAGTTTATATTGTCTAAGGCCAAATTCCTAAATGCCTAAATAAAATTTTGTTTTACTCTTTTTATCTAGACCATTTCTTCTGGTTCAATACTTGGACGCTTAAGATAAAGTTTGCATCAAACTATGTTGGTTTGTAATATCAACCACAACAGTATAATTTCTTTCGATTAATATTCCCTTAATCCAATGTTTGACAAAGTTTTTGTTTGTGTGCTTTTGGCAATTCAACTGAATTTTTCTGTCAAAAGTTTGCTTGTGATGCTGCAATATTTATCGACCTTCACTCTCTGATCTTGTCTGATGCATGTTCAGTTTTTCAATTCATAGTAAACCATAAACTTTTAGTTTGAGAAAAACAGAATTAGTCACAATATTTGATCATTATTATTCTGTAGCAGCTCAAGTATTTATAGTTTTTAAGCACTTTAATGCTTTGTCCACATTATGTACGTTAGCCAACGTTTACCTCTTGAATCCTTAATTTGGATTCTTTAAACGGGCCTAACGTTTCCAATTGAATTCTCCATTTATTTGAGCATTCAATGGTTCAAATTTAATGACCATGAATTCTCCTTCATGTCCAAATACAAGCATGTTATTGTGGAGCCTTACATTTGTACAACATTATAGTCTGTTATTCTATTATCACACCCACATATCTTGGATATGACACTTCTAATGCATTCTCAAGGAGATCAACAATTCATGATGATCTCTTAACACATTTATGTTTCTTTAAAATAATAATAATAACAAAAAAAAAAAAAACCTAATATGCAAGGCCTAAATTCTGTGTTAAAAAATAAAATGTTGTCTTCCTTAGCATTTTCATATACATATACATCTTTCATACTCGTAGCAATACGGACCGTGAACATTCATTGATCATTTCTTTTTTCAGAGACTCAGGCGCATGCCTTATTATACGTGCCTAAAACTAATAATTTTTTCTTCTCATTAGTTAATTATTTGGTAAACTTATTTTAGTTTACAAAAATTTTACATTACTGTTTAGGCAGACTCATATAGTTCAAATTGTTGTAATGTGCCTTAAACATAATCAACCATTGTTTTATTGACTAAAGTCATTGAATCATTTATCACCATTCATGTCTTTCCATTCATTAGTTTTGTCATATGTTAAGTTTCTTTTAAATTTATGATTTATCTAGCAATGATAGCCATCGCGCGTGAATTGTGCTCACTCCATTGGGCATCAGTCCTTTGTTTTTGATTAATTTGACATATTGATATTTAATTCGCAAATATATTACCTCTATTTTCTTGAAGACAGAATGATTAGAAATGTTTCAAATGTTTAAATAAATAAATAAATAAATAAATGATATTCATAATGACATATCCTCTGAAGTGCAATTGGCAAGCCAAAAATCAAGAGGTACAAAAATGTTTCGATCATATGGAAAGGTATTTTTCATATTTACAACCTACATTTTTTAGTCATTTTTTTATTCCTAAATTTAGTTGGAAAAATATATTGTTGAAGTCTATGAGCCAATTTATCTTGGTTTACATATATGGTTCCGTATATTATTGTATTGAAGTGATATTCTTCGCATATTTTGCATGTTTGAACCTTAGTTGATCATATTATAATTTCTTCTCAGACAAATAAATCACAATATTATTCTGTCACAATACTAGGATTATATTAGGCAAGCATTGGTTTGCATATAAACTGTGACATTATAATTTCCTTTGACACGTTCAAACAATTTAGCCAAAAGGAAAATAGTTTAGTGATATTGCAAATCCCAATAAATCTAAAGTTTAAAAGTTGAGATTATTTTGGGTATAAGCCGAAAGGGTCCTTCTGTCAACCGGACGTAAATAACTCTAAGCGACACGGTATTTAATCGTCCCCCTGTGGACCTCCGCTAGCTGGGAACCGGCCTCTACAGCTAACCCAAGTTGATCAAAACTTGAAAAACTAAAGATTTGTTAAGATAAATTGGCAAAAATCACTTAAACTATTATTCTAGTACACTAGACTGTCATATTTCTAAATATGATTGATAAAGATGAATCTTCTAGTACCAAGCCTGAAAGTTTATTTGATACTACTTCAAAAGTTTTGACTCACTATTTTTTTTGGGCTATTTAGTGAAATCACACATATGTTAAATGACTCTGATGTCACTAAGTCTGATTTCAGAATCAATCAAACCAATTATTTTGTTCTATATTAGAAATAATATTTTAAGGTTATTCTAGACTATAAATTGTATCATATCAGATACTCTTATATCATAGAAGGTCATTGAAATGCAAACTGGGTAACTGACTATATGACACCTAATCTATTTATGGATATATATTTTTTTACTTTATGAGGAGTTGTCATCTCTTGAGGTTTATGTAACAAACCTATCATAGCTAAGCGTATTAAATATTCCGAAATGTTATCTTCAGTCACATCGTGTACTGAAGCTGTATGGCTCATACATTATATACTTTACATAATATGCATATTTTTGTACCTGTTATTTATTTTAAAATTATGCTAAAAGCATGATCTTGTGAATTCTAAGATGAACAGGTACATGCAGCCGTGTTTCAAGATATTAAAGAGCCTAAAAGGCAAAAATGTGGTTCTTGACTATAAAAGTCATAAAAAGAACTATACAGGTCTCTTGACGAAGAGTCTATTTTTTCTCTTGACGAAAAGTTTGTTTAGGACATTGATCCTAGAATCATCGAGGGGGATGGGGTTAAGCCCATAGTATAGTCACCAGTAGTGGCAACCCAACCGAGTCTGACTGGAGATCCCAAGAAGCCGGTTCAATGGGTAGAAACAAGCTGGACTAGGTGACTATTATGGAACACTGACCTGAGATTAAATGCTCTTTAATAAAAGCCCATGAGGCTGTACATGTGTACATTCATACCCCATCCCTATGGTGACAGTGTTCCTTTTTTGATATGGATAGGTTGAGTTTAAACTCTTAATAAGTCCAAGCATGATATGCAGGGTTGATTCATATCACCAACCCTTAAGGACTTACCTATATGAGAGGTCGTGAGGGTCGTAACTATAGGACACAGGGCGATCCTAGGCAACTCTCATGAATGTGTAAAAGTGCGCATGACCAACCAAACACGCCACCCGATAGACCCAAGTACCTCTAGCGTACTATGTGTGCTATTTCCGAGTCTGGTTCAAGAAGACTGATTCAAGGCGTAGTCCATCAAGCTCTTCTTTAGACAAAGACAATAGTCACTACGTGAGATTCAATGCTGTAGTCCATCTCATTTATGCATAGTATACAACTGCCCAGAAATTCTCTTAAATCATCTCTTATTTTCTTTCCTTCTATTACCTGAAACTTGATTTTTTTTTTTTTTTTTTTTTTTTTTTGGGGGGGGGGGGGGGGGGGGGGGGAGGGGGGATTGTTGGTGTTGCTGCTTACAAAAACCAAGTTTCCATCCTTTCAATTTCCAAACGTTTCTATACATTCAATTTCCTTACGTTTCTTTCCTTAATATTTAACACCTATCTATATTATTACTCTCTCATTAAACACCATTCATTTCATTGAAGTGTTGGGTTTCTTATATAATGCATGGTTTTTTCTCCTAGAGAGTACACTTGACACAAAAACAATTATGTACGAAACCTCTCTCAAATTCTTCTCTCCTCCGAAACGATGTTGTTCTTCTTTTTTCTTGTTCTGGACAGAGCTAAGTCGAGGGTCACTCTCTCCAAGTCGTGTGCGACAAAGAGATTCCGGTGGAGAGGAAATTTTACCACTAGGAGAGTTCGGATAAAGTCTGCACATAGACCCGGATTAACTCTTAGGGCAGTGCTACGTGCGCGACTTCCCCGGAGGCCGGTAACATTTAATTTAAATTTTATTTTCTTGCAGATTTTCAAGGAAGAAAGGTGAACAAAATTCTAACATAATATTCTTGGATTAAGAAAATATGAAGTAAAAGTAAATTAGTAGATGAAAATAAACTATTTCTAATCTTGTTTTTACTTAATGAAATAATATTTAATCATCATAAAATTCTAGGATGGGTAGGTTCATGACCAAAATTGTAGGATTCAAGTATAGGTTTTAAGATACACTGAATCTCCTCGATCAAATGGTCAGAATTTTATTAAAAATACCTTGTATGACTTGACTAGAATAACATTGAAGTTTAAGGTTTTGATTATATTAGGTTAGAAATATTTACTTTAATGCCAATGGTATTTTGAACTGAATGAAAAAAAAACGACTACAATAGGAAAACTAGAATAAACAACCAATGTTAGGTATAGAAAATAAATTTTTGTGACTAAATTATGCAAAAAAAAAAAAAAAATTGTAAATTTATTTGAATTATAAATTTACAAATCGATCTTGACTCCGTTGTACCTAAATCATGGTTACGCCAGGGTGGGTACATATTGAATTATGATAATAAAAGTGGAGTGCAACTAAAAATATCTTCTTCTTTTTTAATTAAATCTGTTTTTGAAAAGTGGTACTTCGTGGACTTTAATGTATTAAGAATTCTTTTGAGGGAAGTTTGATTTAAGAATGATCAATGCCAAAATTTTTGCTTGTTTATACTCTTTGTCCTGCTGGCTACTGTTAGAAGTATTAGAATCATTAGTTATTTTTTATTTCCGATTCGACTGTCACGGTTTCAAAAACTTCTAAATTTCTTATAATGAAGTTCGAACCGGCCAATAGAAGAATATAATACAATAGAAAGAGGAAAATTAAGTTACATGAGAGGAAGAGGAAGAGGAAGAGGAAGATTATTTCAATTATATTTCCATGGAAAATATTTCCATCACAAATTTTCTACCAATTGTAGTGTTTGATAGCTTATATTTTCCATGAAATTATTTTCCAAAAAACTATAATTTTTCATATTTTCTTCTAAAATGGTGGAAAATAAAACTTATCCAACCCATAGGAAAGTATCATTTTCCATAGAAAATAACTATTTCTGTGAAAAATAATGACAATCAAACATCCAAATTAAATTTTCTATGGAAATTTTTTAAAATTCCATGGAAATCTTTTCCTAGAAAAATAATTCCATGAAATTAATTTTTTTTCCACATATTTTCTACCTTGCAATCAAACACACCCAGATTATTTCAATTGGTTGTGTTTGATTGCAAGGTGAAAAATATGTGGAAAAGAAATTAATTTCATGAAATTATTTTTCTAGGAAAAGATTTCCATGGAATTTTAAAAAATTTCTATAGAAAATTTAATTTGGGTGTTTGATTGTCATTATTTTTCACAGAAATAGTTATTTTCCATGGAAAATGATATTTTCCTATGGGTTGGACAAGTTTCATTTTCCACCATTTTAGAAGAAAATATGGAAAATTATATTTTTTTGGAAAATAATTTCATGGAAAATATAAGCTATCAAACACTACAATTGGTGGAAAATTTGTGATGGAAATATTTTCCATGAAAATATGTGTTTGATTGCAAAGGTAGAAAATATGTGGAAAAAAATTAATTCCATGGAATTATTTTTCTAGGAAAAGATTTCCATGGAATTTTAAAAAAATTTCATGGAAAACTTAATTTGGGTGTTTGATTGTCATTATTTTTCACATAAATAGTTATTTTTCATGGAAAATGATATTTTTCTATGGGTTGGACAAGTTTTATTTTCCACCATATTAGAAGAAAATATGAAAAATTATAGTTTTTTGGAAAATAATTTCATGAAAAATATAAACTATCAAACACTACAATTGGTGGAAAATTTATGATGAAAATATTTTCCATGAAAAAAAGTCCGATCAAATATTTTAAATTTTGGGTATCAAAATATACGCTCAAAATCTATCGTTGCCACTCTAAAATGTGAACCAAACAACACATTAAATCAAATTTTTTTCTCTCCAAATTTTGTCTCTCAGTCGACCCAAAGCTAACAGTGACTCCTAAACTATTCCCACTTTTCACCCGTTCCCACTGCCATTGCCATCAACCATAACCCTAACCAAAACAAAAAATGGTCTAATTAACTTGTAAAACTATTATATCAATTAACTTTTGAGAAATTTTGAGTTGTACTCTACATTATTTAACCATATTTAAGGTGCACCCCACTACTTTACCATAATGTATAATATCTCTCACTTTCGTCAAAAAGTAATGGTCAACTCTGTTGACTATTAATTTTTGACTGCAGCTTGGAAAAAGAGAAGTGATATTTCGGTCAAAAATTAACAGTTTTTTGACGAAAGTGGGAAGATATTATACATTATGATAAAACTGCGAGCTGCATCTTGAATATGGTTAAATAATGTGGGGTGCAACTCAAAATTTCTCTTAACTTTTTTATATATTTACAATTATCTACAAATATGAAACTATTATATCAATTATTTTTTTTAATATATTTACAATTATCTACAAATATGAAATATAGAAAATCCTAATACAGCAAACCTAACAATTGTAAATATATAAAGATTCATTTGATTTATTTATACAAAGATATAGTACCTAAACTAATTCAATTTATTTTTTTAGCAATCTAATAAAACTGGCTTAAATTAATTGACCGAACCCTTGATTCTCTAGTTGACTTGCTCCATAAGTTCGATGCAAGTTCTAGTAGTTGTCGACTCGGAGCCTTTACTTAAGTATTTGGATTTTTTTTTTTTATTCAGAGCCCCTAGAAGTTTAGTCTAGTCTACTTAGGTATTCTAGGTTTTAAATGCATCTCTACTCGAATAGTAAGATTATGAAAATTGTTAGGTGCTAGTCAGATGTCCGGCGTCTAGATATACACAGTTCAATAAAATAAAAATATATATAAAATTAATAAAATTTAAAAAAATATACATAGTCGGACATTGGAGGACTCATAGGCGAGCACGAGATCCCTAGCGCATAGACGTCGTCTAGGCCGTCTTTTAAAACAGTGAAACTAGTAAAGCAATCATGTCAATGTGTTTGGTTTGGCTATTGTTTACAAAATTAGGGGCGTTTGTTATACGGTGGTAACTTAGATAGAAGTATGTTATTTCATCTATATTATTATCGTTTGACATAAGTCCAATAAAATGTTTCTATGAACGGCATATTCTTTAGGAGAACATATTCTCACATAAAAGAATATAGCATCCCATTATTCTTTGTTTCCACTTAATATTATTTTCGATATTAACCAATATTTCAATCGATACTCAAATTGAACCAAAACCAACATGATCCGATCTCAACCGCACCCAAACTATAACACGTAACCAAGCCGATGAGACCAAAAACATGACTTGAATCCGACTTAAACCAAACCCAAGTAAACCCATACCTCATCTACCCGAACCCAAACTTGATCTAAACTGAAAAACCGAAAATCGAACCGATTTAATCCGGTTCGATTATGGGCCAATTCGGTTCGATTTCGGTTTTGCTTATTTGATTTTCGGTCCAATTCGATTTTGGGTTATTCGGTTCGGTTTGATCCGAATTAACCGAATGCTCACCCCTAGCTACATTGTCCGCCGTTTGTAACTACGGACGTAATCGTCGGCCGACGTGGCGGCCGGCCATTGCTCCCCTAGTTTGGGTGGAACCCGAAAATAGCAGGAGAGTCAATGGTCGACCACCACGTCGACCGACGATCACATCCGCAATTATAAACTGTGAACAAAATATTATTTTTGTAAAAAATATTATCTACTATTTTATGATGTTCCTAAAAAAAAAAATGTCTTTATCATATGCCTTTGTTATTAAAACACGTTTTGATGTCTTAAAAACATTAGGCAACAAATTCGTGTCAGAAAAAAAAAAAACCAATAGTTCATCACCTAACTCCTCGGCGTAGCCTCTAGATCACCGCACATTTTCTCTCTCCTCCCTGTCCCCCCTCTCTCTCTCTCTCTCTTCCAACCAAAGCAACAGTCAGTCGCTATATAAACAATTCTCCCACTCCTCCCCCACTCCAACCACCCCACCGCCATTGCCAACCAACCCATCGAAAATGAACTAGGGAGAGAGAGAGAGAGAGAGAGCGAGAGAGAGAACCTCTAGAGAGAGAGGAAAAAAAAATGAAGAACTCCGGCCGCCGGAACAACAGCTTCCGGTACCCCTCCGCCGCCGACTCTATCTCCTCCGCCGCCGCCACCGACTCCCCATCGAAGTCCCCCTGTTCCCTCTTCCTCCTCCTCCTCCACGCCCTCGGCTGCCTCGCCAGCCTCCTCCTCGGCTTCCGCTTCTCCCGCCTCCTCTTCCTTCTCCTCTTCACCCCCTCCTCCACAAACCCTAACCCTAAACCTAACCATATCACCCAAACCCTAACCCTAACCCCATCCCCACCCCCTCCGCTCCTCCTCACCCCTCCCATCCCCACCTCCCACGTCGTCGTCGGCCGCCACGGCATCCTCATCCGCCCCAACCCCCACCCCAACCCCGCCGAGACAGCCCGCGCCCACCGCATCCTCGACGTCGTCCAGCGCGAGCAGCGGTCCCAGTACGGCGTCAAGGCCCCCAGGCCGATCATCGCCGTCACCCCGACCTACGCCAGGACCTTCCAGGCGCTCCACCTAACCGGGCTGGTCCACTCCCTCATGCTCGTCCCGTACGAGCTCACCTGGATCGTCGTCGAGGCCGGAGGCGCCTCCAACGAGACCGCCGACCTCCTCGCCAGGTCCAAGCTCAGCACGATCCACCTCGCCTTCGACCGCGAGATGCCGATCAAGTGGTCCGACCGGAACAAGTTAGAGGCGGAGATGCGGATCCGCGCCCTCAGGTTCGATCTTCTATAACCAGTCTATATAACTATAGCTTAGTTTCGTTCGAAATGGTGAAGAATTCGGAACTGTGCTGACCAGGGAAGTGAGGGATCGGAAGCTGGACGGTATCGTGGTGTTTGCCGACGACAGCAATATGCTCAGCTTGGAGCTGTTTGACGAGATCCAGAAGGTGAAGTGGATGGGAGCCGTCTCGCTGGGAATTCTCGTCCACTCTGGGAACTCCGACCCCGGGGCGGGGACTGAGAGGAGCGAGGACGAGAAGGAGAACTCGCCGGTTCCCGTCCAGGGCCCGGCGTGCAACTCCTCGAACCAGCTGGTAGGCTGGCACACGTTCAACTCGCTGCCGTACTCGGACAAGAGTGCCGTTTTTATTGGGGATGGCGGTACGGTGCTACCGGAGAAGATGGAGTGGGCTGGGTTCGTACTGAACTCGAGGCTGGTATGGAGCGAGGCGGAGGGTAGGCCAGATTGGGTTCGGGATATCGAGTCGGTCGGTGTGGACGGGGAGGAGATTGAGAGTCCGCTGGCTTTGGTGAAGGATGCGAAGTTCATAGAGCCTCTCGGGAATTGCGGAAGGAAGGTTATGGTATGGTGGCTTAGGGTGGAGGCCCGTTCTGATAGCAAGTTCCCTCCAAGGTGGGATTCCTAACCTTTTCTCTTTAGTATTGGCCCTTTGCGGCAAAATTTGCTTATTACTGTGATTGTGCCTTGTTACTGTGTAACTGTGATCTACCTGTTTCTAGGACTTCACATATAATCCTGTACTTTTTTTATTGATGACGTTGATTACTTGAAATAATTTTACAAAGCACCTTTCCCTCCTAAAGCCTAAAGGGATTAATTAAAAGTTTGTTCTTGATGTCACAAATCACGAATCACGTAATTCGATCCATGACACGAGCTTAGATTGTTTGAACAGTAAGTTAGGCTGGCCTGCCCCCAACTAGTCTATTATGGTTTGTGGCAAGTTATTTTGCTCACTCTTATGTGAATTCAATTAACAATCTTGTACCAGTTCTTAATAGGTTGATTTTTTAAAGGAAATCCTATGTCATTCTTGTATATTGCTGGAATAGGTCTTTTTGTGTAAATTGTTACAATATCTTGAGATTTTAGGAGATCCTTTTGAAGTTTGTTCTCTAAGCCTGGGTTAGTGCATGAGTGCTCTCCATTCCCTTGCACAAATCGTGAGTTAACCGAGCTCCGCGAGGTCATATTTGTTGCAGTAAGGCCCAAAGCGGAGTTGACCCGTAAGGCATGATATTTGGACTCCACCCAATTGTGGCTTAAAAGAAATCTTCCTTATAATTATGTCCTCCGAGCCAATTCTCTCTATCGGTGACTGTCACGACCCGCTACCCAAATTGTTGGGCCGGGCCGAGTCATGTCCAGCCTACGCTTGAGATAAAGCGCAGTAAGATGTTCTAGAGATAACAAGATAAGACTAAATGTGCTAACAGTTCTATAAGTGAAGAAGAGTCATAAATGCTCCAAACACAAAAGTCATCTCATATAATAATAAGTCCAAGTACAAGTCCGAAATGTAAAACTGGATATAGGTCCAGTTACAAAATACGTAGTCTAATACATGACTACACTAAATATCCCGATCAACTACACAAACTAGACGAGGTTCCCCGCAGGTACATCCTCGTAAGACAAAGCCTGGTCCTCGGCAGTAACTCCATAATATGGGTCACAGAGCAACTCCTCAGTAAGAATACCTACAACGTTATCCTGTCAGGATGGGAGCAAGTACTGATTCTAGCAAACTAAATATACGAAGCATGAACATGAATGTAATAAACTGGAATCATGACATATCATGGTTTAATTGGTTCTTTTTAGAAATGACAACGTATAGTTTAAAAGTTTAAAACCGTAGTATGTACGTGAATCGGTCAATAGGTGAATAGGATGTACAGCGGCACATATCAAGTTTTTCTGGCATGCACATACGTGCACGAACGGCATCGGTGTATATCCATACACAAACGCGAGATCAGAACCTACGGCAAAGTTACATATAGAATGTTACCGTGCGCGGTAAATACATACGGAGAAGGGAGTCATGTTCACGTACACTACTAACAGTTTCCTCTTAACCCGTTGTCACGACCCGCACCCACTGTGAGGGTACGAGTACGTAACGACGTCCAGCCTAAGCCGCAGTGTCGGCGGTAGAGCGCTGTCCTAGGTTACTATCTAACCAGCAACTCACGCAATTATAATGCACTCATCATGATCAACTCCGAACGGAGGACAAGTATAAAATATTGTAACTCAATCACAGTTTAAGCACGATAAGATAATCACAGAAGAATTAACTAAGAATAGAAGACAACTACTAAAATAATAAAACTCTCAACAATCTCAAATACTACACAAGTCTCAAATCAATACAAAAGTTCGACATGAAAAACAGATGCTATTCTACTAAACTAAATCCCGATCACTCCTGAGTGTCGGGGCCAAAGGTAGTCACCCCTAGGGCTGCAAACGAGCCAAGCCGAGCCAAGCTTTTGTAAGCTTGAGCTTGGCTTGACTAGAATTAATCGAGCTCGAGCTCGAGCTTGATAATTTTTTTTATTTTAGAGCTTGAGCTTGGCTCGAGCTTGTTTATGTTAAGCTTGAGCTTGGCTTGGTTTGAGCTCGAGCTTGGCTTGATAAGAAAGCTTGATTCAAGCTTGATAAACAAGCTCGATAAGCTCATAATCAAGCTCGTTAAGCTTGATTTTAAGCTCGCTCAACTTTATTTCAAGCTCATTAAGCTTGATTTCAAGCTTAACATGCTCGATTTTAATTTAGTTAGGTTTGAATTCAAGTACCTGTAATATTAACAATTCATTTATAAAAAAATAATTAAAAATTCCTTAATATCAATTATTAAGGACATAAATATATAATGCATAACTATATATATAAAATTAGAATTCAACAAAGAACAAACGAGCTTCTAAACAAGCTCGTAAACGAGCTTCTAAATGAGCCAGCTTGCAAGCTTACAAACGAGCCAGCTTGCGAGCTCAAACAAGCCGAGTACTTCTAAGCTTGAGCTTGGCTCGTTTATTAAACGAGCTCGAAAATGAAGCTTGAGCTCAGCTTGTTTAGTAAACGAACCGAGCGCAAACGAGCTTTTAGCGAGCCGAGCTTCGAGCAGCTCGTGAACGGCTTGGCTCGTTTGCAACCCTAGTCACCCCGTCTCCGGGTCCATAACATGTAGGGCATGTGTTCTCAGGGCAATCATCTGTAAAATTTCAACAGGTCCAGTCAGGACAGGAACGAGTACAACTCATCAAGAAATTCCAATTAAATGACAGAGAACTATAAAGCAGTTATAGACAGTTATATTGATGAATCATGGCAGTTTTATACAGGTAATGATATATAGAGAACAGTTAAGGTACAAGAAAAGGAAAAATACTAAACAAGAAGAGAAGCATGGCAATGAAGAATGTAAAATATAATCTAGCTGAACTAGAATAGCATGATATAAGTCCAGACAGTATAATAAGAGTCATGTGTGAGTCCAGACAATGTAATCTAATGCCAGGTGATTCCAGCACGAGATGAGTCCGGTATAAGGTGAGTCCAGTCAGTGATCAAAGGTTTCAGGGTGAGTCCAGCCTATACTCTAACAGTGTGTTTTAAAATATCGGAATCGACATGTGAACGGCTGTAGGTAATACGGCATACTGCACACTCGGCCAAGTGTGGGATGGCTATCGTTCCAGTATAATTCCAAGGGAGTGGTTCCAGTATTTGGGTATGTTCACATGCCTATTCCAATATTTTTCCGCCCAGCAAGTACAAGTGAATCCATAACCCGACACGAAAATAGATATAAGTCCAGCCAGTACACGAATGGTTCCAGTTAATGATTCCAGGGTGGTTCCAGTAGGTGGTTCTAGAAATAGAGGCCAGACATGAATAAGTGAGTGTCGCATGAAATGGATCCAGTAATATCAAATCGTGTTTGTGATATAGAATCAAATAGAACCAGCTACAACTGAAGTACAGTAAACGACAAGTAAATGGAAGAACTATCAGAGAATGTACTCGTCTGATATTCTGAAAAGAGTAGTGTATGTCAGATGTCTGCACCGGGGTCACAATGTCCTAAATAGAGCAGTACAGGTTATAATATGTTTAAAATAAGGTAAGTGAAGTCTACGATGCAATCTACATGATTTCTAAGTCAAACTAGGTCAAAGTCAACTCTTGGTCAACTCTGGTCAAACCAAGTCAACTACACTAGTCAAACTAGGTCAATTGGTCACATCTAGACTCAATGTTGACTTTTGGTCAACTCCAGTCAACTAGACTAGTCAAACTAAGTCAACTAGGTCAAGCCTAAGCCAAACAAGTCTCACTAGGCCTAACCAGCCCATTCTAGCAAGCACACACACTATCTAGGCTATACAAGCCAACTACACATGATCACTGGCATTCATGCCATAAACACAGGTTTATGAGCCATAGGCTATATGCCTAGGCTAATCACATAGTCCATTACACACTTTCACACATATACATATATGAACTATATGCACACCTATTAGTCTTTGACATATATAACTCTCTCATATACATACTCATACATAATGCATTTCATTTACCCATATATGCATACATGAATGCATTCTAGCATACACATACATATGCATATATAAATGCACTCTAGGATACATACATACATGTATATATTACATATTTCCATACATATATATATATATATATATATATATATATATTGAGATAGAGGGCTATCTAATGTGTGAGAGGGTGAGCCATTTAGCACAACGTGTGTGATGATATATTAGTGTGTGTGTGGTCTGAATTCAACAAGGGTTCAAGTGGAATGGATGGGTGTGTATCTATCAATGTTTGTGTGTGTGAGTGATAGGAAGGAGTGTGTGTGGTGGTACCTAAACCAAACTCATTTAAAACCAAACCAACACCATGTATGAATACCTTGAACCTGAAATTAGTTTTCTTTGCATCAAACAACCCAACCATAAAACAATACTCAGTTTTAAAACCCCACATTTCAGTTTTAGATACAATAATCAATGTGTGTGGGAAATTAAATCAGTGTTGTGTGATACATTGGCTAAGGTTGTGTATGTGTGTGTGGTCATTGTGAGTTCTCAGGTTTTGAGAGATATCAGTCCAATGTTTCTCAGGAATGGCAGTGCAATAACAGTGTCAATGAGTTGATTCTCAGTTCAGCTTTTACTTCCAATCCCAGGTTTGGATGTGTGTGTGTATAGGTGGCTGAACATTGTCATAGTGTCAATAGTTTGTGTGGTATGATGTGTGTTTAGAGATAGGTTTCAGTTGGCAATGACAGTCCATGACAGTCCATAGCAATTAACACATAATCCAACTAAATTCGAAAAAACCCAATTCTCCAATGCCAATCCTAACCCAACTTCTCAGCCTGGTATCAGTCGATCCAAAGAATTCCAAATTAGTGATGTGTATCATTAGTGTAAAATAATGAAATGTATTAGAGTACCAAAGAGGTGTTAACAAGTGTCAAGTAGCAGATCATGGTGTCAAGTGGCCGTGTCAGCAAGTGTCAATGTGTGTGTCCAGCAAGTATGCGTGTGTGGCATGACAGGGAAGAGTATCCCAGGAATTGCATTGATAGTTTCCACAAAACAGTGAACACATTGGACAGTTACATAAATGCCCAAAGCCAAAACAAAAACCTAAATTCTCAAACACAAACTATAACCCAACAATTCAGTAACTAATACATATGTTGGAATCAATTTGGCAATTTAAAAACATCATTTAAAACAGTTAAACAGGGAATGAATTCTCAGAAATTCCAAACTGGAGTCGCGTATCAGTGCAATGGGGAAAATGAATTTCGAAACCTAAAATCAAGTTAATACTACAAATTATTGGTTGGTAAACAATGGTGTAGGTGTCATAGGGCCACACGAGTCTTGTGGTGTCCCCACAACAGGACATGGCGTGTCCAATCATGTTTGAACACACACAGACACTGCACATGCACACAGCGTCGTGCACGCGTGTGTGTCGCCCTAGGACACGACACAGGGCACGACACGACTCGTGATCGTGTCCACGTGTTCGCCTAGGGTAGTGCTAGGTGTCTAAGGTCCTGTATTGAGTCGGGGTCGTGTCGTGTCTGACTTATAAGGCCGTGTCAGTGGCCAAATTCCATGCGTGCACAGCGCGCGGCCAGTGCGAGGAGGATTTCTCCTCGCACACGCAACCACACGCTCCCATCTTTTGGGAGGATGGTGGTAGATGATGCCCCAAGCCCCTCGCCAAAAATGGCGTGTCCACGTGTCCTGTGTCGAGAGTTATTGACCCCGTGATGCAGGACATAGTGCACACCGCGCGGTCAGCGTGTTCGTATCCCCGTGTGGACACGACACGAAGCTAAAATTAGAAAAAAAACACAGAAATCAATAAGCAAACCCTAGATCTAGGATTCTATTCAAATACATTTTTAAAGACTGCAAATCGAAATGGTTCGGGCATTTCGTCGAACACCTAGCCTATGGGTTTGATACGTATCCGATACGGATACGTAATGGACACGAATTGTGCCCAAATTCTAGGGACAGCTAGGGGACTCCTAGATCTAGCCCTAAATGCAAAGAAAACAGAAATTTAATTCAATTTGAGGAGTTTTACCTATATGTGCAAATTACAAGAAAAAACTCCAAATGTGGGGTGTTCCTCTTGATGGCCAAATGCTACAAATGAGCGCAAAACTGAGATTAACCTCCAGAAATATTAAATATACAGAAATTAGAACCTATTGCAAAAGACTAGGATTAAAAAGGAATTAAAATGGATTTATGGGAATTTTTGGAAGGGAAAAAAATACCTTTTCTTTTTCCAAGTGTTGGAATAAAATAAAGAGAGGCAAGCCCTAATGAATAAGTGTTTATATAGGGTGGAGATTCCTATGTGGCTGGTCATAAGCTCAATAATTAGGGTTAGGGTTTACTAAATGGCCCATGGGCTTAAGTCATGATCAATCAAATCATTAAGCCATAAGTCATTTCATGAAACCACAAGCCATGACTTAAATTCACTAAACCAAATTCTCTCATTCTAAAACTATTCTCTAATGACTAAAATAGGTTAACTCAAGTTAGACTAGGGTTACCATAGCTAGGGTTAGGTTCTAGGCTAGTCCACTAGGTCTCAACAAGTTAAAGTCAAACTAGAATTTACCAATTCATTAAATCATTAAATAATTCAAATAAGTCAAAATGACCAAATTATCTCTAGGCTAAAAATGATAATTAAATCATCCTAATGACATGGTTAGGCTCTAGGTCATGCAGTCTCTAGGGTTTCACTGGCAGCACATCAAAATCACAAGTCATGACTTAAAACAGCTTTTTAAATAGTTTAAAAATAATTAAAAATCACCAAAAATCATAATGTGAAATAAATATCAATAATAATAATTATAATTATAAAATTTCAAAAATACCCTCATCTGGAAAACTGGGTGTTATACCCGTTATTTAAACATGTGAGAGATATGAAAACTGTCCTAAACATGGCAGAGACTGAAAGTAATACAACATGTAAAGTTTTAACTTGCTACCCCAAGGATCAGCATTTAACATGGTTGGTAAATCACAATTTATTGTTATTGCAGTATATGAAGTTTGTAGAAAGTACTTGCCTTTAGCAAAGCAAAGCAGCGATAAAAATGCTATAGATGCCTGGTAACTCGTCACTGTAGAAATAAATACATAAATTTAGTTTTTACACTAAGTCAAACACTAAGACACTAGTGGTGCAACACGACTTTCTAACTGGACACCTAGCCAAATGGTGACTTTAGCATAGGAGACCAATGTGGGGTGACACAATACTCAAACTAACTTTCTAGGGTCTTTACACTAGTGCGAGGTGAGGTTCAATACGACTAAAACGCAAAACAACAGAAAAGTTGCAAGTCGTAATTATTCAATAATTAAATCCAACTGTACACTATGTTCCAACAATTTTTGAGATAGACAAAAAGCTCAATTTTACATAAAATAAAGTACCAAAATGATCCTTGTTAATTATAGAAATTTATACTAATTTTTCTGGAATTATAAACCCTCATAAATATTTATTAAAAATCAGCAAACATAAATATACTGAAAATGAGTTCTGTTTTCCTATTTTTATAAAATACCAACATCACTTAATAAATGCTGAAAAAATTATAATAAATTGTCTAAATTAACAGAGTATTCAAATATAATTTCTCCCAGATTTTTACAGCAATTAAAATATATATAAAAATTCAAAAACAACAAGCAACAGTTTCTGGAAATTAATTAATTAATTATTTACTATTTTTGTTCATGTATTCGAATTGAACTGAAGTCCAAATACAGGACCCAGAGCCATGAATCAAGTCCAATATGACTTGTACAGACTCTGAATGTATTAGACACAATTGGGCCCAAAAATCCATACTAGGTTTGGACATCAATTGGCCATAACAAATAAAACACAAGAATTAAAATAATAATATATTTTTAAAGTGGTAAAAATATACTAGTCACAAAATATATATAATAAAATAATCTTTTAAAATTTACATAATAATATTTTATACAAGGTAGAATTTGAAATACATATATAAATATATAACAACAATATTTATATGTATACATATAAATATATGGATATTTATATATATATATATATATATATATATATATATATATATATATATATATTATATTTAGTATTTCTTATATATATATATATATATATATCATGAACATATATATATATATAATAATGTGTATATATATTATTATATGTAATAATTTATATACACATGAACATATATATATATATATATATATATATATATATATACACACTTATAAAATAAAATACCAAATATAAAATATATATACATATACAAATAATGTATATATACATATATAACAATATATATATATATATATATATATATATATATATATATATATATATATATATACACTTATAAAATAAAATACCAAATATAAAATATATATACATATACAAATAATGTATATATACATATATAACAATATATATATATATATATATATATAATAATATATATACTTAAATACATATATACATATATATATAAATACATTTATACATATATATAAAATAAAATAAAACAAAAGAAAACAAAAAAAAAAGAAAACAAACAGAGCAGCAGGGGGGGTTCGAATTCGGCCTAAAGGGGGGTCGAGTTCTTGGGTGCGGTCGGGCTGGCCAGGGGGTCAGTCCGAGCTGTGTGTTAGGGGTAGTGTTTGGTTTAGATTTATTTAGGTTTTTAGGTTATGGATTTTAAACCCGATAAAACAAATCCGAACCCGTTATTTAATTCGAATTTTAATCTCGTATCCTCGTGTCCTGACAGTTAGGGACACGAGTCTTGTATCAGTGCCAAGCACGACACGCACGAGTCCTAATACGCGTGTCCGAGCACAGGGTTGGGGTTGTCGTGTCCGGGCGAACCACGTGTGTCGATTTGAGACACGCACGACACAGTTTAGGGTGTTACTCACGTGTCCGGCGAACTGGGGGGGGGGGGTTGTCGAGTCTGCTGACGGCGGCTAGGGGCGTCGGGGCGGTGGCGCTTAGGTGGCGCTGGGTCCAGCTCGGCGTGGCGCGTCGAGTGGTGGTGGTTGGGGGCAGTGTAGACGGCTGGAGAGGTGGCGCTGTGGGTCGCCGGAGCTAGCGTTAGGGTTAGGGTCTTCGTCGGGGAAGAAAGGGTCGTGGTGGTCGCGGGTGAACTAGGGTTAGGACTTAGGGTTTGGGGGTTATTTATAGGGGAATAGGAGGTCGGTTGGGGCTGTGGGCTGGCCGGAATTAGCGGAAAAGTCGGTGGTCGGTCGTCGAGAACATTTGGGAGGAGAGAGAGAACGTGGGGGGGGGGGGTAGGTAGGTTTGCAGTCGGGTCCCTAGAGTTTAGAAATT
The DNA here is from genome assembly GCA_029216955.1 of Iris pallida. Lineage (NCBI taxonomy): Eukaryota > Viridiplantae > Streptophyta > Magnoliopsida > Asparagales > Iridaceae > Iris > Iris pallida. The sequence continues at coordinate 14,149,550 of JANAVB010018993.1, forward strand.
TACATAAAAGCCCCAATCCAATTAGTTTGCAAATATTAATTTGCAAACTCCTATTAAAACAATTGATTTTTATTACAAAATGATATTAACACAAATTTAAATATTACATAATGATATTAAAACAATTTAGTTAATTACAAAATGATATATTTTAACTTAAAAACTATTTAAAAATCATTTAAAAATTCTAGAAAAATTCCTAAAAATCATAATAAATTATTTTAAAGCTAAACATGCCATTAGTAACTAATTAAATTAAATTTGAAAAACAGGGGCTGACAGTGACTGTGTCTCAACTTCCTGCCAATTATTTGATCTGGGATTAAACTCTTATATGTTGTCTGTATAAACAAACTTAGTGAAAATGGATGTGAGAGACAAACCAACACTGGATTGCTGACTTTTCCTACTTGGATCTTCCTGCAATCATTACCATGTCTCACTTCTTGGTGACTCATCCAGTATTGCTGATGCCCGGTTCTCCTTATGTTGTCAACTAGACCTCTTGCTGCACTGCCCCTCTCCCATTACCTGTCACCAATTGTATATTAATCTACAGACTGCACATCCAGCTACATCATGTCCCCTGACTTCACCTACTGACTTCTTTACAATGTGGAACCCCACTTGTCGAGAAACTCCTTTTACATCTGTTGAACATAATATTTCGAAAATTGGGTGATCTGAAAGATAGGAATCACATTGGACAGGTTGGGAAGCAGTCTAAACTGGCAAGGGATACCATAACCCACAAAGAACTTGATGTAAGCACTCTGGAAACTTTATGTTGACATTTGGAAAATTCAAAGGAACCTGGTTCTTACTATTATCCACTGTTAAATTTACTTATATTCCCCACATATTTAATACTTGCGTCTTCTTTATTAACTTAAATATTCTTTATACTTCTATATAGTCTTCTCCTAGGAAGTATGAACATACCAAAACTATAGGCCGTGTCGTGCCAACTCATGGGCACATATTGGACACAACCCGGATAATCCAAAATATATTAGACAACATACCAAATTAGGTGTCGTGTCCGTGTCGCTTTCTCCTAGTTGTGTCGTATCCTTGTTCATGCAACATAGGTCTTCTCATATAGTAGTTTGTGACATATTCCAAGGGCTAGGCCCAGAGGTTCAGACTTCGAGCCTACCAAGTTCTATGGGCCCACCCTATGTTTGAACCGGGTACGGTCCACTATGTAAGTCGAGCACACATAATCCCAAGGGGATTGCGATAAATATGGACAAAGATATTTGCATACAGCCGGACGCCATGTTAAACCCTAGCCTAGTATGCAATTAAGGATGAGGGTTATCTTTCCACATGCTATAAATAATCCATGAATTAATCTTTTAGAGGTATGCTAACTTTTACGCTAAAACTCTACCGACTTTTATACCCACAGGCCACATCAAATCTTAGCTTGACTTGAGTGCGGAGTGGCATTGGCCCCTCTCAGGTTTACTTTGTGTATTCAGTAAGCGAGAGGTGTACATGATCTAGAACTCGTCTTAATTAAGGAAAAGAAGAACAATGATTCGACCCATGAAACTTTTCGAGATCATGGTGATAAGAAAATATCGTCACATTGACGTCCATTGTGGGTCTAATTTTCTCGACTATAAAGTTAAAGCCCTTCCCCTCCACCACCGAGATAAACGACGACACTCATGACAACGGACATCCTTCACCCTCTTGTGCGGATGCCATGACCACCCAAGGTTTAGGTAGCCAAAGGGTAATCTATTCTCAATCTCAAGCCATCAACACCTCCAACCCTGCCATTCCGTTCATCTGGTTACCACCACCACCCATGTGGTACTTATAGGAGTGGGCCTCGTCTACGGCCCCTCGATGCATGCCCCGTAATCGCAACAACATTCGATGATCATGCCGATGCCCTTTATGTACAATCCAAATCCGGATCTCTAAACCCCTCTTAGAATCCTGGCATAAAATTGAGACTACGACCCAGATTATGACCCAACAACAACACCCTGCACAATCAGGGGCCGCTAATCAGCAGGGGTCGGTACAACAGATCACCCCAGAACATATCAAACTTCCTAGCTACCCGCCTATGTCACCATCTTCGGTTCAGCAGCCCATGTTGACTTCAGTCCCACAGGTTCTCCAACCTTGGTTGTGGCCCCGAGTCTCGACTGCCATCAAATCACTCGCAATAGTATATCTCAAATACTATCCAAGGACATGAAATTCCACTAAATAGTTACTTGGCGACCAACCTCTCGCACGAGATCGTACCCTTATGGTACCAACAACCTTCGGGGTATCAACAACCCTTGACCGTTACGCTGAATTGCAACAAAACATTGCGGGATTCACTTTTCCTCAACAGAAGTACTCCATGGAGAATGGCCTTTTCATTGGTGTAGAGAGTCGACGCAACCATGACACTATCAGCATCCTCAGTAGAACGGATGCATTACCTAGCTTCGGGGGAATATCTGCCGTCGCTAACATACAAACGTCCCAATATGCCCGGGAATGCTTTCCTCAGCCTTCACAGAACCTCCTTAGCCTCGACAACCTAGACCATAGGCATGTATAGGCAATGTAGTCTGGAATGTGCCTCGTCGATCCCAATCTCCACCATCCGAAGGAGGCTTTTTACGACCCTGACTGAACGAGCAAGTCGCCGCCCTAACTGAGTGGATGCAAAAAAATCCCGAGGGTGACCTTCCACTGGGTCCCTTTTCTCAAGTCATCCTGAATACTCTGAAACCAGACAAGGTCAAATTACTGAAGGTCTGGCTCTATGATCGCTCAAGAGATTCTAATGGTCACATCCAAAACTTTAGCCACATTGTGTCCATAAATGGTTATCTTGGCCCTACTAGCTGCGCGCTATTCTCGATCTCCCTTGAAGGAGCCACTCTGCAGTGGTTCAAGGGGCTCCCAAGGGGGTTGACCACCTAATGGAGAAAGCTAACTAGGGAGTTCAAGAGTTAATACGTCGATAACTAGAAGAGGCACCTCACAACCAAAAGTTTGTTCATCTGACAGGAGGAACAATAAATCCTATAGAAATATGTGACGGTTCACTGGCTTAAGGCTAAAATCAACTATGAATTCGACGAAACTCCTATACTAGCCTTCAACAGAGTGCTCAGGGAAGGAACCCGGGTTTATGATGAATTTACAAGAATCCATCGAAGATGTACAATGATCTGCAAGATCTCGTGGACCAATATTGCAGGAGAGGAGCAAATAAAAAATAAAAAACCTGACAGGAAGGAGTGTTAGAACTCCCCAAGAAAAAATGAAACGAAGCAGAAGTAATAATAGAGTCATGCTGTTAAATCCATATTCAAGCGAGAGCCGTCCATTCGAGGGTGGACTGGACAGAACTCAATACTACTCCGACAAATACCCTTTTACTAAATAGGTATCAATCATGAGACAAATCCACCAAGATCCCTCATCAAGTATGAGAAAGGAAAACGAATGTACTCGCACAAATACTATCACGTCTCGATTCTGTCAAATCAATAAGTACTTGTACAAAGCATGAACATGCATGCAAGGGCGGAACTAGGAACCTGAGCTGCGGTAGGCTAGGGTGGATTAGGGTGGGCTAAGTATAGCTTTACTCACAAAAATTTACAAAAAAAATTATATATGAAAAAAAAATCAAAATTTTTTTTGGGGTGGGCTAAAAATTTACAAAAAAAATATATATGAAAAAAAAATCAAAATTTTTTTTTGGGGTGTGCTGGAGCCCACCCCAGCCCTTCACATGGTTCCGCCCATGCATGCATGTGTAATAAAACATTCAAAATAGGGTTGAAGCATCGACATATGCAAAAAGTTGATAGAGACGGTTATAGAGAAAAAATAATTTTAACTTGCAGTAGAGTACATAATTTCTCACAATTAACTGAAAATGTCAATTTGGTTTACGATTCACGAAACTGACATATATAATATCGTTCCATACATAATATCGTTCCGTACAACATGACCTTTATTACATTGAAAAATAAAACACCTTTAGCATGAAAAGGAACTTCAAAATGCTTTGGAAAGAGAGCTTCATATGTTTTGAGGGACTCCTAATGCTTTTGAGCTTTCGCGTTGTTTCCATTACCTGTAAGGGAGGGGTTAGTACATTTGGGAATGGACTGGTGAGTGGTGCTAACCCAACTCATATAAACCAACAAAGTAATTATGTGAAAATAATAATTATTAGATGATCTTTTTGTTATCCCTGGTTCAATTAGCAATTCATAATATAAGAATACTAATATAATTATCACCCTACAACGATTCTTACCCACGACCAGCTTGTTCTTTCCTGCAGAACAAGGATTAAAATTTACTGTCCCTGCAAAATAATAATTAGCAATGCAGACGGTCATTGGTGATTTTAGCACCAAGGACTATACATGGTATTAGGATACACTTTAGCACCACTGAAGGTCTTGCAATACCCTATGTCTTTAGTACGTTCCATATAATTCTCCTAGATACCGAATACCGTTCGAGAAAGTCGAACCTTGTGCACAAGTTGTCCACGATCATATAAATGCTTATGCTTTAGCTATAAAACATATTTTGCAAGATAATGGAAACTGAAATGAATGCAAAACAATCTATATTCATATTTCACATTTTCCAAGCCACCATTTGTAACTCATATTCCCATTTTAGGGTTATCTCAACTAGCGATCCATTGGTCCCAAACCATTAATTAGCAATTCAATGGTCCCGAACCATTTTATAACTCTTTTTTTCGTGAAAGCTCGAAATACAATATCACAACACACCGTAGAGTACTATTTCATTCTTGTGCATAAGTGCAACAATATTTTACAGTTCTAACATTTCAACCAATAGCAGTAATAATACACAAATGACTCATTTAATCTCTTATTAGGATATCATCAATCGTAAGGACGTTGCAAAGGAAACAAAGGCAGATTCTTTATTAGGGAGTAAAGATGAAGGAAACAAGGGTTAGAGCCATTAAATAATTAAAACATTGTCGAGAGAAATAAAAACTGCTTCGCAACGATCAAGCTTTCCTTATGCGTCCTCCTGCAATTGCACCAACATCGGTTCAATACACTTCTTTCTATCTTTCCTTTCTCTTTCTCTTTCTCTTTATCTTAGAATCCAAAATGAATGCAGAAATCGATGAAAGCGAACAATGACATCATTCATCGAAAACAAGATTGAAAACACATTCATCAAAACCAAGTAACGAAAACGTCTAACAAAAACAATGAAAAGGAAAAGATGAGAAGACTCTTATATAGAGTTAATTCTCCAAAACACGATTCATTATATTTTGAACATATCTTAACATAAGCAACTCCATAGGGTCTCTATGCATTTGTCAGATCGATTAGATAGTAATAGATAGCGCATAGATTCTTCCACTAGACTTATTTTTGACCAATGTTCTAAAAATCGCTAGACGGAGTCGGTGCGCCGGAGGGCCGACTAGCGCCTAGGCGCCGATTTGTTTTTATATTTTTTCAGTGTTGTAAAAATCCCTCTAGGCGGCCGACTAGTCCCCGACTAGTCGCTAGTCGGCCGCCGTCGACTCGACTAGGGGCTAGTCCCCGATTAGTCACTTGTCGGCCACCGTCGACTCGATTAGGGGCTGGTCCATCCAAAAATTGGCTAAATTGGTACTAGTCTGGGCTGCCGTCGACTTCATCAAGGCAGTCGTCGTCGACTCTTTACTTTGTTGCTGCCTTTTTTTCTATTTTTGAAAAAAGTGACTAGCCTACTCTTTTTTTATTTTTACTTTTTCTTTGTTATCTCTTTGCTACTGTTGTTGTGGCTCTTTTTTTTATTTTTGCTTGTTACTTTTTTTTGCTTTTGCTTGCTACTGCGGCTGTAACTCTTCGTACAAAATAGTAAGTTGTTAACATATTATTTAAAAATTTATCGAAATAGAAATTTGTGCAAAATAATGAATAAGAAAATGCACTGCAATAGCTAAAAGTTCAACAATTAACATATTATTTTTAAAAAATATTTTTATAACATATTATATATATATATATATATATATATATATATATATATATATATATATATATATATTCATTAAAAATTCTAAACCGACTAGTCCCCGACTAGTCCTCGAGTAGTCCGATTAATCCGTAGTCCCCACAAACCGACTAGCGGCCGACTAGCGATTTTTACAACCTTGTATTTTTTTATATATTTTTGCTCATGTATATATACGCCTATATATAACATATATGTAACATAAAGACACAAAGTCTTATGAGTTGTTATGGCTAGCATAGCTATGCCTAAGTTTAAATAAGGATAGTTGAGGCTCGGGTTCGAATTCTGGAAACGTTCAAAAAAAAATTCAGTTTTTTTTTTTTACTTTGAAAACAAATAATTAAAAGGGGGAGGAGAGGAGAGAGACAGCAGCCCCACTCCTCCCCTCCGCTCCCCTCTCCTCTCCTCTCCTCTCCTCCTCCCCTCCCCTCTCCTCTCCTCCTCCCCTCTCACCACCACCAGCAACAGCATCAGCAGCAACCACCATCGACGGCGGCGACGGTGACGGCGGCAGACAAGTATATAATTTTGTTTCAAATATGATTTTTTTTGTTTTTGAAATTTTTCAAAAAAAATTGGCCAAATAGGGGCCCGTCTAGGACCGAAACTGTCTAGGACCGCCGCCTAGGGGGTTTCCGGTGCGGCGGGGGGTTTTCGGTGCGGCGGGCGGGCGCTAGGCGCCTCCGCCTAGGCCGATTTTTGGAACACTGTTTTTGACTTAATTATAGTAGCAACAAGTCAACATGATACCACCGCTAGAAGCCGGACACTACAAATACTGTGAGTACCGCTAAGACGAAGAACACTCGAGTGATGATTACATCGACCTTCAACAGAAAAATAGCGATATATAAAGATGGGAAGACCCACATAGCTCCTTCGTTACGTCGAACAAAACAACCAAAGACGGCATGATCGATCTCCCTTGAACAGGGGAACCAGAGCGACAACACGGTGCCCGGACAAAACAACTAGCAGTTTGACGACAATATGAGGAGCGACGAGGCTATAAGGTCTCCCAATAGGACCGCCTAAACGGACGTCATTCGAAAAAACAGAGGAGCAAGAAGTGTTGGCTGATATTAACTTAATTACTGGAGTCGTCATCTCGGGTGGAACTAGCTCGAAGGATCGTCTAGAATACAAAGGGAGAATAAGACATGAAATCAATTTTATCGCGCATGTGCATAAGAAAATAAAACTCTACAAACTCCCGAGTGAGGCAATCACGTTTAGCAAGGACAATGTTTTGAAAATCGTCCTAGGCGGTCGTCTAGACGCTAGGCGGCCCTAGGTTGAACCAAAAACCTCTTGTTTGGCGGGTTTGTGTACTGTTCGGCCCTATGTGGGCCTGTTCGGCAGTGCAAATTTTAAGTTTTTATTTTTATTTTTTTATGCTTAATTATATTATGGATATATTGTTTGGATTTTAAGATTGGATTTGGATTTACAACATTAAAATTTCAATTTGTAATATGTATTTCAAATTTCTAATATGAATTCAAATTTCAAATACAAATTATGAAGAGTATGGATTTAGAACATATTTGGATTTCAAAATTTGAATTTCAAACTTCAAATTTGTATTATAGATTTCAAATTTTTTTTAAAAAAAGTTCGGCGCCTAGGCGGCACAGGCGATAGGTAGCCCTCTGCCGCACCGAATCCGCATAGCGAATTTTAGAATATTGAACAAGGATGACCTATCCATGGTTATACACCCACACGATGACCCTCTAATAGTCGAGTTATACACTGAGAATATGAATATGTTACTGCAGAGAATCCTGATCGATAGTGGGAGCTCGGTTGATATCTTCTACAAATCTGAATACAGCTGCCAAGCCGAGCCTACCTGAGACGACAAGTTATGTCCCCCGCCTTTATAGTTTTATTAACCATGCGGTCCATATGATTGGGATAGTGGTGCTCAATAGTCTTCGACACATCTCTAGCCGAGATTCATTATAAAGTATTGTTTATTACGGTAAATATTCCCTCGGCCTGCCAAGCCATTTTGGGATAGCCGATGATCAACAAGCTATGTGCTACGAGCTGCGAGCGGCTATCTCCACGTACCACCTATGCATTAAGTTCCTAACATCAGATGGTATTGGTGTAGTCTGAGGAGGTAAACAAAAGATGGCTCGGCACTGTTATTTCAATAGTCTAAGTAGCAAGCCAATGGGACACAAAGCGAGGATCAACTTGACCTAAAGGCCTCAACACTAAAAAGTGAGACCAAAGACGCTTTTAGAGAGCGAGGATCATCGGTCGATGACCTTGAGGTCTTGTAGTTATCTTGAGATCCTAGCAAGACAGTTATCTCGACACTAAACCAGACTGACACAACTCCTGAAGAACAACATGGACATCTTCGCTTGGTGCCCCGAGGATATGCCAGGTTTTGACAGGAGCATTGCAAAGCATGAGCTGAGGATAGCCCGACGTACAAGCCCGTAATACAGAAAAAAACATAATTTTGCCTCCGGATGACAAGCAACAATCCAGGCCGAAGTAGATAAGCTTCTAAAGGCAAAGTTAATCAGAGAGGTCAATACCCGAGATGACTAGCTAACAACAAGCAACAATCCAGGCCGAAGTAGATAAGCTTCTAAAGGCAAAGTTAATCAGAGAGGTCAATACCCGAGATGACTAGCTAACATGGTGACAGTAAAAAATTCCAACGCCAAATGGTGAATGTGTGTGGATTATACAAATCTGAATAAAGCTTGCCCCAAGGACAGCCGCATCATTGATCCTTGACTTCCTTGCACTTAGGTCTCCATATCATGTTTGGATATGTGATGCCATCTCCATCCAACTTTTCTTTTGTGGGCTCGATCATCTCTGACTTCCATCACATATTTGGATATATTGATGCAGTGGTACGACGCCATCCTACGTTTCTTTTCTGTGCTGTATCATACTATCATGTGCCATGTGATGGATCACATGTGCTCGAGGCATCGTTTCTTCTTTCAGATTGACATTGGATTCTGCTTGCAATATGTTGTCTTACCCTAGTTTACTATCATATAGAAACCTTGTGCATGACTTAAAATGAGATTTTTTTACAATAGGTCACAAACCAACAACAGGTATTGAAATTTTATACATTCATCATGGCAAGTAGCTTGCATATGCATTTATATAATTCTTAACTTCATGAAGTATAAACAACACTAGATTTCCGATTATAACTAATGAGACAAGTCAAAGGCTTCGTATGGGATTGCTGCTGCTTTTCAAAAAGACACAACAGAATCAGCTTTTGACAGCATATGGGAGGCTGCTGTCAAAAGCTACCCCAAATTTGAACCAACTTTTCAAAGTTTTGTTGATAAGCTGTTGTACCAATCAGTTTTGGACTCCTTTCCAAGAAAAAGGAGAAGCATCATAAGCATGCAACAATAAGCAATCTCGAACCAGACTCAGCATAATCAAATTGCTCAAATACATTACTTATAAATGATTATTTCTTTTAAACCATTGATACTTTATAATACCTGGTTGTTTGTGTACATTTTTATTATTATCTTGCAATTGAATTATCTTTCAAAAGTTACATAACACATGGCATTAACATTTATAGCAATTTTTGTAAACCTTCGTTTATTACAAGGGTAATTATAGGAACCCCCTAATATAAGCACATTTTATAGGTTCTCCCCTGACATCAGATTATTCCGTAAAGCATCCATGTTGTCCAATTTTGGTCAAAATTGTTAGCTTGGAGGTGCCAAAAGACTATAATACCCGTGATTTCAAGTTCTAAAATAAAAAGAATAATCTTCCTACCCCTCCCTTGTGGTTTGTCATTATTACCACTGGACTCCCTTCCATATCAAAATATTACAACCTACTCCTATTTTGTATATATATGCTTACAATTACCTCCCCCCTTACTGTTAACTTGCCATTAGTTTTACTATTTTAGTGTTCGTCATTAAGTGTTGTTGTCAACAAACACATGACATTTATGTCCTTCTATTAATGGTGTCATAACTTGGTGCAATCCATACAAGTTAAATTCATACTAAGATCTCCCATCATCTCCTGGTCCTAACATACTCCTATTATCTCCTGGTCCATGTAAGTTTTCAAACCAAAAAGAACATTTTTTTTTTCCATTTTTTTTCATTAATCCAAGTTGTTGAAATGGATCAATAGAGAAAAAGGAATTCAAAACTAAAGAAGACAAAGCCTAAGCAACCTGATATACAAAATTCCCTTAATTTTCAGAAAAGCGCTTATACCCTAATTTGTGCATTACGCAATTGCAAAAATGTCCGAAAAATAAAAGAACCAAATATAATGTGTCATAACATAAAACAATGAACATACCGGCAAGAATTATTCAAACTCCCATCAAAAGACTTCTTCAAGAGAAGTCATGTCTTGCAGTGCAAGAAATGAAACCACATAAACCCAAACCACTTTCTATGCACTTGAAAAGAAAGAAAAGATCCACGGAAATCCTATATTAGTTAAACCCTATAGTCAAGGACAAACATGTAAATTTGCAATTACCTTTTCCTTCCTAGACAGAATGTTTTCTTAGGGAAGTAAGTTGTAATATTTTAATATGTATGGGGTCCGGTGGTAATAACGACAAACCACGAGGGCAGTGTAGGATAATTACTCAAATGAAAACTGTAAAACTATTTTAAAAATGTTTTTAAGAATGGAAAAGAACTAAACCTACCCCTTAACACACACATACCTCGTTAAATGAACAAAAGGTCCATACTCTTTTGATATACCTGTCTGACATACCTTTACTTCATGCAGATGGATAATAGACCCTCCCTTGGAAATCACTGTTCCAGCAAAGCGCAGCCCATGGCCTGAAGTACCTCCTGAACTACCTAAGCTGAACACCAACCCAGATCATGTTGATAAGCGGTCTTCAAAGGGAGGAAGATCTTCCAGGTCAAGACACAGTTCTCGCAGTAGAAGGAAGCGCGACTCGCGAGTAGTGAATGAGCACGTATCTGGAGTGTCTCAAAGCCAAGCACAATGAGAGACCTTGCTTCAGGTACTAATGAAACTCTTACTTACCAAGACAATCTAATATATCTCTAGTCAAAGTTTCAAAGAAACTCTTAACCCCTCTCATTTCAGGGACTGTTTGTAAATTTCGTGCACACGGTCTCGGAAGATTTCAGTTAGCAGTTGCACGTAGGTTCAGCAGCGCCTTCTGAACATTTATTCAAATACAATCCAAAAGGGGTATATACTTGTGAATGGCTGGAGTTTCTACTTGTCGACAGTGAGCCAGCCTAGACGGATGCTGGTGTCCATGATGTGTATGTTGTTGTATTAAGTTGACCTGTTCAATTGGCAGGGTGTGTGTTCTGGAGGCTATATCATGATCATATGTAACTGCTACTATGGGCAACTTGAACCTGATATATTGCGAGTTGAGATAGATTTGCGGTACATGATTATACAGCTATAAAATTCACTTTGTTCATTGGATTCATCCGACAATATTTTTGTATTGAAGAAAATGTTTGCAGATGAGTTTTCTCCATGTACTCTAGCTGTAAAGGCATTATACACATTGTTCCTTGTGCTCAAGCAGTATAGCCATGTTAGTAACATCTGACTGATATTTCCTAGTATTTGCAGCTGCAATGAAAACAAGTTCTCAAATCAGTAATGCTGCACTGTGATGCTAAAATGAAATGGTGGTTGGTCGAATCCTTGCAAAGATTGAATAATGCACAGGAGACTCTTTGTATGGAGTTCAACACTGTAAGGCCATCTCCAATGGGGTTTTTATCTCCTTTATATCTATTTTATTTCTATGATAGAAACTCATTTCAGAAAAAAAAAAAACTTCTCATGCCATCTCCACTGGTGATTTAAAAATTTCTATCATACATGTCATTGTTAAGGAATTTTTTTTATCCTAGTTGGCAGAGTTTCTCCACAGAATTTCACACACAAAAATACTCTCAAATGGTTTACCATTTTTATCTTATTTGGCAACAAATGAAAGAATCAATCTAATGGTGTAGGGTCAAATAATAATTGTCATGGGAGATGGAGAATTTCTATGACTATATCAATGCCATATAGAATAGAAACTACCATTGGGAGAGATTTTTTTTTTTTTTTTTTATAAAAGTGGATTTCTACCATAAAATAGGGGAGATAGAAACCCCTGTTTTGTATTCCAATTTCTATCATATGTGGCGGTGATATAGGATGTAGAATTTCTATGAGTATTTCTACATGCACGTAGAAATTCTTCATGTCTCATACCAGTTAATATTGAATCACACGTCATTAAATTATTGTTTTTTATTTTTTGCCACGAAGGATAGAGATGGTGAATCATTAGAAGTATTTTTATGTGTATAATTTCTATATAAAAACTCCATATAAATTTTCTTAAAAGTATAATGACTAGTATGATAGAAACTCAACTTTAGAGATTGTACACACAAAAATATTCTACAATAGTTATCTATTTCTATCTTACTTGACAACATCTGAAAGGATCAATTTAATTTAATAACTTGAGGTACAATATTAATTGGTATTAGAAATTAAAATTTCTAGAGTAGAAACTTTCTATCCTACCTCACCGTTCCGTTACATAGGATAAAGTTAGTGATAGAAATTATGGGAGAAGTTTTTTTTTTTTCTTTTCAAAAAAATGGATTTTTACCATAGATATAGAGAAAATAGAAACCATGACAAGTTTTTTCTAAAATAATTTTTACCACATAAATACGGAAACTAGAAACCGCCCATTGGAGAGGGCCCAAGGACCACCCTCCTCGTGAATGATCTGAGAAAATGTACTCTTTATTAATATCCACATTATCCAAACTAAATATCTAAAATTTTTTTTTGATAAATTGCAAAAAAAAATTCGTTAGATTTTCGTATTTTGCTTAAAAATATCCCATGCTCTTAAAATTCATTAAAGTATGAAATCTTGCTCATTTTGTCCTCTTTCCATTAACTGATGTTAAGTGGGATACGTAATGACCATTTTACCCCTTCTTCTCTCTCTCTTCCTCCCCCCTCTCTCTTCGGTGGTGCGGGAATGAGACGCGGGGATGAGGACTCCCCGCCCCCCCCCCCCCTCTCTCTCCGGTGGTGCGGGGAGGAGGAGGAGTGTCACCCTCATTTTCCGTATTTTTTTCGTATTTCGTATTTTTACTCGTATCTGGATTTTGGCATGTATTTTATTTTTTTTCAACTTGTGGAATTTCGGTATTTCTCGTATTTTGGTTTTGGCAGGGCTCGGTTTTATTGGGGATGGTTCGGTTTGGTTCGGTTTTATGTGTTGGAACACCCTAGCCCTATGCTACACCCTCAACCCACCACAACTCCCCCTCTTTATAACCCCAACCTACCACTCTCTCTCCTCATAACTTCCACCATTAATTTCCTTCTTCTTCTTCTTCTCCTTCCTCCACAACACTCCCAACCCTAGGCAAGTGCATCTTGCCACTACATGAGAACCCTCTTTTATTTGTCCCTTTGCTAGATTAGGACACGGTGATCAACATTAGTTCTTGGCATTTTATGATTTGGAGTCTCCATTGTTCTAGATCTAAGTCTTCCTATTTTCGGATTTTTGCATGTTTTGATCTACTTTAGTTGGATTTTATGGATTTTTGATGCTTCCATGTGGAAGAGCAGTCAGTTTCACCCAAGTTGGAGCTTTGGAAATCCGGATTTGGAGTTCGGATGGCCAAGTTGTGAGCTTTTGAAGCTTTGGGTTCAGCCATGGTGTTCTTGCTGTCTGGAGAAGACAGTGAGCAGTGTGTGCAGAAGCTGTTTAGCTTACGCACCCTGAGCTACGCGCGCTCTTTAGCGCTGCGTACGCAGACTTGAGTACGCTTCCTGTTGGAAGCGTGACTCCTTGAGTGTGCGTGACTTTTCACGTACACTGCTCCCTTGAGCGTGCGTGACTTTTCACCCACGTTGCTCTCTGTAGCGTGCGTGACTTTTCACCCACGCTGCTCTCTGTAGTGTGCGTGACTTTTCACCTACGTTGCTCTCTTAGCGTGCGTGACTTTTCACCTACGCTGCTCTCTCAGCGTGCGTGACTTTTCACCTACGCTGCTCTCTCAGCGTGCGTGACTTTTCACCCACGCAGCTCTCTGTAGCGTGCGTGACTTTTCACCTACACAACTCTCTGGCGTGCGTGACTTTTCACGAACGCAGCTCTTTCAGCATGCGTGACTTTTCGTACGCTGCTCCCCTGACCCTTGCTTAACCCATTGGCTCTTGGAGTTTTGGTCTTATTTCTTTAAGCTTGGCTCTTCTATAGCCTTGTTTATTGATATTTTATTAGATATTTTATGCCCATTTTATATCCTTACGTCTTTTGTCATGAACTTAATTTTACTTAATATGTTTGGAATGACTATTGTACATGGCATGGTATGACAAGGGACTAGCACAACACGACAGTGACCCGTAGTGGTGCACTCCTGACATGACCAACCTGACATGATAGTGGTCCGTCGTGGCGCACTCCTGACAAGTACCCTGACATGATTTAACTTAACGCTGTTGCGACGGCTAACTTAACTTGACCTACCTTGACACCGTGGGTGGTTCTTTCTTGCTTGCTTGTTAAATCCACTTGTCCTGTCTTGCATCATGTCTAGGATGGGACTCCTGAGTACCACGGTCAGGAGCTCCTACTAAAATGGATTAAGGTTAATAACTAGAATAACTCAGTAGTCATGAAGAGATGACACAGCTACAGGCAATCCCGTTACCTGGGCGCTCTTGGGATCTGTAGCCTGCCGTCGAGTAGGGCACATTTCCAGCACACCGTCGCGTGTTGCACCCTCTAAGTCACCTAAGGGTACATTTGTCTCCTGGACAATGTACCCACCTAAATTCAACCCCTAATTTTCGACCTGGGTAACCTGGATGGTCTGCAGGGCTTGTGGCTGTGGAACAATCTCACTGCATCTTGTTAGTAATTAGGCCTGTGATAACCCTAGTTAGTTAAAGTAGTAAGCCGTAGTATCTGCTTGGCCGTGATTGATTGAATGAGGTATAACCAGTTTAGCCTTTTCTTGATCCAGTACAAGATTGCTTCCTGTCTTAATTTCTTACATTATTATCTTGCCGATAAATGGTGGGAAACCAAGTTCTGTTCAGATGAAGGGTTACAACCCCGGTCCTTGTTTGGTTTACGGGTTGTAACCTGGCTGTCGGAATAGTTCCATGGTTATCTCGTCGTATATCATCCTGACATGTTTTCGTAAATTCTAGTTTAAATATTAGATTTTCTTGTGCTAATTGCTGGCTTTTGTTCTCATTTCGTGGCCCCCTTGTGGCACTTGCTCTTTCTGGGGTTGACCCAGCTGGTTTTGTGTGGCCAGATTTCGGAGCAGCTCCCGAGGATCTACCAAGCTTCCAGCCCAATGGTGACAACTAGACGGAACCCGGGCTACGAGTGAGTTTTCTATTTTGTTCCGCTCACTCTATTGTAAAACTATTCTTTTGAGGCGTTTAGCCGACGAGCATCTGTTAGCTCGATGCACTTTTACTTACTGTCTGCCTACGGGCTGTAAGCATGATTAACAAATCCTGGGGTTGATCATGTATGACTTAACTCTTGCTAGTCCTAGCATTTTGTACGACTAGCTTCATGATCAGCTGATATGTAATATTTGGGACGCCTTTTATTGTATATTTGGTGGTCAAACATCTTGTAATTATATTATTTGCTTGAGATTGAGACAGTAGGCTTGACCTTAAGAGACTGTTGGCTTGTAGTAAACCCTCATATTTCTAGACAGCCGTGACCGTATATCGAGGTGGTTTCCATTTCAATATACGTAGCTGGCTGTGTCTGCCCCCGCTCTCCAGTATTCTGGTTCTGGGGCTCTCCAGTATTCTGGTTCTGTGGCGTGACAAGGAGGGGGCAGGAGGAGACGCGGGGAGAAGGAGGAGGGGACGAGGAGGAGGGGAACGTAGGGAGGAGGAGGAGGGGAACGCGGGGAGGAGGAGGGGGTGGGGGGTGGTGGTGAGGGAGGGGGGGTAGTTTAGGTATTTTTTTAAATTTTTTTTTAAATGTTATTAACGACTATTTTTAACGGTCAACAGACGGTAGGAAACTTTTCGAACAAGTCATATATTACAGAGGTCTTTATTTGCTAAATTTGACTAAAAGTCTTTCTAGACAAAAGTTGCAAATTTAACAAAGGTTTTTTTTTTATAATTTACCCCCTTTTTTTTTTCCAATACAATGTCTCAAATCTACCATACTTTACATAAAGCTATTTATAAGGGCACAGTCTTTTTTGCTCGGTGCTAGCCAGGATTAGGGCTAGCCAGGCTTTGAGGAACTTTTACTCGGGCTGTCCAAAATTTCTATTCAGGGGCTGTCCATTTTCTTCTTCTCCACTCTCTCTCTTCACAAACCCTAGCTTTCTTCTTCTTCTTCTATCCATCTTCTTCTTCTCCACCATTTCTGTCACGACCCGCACCCGATTTTCGTGATACGAGACGTGTCCAAGCCAGCCTACGCCGCATGATCGGCGGTAGAACGCTGTCAAGCCCGCAAGAAATAATGCTCAAGAAAATCACATTTGATGCTCATTCACAAATCTACATTTATTACAAGAGTTACAACATTTATAAGATTTAAAGGAAAATACAAGATTTATAATTAATGAAAAGGAGTACAACTGTTTTTTTTCTATTTCTAGGTCGGTTTCAGCATACCCAAGTCCTCCCAATGCTAAGAGTGATCGCGGCTAAACCTGAAAAATGTTGGTTATCCAGTCAGGATTGGAACAAGTACACAAACCGACGACAATGCGAAAACACAATAGAATTGACAAGACATGAAAATAGCATATGGAATATGAAAACTGTAAGATAACTGATGTCATAGCACGATAGAGAAATAAACAAGGAAAAAACTAATAAAAGACATCTATCTAGCTAGGTGGTGTGAAATATCTGTTTCAACATGTGGACGGCTAGGGGGTAAATAAGGCACACTGCACGTGTCGTGCGCAGCGGCTAGCATTCACGAAAGACAATGGGATATTTCTGGATAGTCCACATGTATACTAAGATATTTCCCCTCCCGACAACTCCGTGTGACGAGCGTGTCAACAAGCAGCAAGATGTATGTATAGACATGAAATGAAAAGACTACTATGAATCGGAAAGCAATCAGAAAGTGCACTTGCCTGAGGTCCTTAGCTGGAGAAACCAATACTGTACCACACGATGAGCCACAATCAATCAACACATATAGAAGTCTCCGGATGCTGAAATAAATAGTACCAACGTTCTCAGAATAGTCAAATTAGCTAGGATTGCCTGTCCTTAAGTCCAATTCTGGACACAGGGGCAAAACGATAATTTCGGGCAAAAACGATGTCCGCCGTTGGACTCGCTTTGCACCGAAAAGCGTGCCAGAGTCAATGGTCTCTAAAGTCGTCAAACTACATGTCTACGGATCCAGTTTTTCGATACGAACCCAACCGTATGTCCAAGATTGGATTTCGGCGGGCCGTGCACAAAATCGTCCGTTGAGTCCAGAATGGCCTGTTAGCTTAGGGTCGATATTAAGTAGTATGATTAGTTATGACCAAGAACGTACAATCGAAGGAATTTGTGTGAACAAAGCATACAACTTACGTTTTGAAAATAATTACTATAATTAAACTATATTTATACTAGTCAACTATTTGTAGGAAAATAGTTGAAAATCTAGAAACCATTTTAGGATTAAAACTATCCTTGTCAAAATACTATTTTAAGTCCAACTATATTTGACTAGTGTAAAAATACTTGAAATTATAAAAGTTATATTTAAGTCAATACTATGATTCAACTAGGTAGAAACATAATAATATATTTATTTGTTCAGAAAACTATATTTAAAATGCTAAAAATAATATATATTAATATCTTAAGATTTGCAGTTCTAGTCTAAACTCAATACTATCATTTCGTTGCAAAGTAATGTTGGGAGATTAGTTTAGTGTATATATATATATTTACAAAATAATTGTAAATAATAACTATTGATAATAATTATACTAGTACAAATTACTTATACTAATGTAGCACATACATATGAATATCTACGAACAGTAAAGTAAAGAACTAACACCTTTACTGTTGACAGCAGCTTAAAGAAAAATCTCTGCTCTCATCCTTAATTGCTAAGGAAGAGAGAGAGATAAGAGAGTTGTTGAGAACATTAGTTCAGAGAAAAAGTGTTACAAGAAAGAGGCAGAGTAGAATGTTGAGCGAGATAGGGGTTCGAGTGGCTCACCTTGCGTGGAGGGCCGAGCCCAGCTCGCGGATGCGACGGAGCGCCTCATTCAGCTTGTTGGCGCTGATAGAGGGAGAGCGTCGGCAGCCGTGGCGGCGCTCGACTGCGCTCGACCTCGACGAGGCTGCCGATCGGGCGGAGGTCGGCTGGAGATCAGGACCACGCGGTCGTCGGAACCAGCGACGGGGTCGTCGATCGGACCTTCGCGAGTGTCTCCTCCCGGATCTGGCGGATTATAGAGCCGGTCTTGAGTCGAAGCGGTCGCGGCTGAGGGTGCCCACTCCGGTGGCGTTGGGGAAGAGGTCCGGGGCGGCGCATCCGCGGCTCACCAGAGCGGTTGGGAGCTCCGTGCTGGAGAGTCTCGCGACGGCGTGCCTCGAGTTTCACTCTTCTCGCGCCCTGACGACCGAGTCCCTCGTCGGGCTCGGCCACGCCCGCTTCCTCCCGGCGTTCGAGTCGGCCTGCGCCCGCCGCGGAAAGCTCGACCTCCAGGACACGCTCCTGCGGCTCTCCTTCTACAACGTATGCTTCCTCGCGTTCGGCACCGACCCGGCTGCTGATAGAGATGTTTATATAGGTGAAGTTTTTAGGGTTTTCGGGTTTAAGAAACTCTCGATCACTGATCGTTCGGTTATAAACGAACTCGGGGCTCGGGATTGCTACTATTCTCTCGGGTTCACGTAGGGAGGGGGCGGGTTTAGTTGTGTACTGGGTTGCTGGGCCGAGAGTGTGGGGGATTAATCTACTGGGTTTGAGTGTGGGGGAATAATAGTGGGGTTGGTAGTATTGCCTGGCTCGGTTTTGTAAGGCTTTGGCCCACTCCTACTTATTCCTCAATACTATTTATACTCTTAACCCTTCACATTCTCTTATATTCATTACCTTCCTATTATTTATTTCTAACTTATTTATTACCTCATACTTTTACTTACTCATAAACTCTTCCATCTATTATTATTATTATTATTATTATTATTATACACCTACACCCGTATATCCATATATACATGTATATATTTTATATAAAATACACATGTCGATATTAATATATATATATTACCAATCTTGATATATCAATGTTAACATATATAACATATTAGTAATAATATATATTTTTATATATAAATAACTATACATTTGATATACCTTTATATATATAAATACCTATACATTCAATATACGTATATTTATATCTACACAAACATACACATATATTAATAATAATATTTATTAATCACCACAAAAAATAAACTAATTAATTATTTATAAAAAATCTAATAATTACCATTTAAATCAATTAAGTAATTAATAGAATATTTCACAGATTTCGGGAAGGGGAGCTACAAATCTACCCACCTTAAAAATAATTTCGTCCTCGAAATTCTATTTCATAGTTATTTTTAAAATTAAAAAGAAAAAGTCTATTTTAACCTTAAACTCCTTAAATTTAATTTCTCCAAAAAAAAAAATTATGGCCTTCTCTAGTCATTTGGTATTTACGAAATCTCGAGGACTTCTACCCACCTTAGGTCACACTACTCCCTTGAAACACCTGACGTCCTTACGTTGTAACCCTCCAGCTACTTGCAAAAAGTAAATACCGACAGATATCTATAGCATACGACATCGGCAACCCTCTCTTATCCATCAGGCAACCCTAAAATCAACAAGCACAAATTTATACAAGTAGTTAAGGAATATTGATAAGTCCTAATAAATATGACCAGACGTCACTCTACAATAGGAAGGACCTAAAGGTAAGAAAATAATCGAGAGCGAATGTGAAGCTCCCAGAGCGGTAGAAGGTATCCCATGGTTCAGATAGAGGAAGAATGCTTCTGAATCATTAACCTAATTGCTAGATGAGCTACTCTAGTCCAGTCATTGGCTAAATCGAAGAACTCTTCATTTCCTAGAGGGGCTTGCCATCCATTATATACATAAATTTCGTTCTCGGTGTTAATCTAAACAAGGTTCCCAGATAGAACGAAATTTGAGAAATCATGATTGGGATCTTTTCTGTGGTTATTTAAACACACGAGCAAAGATTATGATTGCAATAAAAGATCGTATCGCGACTTCCAAGTAGATGGGCTAAAGTTTTACGAATGGATTCACTTTCTAAGGGATGGAGACTACATAATAGATATGGGGACCTATTTCAAACAGTTCGATGTTATAGAACAACTATGGGGGTTTGTCTGGAGGGTTTTTACTGGACCTCAATGGGTTTCCTATTTGGACATCAATCGTTGGTTGGATGAACATTGGGTTTCAATCTATGTGGTCTAGACAAGATCCCAATGATAAAATTATTCTTACCAATTTAGGGTATCCTAAAATAGGTTTCTCCCCGAGGGTTGAGCTAGTTGCCAGTCAGATTGGTTAGCTAAGTTCCTAAAATCCAAAAATGCGCTTTCGGTGACTTTTGTGTTTAAGTAGCACAAGAAGACACCATTGAGTGGCACATTAGTGGCATGTGCATAGTGGGTTTCGAGTAGATCACAACCATATATTGGGTCGAGTGAATTGAGTCAAGGTTAAGTCTCTATTTGTAGTCGGGAATTTTACCGGTACTTATGGTAAGGGTCATAACTAATCCTTTTATACCTGAAAGTCGTACCATAAAAATAGAGTACAAGGGGACGGGTTTGAGTGGGACATGATATACCTAGATGAAGGTGGACTCGTCTAGATCTTACCTATGAAACTTGCTGGAAGGTAACAGCTTGCCTCGTGCTCCGAATATTAATGACACGGCCGGGACACAAAATGATCTAAATGGAAAGTGTGAGTCTATGGGTGTCACGCCCCAGAACCAGAATACTGGAGAGCGGGGGAATGACTCAGCCAGCTACGTATTACGGGTAGATGAATACCGTATAATACGATCAATGCTGTCTAACCAGACAAGGGGGTGCATACTACATAAAGGTCTCACTATGGTCACTTCACATCTATTGTCTCAACCATTCGAACAAGAAACAGTAATAGAGAACATGTAAGATAAAGCAGTAAGGCGTCCCAAACGCTCTGTCAAAATGTTCTTGATATCTGGCTTTACAAAACATAGCCAGATCTGATGTAGCAAAAATATACACAATTGTTATCAGCTGCAGTCTGACTTTAGTTACAATTATGTAAAAGTAAGTACAAGACGATCCGACTAACATGTCGGTGCCAAACGGCAAAGTATAAGGTAAATAACAAAACGAGCGGGGAAGTAAGAAACCCACTCGAGTCCTCCTGCGATCATTCCTCTAGTATTGACCATCTTGGAGGTAGAAGTAAGCTGAGTCCTCGGGAACCGGCTCTAAATCTGGCCATGCAAAACCAGAAAGGTTAGACCTCTAATAGCAAGTACCGCAAGGAAGCACGATATGAGACATTAAACCAGTAAATAAGAGAATATAATAATAGATCTCTGCTCACTACTGGGATTCACGTGACATCACGACACTTCGAACCAACCTCCCAACCAAACAAGGACAGAAGTTGGCCCGTCATGTCATGATGCTCTGATCATCTCAGTTAGTTAACAGAGTAGGTACAGTACACAAACAAATCAACTTAAACGGCCATCCAACTCCTACGGCTTACTACTGTGAGTCCCAAATTATCCTGGAATTATGCAATAAGAATTTCTCAGTTCTTACTATGGACAAGCAAGGCTAGTCTATCCAATCAATCAATTGCGCCAATCATGAATTAGACGAGTCCCAGCGGGACGCCCGTCATCAATATACAATATACAATAATATAAGCAGATACCGCTCCCTGTCCGTGTGGCAGATTTGCAGTATCTGTGGGAACCAGCCGGCCTGTTGGGCACTAATAGTCCCAAAGAGGGCTGCCATGTAAGAACTCGGAAATCCATTCTCTCCATGCAATTATTATTTTATTTAACTTAATAGTCTCTACGTTGAGTGAAATCCCATGCCGTGGATCATGGTCATTCGGAATGAGTACTTTCGTACGGGGTACGATATGCACAACTCTACAACGATGCCCGTGCGGTTAGGTTGTAGGTCTTACATAGCGTAATGCAACAATCCAAACTAACCACGGAACAATCATGCCTTGACCATAAAGTACACATACTTCTTTTATAGTAAAATAAATAAATAAATAAATTGAAGCCTGCATGTATGCCTGTATGTCAAGATTCGGGAATCGGCCAATCGATTATAGTAGTTCATACTTAATATGAACGTGTCTCATTCATTCATTTCAATAAGACGACTAGCCAGTCTCTTAGTTCCATCTAGGAACGCATGATCAATAATTAATCAAGATAACAATTAATGTTAATTAATGCCAAATTCGGGAAATAAACATTGGGAAATAAATAATGCTTGGGAAATAAAGAATCTCATGCGCTGTGGGAAATGATTGGGGAATAAATAAATCTCATGCAGTGTGGAAAATAATTGGGGAATAAATAAATCTCATGTACTGTGGGAAAGGTTGGAAAATAAATAATATCATGCGCCTGAGGGAAATGATTGGGAAATAATTAAACTCATGCGCTGTGGGAAAGGTTGGGAAATAAATAATATCATGCGCCTGAGGGAAATGATTGGGAAATAATTAAACTCATGCGCTGTGAAATAAGTTTGGGAAATAAATAATCCATGCACCTGAGAAATGAGATTGGGAAATAAATAATCTCATGCACCTGAGGAATGAGATTATGGGAAATAAATATCATGCGCTGTGGAATAAGATTGAGAAATAAATAATCCATGCGCCTGAGGAATGAGATTGCGGAAAATAAATATCATGCGCTGTGAAATAAGATTGAGAAATAAATAATCCATGCGCCTGAGGAATGAAATTGGGAAATAAACAATCTCATGCGCCTGAGGAATGAGATTGGGAAATAAATAATCTCATGCGCCTGAGGAATGAGATTGGGAAATAAATAATCTCATGCGCTGTGGGAAATAAATATCATGCGCCTGAGGGAAAGGATTGAGAAATAAATAAACTCATGCGCCTTGGCTGTGGGAAGTGATTGGGAAATAAATAAATTCATGCGCCTTGGCTGTGAGAAGTGATTGGGAAATAAATAAATCATGCGCCTTGGCTATGAGAAGTGATTGGGAAATAAATAACTCATGCGCCTTGGCTGTGAGAAGTGATTGGGAAATAAATAAATCATGCGCCTTGGCTGTGAGAAGTGATTGGAAAATAAATAAATCATGCGCCTTGGCTGTGAGAAGTGATTGAGAAATAAATAAATCATGCGCCTTGGCTGTGAGAAGTGATTGGGAAATAAATAACTCATGCGCCTTGGGTGTGGGAAGTGATGATTTGATGCGCTGTGGGAATAAAGATTCCATGCGCTGAGGAATGAAGATTTGATGCGGCTGTGGGAATAAAGATTTCCATGCGCTGAGGAATGAAGATTTGATGCGGCTGTGGGAATAAAGATTTCCATGCGCCTGAAGATTTCATGCGGCTGGGACTGTTCTTCTTCTCCGAATTTTCTGAGAACAGAACCATGGGAACCACGGAAGCCATTGCTTCCAAGCTTCATAAATCCTTCATCCCAAGTCCAAATATGGACTTCCATAGGTCAAAATTGGGTAGAACGAAATTCTCTACAACATGGAACCATCGAAACTTGAAGATAACAAAGTTTACTAGATCAAAACCTAAGAAATCCGAAAATGTATCAAACTTAGATCTACAACAAATAAGCCATGGAAATTGAAAATGCTAAGTACTAAAGAGACTTAGAATCAAATGAGAAAGATGATGAAACAATAATAATGGGGATCCATCATCAAGCAAGTTGGCACTTGCCTATCTCTTCTAGGTTGGTGGGAGAGTTATGAGGAAGAAGAAGTGAAATGGAAAGAAGTAATGAAGAGAGAGAAATGGTTTTGGGCTTTAAATGAAGGGGTGGTGGTAGGTGGGAGTATTGTGCCGGGTCCAATGGGTTCATCCAAGGCCAACCCGCAAGCAAAGCAAAGAGGTAAAAGCAGAAAATAAATGCAGGAATAAAAGCAGAAAATAAAGTGCAGAAATAAAATTGCAGGAAATAAATTAACATGAAAATTTAAAGAGCAGATTAATTAACTAACATAAATTTACAGAAATTTAAATACAGAATAATACATGGTAACTATTAAATAAATACGTATTCTGGGAACGGGAAGTGACATCTCTACCCTCCTTAGAAAAATTCCGTCCTCGAAATTTCAGATCCAAACATGATAGAAACATCGAAGCTAAACTAATCTAAGTACGATCAATTAGAGTAAGCAATCATTCCACAATATTAACAGTAAGAAACATATCCATGCTGAACATTCTACGACACCAAGCAATTCTACTTACAACGTGACAAGCATGAGGGGTTAAGACAATCAAGGTATACAGAAAGAGATATACCTTGTGAGTCAAACAGGTGCGGATACCGTGATCGGATATCATCCTCACGTTCCCACGTTGACTCCCCCAAAGAGTGATGACCCCAAGCAACCCGGACAAGGTTAATTGTTCGGTTCTTGAGTACCTTTTCTCTTCGGTCCAAAATAGACACAGGCTGTTCCTCGTAAGACAGGTTGGTACCAACAACCAGCTCAGAATGATCAAGGACATGGCTTGGGTCCGATACATACCTTCGCAACTGAGATACATGAAATACGTCATGCACCTCTCGTAACGAAGGTGGAAGGGATAAACGATATGCAACATCGCCTACCCTCTCAAGGATAACAAACGGGCCCACGTATCGGGGACTCAACTTCCCGCGAATGCCAAATCTAATGACCCCACGGGTAGGTGAGATCCGCAAGAATACGTGGTCCCCAACAGAAAACTCTAACGGCCTACGATGCTGGTCTGCCCAATGACGATGCCGATCCTGCGCAACTCGAAGTCGCTCTCTAATTCCTTTAATCACTTCCACTGTCTGAACAATCATCTCCGGGCCTAACATCTTTCTCTCCCCAATATCGTCCCACGCTAGTGGCGACCTACACTTCTTACCATATAGTGCTTCAAATGGCGCCATCTGGATACTGGCTTGATAACTGTTGTTATATGAGAACTCGACCAAGTGTAGGTGGCTCTTCCAAGATCCTCCAAAATCTAGGGTGCAAGCTCGCAACATGTCTTCTAAAGTCCGAATTGTTCTTTCTGATTGCCCATCCGTCTGTGGATGGTAAGCCGTGCTAAATCTTAACTTGGTACCCAGGCTATGATGTAAGCTCTTCCAAAAATGTGATATAAAACGGGTATCTCTGTCTGACACAATACTGACTGGGACCCCATGCTGTCTGACTATCTGCTGCATATACAATTCTGCCAACTTCTCCGTAGATTGACCTACTCTAAAAGGAAGAAAATGTGCCACCTTCGTAAGCCGATCTACGATTACCCAAATAGCATCCTTACCACTTGGGGATCTTGGTAAACCGGTCACAAAGTCTATTGTAATATGCTCCCACTTCCATTCCGGGATAGGAAGCGGTTGCAATAATCCACTGGCCTCTGCTGCTCTGCCTTCACTTGCTGACATACCAAGCAACGGAAAACGAATCTAGCTATCTCCCTCTTCATCCCGTTCCACCAGAAGTGCTGCTTGATATCTTGGTACATCTTGGTCCCTCCAGGGTGTATGGAATACTGAGAACTGTGAGCTTCTGCCATAACCTCCTGTCTGATATCTCCACTAGGCACACATAGACGTGACCCAAACCTAAGCGTACCATCTTCATGGATTTGCATCTCCTTCCTGAGTCCTGACTCACATTCTTCCCTAAGCTTCTGAATCCTTGGGTCTTGTGCCTGAGCTGCCTTGATCCTATCTACCAAGTCGGATTGAACTTGTAGACTCGCCAGAACTCCTACATCACTAGGAAGTATAACCTCGATGCCCATCTCCTGAAGGTCTTCTAAAATGTGCTTCTGTGTTGTCAACATAAATGCGCCGCCTCTCCTGCTAAGAGCGTCTGCTACCACATTAGCCTTGCCTGGATGATACTGAAGCTCCACGTCGTAATCCTTGATCAACTCCAACCATCTTCTCTGCCTCATGTTCAATTCCTTCTGAGTAAAAATGTACTTCAGACTTTTATGGTCTGTGTACATGTCCACTCGATCACCATATAAGTAATGCCTCCATAGCTTCAAAGCAAATACTACTGCTGCCAACTCCAAGTCATGAGTCGGGTAATTCTTCTCGTGGTCTCGAAGCTGCCTAGATGCATATGCTATCACCTTCCCATGTTGCATGAGGACACATCCAAGTCCTTTACCTGACGCATCACAATAAACAGTAAAACCTCCGGGTCCAACTGGCAATGTAAGAATAGGCGTTGATATCAACTTCTGCTTCAGATTCTCAAATGATGTCTGGCATTCTGCCGACCAGACGAATAGTACATCCTTCCGTGTCAAGCGAGTCATGGGTGCTGAAAGCCTTGCAAAGTCTGATACAAACCTTCTGTAATATCCTGCCAATCCCAAGAAACTCCGCACATCTGCTACGGTCTTGGGTACTGGCCAACTTTCTACTGCTTCTACCTTCTTGGGATCCACTGCTACTCCAGCTCCTGATATGATATGACCCAGAAATGAAATATGATCCGACCAAAACTCACATTTGCTGAGCTTGGCATACAACTGGTTCTCTCTCAGAACCTGCAACACTTTCCTGAGGTGGTCTTCATGCTCCTCTTCACTAGTTGAATATACAAGAATGTCGTCGAGAAACACAACGACAAATTGATCCAGGTACGGCATAAAGATGCGGTTCATCAAATCCATAAATATTGCTGGAGCATTGGTCAAACCAAACGGCATTACTAAGAATTCATAATGCCCATACTTCGACCTGAATGCTGTCTTGGGAATATCCTCCTTCCGAACCCTCACTTGATGATACCCTGAACGAAGATCTATCTTGAAAAAATTCTAGCTCTGCTCAACTGATCAAATAAGTCGTCGATCCTGGGTAGTGGGTACTTGTTCTTCACTGTTGCCGCGTTAAGCTTCCTGTAATCGATGCATAATCTGGATGACCCATCCTTCTTTCCTACAAGTACCACTGGTGCTGCCCATGGTGACACGCTAGCTTGGATGAACCTCTTCTCCTTCAGTTCCTCTATGTGCCGATATACCTTAGCCTGCTCCGAGTCCGCCATTCTGTAAACTCGATCTGATATTGGTTTAGTTCCAGGTGCCAATTCTATACTGAACTCAATATCTCTAACCGGTGGTAGACCTGGAAGTTCTTCGGGAAATACGTCTAAAAACTCTTCAACTACCTTCGGGACTTGAACTTCTTCCATTGCCGTCACTACTCCCTGCTCTTGTTGAGTTGCTACTGATCTGACTAAGGTGAACCGCTTCGTGCCTGGAATATCAAAAGATACACTCCCTCTACGACAATCTATTGTCGCATGACTGTCTTTCAGCCAGTCCATGCCTAAGATAACGTCGAAATTTCCAACAGAAAATTCTATCAACCGGGCGGGTAAGGAATGCCCGCAAACTACAACGCTACACGCTAGAATAAATCTACTAACTCCTACGAGCCCATTACCAGTGAGTATATTCAACCTCCCTGGCAATGTCTCGAACTCCATACCTAGCCGTGTTGCAAATTGTGCAGATATAAATGAGTGTGATGCTCCCGAATCAAACAATGCTACTGCGGGATAAGAGACGACGAAAATGTTACCTGCCACAACATCTCCCGATGCCAATGCCTCTTCCAAGGACAGAGTGAATGCCTGCCCTCGACCTCATTGCTGGTTTCCATGCTGCGGCCTAGCCTGGTGCTGCCGCTGGCCCCTGCCTTGGTGATGCTGGGGTGGTCTATGCTGGTGTTGTTGCATCGGCGGTCCCTGCTGCCGAAACATCTGAGCCTGCGTCATGAACGGGCGCTGTGCCAACGGCCTCACTGCTACCGCTGGTCCTCGATACTGTCCTGCCCCTGGTGCTGGCAGAGCAGGAAACTGTTGTACTGGTCCTCCTGACCTCGAATTCATGGGACATGTGGTAATCCGATGATCTGGATTTCCACATATCAAACACTGCCCGTTCAATGTCCGGCACACATCTCTAGTGTGCCCTACCTTCCCGCAATAAGTGCAGGCCGCTGGGGTTGCTGGTTCTTCCTCTGATGCTGTTGCTGCTGCCTGGGTGGTGGTGCGGGTCCTCGCAGTGCCACATCGTGGATACGAATGCCAGGGGACGGTGCTGTTGTTCGGGGCGCTGCTCCCCCTCCTCCTTCAATCTGACTGTGGGATCTCTTCTGACCTCCAGTCCTTGCCGCAAGCCTCTGAATGGTTATCTCATGCCTTCGAGTTGCCGTCAATACTTCATCAAAAGTCTGGTAATTGTGCCCCTCTATCAATTGCAAGAGCTCAAGATGAAACCCTTGCTGGAACCTCATAGCCCTCTGGCTCTCTGTGGCTACCATCTCCGGGGCGAACCTACTCAATCTGCAGAACTCCGCTGCATAAGCATCTACCGTCTTGCCAGCCTGTCTAAGATTGATAAACTTCTGTTGCAGCTCAAATTGCGCCACAACTCCATAGTACTTTGTCTTGAATCTTGCTGTAAAATCGTCCCAAGCCACAGGACGTCTGATGCCTACCTCCTCTGATTCCCACCAATCACGTGCGAGATCTTGAAGTAACAACTTCACTAGATCCACACGTTCTTCTGCTGGCACCTTAGCTGCTGTCAGAATAGCCTCAATATCCTTAAGCCATGCATCTGCTGAAATGGCATCCTCCGTGCCCTCGAAACGACGGGGGTTGTACTTGCAAAACCTGACTGATGCTCCGGAATCTGTTCTCACTCCTCTTTCCAAAGCCGTCTGCAATCCTTGGTTGAGCAACACATTCTGCTCTTGCAACTGAGTGTGCATGCGCTGCTGGGCTAACATCTGATGTTGCTGAGTAGCCATCATCCCTCTCATGATCTCCAGAAGGGCTGGTGTGTCCACTTCCACTGGGGTAGGTGGAACTATTGGTGGTGTTGGAACCTCCGGATACTGCGGTCCAACTGCTGGTTCCACTATCACCTCTTCTTGAATAGCCTCTTGAGGTTGTACTGGCTCTTGTTGCTGACCAACCTGGTCAGGTTGCCCATGTTGCCCTTGTTGTTGTTGCCCAATCCTGACAGATGCGGACGAGGTGCCCCTAAGAAAAGGGACAAGAGAATAATCAAACGGTCGGACAGGGAAGATCAATGAAGTCAAAGGATACCGGAATGTCAAGCTAGAATCGAGAATACGAATCAGGAGATCAAGGGGAAACATGTGTGATTGAGACATCCTATAAATTAAAACACCCCACAAGTCTGAAATCAGACCTGCATGGGCCACCACTAAAACCTTGTCACGCCCCAGAACCAGAATACTGGAGAGCGGGGGAATGACTCAGCCAGCTACGTATTACGGGTAGATGAATACCGTATAATACGATCAATGCTGTCTAACCAGACAAGGGGGTGCATACTACATAAAGGTCTCACTATGGTCACTTCACATCTATTGTCTCAACCATTCGAACAAGAAACAGTAATAGAGAACATGTAAGATAAAGCAGTAAGGCGTCCCAAACGCTCTGTCAAAATGTTCTTGATATCTGGCTTTACAAAACATAGCCAGATCTGATGTAGCAAAAATATACACAATTGTTATCAGCTGCAGTCTGACTTTAGTTACAATTATGTAAAAGTAAGTACAAGACGATCCGACTAACATGTCGGTGCCAAACGGCAAAGTATAAGGTAAATAACAAAACGAGCGGGGAAGTAAGAAACCCACTCGAGTCCTCCTGCGATCATTCCTCTAGTATTGACCATCTTGGAGGTAGAAGTAAGCTGAGTCCTCGGGAACCGGCTCTAAATCTGGCCATGCAAAACCAGAGAGGTTAGACCTCTAATAGCAAGTACCGCAAGGAAGCACGATATGAGACATTAAACCAGTAAATAAGAGAATATAATAATAGATCTCTGCTCACTACTGGGATTCACGTGACATCACGACACTTCGAACCAACCTCCCAACCAAACAAGGACAAAAGTTGGCCCGTCATGTCATGATGCTCTGATCATCTCAGTTAGTTAACAGAGTAGGTACAGTACACAAACAAATCAACTTAAACGGCCATCCAACTCCTACGGCTTACTACTGTGAGTCCCAAATTATCCTGGAATTATGCAATAAGGATTTCTCAGTTCTTACTATGGACAAGCAAGGCTAGTCTATCCAATCAATCAATTGCGCCAATCATGAATTAGACGAGTCCCAGCGGGACGCCCGTCATCAATATACAATATACAATAATATAAGCAGATACCGCTCCCTGTCCGTGTGGCAGATTTGCAGTATCTGTGGGAACCAGCCGGCCTGTTGGGCACTAATAGTCCCAAAGAGGGCTGCCATGTAAGAGCTCGGAAATCCATTCTCTCCATGCAATCATTATTTTATTTAACTTAATAGTCTCTACGTTGAGTGAAATCCCATGCCGTGGATCATGGTCATTCGGAATGAGTACTTTCGTACGGGGTACGATATGCACAACTCTACAACGATGTCCGTGCGGTTAGGTTGTAGGTCTTACATAGCGTAATGCAACAATCCAAACTAACCACGGAATAATCATGCCTTGACCATAAAGTACACATGCTTCTTTTATAGTAAAATAAATAAATAAATAAATTGAAGCCTGCATGTATGCCTGTATGTCAAGATTCGGGAATCGGCCAATCGATTATAGTAGTTCATACTTAATATGAACGTGTCTCATTCATTCATTTCAATAAGACGACTAGCCAGTCTCTTAGTTCCATCTAGGAACGCATGATCAATAATTAATCAAGATAACAATCAATGTTAATTAATGCCAAATTCGGGAAATAAACATTGGGAAATAAATAATGCTTGGGAAATAAAGAATCTCATGCGCTGTGGGAAATGATTGGGGAATAAATAAATCTCATGCAGTGTGGAAAATGATTGGGGAATAAATAAATCTCATGCACTGTGGGAAAGGTTGGAAAATAAATAATATCATGCGCCTGAGAGAAATGATTGGGAAATAATTAAACTCATGCGCTGTGGGAAAGGTTGGGAAATAAATAATATCATGCGCCTGAGGGAAATGATTGGGAAATAATTAAACTCATGCGCTGTGAAATAAGATTGGGAAATAAATAATCCATGCGCCTGAGGAATGAGATTGGGAAATAAATAATCTCATGCACCTGAGGAATGAGATTGTGGGAAATAAATATCATGCGCTGTGGAATAAGATTGAGAAATAAATAATCCATGCGCCTGAGGAATGAGATTGCGGGAAATAAATATCATGCGCTGTGGAATAAGATTGAGAAATAAATAATCCATGCGCCTGAGGAATGAGATTGGGAAATAAATAATCTCATGCGCCTGAGGAATGAGATTGGAAAATAAATAATCTCATGCGCCTGAGGAATGAGATTGGGAAATAAATAATCTCATGCGCTGTGGGAAATAAATATCATGCGCCTGAGGGAAAGGATTGAGAAATAAATAAACTCATGCGCCTTGGCTGTGGGAAGTGATTGGGAAATAAATAAATTCATGCGCCTTGACTGTGAGAAGTGATTGGGAAATAAATAAATCATGCGCCTTGGCTGTGAGAAGTGATTGGGAAATAAATAACTCATGCGCCTTGGCTGTGAGAAGTGATTGGGAAATAAATAAATCATGCGCCTTGGCTGTGAGAAGTGATTGGGAAATAAATAAA
Source organism: Iris pallida (assembly GCA_029216955.1). NCBI lineage: Eukaryota > Viridiplantae > Streptophyta > Magnoliopsida > Asparagales > Iridaceae > Iris > Iris pallida. The sequence continues at coordinate 14,181,674 of JANAVB010018993.1, forward strand.
TCATGCGCCTTGGCTGTGAGAAGTGATTGGAAAATAAATAAATCATGCGCCTTGGCTGTGAGAAGTGATTGGGAAATAAATAACTCATGCGCCTTGGCTGTGGGAAGTGATGATTTGATGCGCTGTGGGAATAAAGATTCCATGCGCTGAGGAATGAAGATTTGATGCGGCTGTGGGAATAAAGATTTCCATGCGATGAGGAATGAAGATTTGATGCGGCTGTGGGAATAAAGATTTCCATGCGCCTGAAGATTTCATGCGGCTGGGACTGTTCTTCTTCTCCGAATTTTCTGAGAACAGAACCATGGGAACCATGGAAGCCATTGCTTCCAAGCTTCATAAATCCTTCATCCCAAGCCCAAATATGGACTTCCATAGGTCAAAATTGGGTAGAACGAAATTCTCTACAACATGGAACCATCGAAACTTGAATATAACAAAGTTTACTAGATCAAAACCTAAGAAATCCAAAAATGTATCAAACTTAGATCTACAACAAATAAGCCATGGAAATTGAAAATGCTAAGTACTAAAGAGACTTAGAATCAAATGAGGAAGATGATGAAACAATAATAATGGGGATCCATCATCAAGCAAGTTGGCACTTGCCTATCTCTTCTAGGTTGGTGGGAGAGTTATGAGGAAGAAGAAGTGAAATGGAAAGAAGTAATGAAGAGAGAGAAATGATTTTGGGCTTTAAATGAAGGGGTGGTGGTAGGTGGGAGTATTGGGCCGGGTCCAATGGGTTCATCCAAGGCCAACCCGCAAGCAAAGCAAAGAGGTAAAAGCAGAAAATAAATGCAGAAATAAAAGCAGAAAATAAAGTGCAGAAATAAAATTGCAGGAAATAAATTAACATGAAAATTTAAAGAGCAGATTAATTAACTAACATAAATTTACAGAAATTTAAATACAGAATAATACATGGTAACTATTAAATAAATACGTATTCTGGGAACGGGAAGTGACAATGGGGCACCAATTATCATCCTAGTGGAAATTTTTTCTAATCAATCAGTAATCCTCGTCCATCCTAAATTTTTGAAAGCTTACAGTCTACCCACCTTAGAAGCTAGGATATGGTGGCAAGGTTCCTGTCACAGGGCTGGTCGATGGTAGCTACACTTGCATATACAACTATCATAGTCATGGGGATACTCTGTATCTACCTATCAGTTATGAGCTTTTGTCTTTCCAATCGGTGAAAGGCAAAATCATAAAGAGTCCAAGAGAGATGTCACTGTATACAATTTTGCGATTCAAAGACGAATGCATAATTCAAGAGGAATTATCAAAGCAGTCGCGGATGAGATCCTAGAGACCACTACATCTCAATCCACGTAGGATAATTAAATAAAAAAAAGTGAATCAAATACGTCATGGTTGATCAGACCGTGATACAATAATTCTGATTAGACAATATGTTAGCAGGCGTCCCCAATAAACATATGTCTCGAATCAAGCTTGATAAAGAGTAAGCTTGCAAAACTAGGCTGTAATAGCAGCATTGGTCAAGATAGTCAAAATGTAAGTAAACAAGATTTTTTTTTTTTTTGAAAGAAGGAAAATAAGAAGTTCGAGTTTTGAGAGGGTCAAATCTTTACCTGGTGTTCTTGCCTATACAGTCATCCTACAACCTTACTATCCCTAAAGTCTTGGTCAACTACAACATGGTTCTAGCAATGTTCTATAACCTATAATACTCAAAATAATTTTAATTTCTATGGGTTGTGCCTTGCCAGTGCGCTGCTGGCTGTAGTGAACCCACATCTCCACTCTCAGCTAATTGATGACAGTGCGCTGCTGTCTAACTATTATGGGTTAACTGATATTCCTCTAACTATAACCGTAAAATCCATAAGCTTCTAGAGATTCAAACAAGTTGACTACGATAGAGTGTAAGTATGTGTCCTATCAGTCCACACTTAATACAAAAGAGTTAACATGGGAAAATTAACTAAAAGACGAAAGGACTACAAATATTCGAGTATCTATTTCATATGCATTTATATGGTTGAGGAAAAGAAATAATAATCTTAAATCAATCCATCTCGAGATTCGTACAGGAATTGTAGGATCAGGAGTTATAAACCACTTCCTTACAGCAAAATAGAATTTAAACAGGCAGTTCTAATTTATGTTATAAAATTTATCTAAATAGAGTAAAAAGAAAATTGAGCAGGTTATCAAGGTTATAGCCTTAATTATAGGTAAGCCTAACTTACCAAGTGAATGGTATATCCACATCGGATCACACTGTCATATCAAAAGTAATAGTGTGCCTATAGGGATCTAGCAAGCTATCTGAATTTAATACTCCTAAATTGCATGGCCTATTTAACAACCTTAACTACTCGATTAGTCAATTTGAACAAGGGACTCCTAGTCTTAGTCATTCTCTTAAATCATTTTAATCCTAATTGTGAATGAGCATTTCTTGGCGCAGGCTCGCAACAGTACGACTAACGTACCATCACGAGTTCGCAATCTTTTGCGAAAACTGACCTGCATGGGCCACCACAAAAACTTGTCACGACCCGTACCCGATTTTCGGATACGAGACGTGTCCAAGCCAGCCTACGCCGCAGGATCGGCGGTAGAACGCTGTCAAGCCCGCAAGAAATAATGCTCAAGAAAATCACATTTGATGCTCATTCACAAATCTACATTTATTACAAGAGTTACAACATTTATAAGATTTAAAGGAAAATACAAGATTTATAATTAATGAAAAGGAGTACAACTGTTTTTTTTCTATTTCTAGGTCGGTTTTAGCATACCCAAGTCCTCCCAATGCTAAGAGTGATCGCGGCTAAACCTGAAAAATGTTGGTTATCCAGTCAGGATTGGAACAAGTACACAAACCGACGACAATACGAAAACACAATAGAATTGACAAGACATGAAAATAGCATATGGAATATGAAAACTGTAAGATAACTGATGTCATAGCACGATAGAGAAATAAACAAGGAAAAACTAATAAAAGACATCTATCTAGCTAGGTGGTGTGAAATATCTGTTTCAACATGTGGACGGCTAGGGGATAAATAAGGCACACTGCACGTGTCGTGCGCAGCGGCTAGCATTCACGAAAGACAATGGGATATTTCTGGGTAGTCCACATGTATACTAAGATATTTTCCCTCCCGACAACTCCGTGTGACGAGCGTGTCAACAAGCAGCAAGATGTATGTATAGACATGAAATGAAAAGACTACTATGAATCGGAAAGCAATCAGAAAGTGCACTTGCCTGAGGTCCTTAGCTGGAGAAACCAATACTGTACCACACGATGAGCCACAATCAATCAACACATATAGAAGTCTCCGGATGCTGAAATAAATAGTACCAACGTTCTCAGAATAGTCAAATTAGCTAGGATTGCCTGTCCTTAAGTCCAATTCTGGACACAGGGGCAAAACGATAATTTCGGGCAAAAACGATGTCCGCCGTTGGACTCGCTTTGCACCGAAAAGCGTGCCAGAGTCAATGGTCTCTAAAGTCGTCAAACTACATGTCTACGGATCCAGTTTTTCGATACGAACCCAACCGTATGTCCAAGATTGAATTTCGGCGGGCCGTGCACAAAATCGTCCGTTGAGTCCAGAATGGCCTGTTAGCTTAGGGTCGATATTAAGTAGTATGATTAGTTATGACCAAGAACGTACAATCGAAGGAATTTGTGTGAACAAAGCATACAACTTACGTTTAGAAAATAATTACTATAATTAAACTATATTTATACTAGTCAACTATTTGTAGGAAAATAGTTGAAAATCTAGAAACCATTTTAGGATTAAAACTATCCTTGTCAAAATACTATTTTAAGTCCAACTATATTTGACTAGTGTAAAAATACTTGAAATTATAAAAGTTATATTTAAGTCAATACTATGATTCAACTAGGTAGAAACATAATAATATATTTATTTGTTCAGAAAACTATATTTAAAATGCTAAAAATAATATATATTAATATCTTAAGATTTGCAGTTCTAGTCTAAACTCAATACTATCATTTCGTTGCAAAGTAATGTTGGGAGATTAGTTTAGTGTATATATATATATTTACAAAATAATTGTAAATAATAACTATTGATAATAATTATACTAGTACAAATTACTTATACTAATGTAGCACATACATATGAATATCTACGAACAGTAAAGTAAAGAACTAACACCTTTACTGTTGACAGCAGCTTAAAGAAAAATCTCTGCTCTCATCCTTAATTGCTAAGGAAGAGAGAGAGATAAGAGAGTTGTTGAGAACATTAGTTCAGAGAAAAAGTGTTACAAGAAAGAGGCAGAGTAGAATGTTGAGCGAGATAGGGGTTCGAGTGGCTCACCTTGCGTGGAGGGCCGAGCCCAGCTCGCGGATGCGACGGAGCGCCTCATTCAGCTTGTTGGCGCTGATAGAGGGAGAGCGTCGGCAGCCGTGGCGGCGCTCGACTGCGCTCGACCTCGACGAGGCTGCCGATCGGGCGGAGGTCGGCTGGAGATCAGGACCACGCGGTCGTCGGAACCAGCGACGGGGTCGTCGATCGGACCTTCGCGAGTGTCTCCTCCCGGATCTGGCGGATTATAGAGCCGGTCTTGAGTCGAAGCGGTCGCGGCTGAGGGTGCCCACTCCGGTGGCGTTGGGGAAGAGGTCCGGGGCGGCGCATCCGCGGCTCACCAGAGCGGTTGGGAGCTCCGTGCTGGAGAGTCTCGCGACGGCGTGCCTCGAGTTTCACTCTTCTCGCGCCCTGACGACCGAGTCCCTCGTCGGGCTCGGCCACGCCCGCTTCCTCCCGGCGTTCGAGTCGGCCTGCGCCCGCCGCGGAAAGCTCGACCTCCAGGACACGCTCCTGCGGCTCTCCTTCTACAACGTATGCTTCCTCGCGTTCGGCACCGACCCGGCTGCTGATAGAGATGTTTATATAGGTGAAGTTTTTAGGGTTTTCGGGTTTAAGAAACTCTCGATCACTGATCGTTCGGTTATAAACGAACTCGGGGCTCGGGATTGCTACTATTCTCTCGGGTTCACGTAGGGAGGGGGCGGGTTTAGTTGTGTACTGGGTTGCTGGGCCGAGAGTGTGGGGGATTAATCTACTGGGTTTGAGTGTGGGGGAATAATAGTGGGGTTGGTAGTATTGCCTGGCTCGGTTTTGTAAGGCTTTGGCCCACTCCTACTTATTCCTCAATACTATTTATACTCTTAACCCTTCACATTCTCTTATATTCATTACCTTCCTATTATTTATTTCTAACTTATTTATTACCTCATACTTTTACTTACTCATAAACTCTTCCATCTATTATTATTATTATTATTATTATTATTATACACCTACACCCGTATATCCATATATACATGTATATATTTTATATAAAATACACATGTCGATATTAATATATATATATTACCAATCTTGATATATCAATGTTAACATATATAACATATTAGTAATAATATATATTTTTATATATAAATAACTATACATTTGATATACCTTTATATATATAAATACCTATACATTCAATATACGTATATTTATATCTACACAAACATACACATATATTAATAATAATATTTATTAATCACCACAAAAAATAAACTAATTAATTATTTATAAAAAATCTAATAATTACCATTTAAATCAATTAAGTAATTAATAGAATATTTCACAGATTTCGGGAAGGGGAGCTACAAATCTACCCACCTTAAAAATAATTTCGTCCTCGAAATTCTATTTCATAGTTATTTTTAAAATTAAAAAGAAAAAGTCTATTTTAACCTTAAACTCCTTAAATTTAATTTCTCCAAAAAAAAAAATTATGGCCTTCTCTAGTCATTTGGTATTTACGAAATCTCGAGGACTTCTACCCACCTTAGGTCACACTACTCCCTTGAAACACCTGACGTCCTTACGTTGTAACCCTCCAGCTACTTGCAAAAAGTAAATACCGACAGATATCTATAGCATACGACATCGGCAACCCTCTCTTATCCATCAGGCAACCCTAAAATCAACAAGCACAAATTTATACAAGTAGTTAAGGAATATTGATAAGTCCTAATAAATATGACCAGACGTCACTCTACAATAGGAAGGACCTAAAGGTAAGAAAATAATCGAGAGCGAATGTGAAGCTCCCAGAGCGGTAGAAGGTATCCCATGGTTCAGATAGAGGAAGAATGCTTCTGAATCATTAACCTAATTGCTAGATGAGCTACTCTAGTCCAGTCATTGGCTAAATCGAAGAACTCTTCATTTCCTAGAGGGGCTTGCCATCCATTATATACATAAATTTCGTTCTCGGTGTTAATCTAAACAAGGTTCCCAGATAGAACGAAATTTGAGAAATCATGATTGGGATCTTTTCTGTGGTTATTTAAACACACGAGCAAAGATTATGATTGCAATAAAAGATCGTATCACGACTTCCAAGTAGATGGGCTAAAGTTTTACGAATGGATTCACTTTCTAAGGGATGGAGACTACATAATAGATATGGGGACCTATTTCAAACAGTTCGATGTTATAGAACAACTATGGGGGTTTGTCTGGAGGGTTTTTACTGGGCCTCAATGGGTTTCCTATTTGGACATCAATCGTTGGTTGGATGAACATTGGGTTTTAATCTATGTGGTCTAGACAAGATCCCAATGATAAAATTATTCTTACCAATTTAGGGTATCCTAAAATAGGTTTCTCCCCGAGGGTTGAGCTAGTTGCCAGTCAGATTGGTTAGCTAAGTTCCTAAAATCCAAAAATGCGCTTTCGGTGACTTTTGTGTTTAAGTAGCACAAGAAGACACCATTGAGTGGCACATTAGTGGCATGTGCATAGTGGGTTTCGAGTAGATCACAACCATATATTGGGTCGAGTGAATTGAGTCAAGGTTAAGTCTCTATTTGTAGTCGGGAATTTTACCGGTACTTATGGTAAGGGTCATAACTAATCCTTTTATACCTGAAAGTCGTACCATAAAAATAGAGTACAAGGGGACGGGTTTGAGTGGGACATGATATACCTAGATGAAGGTGGACTCGTCTAGATCTTACCTATGAAACTTGCTGGAAGGTAACAGCTTGCCTCGTGCTCCGAATATTAATGACACGGCCGAGACACAAAATGATCTAAATGGAAAGTGTGAGTCTATGGGTGTCACGCCCCAGAACCAGAATACTGGAGAGCGGGGGAATGACTCAGCCAGCTACGTATTACGGGTAGATGAATACCGTATAATACGATCAATGCTGTCTAACCAGACAATGGGGTGCATACTACATAAAGGTCTCACTATGGTCACTTCACATCTATTGTCTCAACCATTCGAACAAGAAACAGTAATAGAGAACATGTAAGATAAAGCAGTAAGGCGTCCCAAACGCTCTGTCAAAATGTTCTTGATATCTGGCTTTACAAAACATAGCCAGATCTGATGTAGCAAAAATATACACAATTGTTATCAGCTGCAGTCTGACTTTAGTTACAATTATGTAAAAGTAAGTACAAGACGATCCGACTAACATGTCGGTGTCAAACGGCAAAGTATAAGATAAATAACAAAACGAGCGGGGAAGTAAGAAACCCACTCGAGTCCTCCTGCGATCATTCCTCTAGTATTGACCATCTTGGAGGTAGAAGTAAGCTGAGTCCTCGGGAACCGGCTCTAAATCTGGCCATGCAAAACCAGAGAGGTTAGACCTCTAATAGCAAGTACCGCAAGGAAGCACGATATGAGACATTAAACCAGTAAATAAGAGAATATAATAATAGATCTCTGCTCACTACTGGGATTCACGTGACATCACGACACTTCGAACCAACCTCCCAACCAAACAAGGACAGAAGTTGGCCCGTCATGTCATGATGCTCTGATCATCTCAGTTAGTTAACAGAGTAGGTACAGTACACAAACAAATCAACTTAAACGGCCATCCAACTCCTATGGCTTACTACTGTGAGTCCCAAATTATCCTGGAATTATGCAATAAGAATTTCTCAGTTCTTACTATGGACAAGCAAGGCTAGTCTATCCAATCAATCAATTGCGCCAATCATGAATTAGACGAGTCCCAGCGGGACGCCCGTCATCAATATACAATATACAATAATATAAGCAGATACCGCTCCCTGTCCGTGTGGCAGATTTGCAGTATCTGTGGGAACCAACCGGCCTGTTGGGCACTAATAGTCCCAAAGAGGGCTGCCATGTAAGAACTCGGAAATCCATTCTCTCCATGCAATCATTATTTTATTTAACTTAATAGTCTCTACGTTGAGTGAAATCCCATGCCGTGGATCATGGTCATTCGGAATGAGTACTTTCGTACGGGGTACGATATGCACAACTCTACAATGATGCCCGTGCGGTTAGGTTGTAGGTCTTACATAGCGTAATGCAACAATCCAAACTAACCACGGAACAATCATGCCTTGACCATAAAGTACACATGCTTCTTTTATAGTAAAATAAATAAATAAATAAATTGAAGCCTGCATGTATGCCTGTATGTCAAGATTCGGGAATCGGCCAATCGATTATAGTAGTTCATACTTAATATGAACGTGTCTCATTCATTCATTTCAATAAGACGACTAGCCAGTCTCTTAGTTCCATCTAGGAACGCATGATCAATAATTAATCAAGATAACAATTAATGTTAATTAATGCCAAATTCGGGAAATAAACATTGGGAAATAAATAATGCTTGGGAAATAAAGAATCTCATGCGCTGTGGGAAATGATTGGGGAATAAATAAATCTCATGCAGTGTGGAAAATGATTGGGGAATAAATAAATCTCATGTACTGTGGGAAAGGTTGGAAAATAAATAATATCATGCGCCTGAGGGAAATGATTGGGAAATAATTAAACTCATGCGCTGTGGGAAAGGTTGGGAAATAAATAATATCATGCGCCTGAGGGAAATGATTGGGAAATAATTAAACTCATGCGCTGTGAAATAGGATTGGGAAATAAATAATCCATGCGCCTGAGGAATGAGATTGGGAAATAAATAATCTCATGCACCTGAGGAATGAGATTGTGGGAAATAAATATCATGCGCTGTGGAATAAGATTGAGAAATAAATAATCCATGCGCCTGAGGAATGAGATTGCGGGAAATAAATATCATGCGCTGTGGAATAAGATTGAGAAATAAATAATCCATGCGCCTGAGGAATGAGATTGGGAAATAAACAATCTCATGCGCCTGAGGAATGAGATTGGGAAATAAATAATCTCATGCGCCTGAGGAATGAGATTGGGAAATAAATAATCTCATGCGCTGTGGGAAATAAATATCATGCGCCTGAGGGAAAGGATTGAGAAATAAATAAACTCATGCGCCTTGGCTGTGGGAAGTGATTGGGAAATAAATAAATTCATGCGCCTTGGCTGTGAGAAGTGATTGGAAAATAAATAAATCATGCGCCTTGGCTGTGAGAAGTGATTGGGAAATAAATAAATCATGCGCCTTGGCTGTGAGAAGTGATTGGGAAATAAATAAATCATGCGCCTTGGCTGTGAGAAGTGATTGGGAAATAAATAAATCATGCGCCTTGGGTGTGGGAAGTGATGATTTGATGCGCTGTGGGAATAAAGATTCCATGCGCTGAGGAATGAAGATTTGATGCGGCTGTGGGAATAAAGATTTCCATGCGCTGAGGAATGAAGATTTGATGCGGCTGTGGGAATAAAGATTTCCATGCGCCTGAAGATTTCATGCGGCTGGGACTGTTCTTCTTCTCCGAATTTTCTGAGAACAGAACCATGGGAACCATGGAAGCCATTGCTTCCAAGCTTCATAAATCCTTCATCCCAAGTCCAAATATGGACTTCCATAGGTCAAAATTGGGTAGAACGAAATTCTCTACAACATGGAACCATCGAAACTTGAAGATAACAAAGTTTACTAGATCAAAACCTAAGAAATCCGAAAATGTATCAAACTTAGATCTACAACAAATAAGCCATGGAAATTGAAAATGCTAAGTACTAAAGAGACTTAGAATCAAATGAGAAAGATGATGAAACAATAATAATGGGGATCCATCATCAAGCAAGTTGGCACTTGCCTATCTCTTCTAGGTTGGTGGGAGAGTTATGAGGAAGAAGAAGTGAAATGGAAAGAAGTAATGAAGAGAGAGAAATGGTTTTGGGCTTTAAATGAAGGGGTGGTGGTAGGTGGGAGTTTTGTGCCGGGTCCAATGGGTTCATCCAAGGCCAACCCGCAAGCAAAGCAAAGAGGTAAAAGCAGAAAATAAATGCAGGAATAAAAGTAGAAAATAAAGTGCAGAAATAAAATTGCAGGAAATAAATTAACATGAAAATTTAAAGAGCAGATTAATTAACTAACATAAATTTACAGAAATTTAAATACAGAATAATACATGGTAACTATTAAATAAATACGTATTCTGGGAACGGGAAGTGACATCTCTACCCTCCTTAGAAAAATTCCGTCCTCGAAATTTCAGATCCAAACATGATAGAAACATCGAAGCTAAACTAATCTAAGTACGATCAATTAGAGTAAGCAATCATTCCACAATATTAACAGTAAGAAACATATCCATGCTGAACATTCTACGACACCAAGCAATTCTACTTACAACGTGACAAGCATGAGGGGTTAAGACAATCAAGGTATACAGAAAGAGATATACCTTGTGAGTCAAACAGGTGCGGATACCGTGATCGGATATCATCCTCACGTTCCCACGTTGACTCCCCCAAAGAGTGATGACCCCAAGCAACCCGGACAAGGTTAATTGTTCGGTTCTTGAGTACCTTTTCTCTTCGGTCCAAAATAGACACAGGCTGTTCCTCGTAAGACAGGTTGGTACCAACAACCAGCTCAGAATGATCAAGGACATGGCTTGGGTCCGATACATACCTTCGCAACTGAGATACATGAAATACGTCATGCACCTCTCGTAACGAAGGTGGAAGGGATAAACGATATGCAACATCGCCTACCCTCTCAAGGATAACAAACGGGCCCACGTATCGGGGACTCAACTTCCCGCGAATGCCAAATCTAATGACCCCACGGGTAGGTGAGATCCGCAAGAATACGTGGTCCCCAACAGAAAACTCTAACGGCCTACGATGCTGGTCTGCCCAATGACGATGCCGATCCTGCGCAACTCGAAGTCGCTCTCTAATTCCTTTAATCACTTCCACTGTCTGAACAATCATCTCCGGGCCTAACATCTTTCCCTCCCCAATATCGTCCCACGCTAGTGGCGACCTACACTTCTTACCATATAGTGCTTCAAATGGCGCCATCTGGATACTGGCTTGATAACTGTTGTTATATGAGAACTCGACCAAGTGTAGGTGGCTCTTCCAAGATCCTCCAAAATCTAGGGTGCAAGCTCGCAACATGTCTTCTAAAGTCCGAATTGTTCTTTCTGATTGCCCATCCGTCTGTGGATGGTAAGCCGTGCTAAATCTTAACTTGGTACCCAGGCTATGATGTAAGCTCTTCCAAAAATATGATATAAAACGGGTATCTCTGTCTGACACAATACTGACTGGGACCCCATGCTGTCTGACTATCTGCTGCATATACAATTCTGCCAACTTCTCCGTAGATTGACCTACTCTAAAAGGAAGAAAATGTGCCACCTTCGTAAGCCGATCTACGATTACCCAAATAGCATCCTTACCACTTGGGGATCTTGGTAAACCGGTCACAAAGTCTATTGTAATATGCTCCCACTTCCATTCCGGGATAGGAAGCGGTTGCAATAATCCAGCTGGCCTCTGCTGCTCTGCCTTCACTTGCTGACATACCAAGCAACGGGAAACGAATCTAGCTATCTCCCTCTTCATCCCGTTCCACCAGAAGTGCTGCTTGATATCTTGGTACATCTTGGTCCCTCCAGGGTGTATAGAATACTGAGAACTGTGAGCTTCTGCCATAACCTCCTGTCTGATATCTCCACTAGGCACACATAGACGTGACCCAAACCTAAGCGTACCATCTTCATGGATTTGCATCTCCTTCCTGAGTCCTGACTCACATTCTTCCCTAAGCTTCTGAATCCTTGGGTCTTGTGCCTGAGCTGCCTTGATCCTATCTACCAAGTCGGATTGAACTTGTAGACTCGCCAGAACTCCTACATCACTAGGAAGTATAACCTCGATGCCCATCTCCTGAAGGTCTTCTAAAATGTGCTTCTGTGTTGTCAACATAAATGCGCCGCCTCTCCTGCTAAGAGCGTCTGCTACCACATTAGCCTTGCCTGGATGATACTGAAGCTCCACGTCGTAATCCTTGATCAACTCCAACCATCTTCTCTGCCTCATGTTCAATTCCTTCTGAGTAAAAATGTACTTCAGACTTTTATGGTCTGTGTACATGTCCACTCGATCACCATATAAGTAATGCCTCCATAGCTTCAAAGCAAATACTACTGCTGCCAACTCCAAGTCATGAGTCGGGTAATTCTTCTCGTGGTCTCGAAGCTGCCTAGATGCATATGCTATCACCTTCCCATGTTGCATGAGGACACATCCAAGTCCTTTACCTGACGCATCACAATAAACAGTAAAACCTCCGGGTCCAACTGGCAATGTAAGAATAGGCGCTGATATCAACTTCTGCTTCAGATTCTCAAATGATGTCTGGCATTCTGCCGACCAGACGAATGGTACATCCTTCCGTGTCAAGCGAGTCATGGGTGCTGAAAGCCTTGCAAAGTCTGATACAAACCTTCTGTAATATCCTGCCAATCCCAAGAAACTCCGCACATCTGCTACGGTCTTGGGTACTGGCCAACTTTCTACTGCTTCTACCTTCTTGGGATCCACTGCTACTCCAGCTCCTGATATGATATGACCCAGAAATGAAATGTGATCCGACCAAAACTCACATTTGCTGAGCTTGGCATACAACTGGTTCTCTCTCAGAACCTGCAACACTTTCCTGAGGTGGTCTTCATGCTCCTCTTCACTAGTTGAATATACAAGAATGTCGTCGAGAAACACAACGACAAATTGATCCAGGTACGGCATAAAGATGCGGTTCATCAAATCCATAAATATTGCTGGAGCATTGGTCAAACCAAACGGCATTACTAAGAATTCATAATGCCCATACTTCGACCTGAATGCTGTCTTGGGAATATCCTCCTTCCGAACCCTCACTTGATGATACCCTGAACGAAGATCTATCTTGAAAAAATTCTAGCTCTGCTCAACTGATCAAATAAGTCGTCGATCCTGGGTAGTGGGTACTTGTTCTTCACTGTTGCCGCGTTAAGCTTCCTGTAATCGATGCATAATCTGGATGACCCATCCTTCTTTCCTACAAGTACCACTGGTGCTGCCCATGGTGACACGCTAGCTTGGATGAACCTCTTCTCCTTCAGTTCCTCTATGTGCCGATATACCTTAGCCTGCTCCGAGTCCGCCATTCTGTAAACTCGATCTGATATCGGTTTAGTTCCAGGTGCCAATTCTATATTGAACTCAATATCTCTAACCGGTGGTAGACCTGGAAGTTCTTCGGAAAATACGTCTAAAAACTCTTCAACTACCTTCGGGACTTGAACTTCTTCCATTGCCGTCACTACTCCCTGCTCTTGTTGAGTTGCTACTGATCTGACTAAGGTGAACCGCTTCGTGCCTGGAATATCAAAAGATACACTCCCTCTACGACAATCTATTGTCGCATGACTGTCTTTCAGCCAGTCCATGCCTAAAATAACGTCGAAATTTCCAACAGAAAATTCTATCAACCGGGCGGGTAAGGAATGCCCGCAAACTACAACGCTACACGCTAGAATAACTCTACTAACTCCTACGAGCCCATTACCAGTGAGTATATTCAACCTCCCTGGCAATGTCTCGAACTCCATACCTAGCCGTGTTGCAAATTGTGCAGATATAAATGAGTGTGATGCTCCCGAATCAAACAATGCTACTGCGGGATAAGAGGCGACGAGAATGTTACCTGCCACAACATCTCCCGATGCCAATGCCTCTTCCAAGGACAGAGTGAATGCCTGCCCTCGACCTCCTTGCTGGTTTCCATGCTGCGGCCTAGCCTGGTGCTGCCGCTGGCCCCTGCCTTGGTGATGCTGGGGTGGTCTATGTTGGTGTTGTTACATCGGCGGTCCCTGCTACCGAAACATCTGAGCCTGCGTCATGAACGGGCGCTGTGCCAACGGCCTCACTGCTACCGCTGGTCCTCGATACTGTCCTGCCCCTGGTGCTGGCAGAGCAGGAAACTGTTGTACTGGTCCTCCTGACCTCGAATTCATGGGACATGTGGTAATCCGATGATCTGGATTTCCACATATCAAACACTGCCCGTTCAATGTCCGGCATAAATCTCTAGTGTGCCCTACCTTCCCGTAATAAGTGCAGGCCGCTGGGGGTTGCTGGTTCTTCCTCTGATGCTGTTGCTGCTGCCTGGGTGGTGGTGCGGGTCCTCGCAGTGCCACATCGTGGATACGAATGCCAGGGGACGGTGCTGTTGTTCGGGGCGCTGCTCCCCCTCCTCCTTCAATCTGACTGTGGGATCTCTTCTGACCTCCAGTCCTTGCCGCAAGCCTCTGAATGGTTATCTCATGCCTTCGAGTTGCCGTCAATACTTCATCAAAAGTCTGGTAATTGTGCCCCTCTATCAATTGCAAGAGCTCAAGATGAAATCCTTGCTGGAACCTCATAGCCCTCTGGCTCTCTGTGGCTACCATCTCCGGGGCGAACCTACTCAATCTGCAGAACTCCGCTGCATAAGCATCTACCGTCTTACCAGCCTGTCTAAGATTGATAAACTTCTGTTGCAGCTCAAATTGCGCCACAACTCCATAGTACTTCGTCTTGAATCTTGCTGTAAAATCGTCCCAAGCCACAGGACGTCTGATGCCTACCTCCTCTGATTCCCACCAATCACGTGCGAGATCTTGAAGTAACAACTTCACTAGATCCACACGTTCTTCTGCTGGCACCTTAGCTGCTGTCAGAATAGCCTCAATATCCTTAAGCCATGCATCTGCTGAAATGGCATCCTCCGTGCCCTCGAAACGACGGGGTTGTACTTGCAAAACCTGACTGATGCTCCGGAATCTGTTCTCACTCCTCTTTCCAAAGCCGTCTGCAATCCTTGGTTGAGCAACACATTCTGCTCTTGCAACTGAGTGTGCATGCGCTGCTGGGCTAACATCTGATGTTGCTGAGTAGCCATCATCCCTCTCATGATCTCCAGAAGGGCTGGTGTGTCCACTTCCACTGGGGTAGGTGGAACTATTGGTGGTGTTGGAACCTCCGGATACTGCGGTCCAACTGCTGGTTCCACTATCACCTCTTCTTGAATAGCCTCTTGAGGTTGTACTGGCTCTTGTTGCTGACCAACCTGGTCAGGTTGCCCATGTTGCCCTTGTTGTTGTTGCCCAATCCTGACAGATGCGGACGAGGTGCCCCTAAGAAAAGGGACAAGAGAATAATCAAACGGTCGGACAGGGAAGATCAATGAAGTCAAAGGATACCGGAATGTCAAGCTAGAATCGAGAATACGAATCAGGAGATCAAGGGAAAACATGTGTGATTGAGACATCCTATAAATTAAAACACCCCACAAGTCTGAAATCAGACCTGCATGGGCCACCACTAAAACCTTGTCACGCCCCAGAACCAGAATACTGGAGAGCGGGGGAATGACTCAGCCAGCTACGTATTACGGGTAGATGAATACCGTATAATACGATCAATGCTGTCTAACCAGACAAGGGGGTGCATACTACATAAAGGTCTCACTATGGTCACTTCACATCTATTGTCTCAACCATTCGAACAAGAAACAGTAATAGAGAACATGTAAGATAAAGCAGTAAGGCGTCCCAAACGCTCTGTCAAAATGTTCTTGATATCTGGCTTTACAAAACATAGCCAGATCTGATGTAGCAAAAATATACACAATTGTTATCAGCTGCAGTCTGACTTTAGTTACAATTATGTAAAAGTAAGTACAAGACGATCCGACTAACATGTCGGTGCCAAACGGCAAAGTATAAGGTAAATAACAAAACGAGCGGGGAAGTAAGAAACCCACTCGAGTCCTCCTGCGATCATTCCTCTAGTATTGACCATCTTGGAGGTAGAAGTAAGCTGAGTCCTCGGGAACCGGCTCTAAATCTGGCCATGCAAAACCAGAGAGGTTAGACCTCTAATAGCAAGTACCGCAAGGAAGCACGATATGAG
Source organism: Iris pallida (assembly GCA_029216955.1). NCBI lineage: Eukaryota > Viridiplantae > Streptophyta > Magnoliopsida > Asparagales > Iridaceae > Iris > Iris pallida. The sequence continues at coordinate 14,197,892 of JANAVB010018993.1, forward strand.
ACATTAAACCAGTAAATAAGAGAATATAATAATAGATCTCTGCTCACTACTGGGATTCACGTGACATCACGACACTTCGAACCAACCTCCCAACCAAACAAGGACAGAAGTTGGCCCGTCATGTCATGATGCTCTGATCATCTCAGTTAGTTAACAGAGTAGGTACAGTACACAAACAAATCAACTTAAACGGCCATCCAACTCCTACGGCTTACTACTGTGAGTCCCAAATTATCCTGGAATTATGCAATAAGGATTTCTCAGTTCTTACTATGGACAAGCAAGGCTAGTCTATCCAATCAATCAATTGCGCCAATCATGAATTAGACGAGTCCCAGCGGGACGCCCGTCATCAATATACAATATACAATAATATAAGCAGATACCGCTCCCTGTCCGTGTGGCAGATTTGCAGTATCTGTGGGAACCAGCCGGCCTGTTGGGCACTAATAGTCCCAAAGAGGGCTGCCATGTAAGAACTCGGAAATCCATTCTCTCCATGCAATCATTATTTTATTTAACTTAATAGTCTCTACGTTGAGTGAAATCCCATGCCGTAGATCATGGTCATTCGGAATGAGTACTTTCGTACGGGGTACGATATGCACAACTCTACAACGATGTCCGTGCGGTTAGGTTGTAGGTCTTACATAGCGTAATGCAACAATCCAAACTAACCACGGAACAATCATGCCTTGACCATAAAGTACACATGCTTCTTTTATAGTAAAATAAATAAATAAATAAATTGAAGCCTGCATGTATGCCTGTATGTCAAGATTCGGGAATCGGCCAATCGATTATAGTAGTTCATACTTAATATGAACGTGTCTCATTCATTCATTTCAATAAGACGACTAGCCAGTCTCTTAGTTCCATCTAGGAACGCATGATCAATAATTAATCAAGATAACAATCAATGTTAATTAATGCCAAATTCGGGAAATAAACATTGGGAAATAAATAATGCTTGGGAAATAAAGAATCTCATGCGCTGTGGGAAATGATTGGAGAATAAATAAATCTCATGCAGTGTGGAAAATGATTGGGGAATAAATAAATCTCATGCACTGTGGGAAAGGTTGGAAAATAAATAATATCATGCGCCTGAGGGAAATGATTGGGAAATAATTAAACTCATGCGCTGTGGGAAAGGTTGGGAAATAAATAATATCATGCGCCTGAGGGAAATGATTGAGAAATAATTAAACTCATGCGCTGTGAAATAAGATTGGGAAATAAATAATCCATGCGCCTGAGGAATGAGATTGGGAAATAAATAATCTCATGCACCTGAGGAATGAGATTGTGGGAAATAAATATCATGCGCTGTGGAATAAGATTGAGAAATAAATAATCCATGCGCCTGAGGAATGAGATTGCGGGAAATAAATATCATGCGCTGTGGAATAAGATTGAGAAATAAATAATCCATGCGCCTGAGGAATGAGATTGGGAAATAAATAATCTCATGCGCCTGAGGAATGAGATTGGAAAATAAATAATCTCATGCGCCTGAGGAATGAGATTGGGAAATAAATAATCTCATGCGCTGTGGGAAATAAATATCATGCGCCTGAGGGAAAGGATTGAGAAATAAATAAACTCATGCGCCTTGGCTGTGGGAAGTGATTGGGAAATAAATAAATTCATGCGCCTTGGCTGTGAGAAGTGATTGGGAAATAAATAAATCATGCGCCTTGGCTGTGAGAAGTGATTGGGAAATAAATAACTCATGCGCCTTGGCTGTGAGAAGTGATTGGGAAATAAATAAATCATGCGCCTTGGCTGTGAGAAGTGATTGGGAAATAAATAAATCATGCGCCTTGGCTGTGAGAAGTGATTGGAAAATAAATAAATCATGCGCCTTGGCTGTGAGAAGTGATTGGGAAATAAATAACTCATGCGCCTTGGCTGTGGGAAGTGATGATTTGATGCGCTGTGGGAATAAAGATTCCATGCTCTGAGGAATGAAGATTTGATGCGGCTGTGGGAATAAAGATTTCCATGCGCTGAGGAATGAAGATTTGATGCGGCTGTGGGAATAAAGATTTCCATGCGCCTGAAGATTTCATGCGGCTGGGACTGTTCTTCTTCTCCGAATTTTCTGAGAACAGAACCATGGGAACCATGGAAGCCATTGCTTCCAAGCTTCATAAATCCTTCATCCCAAGCCCAAATATGGACTTCCATAGGTCAAAATTGGGTAGAACGAAATTCTCTACAACATGGAACCATCGAAACTTGAAGATAACAAAGTTTACTAGATCAAAACCTAAGAAATCCGAAAATGTATCAAACTTAGATCTACAACAAATAAGCCATGGAAATTGAAAATGCTAAGTACTAAAGAGACTTAGAATCAAATGAGGAAGATGATGAAACAATAATAATGGGGATCCATCATCAAGCAAGTTGGCACTTGCCTATCTCTTCTAGGTTGGTGGGAGAGTTATGAGGAAGAAGAAGTGAAATGGAAAGAAGTAATGAAGAGAGAGAAATGATTTTGGGCTTTAAATGAAGGGGTGGTGGTAGGTGGGAGTATTGGGCCGGGTCCAATGGGTTCATCCAAGGCCAACCCGCAAGCAAAGCAAAGAGGTAAAAGCAGAAAATAAATGCAGAAATAAAAGCAGAAAATAAAGTGCAGAAATAAAATTGCAGAAAATAAATTAACATGAAAATTTAAAGAGCAGATTAATTAACTAACATAAATTTACAGAAATTTAAATACAGAATAATACATGGTAACTATTAAATAAATACGTATTCTGGGAACGGGAAGTGACAATGGGGCACCAATTATCATCCTAGTGGAAATTTTTTCTAATCAATCAGTAATCCTCGTCCATCCTAAATTTTTGAAAGCTTACAGTCTACCCACCTTAGAAGCTAGGATATGGTGGCAAGGTTCCTGTCACAGGGCTGGTCGATGGTAGCTACACTTGCATATACAACTATCATAGTCATGGGGATACTCTGTATCTACCTATCAGTTATGAGCTTTTGTCTTTCCAATCGGTGAAAGGCAAAATCATAAAGAGTCCAAGAGAGATGTCACTGTATACAATTTTGCGATTCAAAGACGAATGCATAATTCAAGAGGAATTATCAAAGCAGTCGCGGATGAGATCCTAGAGACCACTACATCTCAATCCACGTAGGATAATTAAATAAAAAAAAGTGAATCAAATGCGTCATGGTTGATCAGACCGTGATACAATGATTCTGATTAGACAATATGTTAGCAGGCGTCCCCAATAAACATATGTCTCGAATCAAGCTTGATAAAGAGTAAGCTTGCAAAACTAGGCTGTAATAGCAGCATTGGTCAAGATAGTCAAAATGTAAGTAAACAAGATTTTTTTTTTTGAAAGAAGGAAAATAAGAAGTTCGAGTTTTGAGAGGGTCAAATCTTTACCTGGTGTTCTTGCCTATACAGTCATCCTACAACCTTACTATCCCTAAAGTCTTGGTCAACTACAACATGGTTCTAGCAATGTTCTATAACCTATAATACTCAAAATAATTTTAATTTCTATGGGTTGTGCCTTGCCAGTGCGCTGCTGGCTGTAGTGAACCCACATCTCCACTCTCAGCTAATTGATGACAGTGCGCTGCTGTCTAACTATTATGGGTTAACTGATATTCCTCTAACTATAACCGTAAAATCCATAAGCTTCTAGAGATTCAAACAAGTTGACTACAATAGAATGTAAGTATGTGTCCTATCAGTCACCACACTTAATACAAAAGAGTTAACATGGGAAAATTAACTAAAAGACGAAAGGACTACAAATATTCGAGTATCTATTTCATATGCATTTATATGGTTGAGGAAAAGAAATAATAATCTTAAATCAATCCATCTCGAGATTCGTACAGGAATTGTAGGATCAGGAGTTATAAACCACTTCCTTACAGCAAAATAGAATTTAAACAGGCAGTTCTAATTTATGTTATAAAATTTATCTAAATAGAGTAAAAAGAAAATTGAGCAGGTTATCAAGGTTATAGCCTTAATTATAGGTAAGCCTAACTTACCAAGTGAATGGTATATCCACATCGGATCACACTGTCATATCAAAAGTAATAGTGTGCCTATAGGGATCTAGCAAGCTATCTGAATTTAATACTCCTAAATTGCATGGCCTATTTAACAACCTTAACTACTCGATTAGTCAATTTGAACAAGGGACTCCTAGTCTTAGTCATTCTCTTAAATCATTTTAATCCTAATTGTGAATGAGCATTTCTTGGCGCAGGCTCGCAACAGTACGACTAACGTACCATCACGAGTTCGCAATCTTTTGCGAAAACTGACCTGCATGGGCCACCACAAAAACTTGTCACGACCCGTACCCGATTTTCGGATACGAGACGTGTCCAAGCCAGCCTACGCCGCAGGATCGGCGGTAGAACGCTGTCAAGCCCGCAAGAAATAATGCTCAAGAAAATCACATTTGATGCTCATTCACAAATCTACATTTATTACAAGAGTTACAACATTTATAAGATTTAAAGGAAAATACAAGATTTATAATTAATGAAAAGGAGTACAACTGTTTTTTTTCTATTTCTAGGTCGGTTTTAGCATACCCAAGTCCTCCCAATGCTAAGAGTGATCGCGGCTAAACCTGAAAAATGTTGGTTATCCAGTCAGGATTGGAACAAGTACACAAACCGACGACAATGCGAAAACACAATAGAATTGACAAGACATGAAAATAGCATATGGAATATGAAAACTGTAAGATAACTGATGTCATAGCACGATAGAGAAATAAACAAGGAAAAACTAATAAAAGACATCTATCTAGCTAGGTGGTGTGAAATATCTGTTTCAACATGTGGACGGCTAGGGGGTAAATAAGGCACACTACACGTGTCGTGCGCAGCGGCTAGCATTCACGAAAGACAATGGGATATTTCTGGGTAGTCCACATGTATACTAAGATATTTCCCCTCCCGACAACTCCGTGTGACGAGCGTGTCAACAAGCAGCAAGATGTATGTATAGACATGAAATGAAAAGACTATTATGAATCGGAAAGCAATCAGAAAGTGCACTTGCCTGAGGTCCTTAGCTGGAGAAACCAATACTGTACCACACGATGAGCCACAATCAATCAACACATATAGAAGTCTCCGGATGCTGAAATAAATAGTACCAACGTTCTCAGAATAGTCAAATTAGCTAGGATTGCCTGTCCTTAAGTCCAATTTTGGACACAGGGGCAAAACGATAATTTCGGGCAAAAACGATGTCCGCCGTTGGACTCGCTTTGCACCGAAAAGCGTGCCAGAGTCAATGGTCTCTAAAGTCGTCAAACTACATGTCTACGGATCCAGTTTTTCGATACGAACCCAACCGTATGTCCAAGATTGGATTTCGGCGGGCCGTGCACAAAATCGTCCGTTGAGTCCAGAATGGCCTGTTAGCTTAGGGTCGATATTAAGTAGTATGATTAGTTATGACCAAGAACGTACAATCGAAGGAATTTGTGTGAACAAAGCATACAACTTACGTTTTGAAAATAATTACTATAATTAAACTATATTTATACTAGTCAACTATTTGTAGGAAAATAGTTGAAAATCTAGAAACCATTTTAGGATTAAAACTATCCTTGTCAAAATACTATTTTAAGTCCAACTATATTTGACTAGTGTAAAAATACTTGAAATTATAAAAGTTATATTTAAGTCAATACTATGATTCAACTAGGTAGAAACATAATAATATATTTATTTGTTCAGAAAACTATATTTAAAATGCTAAAAATAATATATATTAATATCTTAAGATTTGCAGTTCTAGTCTAAACTCAATACTATCATTTCGTTGCAAAGTAATGTTGGGAGATTAGTTTAGTGTATATATATATATTTACAAAATAATTGTAAATAATAACTATTGATAATAATTATACTAGTACAAATTACTTATACTAATGTAGCACATACATATGAATATCTACGAACAGTAAAGTAAAGAACTAACACCTTTACTGTTGACAGCAGCTTAAAGAAAAATCTCTGCTCTCATCCTTAATTGCTAAGGAAGAGAGAGAGATAAGAGAGTTGTTGAGAACATTAGTTCAGAGAAAAAGTGTTACAAGAAAGAGGCAGAGTAGAATGTTGAGCGAGATAGGGGTTCGAGTGGCTCACCTTGCGTGGAGGGCCGAGCCCAGCTCGCGGATGCGACGGAGCGCCTCATTCAGCTTGTTGGCGCTGATAGAGGGAGAGCGTCGGCAGCCGTGGCGGCGCTCGACTGCGCTCGACCTCGACGAGGCTGCCGATCGGGCGGAGGTCGGCTGGAGATCAGGACCACGCGGTCGTCGGAACCAGCGACGGGGTCGTCGATCGGACCTTCGCGAGTGTCTCCTCCCGGATCTGGCGGATTATAGAGCCGGTCTTGAGTCGAAGCGGTCGCGGCTGAGGGTGCCCACTCCGGTGGCGTTGGGGAAGAGGTCCGGGGCGGCGCATCCGCGGCTCACCAGAGCGGTTGGGAGCTCCGTGCTGGAGAGTCTCGCGACGGCGTGCCTCGAGTTTCACTCTTCTCGCGCCCTGACGACCGAGTCCCTCGTCGGGCTCGGCCACGCCCGCTTCCTCCCGGCGTTCGAGTCGGCCTGCGCCCGCCGCGGAAAGCTCGACCTCCAGGACACGCTCCTGCGGCTCTCCTTCTACAACGTATGCTTCCTCTCGTTCGGCACCGACCCGGCTGCTGATAGAGATGTTTATATAGGTGAAGTTTTTAGGGTTTTCGGGTTTAAGAAACTCTCGATCACTGATCGTTCGGTTATAAACGAACTCGGGGCTCGGGATTGCTACTATTCTCTCGGTTCACGTAGGGAGGGGGCGGGTTTAGTTGTGTACTGGGTTGCTGGGCCGAGAGTGTGGGGGATTAATCTACTGGGTTTGAGTGTGGGGGAATAATAGTGGGGTTGGTGTATTGCCTGGCTCGGTTTTGTAAGGCTTTGGCCCACTCCTACTTATTCCTCAATACTATTTATACTCTTAACCCTTCACATTCTCTTATTCATTACCTTCCTATTATTTATTTCTAACTTATTTATTACCTCATACTTTTACTTACTCATAAACTCTTCCATCTTATTATTATTATATTATTATTATTATACACCTACACCCGTATATCCATTATACATGTATATATTTTTATATAAATACACATGTCGATATTAATTATATATATTACCAATCTTGATATATCATGTAACATATAACATATTAGTAATAATATATTTTTTATATATAATAACTATACATTTATACCTTTATATATAAACCATATACATTCAATACGTATATTTATATCTACACAAACATACACATATTAATAATAATATTTATTAATCACCACAAAAATAAACTATTAATTATTTATAAAAAATCTAATAATTACCATTTAAATCAATTAAGTAATTAATAGAATATTTCACAGATTTCGGGAAGGGGAGCTACAAATCTACCCACCTTAAAAATAATTTCGTCCTCGAAATTCTATTTCATAGTTATTTTTAAAATTAAAAAGAAAAAGTCTATTTTAACCTTAAACTCCTTAAATTTAATTTCTCCAAAAAAAAAATTATGGCCTTCTCTAGTCATTTGGTATTTACGAAATCTCGAGGACTTCTACCCACCTTAGGTCACACTACTCCCTTGAAACACCTGACGTCCTTACGTTGTAACCCTCCAGCTACTTGCAAAAAGTAAATACCGACAGATATCTATAGCATACGACATCGGCAACCCTCTCTTATCCATCAGGCAACCCTAAAATCAAGCACAAATTTATACAAGTAGTTAAGGAATATTGATAAGTCCTAATAAATATGACCAGACGTCACTCTACAATAGGAAGGACCTAAAGGTAAGAAAATAATCGAGAGCGAATGTGAAGCTCCCAGAGCGGTAGAAGGTATCCCATGTTCAGATAGAGGAAGAATGCTTCTGAATCATTAACCTAATTGCTAGATGAGCTACTCTAGTCCAGTCATTGGCTAAATCGAAGAACTCTTCATTTCCTAGAGGGGCTTGCCATCCATTATATACATAAATTTCGTTCTCGGTGTTAATCTAAACAAGGTTCCCAGATAGAACGAAATTTGAGAAATCATGATTGGGATCTTTTCTGTGGTTATTTAAACACACGAGCAAGATTATGATTGCAATAAAAGATCGTATCACGACTTCCAAGTAGATGGGCTAAAGTTTTACGAATGGATTCACTTTCTAAGGGATGGAGACTACATAATAGATATGGGGACCTATTTCAAACAGTTCGATGTTATAGAACAACTATGGGGGTTTGTCTGGAGGGTTTTTACTGGGCCTCAATGGGTTTCCTATTTGGACATCAATCGTTGGTTGGATGAACATTGGGTTTTAATCTATGTGGTCTAGACAAGATCCCAATGATAAAATTATCTTACCAATTTAGGGTATCCTAAAATAGGTTTCTCCCCGAGGGTTGAGCTAGTTGCCAGTCAGATTGGTTAGCTAAGTTCCTAAAATCCAAAAATGCGCTTTCGGTGACTTTTGTGTTTAAGTAGCACAAGAAGACACCATTGAGTGGCACATTAGTGGCATGTGCATAGTGGGTTTCGAGTAGATCACAACCATATGGGTCGAGTGAATTGAGTCAAGGTTCTCTATTTGTAGTCGGGAATTTTACCGGTACTTATGGTAAGGGTCATAACTAATCCTTTTATACCTGAAAGTCGTACCATAAAAATAGAGTACAAGGGGACGGGTTTGAGTGGGACATGATATACCTAGATGAAGGTGGACTCGTCTAGATCTTACCTATGAAACTTGCTGGAAGGTAACAGCTTGCCTCGTGCTCCGAATATTAATGACACGGCCGAGACACAAAATGATCTAAATGGAAAGTGTGAGTCTATGGGTGTCACGCCCCAGAACCAGAATACTGGAGAGCGGGGGAATGACTCAGCCAGCTACGTATTACGGGTAGATGATACCGTATAATACGATCAATGCTGTCTAACCAGACAATGGGGTGCATACTACATAAAGGTCTCACTATGGTCACTTCACATCTATGTCTCAACCATTCGAACAAGAAACAGTAATAGAGAACATGTAAGATAAAGCAGTAAGGCGTCCCAAACGCTCTGTCAAAATGTTCTTGATATCTGGCTTTACAAAACATAGCCAGATCTGATGTAGCAAAAATATACACAATTGTTATCAGCTGCAGTCTGACTTTAGTTACAATTATTAAAAGTAAGTACAAGACGATCCGACTAACATGTCGGTGTCAAACGGCAAAGTATAATAAATAACAAAACGAGCGGGGAAGTAAACCCACTCGAGTCCTCCTGCGATCATTCCTCTAGTATTGACCATCTTGGAGGTAGAAGTAAGCTGAGTCCTCGGGAACCGGCTCTAAATCTGGCCATGCAAAACCAGAAGGTTAGACCTCTAATAGCAAGTACCGCAAGGAAGCACGATATGAGACATTAAACCAGTAAATAAGAGAATATAATAATAGATCTCTGCTCACTACTGGGATTCACGTGACATCACGACACTTCGAACCAACCTCCCAACCAAACAAGGACAGAAGTTGGCCCGTCATGTCATGATGCTCTGATCATCTCAGTTAGTTAACAGAGTAGGTACTACACAAACAAATCAACTTAAACGGCCATCCAACTCCTATGGCTTACTACTGTGAGTCCCAAATTATCCTGGAATTATGCAATAAGAATTTCTCAGTTCTTACTATGGACAAGCAAGGCTAGTCTATCCAATCAATCAATTGCGCCAATCATGAATTAGACGAGTCCCAGCGGGACGCCCGTCATCAATATACAATATACAATAATATAAGCAGATACCGCTCCCTGTCCGTGTGGCAGATTTGCAGTATCTGTGGGAACCAACCCCTGTTGGGCACTAATAGTCCCAAAGAGGGCTGCCATGTAAGAACTCGGAAATCCATTCTCTCCATGCAATCATTATTTATTTAACTTAATAGTCTCTACGTTGAGTGAAATCCCATGCCGTGGATCATGGTCATTCGGAATGAGTACTTTCGTACGGGGTACGATATGCACAACTCTACAATGATGCCCGTGCGGTTAGGTTGTAGGTCTTACATAGCGTAATGCAACAATCCAACTAACCACGGAACAATCATGCCTTGACCATAAAGTACACATGCTTTTATAGTAAAATAATAAATAAATAAATTGAAGCCTGCATGTATGCCTGTATGTCAAGATTCGGGAATCGGCCAATCGATTATAGTAGTTCATACTTAATATGAACGTGTCTCATTCATTCATTTCAATAAGACGACTAGCCAGTCTCTTAGTTCCATCTAGGAACGCATGATCAATAATTAATCAAGATAACAATTAATGTTAATTAATGCCAAATTCGGGAAATAAACATTGGGAAATAAATAATGCTTGGGAAATAAAGAATCTCATGCGCTGTGGGAATGATTGGGGAATAAATAAATCTCATGCAGTGTGGAAATGATTGGGGAATAAATAAATCTCATGTACTGTGGGAAAGGTTGGAAAATAAATAATATCATGCGCCTGAGGGAAATGATTGGGAAATAATTAAACTCATGCGCTGTGGGAAAGGTTGGGAAATAAAATATCATGCGCGCCTGAGGGAAATGATTGGGAAATAATTAAACTCATGCGCTGTGAAATAGGATTGGGAAATAAATAATCCATGCGCCTGAGGAATGAGATTGGGAAATAAATAATCTCATGCACCTGAGGAATGAGATTGTGGGAAAAATATCATGCGCTGTGGAATAAGATTGAGAAATAAATAATCCATGCGCCTGAGGAATGAGATTGCGGGAAATAAATATCATGCGCTGTGGAAAGATTGAGAAATAAATAATCCATGCGCCTGAGGAATGAGATTGGGAAATAAACAATCTCATGCGCCTGAGGAATGAGATTGGGATAAATAATCTCATGCGCCTGAGGAATGAGATTGGGAAATAAATACTCATGCGCTGTGGGAAATAATATCATGCGCCTGAGGGAAAGGATTGAGAAATAAATAAACTCATGCGCCTTGGCTGTGGGAAGTGATTGGGAAATAAATCATGCGCCTTGGCTGTGAGAAGTGATTGGAAATAATAATCATGCGCCTTGGCTGTGAGAAGTGATTGGGAAATAAATAATCATGCGCCTTGGCTGTGAGAAGTGATTGGGAAATAAATAAATCATGCGCCTTGCTGTGAGATAAAAAAGGCTTGGCTGGAAAGTGAAATAAATCATGCGCCTTGGCGTGGAAGTGATGGGAAATAATAATCATGCGCCTTGGGTGGGAAGTGATGATTTGATGCGCTGTGGGAATAAAGATTCCATGCGCTGAGGAATGAAGATTTGATGCGGCTGTGGGAATAAAGATTTCCATGCGCTGAGGAATGAAGATTTGATGCGGCTGTGGGAATAAAGATTTCCATGCGCCTGAAGATTTCATGCGGCTGGGACTGTTCTTCTTCTCCGAATTTTCTGAGAACAGAACCATGGGAACCATGGAAGCCATTGCTTCCAAGCTTCATAAATCCTTCATCCCAAGTCCAAATATGGACTTCCATAGGTCAAAATTGGGTAGAACGAAATCTCTACAACATGGAACCATCGAAACTTGAAGATAACAAAGTTTACTAGATCAAAACCTAAGAAATCCGAAATGTATCAAACTTAGATCTACAACAAATAAGCCATGGAAATTGAAAATGCTAAGTACTAAGAGACTTAGAATCAAATGAGAAAGATGATGAAACATAATAATGGGGATCCATCATCAAGCAAGTTGGCACTTGCCTATCTCTTCTAGGTTGGTGGGAGAGTTATGAGGAAGAAGAAGTGAAATGGAAAGAAGTAATGAAGAGAGAAATGGTTTTGGGCTTTAAATGAAGGGGTGGTGGTAGGTGGGAGTTTGTGCCGGGTCCAATGGGTTCATCCAAGGCCAACCCGCAAGCAAAGCAAAGAGGTAAAAGCAGAAAATAAATGCAGGAATAAAAGTAGAAAATAAAGTGCAGAAATAAAATTGCAGGAAATAAATTAACATGAAAATTTAAAGAGCAGATTAATTAACTAACATAAATTTACAGAAATTTAAATACAGAATAATACATGGTAACTATTAAATAAATACGTATTCTGGGAACGGGAAGTGACATCTCTACCCTCCTTAGAAAAATTCCGTCCTCGAAATTTCAGATCCAAACATGATAGAAACATCGAAGCTAAACTAATCTAAGTACGATCAATTAGAGTAAGCAATCATTCCACAATATTAACAGTAAGAAACATATCCATGCTGAACATTCTACGACACCAAGCAATTCTACTTACAACGTGACAAGCATGAGGGGTTAAGACAATCAAGGTATACAGAAAGAGATATACCTTGTGAGTCAAACAGGTGCGGATACCGTGATCGGATATCATCCTCACGTTCCCACGTTGACTCCCCCAAAGAGTGATGACCCCAAGCAACCCGGACAAGGTTAATTGTTCGGTTCTTGAGTACCTTTTCTCTTCGGTCCAAAATAGACACAGGCTGTTCCTCGTAAGACAGGTTGGTACCAACAACCAGCTCAGAATGATCAAGGACATGGCTTGGGTCCGATACATACCTTCGCAACTGAGATACATGAATACGTCATGCACCTCTCGTAACGAAGGTGGAAGGGATAAACGATATGCAACATCGCCTACCCTCTCAAGGATAACAAACGGGCCCACGTATCGGGGACTCAACTTCCCGCGAATGCCAAATCTAATGACCCCACGGGTAGGTGAGATCCGCAAGAATACGTGGTCCCCAACAGAAAACTCTAACGGCCTACGATGCTGGTCTGCCAATGACGATGCCGATCCTGCGCAACTCGAAGTCGCTCTCTAATTCCTTTAATCACTTCCACTGTCTGAACAATCATCTCCGGGCCTAACATCTTTCCTCCCCAATATCGTCCCACGCTAGTGGCGACCTACACTTCTTACCATATAGTGCTTCAAATGGCGCCATCTGGATACTGGCTTGATAACTGTTGTTATATGAGAACTCGACCAAGTGTAGTGGCTCTTCCAAGATCCTCCAAAATCTAGGGTGCAAGCTCGCAACATGTCTTCTAAAGTCCGAATTGTTCTTTCTGATTGCCCATCCGTCTGTGGATGGTAAGCCGTGCTAAATCTTAACTTGGTACCCAGGCTATGATGTAAGCTCTTCCAAAAATGATATAAAACGGGTATCTCTGTCTGACACAATACTGACTGGGACCCCATGCTGTCTGACTATCTGCTGCATATACAATTCTGCCAACTTCTCCGTAGATTGACCTACTCTAAAAGGAAGAAAATGTGCCACCTTCGTAAGCCGATCTACGATTACCCAAATAGCATCCTTACCACTTGGGGATCTTGGTAAACCGGTCACAAAGTCTATTGTAATATGCTCCCACTTCCATTCCGGGATAGGAAGCGGTTGCAATAATCCACTGGCCTCTGCTGCTCTGCCTTCACTTGCTGACATACCAAGCAACGGGAAACGAATCTAGCTATCTCCCTCTTCATCCCGTTCCACCAGAAGTGCTGCTTGATATCTTGGTACATCTTGGTCCCTCCAGGGTGTATAGAATACTGAGAACTGTGAGCTTCTGCCATAACCTCCTGTCTGATATCTCCACTAGGCACACATAGACGTGACCCAAACCTAAGCGTACCATCTTCATGGATTTGCATCTCCTTCCTGAGTCCTGACTCACATTCTTCCCTAAGCTTCTGAATCCTTGGGTCTTGTGCCTGAGCTGCCTTGATCCTATCTACCAAGTCGGATTGAACTTGTAGACTCGCCAGAACTCCTACATCACTAGGAAGTATAACCTCGATGCCCATCTCCTGAAGGTCTTCTAAAATGTGCTTCTGTGTTGTCAACATAAATGCGCCGCCTCTCCTGCTAAGAGCGTCTGCTACCACATTAGCCTTGCCTGGATGATACTGAAGCTCCACGTCGTAATCCTTGATCAACTCCAACCATCTTCTCTGCCTCATGTTCAATTCCTTCTGAGTAAAAATGTACTTCAGACTTTTATGGTCTGTGTACATGTCCACTCGATCACCATATAAGTAATGCCTCCATAGCTTCAAAGCAAATACTACTGCTGCCAACTCCAAGTCATGAGTCGGGTAATTCTTCTCGTGGTCTCGAAGCTGCCTAGATGCATATGCTATCACCTTCCCATGTTGCATGAGGACACATCCAAGTCCTTTACCTGACGCATCACAATAAACAGTAAAACCTCCGGGTCCAACTGGCAATGTAAGAATAGGCGTGATATCAACTTCTGCTTCAGATTCTCAAATGATGTCTGGCATTCTGCCGACCAGACGAATGGTACATCCTTCCGTGTCAAGCGAGTCATGGGTGCTGAAAGCCTTGCAAAGTCTGATACAAACCTTCTGTAATATCCTGCCAATCCCAAGAAACTCCGCACATCTGCTACGGTCTTGGGTACTGGCCAACTTTCTACTGCTTCTACCTTCTTGGGATCCACTGCTACTCCAGCTCCTGATATGATATGACCCAGAAATGAAATGATCCGACCAAAACTCACATTTGCTGAGCTTGGCATACAACTGGTTCTCTCTCAGAACCTGCAACACTTTCCTGAGGTGGTCTTCATGCTCCTCTTCACTAGTTGAATATACAAGAATGTCGTCGAGAAACACAACGACAAATTGATCCAGGTACGGCATAAAGATGCGGTTCATCAAATCCATAAATATTGCTGGAGCATTGGTCAAACCAAACGGCATTACTAAGAATTCATAATGCCCATACTTCGACCTGAATGCTGTCTTGGGAATATCCTCCTTCCGAACCCTCACTTGATGATACCCTGAACGAAGATCTATCTTGAAAAAATTCTAGCTCTGCTCAACTGATCAAATAAGTCGTCGATCCTGGGTAGTGGGTACTTGTTCTTCACTGTTCCGCCGCGTT
The DNA here is from genome assembly GCA_029216955.1 of Iris pallida. Classification (NCBI taxonomy): domain Eukaryota; kingdom Viridiplantae; phylum Streptophyta; class Magnoliopsida; order Asparagales; family Iridaceae; genus Iris; species Iris pallida. Next base: position 14,212,931 of record JANAVB010018993.1, read on the forward strand.
AAGCTTCCTGTAATCGATGCATAATCTGGATGACCCATCCTTCTTTCCTACAAGTACCACTGGTGCTGCCCATGGTGACACGCTAGCTTGGATGAACCTCTTCTCCTTCAGTTCCTCTATGTGCCGATATACCTTAGCCTGCTCCGAGTCCGCCATTCTGTAAACTCGATCTGATATTGGTTTAGTTCCAGGTGCCAATTCTATACTGAACTCAATATCTCTAACCGGTGGTAGACCTGGAAGTTCTTCGGAAATACGTCTAAAAACTCTTCAACTACCTTCGGGACTTGAACTTCTTCCATTGCCGTCACTACTCCCTGCTCTTGTTGAGTTGCTACTGATCTGACTAAGGTGAACCGCTTCGTGCCTGGAATATCAAAAGATACACTCCCTCTACGACAATCTATTGTCGCATGACTGTCTTTCAGCCAGTCCATGCCTAATAACGTCGAAATTTCCAACAGAAAATTCTATCAACCGGGCGGGTAAGGAATGCCCGCAAACTACAACGCTACACGCTAGAATAAATCTACTAACTCCTACGAGCCCATTACCAGTGAGTATTTCAACCTCCCTGGCAATGTCTCGAACTCCATACCTAGCCGTGTTGCAAATTGTGCAGATATAAATGAGTGTGATGCTCCCGAATCAAACAATGCTACTGCGGGATAAGACGACGAAATGTTACCTGCCACAACATCTCCCGATGCCAATGCCTCTTCCAAGGACAGAGTGAATGCCTGCCCTCGACCTCATTGCTGGTTTCCATGCTGCGGCCTAGCCTGGTGCTGCCGCTGGCCCCTGCCTTGGTGATGCTGGGGTGGTCTATGCTGGTGTTGTTGCATCGGCGGTCCCTGCTGCCGAAACATCTGAGCCTGCGTCATGAACGGGCGCTGTGCCAACGGCCTCACTGCTACCGCTGGTCCTCGATACTGTCCTGCCCCTGGTGCTGGCAGAGCAGGAAACTGTTGTACTGGTCCTCCTGACCTCGAATTCATGGGACATGTGGTAATCCGATGATCTGGATTTCCACATATCAAACACTGCCCGTTCAATGTCCGGCACATCTCTAGTGTGCCCTACCTTCCCGTAATAAGTGCAGGCCGCTGGGGGTTGCTGGTTCTTCCTCTGATGCTGTTGCTGCTGTGCCTGGGTGGTGGTGCTCCTCGCAGTGCCACATCGTGGATACGAATGCCAGGGGACGGTGCTGTTGTTCGGGGCTGCTCCCCCTCCTCCTTCAATCTGACTGTGGGATCTCTTCTGACCTCCAGTCCTTGCCGCAAGCCTCTGAATGGTTATCTCATGCCTTCGAGTTGCCGTCAATACTTCATCAAAAGTCTGGTATTGTGCCCCTCTATCAATTGCAAGAGCTCAAGATGAAACCTTGCTGGAACCTCATAGCCCTCTGGCTCTCTGTGGCTACCATCTCCGGGGCGAACCTACTCAATCTGCAGAACTCCGCTGCATAAGCATCTACCGTCTTGCCAGCCTGTCTAAGATTGATAAACTTCTGTTGCAGCTCAAATTGCGCCACAACTCCATAGTACTTGTCTTGAATCTTGCTGTAAAATCGTCCCAAGCCACAGGACGTCTGATGCCTACCTCCTCTGATTCCCACCAATCACGTGCGAGATCTTGAAGTAACAACTTCACTAGATCCACACGTTCTTCTGCTGGCACCTTAGCTGCTGTCAGAATAGCCTCAATATCCTTAAGCCATGCATCTGCTGAAATGGCATCCTCCGTGCCCTCGAAACGACGGGGTTGTACTTGCAAAACCTGACTGATGCTCCGGAATCTGTTCTCACTCCTCTTTCCAAAGCCGTCTGCAATCCTTGGTTGAGCAACACATTCTGCTCTTGCAACTGAGTGTGCATGCGCTGCTGGGCTAACATCTGATGTTGCTGAGTAGCCATCATCCCTCTCATGATCTCCAGAAGGGCTGGTGTGTCCACTTCCACTGGGGTAGGTGGAACTATTGGTGGTGTTGGAACCTCCGGATACTGCGGTCCAACTGCTGGTTCCACTATCACCTCTTCTTGAATAGCCTCTTGAGGTTGTACTGGCTCTTGTTGACCAACCTGGTCAGGTTGCCCATGTTGCCCTTGTTGTTGTTGCCCAATCCTGACAGATGCGGACGAGGTGCCCCTAAGAAAAGGGACAAGAGAATAATCAAATCGGACAGGGAAGATCAATGAAGTCAAAGGATACCGGAATGTCAAGCTAGAATCGAGAATACGAATCAGGAGATCAAGGGAAACATGTGATTGAGACATCCTATAATTAAAACACCCCACAAGTCTGAAATCAGACCTGCATGGGCCCCACTAAAACCTTGTCACGCCCCAGAACCAGAATACTGGAGAGCGGGGGAATGACTCAGCCAGCTACGTATTACGGGTAGATGAATACCGTATAATACGATCAATGCTGTCTAACCAGACAAGGGGGTGCATACTACATAAAGGTCTCACTATGGTCACTTCACATCTATTGTCTCAACCATTCGAACAAGAAACAGTAATAGAGAACATGTAAGATAAAGCAGTAAGGCGTCCCAAACGCTCTGTCAAAATGTTCTTGATATCTGGCTTTACAAAACATAGCCGATCTGATGTAGCAAAAATATACACAATTGTTATCAGCTGCAGTCTGACTTTAGTTACAATTATGTAAAAGTAAGTACAAGACGATCCGACTAACATGTCGGTGCCAAACGGCAAAGTATAAGGTAAATAACAAAACGAGCGGGGAAGTAAGAAACCCACTCGAGTCCTCCTGCGATCATTCCTCTAGTATTGACCATCTTGGAGGTAGAAGTAAGCTGAGTCCTCGGGAACCGGCTCTAAATCTGGCCATGCAAAACCAGAGAGGTTAGACCTCTAATAGCAAGTACCGCAAGGAAGCACGATATGAGACATTAAACCAGTAAATAAAGAATATAATAATAGATCTCTGCTCACTACTGGGATTCACGTGACATCACGACACTTCGAACCAACCTCCCAACCAAACAAGGACAAAGTTGGCCCGTCATGTCATGATGCTCTGATCATCTCAGTTAGTTAACAGAGTAGGTACAGTACACAAACAAATCAACTTAAACGGCATCCAACTCCTACGGCTACTGTGAGTCCCAAATTATCCTGGAATTATGCAATAAGGATTTCTCAGTTTTACTATGGACAAGCAAGGCTAGTCTATCCAATCAATCAATTGCGCCAATCATGAATTAGACGAGTCCCAGCGGGACGCCCGTCATCAATATACATATACAATAATATAAGCAGATACCGCTCCCTGTCCGTGTGGCAGATTTGCAGTATCTGTGGGAACCAGCCGGCCTGTTGGGCACTAATAGTCCCAAAGAGGGCTGCCATGTAAGACTCGGAAATCCATTCTCTCCATGCAATCATTATTTTATTTAACTTAATAGTCTCTACGTTGAGTGAAATCCCATGCCGTGATCATGGTCATTCGGAATGAGTACTTTCGTACGGGGTACGATATGCACAACTCTACAACGATGTCCGTGCGGTTAGGTTGTAGGTCTTACATAGCGTAATGCAACAATCCAAACTAACCACGGAACATCATGCCTTGACCATAAAGTACACATGCTTCTTTTATAGTAAAATAAATAAAAATAAATTGAAGCCTGCATGTATGCCTGTATGTCAAGATTCGGGAATCGGCCAATCGATTATAGTAGTTCACTTAATATGAACGTGTCTCATTCATTCATTTCAATAAGACGACTAGCCAGTCTCTTAGTTCCATCTAGGAACGCATGATCAATAATTAATCAAGATAACAATCAATGTTAATTAATGCCAAATTCGGGAAATAAACATTGGGAAATAAATAATGCTTGGGAAATAAAGAATCTCATGCGCTGTGGGAAATGATTGGGGAATAAATAAATCTCATGCAGTGTGGAAATGATTGGGGAATAAATAAATCTCATGCACTGTGGGAAAGGTTGGAAAATAAATAATATCATGCGCCTGAGAAATGATTGGGAAATAATTAAACTCATGCGCTGTGGGAAATTGGGAAATAAATATATCATGCGCCTGAGGGAAATGATTGGAAATAATTAAACTCATGCGCTGTGAAATAATTGGGAAATAAATAATCCATGCGCCTGAGGAATGAGATTGGGAAATAAATAATCTCATGCACCTGAGGAATGAGATTGTGGGAAATAAATATCGCGCTGTGGAATAAGATTGAGAAATAAATAATCCATGCGCCTGAGGAATGAGATTGCGGGAAATATCATGCGCTGTGGAATAAGATTGAGAAATAAATAATCCATGCGCCTGAGGAATGAGATTGGGAAATAAATAATCTCATGCGCCTGAGGAATGAGATTGGAAAATAAATAATCTCATGCGCCTGAGGAATGAGATTGGGAAATATAATCTCATGCGCTGTGGGAAATAAATATCATGCGCCTGAGGGAAAGGATTGAGAAATAAATAAACTCATGCGCCTTGGCTGTGGGAAGTGATTGGGAAATAAATAAATTCATGCGCCTTGGCTGTGAGAAGTGATTGGGAAATAAATAAATCATGCGCCTTGGCTGTGAGAAGTGATTGGGAAATAAATAACTCATGCGCCTTGGCTGTGAGAAGTGATTGGGAAATAAATAAATCATGCGCCTTGGCTGTGAGAAGTGATTGGGAAATAAATAATCATGCGCCTTGGCTGTGAGAAGTGATTGGAAAATAAATAAATCATGCGCCTTGGCTGTGAGAAGTGATTGGGAAATAAATAACCATGCGCCTTGGCTGTGGGAAGTGATGATTTGATGCGCTGTGGGAATAAAGATTCCATGCGCTGAGGAATGAAGATTTGATGCGGCTGTGGGAATAAAGATTTCCATGCGATGAGGAATGAAGATTTGATGCGGCTGTGGGAATAAAGATTTCCATGCGCCTGAAGATTTCATGCGGCTGGGACTGTTCTTCTTCTCCGAATTTTCTGAGAACAGAACCATGGGAACCATGGAAGCCATTGCTTCCAAGCTTCATAAATCCTTCATCCCAAGCCCAAATATGGACTTCCATAGGTCAAAATTGGGTAGAACGAAATTCTCTACAACATGGAACCATCGAAACTTGAATATAACAAAGTTTACTAGATCAAAACCTAAGAAATCCAAAATGTATCAAACTTAGATCTACAACAAATAAGCCATGGAAATTGAAAATGCTAAGTACTAAAGAGACTTAGAATCAAATGAGGAAGATGATGAAACAATAATAATGGGGATCCATCATCAAGCAAGTTGGCACTTGCCTATCTCTTCTAGGTTGGTGGGAGTTATGAGGAAGAAGAAGTGAAATGGAAAGAAGTAATGAAGAGAGAAATGATTTTGGGCTTTAAATGAAGGGGTGGTGGTTGGGAGTATTGGGCCGGGTCCAATGGGTTCATCCAAGGCCAACCCGCAAGCAAAGCAAAGAGGTAAAAGCAGAAAATAAATGCAGAAATAAACAGAAAATAAAGTGCAGAAATAAATTGCAGGAAATAAATTAACATGAAAATTTAAAGAGCAGATTAATTAACTAACATAAATTTACAGAAATTTAAATACAGAATAATACATGGTAACTATTAAATAAATACGTATTCTGGGAACGGGAAGTGACAATGGGGCACCAATTATCATCCTAGTGGAAATTTTTTCTAATCAATCAGTAATCCTCGTCCATCCTAAATTTTGAAAGCTTACAGTCTACCCCCTTAGAAGCTAGGATATGGTGGCAAGGTTCCTGTCACAGGGCTGGTCGATGGTAGCTACACTTGCATATACAACTATCATAGTCATGGGGATACTCTGTATCTACCTATCAGTTATGAGCTTTTGTCTTTCCAATCGGTGAAAGGCAAATCATAAAGAGTCCAAGAGAGATGTCACTGTATACAATTTTGCGATTCAAAGACGAATGCATAATTCAAGAGGAATTATCAAAGCAGTCGCGGATGAGATCCTAGAGACCACTACATCTCAATCCACGTAGGATATAATAAAAAAAAGTGAATCAAATACGTCATGGTTGATCAGACCGTGATACAATATTCTGATTAGACAATATGTTAGCAGGCGTCCCCAATAAACATATGTCTCGAATCAAGCTTGATAAAGAGTAAGCTTGCAAAACTAGGCTGTAATAGCATTGGTCAAGATAGTCAAAATGTAAGTAAACAAGATTTTTTTTTTTTTGAAAGAAGGAAAATAAGAAGTTCGAGTTTTGAGAGGGTCAAATCTTTACCTGGTGTTCTTGCCTATACAGTCATCCTACAACCTTACTATCCCTAAAGTCTTGGTCAACTACAACATGGTTCTAGCAATGTTCTATAACCTATAATACTCAAAATAATTTTAATTTCTATGGGTTGTGCCTTGCCAGTGCGCTGCTGGCTGTAGTGAACCCACATCTCCACTCTCAGCTAATTGATGACAGTGCGCTGCTGTCTAACTATTATGGGTTAACTGATATTCCTCTAACTATAACCGTAAAATCCATAAGCTTCTAGAGATTCAAACAAGTTGACTACATAGAGTGTAAGTATGTGTCCTATCAGTCCACACTTAATACAAAAGAGTTAACATGGGAAAATTAACTAAAAGAAAGGACTACAAATATTCGAGTATCTATTTCATATGCATTTATATGGTTGAGGAAAAGAAATAATAATCTTAAATCAATCCATCTCGAGATTCGTACAGGAATTGTAGGATCAGGAGTTATAAACCACTTCCTTACAGCAAAATAGAATTTAAACAGGCAGTTCTAATTTATGTTATAAAATTTATCTAAATAGAGTAAAAAGAAAATTGAGCAGGTTATCAAGGTTATAGCCTTAATTAGGTAAGCCTAACTTACCAAGTGAATGGTATATCCACATCGGATCACACTGTCATATCAAAAGTAATAGTGTGCCTATAGGGATCTAGCAAGCTATCTGAATTTAATACTCCTAAATTGCATGGCCTATTTAACAACCTTAACTACTCGATTAGTCAATTTGAACAAGGGACTCCTAGTCTTAGTCATTCTCTTAAATCATTTTAATCCTAATTGTGAATGAGCATTTCTTGGCGCAGGCTCGCAACAGTACGACTAACGTACCATCACGAGTTCGCAATCTTTTGCGAAAACTGACCTGCATGGGCCACCACAAAAACTTGTCACGACCCGTACCCGATTTTCGGATACGAGACGTGTCCAAGCCAGCCTACGCCGCAGGATCGGCGGTAGAACGCTGTCAAGCCCGCAAGAAATAATGCTCAAGAAAATCACATTTGATGCTCATTCACAAATCTACATTTATTACAAGAGTTACAACATTTATAAGATTTAAAGGAAAATACAAGATTTATAATTAATGAAAAGGAGTACAACTGTTTTTTTTTCTATTTCTAGGTCGGTTTTAGCATACCCAAGTCCTCCCAATGCTAAGAGTGATCGCGGCTAAACCTGAAAAATGTTGGTTATCCAGTCAGGATTGGAACAAGTACACAAACCGACGACAATACGAAAACACAATAGAATTGACAAGACATGAAAATAGCATATGGAATATGAAAACTGTAAGATAACTGATGTCATAGCACGATAGAGAAATAAACAAGGAAAAACTAATAAAAGACATCTATCTAGCTAGGTGGTGTGAATATCTGTTTCAACATGTGGACGGCTAGGGGATAAATAAGGCACACTGCACGTGTCGTGCGCAGCGGCTAGCATTCACGAAAGACAATGGGATATTTCTGGGTAGTCCACATGTATACTAAGATATTTTCCCATCCCGACAACTCCGTGTGACGAGCGTGTCAACAAGCAGCAAGATTTAGTATAGACATGAAATGAAAAGACTACTATGATCGGAAGCAATCAGAAAGTGCACTTGCCTGAGGTCCTTAGCTGGAGAAACCAATACTGTACCACACGATGAGCCACAATCAACACATATAGAAGTCTCCGGATGCTGAAATAAATAGTACCAACGTTCTCAGAATAGTCAAATTAGCTAGGATTTCCTTCCTTAAGTCAATTCTGGACACAGGGGCAAACGATAATTTCGGGCAAAAACGATGTCCGCCGTTGGACTCGCTTTGCACCGAAAAGCGTGCCAGAGTCAATGGTCTCTAAAGTCGTCAAACTACATGTCTACGGATCCAGTTTTTCGATACGAACCCAACCGTATGTCCAAGATTGAATTTCGGCGGGCCGGCACAAATCGTCCGTTGAGTCCAGAATGGCCTGTTAGCTTAGGGTCGATATTAAGTAGTATGTTAGTTATGACCAAGAACGTACAATCGAAGGAATTTGTGTGAACAAAGCATACAACTTACGTTTAGAAATAATTACTATAATTAAACTATATTTATACTAGTCAACTATTTGTAGGAAAATAGTTGAAAATCTAGAAACCATTTTAGGATTAAAACTATCCTTGTCAAAATACTATTTTAAGTCCAACTATATTTGACTAGTGTAAAAATACTTGAAATTATAAAAGTTATATTTAAGTCAATACTATGATTCAACTAGGTAGAAACATAATAATATATTTATTTGTTCAGAAAACTATATTTAAAATGCTAAAATAATATATATTATATCTTAAGATTTGCAGTTCTAGTCTAAACTCAATACTATCATTCGTTGCAAAGTAATGTTGGGAGATTAGTTTAGTGTATATATATATATTTACAAATAATTGTAAATAATAACTATTGATAATAATTATACTAGTACAAATTACTTATACTAATGTAGCACATACATATGAATATCTACGAACAGTAAAGTAAAGAACTAACACCTTTACTGTTGACAGCAGCTTAAAGAAAAATCTCTGCTCTCATCCTTAATTGCTAAGGAAGAGAGAGAGATAAGAGAGTTGTTGAGAACATTAGTTCAGAGAAAAGTGTTACAGAAAAGAGGCAGAGTAGAATGTTGAGCGAGTAGGGTTCGAGTGGCTCACCTTGCGTGGAGGGCCGAGCCCAGCTCGCGGATGCGACGGAGCGCCTCATTCAGCTTGTTGGCGCTGATAGAGGGAGAGCGTCGGCAGCCGTGGCGGCGCTCGACTGCGCTCGACCTCGACGAGCTGCCGATCGGGCGGAGGTCGGCTGGAGATCAGGACCACGCGGTCGTCGGAACCAGCGACGGGGTCGTCGATCGGACCTTCGCGAGTGTCTCCTCCGGATCTGGCGGATTATAGAGCCGGTCTTGAGTCGAAGCGGTCGCGGCTGAGGGTGCCCACCCCACTCGGTGGCGTTGGGAAGAGGTCCGGGGCGGCGCATCCGCGGCTCACCAGAGCGGTTGGGAGCTCCGTGCTGGAGAGTCTCGCGACGGCGTGCCTCGAGTTTCACTCTTCTCGCGCCCTGACGACCGAGTCCCTCGTCGGGCTCGGCCACGCCCGCTTCCTCCCGGCGTTCGAGTCGCCTGCGCCCGCCGCGGAAAGCTCGACCTCCAGGACACGCTCCTGCGGCTCTCCTTCTACAACGTATGCTTCCTCGCGTTCGGCACCGACCCGGCTGCTGATAGAGATGTTTATATAGGTGAAGTTTTTAGGGTTTTCGGGTTTAAGAAACTCTCGATCACTGATCGTTCGGTTATAAACGAACTCGGGGCTCGGGATTGCTACTATTCTCTCGGGTTCACGTAGGGAGGGGGGCGGGTTTAGTTGTGTACTGGTTGCTGGGCCGAGAGTGTGGGGGATTAATCTACTGGGTTTGAGTGTGGGGGAATAAGTGGGGTTGGTAGTATTGCCTGGCTCGGTTTTGTAAGGCTTTGGCCCACTCCTACTTATCCTCAATACTATTTATACTCTTAACCCTTCACATTCTCTTATATTCATTACCTTCCTATTATTTATTTCTAACTTATTTATTACCTCATACTTTTACTTACTCATAAACTCTTCCATCTATTATTTATTATTATTATTATTATTATACACCTACACCCGTATATCTATATACATGTATATATTTTATATAAATACACTGTCCGATATAATATATATATATTACCAATCTTGATATATCAATGTTAACATATATAACATATATTAATATATATTTTTATATATAAATAACTATACATTTGATATACCTTTATATATATAAATACCTATACATTCAATATACGTATATTATATCTACACAAACATACACATATATTAATAATAATATTTATTAATCACCACAAAAAATAAACTATTAAATTTATAAAAAATCTATAATTACCATTTAAATCAATTAAGTAATTAATAGAATATTTCACAGATTTCGGGAAGGGGAGCTACAAATCTACCCACCTTAAAAATAATTTCGTCCTCGAAATTCTATTTCATAGTTATTTTTAAAATTAAAAAGAAAAAGTCTATTTTAACCTTAAACTCCTTTTAATTTCTCCAAAAAAAAAAATTATGGCCTTCTCTAGTCATTTGGTATTTACGAAATCTCGAGGACTTCTACCCACCTTAGGTCACACTACTCCCTTGAAACACCTGACGTCCTTACGTTGTAACCCTCCAGCTACTTGCAAAAATAAATACCGACAGATATCTATAGCATACGACATCGGCAACCTCTCTTATCCATCAGGCAACCCTAAAATCAACAAGCACAAATTTATACAAGTAGTTAAGGAATATTGATAAGTCCTAATAAATATGACCAGACGTCACTCTACAATAGGAAGGACTAAGGTAAGAAAATAATCGAGAGCGAATGTGAAGCTCCCAGAGCGGTAGAAGGTATCCCATGGTTCAGATAGAGGAAGAATGCTTCTGAATCATTAACCTAATTGCTAGATGAGCTACTCTAGTCCAGTCATTGGCTAAATCGAAGAACTCTTCATTTCCTAGAGGGGCTTGCCATCCATTATACATAAATTTCGTTCTCGGTGTTAATCTAAACAAGGTTCCCAGATAGAACGAAATTTGAGAAATCATGATTGGGATCTTTTCTGTGGTTATTTAAACACACGAGCAAGATTATGATTGCAATAAAAGATCGTATCACGACTTCCAAGTAGATGGGCTAAAGTTTTACGAATGGATTCACTTTCTAAGGGATGGAGACTACATAATAGATATGGGGACCTATTTCAAACAGTTCGATGTTATAGAACAACTATGGGGGTTTGTCTGGAGGGTTTTTACTGGGCCTCAATGGGTTTCCTATTTGGACATCAATCGTTGGTTGGATGAACATTGGGTTTTAATCTATGTGGTCTAGACAAGATCCCAATGATAAATTATTCTTACCAATTAGGGTATCCTAAAATAGGTTTCTCCCCGAGGGTTGAGCTAGTTGCCAGTCAGATTGGTTAGCTAAGTTCCTAAAATCCAAAAATGCGCTTTCGGTGACTTTTGTGTTTAAGTAGCACAAGAAGACACCATTGAGTGGCACTTAGTGGCATGTGCATAGTGGGTTTCGAGTAGATCACAACCATATATTGGGGTCGAGTGAATTGAGTCAAGGTTAAGTCTCTATTTGTAGTCGGGAATTTTACCGGTACTTATGGTAAGGGTCATAACTAATCCTTTTATACCTGAAAGTCGTACCATAAAATAGAGTACAAGGGGACGGTTTGAGTGGGACATGATATACCTAGATGAAGGTGGACTCGTCTAGATCTTACCTATGAAACTTGCTGGAAGGTAACAGCTTGCCTCGTGCTCCGAATATTAATGACACGGCCGAGACACAAAATGATCTAAATGGAAAGTGTGAGTCTATGGGTGTCACGCCCCAGAATAACTGGAGAGCGGGGGAATGACTCAGCCAGCTACGTATTACGGGTAGATGAATACCGTATAATACGATCAATGCTGTCTAACCAGACAATGGGGTGCATACTACATAAAGGTCTCACTATGGTCACTTCACATCTATTGTCTCAACCATTCGAACAAGAAACAGTAATAGAGAACATGTAAGATAAAGCAGTAAGGCGTCCCAAACGCTCTGTCAAATGTTCTTGATATCTGGCTTTACAAAACATAGCCAGATCTGATGTAGCAAAAATATACACAATTGTTATCAGCTGCAGTCTGACTTTAGTTACAATTATGTAAAAGTAAGTACAAGACGATCCGACTAACATGTCGGTGTCAAACGGCAAATATAAGATAAATAACAAAACGAGCGGGGAAGTAAGAAACCCACTCGAGTCCTCCTGCGATCATTCCTCTAGTATTGACCATCTTGGAGGTAGAAGTAAGCTGAGTCCTCGGGAACCGGCTCTAAATCTGGCCATGCAAAACCAGAGAGGTTAGACCTCTAATAGCAAGTACCGCAAGGAAGCACGATATGAGACATTAAACCAGTAAATAAGAGAATATAATAATAGATCTCTGCTCACTACTGGGATTCACGTGACATCACGACACTTCGAACCAACCTCCCAACCAAACAAGGACAGAAGTTGGCCCGTCATGTCATGATGCTCTGATCATCTCAGTTAGTTAACAGAGTAGGTACAGTACACAAACAAATCAACTTAAACGCCATCCAACTCCTATGGCTTACTACTGTGAGTCCCAAATTATCCTGGAATTATGCAATAAGAATTTCTCAGTTCTTACTATGGACAAGCAAGGCTAGTCTATCCAATCAATCAATTGCGCCAATCATGAATTAGACGAGTCCCAGCGGGACGCCCGTCATCAATATACAATATACAATAATATAAGCAGATACCGCTCCCTGTCCGTGTGGCAGATTTGCAGTATCTGTGGGAACCAACCGGCTGTTGGGCACTAATAGTCCCAAGAGGGCTGCCATGTAAGAACTCGGAAATCCATTCTCTCCATGCAATCATTATTTTATTTAACTTAATAGTCTCTACGTTGAGTGAAATCCCATGCCGTGGATCATGGTCATTCGGAATGAGTACTTTCGTACGGGGTACGATATGCACAACTCTACAATGATGCCGTGCGGTTAGGTTGTAGGTCTTACATAGCGTAATGCAACAATCCAAACTAACCACGGAACAATCATGCCTTGACCATAAAGTACACATGCTTCTTTTATAGTAAAATAAATAAATAAATAAATTGAAGCCTGCATGTATGCTGTATGTCAAGATTCGGGAATCGGCCAATCGATTAGTAGTTCATACTTAATATGAACGTGTCTCATTCATTCATTTCAATAAGACGACTAGCCAGTCTCTTAGTTCCATCTAGGAACGCATGATCAATAATTAATCAAGATAACAATTAATGTTAATTAATGCCAAATTCGGGAATAAACATTGGGAAATAAATAATGCTTGGGAAATAAAGAATCTCATGCGCTGTGGGAAATGATTGGGGGAATAAATAAATCTCATGCAGTGTGGAAAATGATTGGGAATAAATAAATCTCATGTACTGTGGGAAAGGTTGGAAAATAAATAATATCATGCGCCTGAGGGAAATGATTGGGAAATAATTAAACTCATGCGCTGTGGGAAAGGTTGGGAAATAAATAATATCATGCGCCTGAGGGAAATGATTGGGAAATAAAAACTCATGCGCTGTGAAATAGGATTGGGAAATAAATAATCCATGCGCCTGAGGAATGAGATTGGGAAATAAATAATCTCATGCACCTGAGGAATGAGATTGTGGGAAATAAATATCATGCGCTGTGGAATAAGATTGAGAAATAAATAATCCATGCGCCTGAGGAATGAGATTGCGGGAAATAAATATCATGCGCTGTGGAATAAGATTGAGAAATAAATAATCCATGCGCCTGAGGAATGAGATTGGGAAATAAACAATCTCATGCGCCTGAGGAATGAGATTGGGAAATAAATAATCTCATGCGCCTGAGGAATGAGATTGGGAAATAAATAATCTCATGCGCTGTGGGAAATAAATATCATGCGCCTGAGGGAAAGGATTGAGAAATAAATAAACTCATGCGCCTTGGCTGTGGGAAGTGATTGGGAAATAAATAAATTCATGCGCCTTGGCTGTGAGAAGTGATTGGAAATAAATAAATCATGCGCCTTGGCTGTGAGAAGTGATTGGAAATAAATAAATCATGCGCCTTGGCTGTGAGAAGTGATTGGGAAATAAATAAATCATGCGCCTTGGCTGTGAGAAGTGATTGGGAAATAAATAATCATGCGCCTTGGGTGTGGGAAGTGATGATTTGATGCGCTGTGGGAATAAAGATTCCATGCGCTGAGGAATGAAGATTTGATGCGGCTGTGGGAATAAAGATTTCCATGCGCTGAGGAATGAAGATTTGATGCGGGTGGGAATAAAGATTTCCATGCGCCTGAAGATTTCATGCGGCTGGGACTGTTCTTCTTCTCCGAATTTTCTGAGAACAGAACCATGGGAACCATGGAAGCCATTGCTTCCAAGCTTCATAAATCCTTCATCCCAAGTCCAAATATGGACTTCCATAGGTCAAAATTGGGTAGAACGAAATTCTCTACAACATGGAACCATCGAAACTTGAAGATAACAAAGTTTACTAGATCAAAACCTAAGAAATCCGAAAATGTATCAAACTTAGATCTACAACAAATAAGCCATGGAAATTGAAAATGCTAAGTACTAAAGAGACTTAGAATCAAATGAGAAAGATGATGAAACAATAATAATGGGGATCCATCATCAAGCAAGTTGGCACTTGCCTATCTCTTCTAGGTTGGTGGGAGAGTTATGAGGAAGAAGAAGTGAAATGGAAAGAAGTAATGAAGAGAGAGAATGGTTTTGGGCTTTAAATGAAGGGGTGGTGGTAGGTGGGAGTTTGTGCCGGGTCCAATGGGTTCATCCAAGGCCAACCCGCAAGCAAAGCAAAGAGGTAAAAGCAGAAAATAAATGCAGGAATAAAAAGAAAATAAAGTGCAGAAATAAAATTGCAGGAAATAAATTAACATGAAAATTTAAAGAGCAGATTAATTAACTAACATAAATTTACAGAAATTTAAATACAGAATAATACATGGTAACTATTAAATAAATACGTATTCTGGGAACGGGAAGTGACATCTCTACCCTCCTTAGAAAAATTCCGTCCTCGAAATTTCAGATCCAAACATGATAGAAACATCGAAGCTAAACTAATCTAAGTACGATCAATTAGAGTAAGCAATCATTCCACAATATTAACAGTAAGAAACATATCCATGCTGAACATTCTACGACACCAAGCAATTCTACTTACAACGTGACAAGCATGAGGGGTTAAGACAATCAAGGTATACAGAAAGAGATATACCTTGTGAGTCAAACAGGTGCGGATACCGTGATCGGATATCATCCTCACGTTCCCACGTTGACTCCCCCAAAGAGTGATGACCCCAAGCAACCCGGACAAGGTTAATTGTTCGGTTCTTGAGTACCTTTTCTCTTCGGTCCAAAATAGACACAGGCTGTTCCTCGTAAGACAGGTTGGTACCAACAACCAGCTCAGAATGATCAAGGACATGGCTTGGGTCCGATACATACCTTCGCAACTGAGATACATGAAATACGTCATGCACCTCTCGTAACGAAGGTGGAAGGGATAAACGATATGCAACATCGCCTACCCTCTCAAGGATAACAAACGGGCCCACGTATCGGGGACTCAACTTCCCGCGAATGCCAAATCTAATGACCCCACGGGTAGGTGAGATCCGCAAGAATACGTGGTCCCCAACAGAAAACTCTAACGGCCTACGATGCTGGTCTGCCCAATGACGATGCCGATCCTGCGCAACTCGAAGTCGCTCTCTAATTCCTTTAATCACTTCCACTGTCTGAACAATCATCTCCGGGCCTAACATCTTTCCTCCCCAATATCGTCCCACGCTAGTGGCGACCTACACTTCTTACCATATAGTGCTTCAAATGGCGCCATCTGGATACTGGCTTGATAACTGTTGTTATATGAGAACTCGACCAAGTGTAGGTGGCTCTTCCAAGATCCTCCAAAATCTAGGGTGCAAGCTCGCAACATGTCTTCTAAAGTCCGAATTGTTCTTTCTGATTGCCCATCCGTCTGTGGATGGTAAGCCGTGCTAAATCTTAACTTGGTACCCAGGCTATGATGTAAGCTCTTCCAAAAATGATATAAAACGGGTATCTCTGTCTGACACAATACTGACTGGGACCCCATGCTGTCTGACTATCTGCTGCATATACAATTCTGCCAACTTCTCCGTAGATTGACCTACTCTAAAAGGAAGAAAATGTGCCACCTTCGTAAGCCGATCTACGATTACCCAAATAGCATCCTTACCACTTGGGGATCTTGGTAAACCGGTCACAAAGTCTATTGTAATATGCTCCCACTTCCATTCCGGGATAGGAAGCGGTTGCAATAATCCAGCTGGCCTCTGCTGCTCTGCCTTCACTTGCTGACATACCAAGCAACGGAAACGAATCTAGCTATCTCCCTCTTCATCCCGTTCCACCAGAAGTGCTGCTTGATATCTTGGTACATCTTGGTCCCTCCAGGGTGTATAGAATACTGAGAACTGTGAGCTTCTGCCATAACCTCCTGTCTGATATCTCCACTAGGCACACATAGACGTGACCCAAACCTAAGCGTACCATCTTCATGGATTTGCATCTCCTTCCTGAGTCCTGACTCACATTCTTCCCTAAGCTTCTGAATCCTTGGGTCTTGTGCCTGAGCTGCCTTGATCCTATCTACCAAGTCGGATTGAACTTGTAGACTCGCCAGAACTCCTACATCACTAGGAAGTATAACCTCGATGCCCATCTCCTGAAGGTCTTCTAAAATGTGCTTCTGTGTTGTCAACATAAATGCGCCGCCTCTCCTGCTAAGAGCGTCTGCTACCACATTAGCCTTGCCTGGATGATACTGAAGCTCCACGTCGTAATCCTTGATCAACTCCAACCATCTTCTCTGCCTCATGTTCAATTCCTTCTGAGTAAAAATGTACTTCAGACTTTTATGGTCTGTGTACATGTCCACTCGATCACCATATAAGTAATGCCTCCATAGCTTCAAAGCAAATACTACTGCTGCCAACTCCAAGTCATGAGTCGGGTAATTCTTCTCGTGGTCTCGAAGCTGCCTAGATGCATATGCTATCACCTTCCCATGTTGCATGAGGACACATCCAAGTCCTTTACCTGACGCATCACAATAAACAGTAAAACCTCCGGGTCCAACTGGCAATGTAAGAATAGGCGTGATATCAACTTCTGCTTCAGATTCTCAAATGATGTCTGGCATTCTGCCGACCAGACGAATGGTACACTTCCGTGTCAAGCGAGTCATGGGTGCTGAAAGCCTTGCAAAGTCTGATACAAACCTTCTGTAATATCCTGCCAATCCCAAGAAACTCCGCACATCTGCTACGGTCTTGGGTACTGGCCAACTTTCTACTGCTTCTACCTTCTTGGGATCCACTGCTACTCCAGCTCCTGATATGATATGACCCAGAAATGAAATGTGATCCGACCAAAACTCACATTTGCTGAGCTTGGCATACAACTGGTTCTCTCTCAGAACCTGCAACACTTTCCTGAGGTGGTCTTCATGCTCCTCTTCACTAGTTGAATATACAAGAATGTCGTCGAGAAACACAACGACAAATTGATCCAGGTACGGCATAAAGATGCGGTTCATCAAATCCATAAATATTGCTGGAGCATTGGTCAAACCAAACGGCATTACTAAGAATTCATAATGCCCATACTTCGACCTGAATGCTGTCTTGGGAATATCCTCCTTCCGAACCCTCACTTGATGATACCCTGAACGAAGATCTATCTTGAAAAAATTCTAGCTCTGCTCAACTGATCAAATAAGTCGTCGATCCTGGGTAGTGGGTACTTGTTCTTCACTGTTGCCGCGTTAAGCTTCCTGTAATCGATGCATAATCTGGATGACCCATCCTTCTTTCCTACAAGTACCACTGGTGCTGCCCATGGTGACACGCTAGCTTGGATGAACCTCTTCTCCTTCAGTTCCTCTATGTGCCGATATACCTTAGCCTGCTCCGAGTCCGCCATTCTGTAAACTCGATCTGATATCGGTTTAGTTCCAGGTGCCAATTCTATATTGAACTCAATATCTCTAACCGGTGGTAGACCTGGAAGTTCTTCGGAAAATACGTCTAAAAACTCTTCAACTACCTTCGGGACTTGAACTTCTTCCATTGCCGTCACTACTCCCTGCTCTTGTTGAGTTGCTACTGATCTGACTAAGGTGAACCGCTTCGTGCCTGGAATATCAAAGATACACTCCCTACGACAATCTATTGTCGCATGACTGTCTTTCAGCCAGTCCATGCCTAAATAACGTCGAAATTTCCAACAGAAAATTCTATCAACCGGGCGGGTAAGGAATGCCCGCAAACTACAACGCTACACGCTAGAATAACTCTACTAACTCCTACGAGCCCATTACCAGTGAGTATATTCAACCTCCCTGGCAATGTCTCGAACTCCATACCTAGCCGTGTTGCAAATTGTGCAGATATAAATGAGTGTGATGCTCCCGAATCAAACAATGCTACTGCGGGATAAGAGACGAGAATGTTACCTGCCACAACATCTCCCGATGCCAATGCCTCTTCCAAGGACAGAGTGAATGCCTGCCCTCGACCTCATTGCTGGTTTCCATGCTGCGGCCTAGCCTGGTGCTGCCGCTGGCCCCTGCCTTGGTGATGCTGGGGTGGTCTATGTGGTGTTGTTACATCGGCGGTCCCTGCTACCGAAACATCTGAGCCTGCGTCATGAACGGGCGCTGTGCCAACGGCCTCACTGCTACCGCTGGTCCTCGATACTGTCCTGCCCCTGGTGCTGGCAGAGCAGGAAACTGTTGTACTGGTCCTCCTGACCTCGAATTCATGGGACATGTGGTAATCCGATGATCTGGATTTCCACATATCAAACACTGCCCGTTCAATGTCCGGCATAAATCTCTAGTGTGCCCTACCTTCCCGTAATAAGTGCAGGCCGCTGGGGGTTGCTGGTTCTTCCTCTGATGCTGTTGCTGCTGCCTGGGTGGTGGTGCGGGTCCTCGCAGTGCCACATCGTGGATACGAATGCCAGGGGACGGTGCTGTTGTTCGGGGCGCTGCTCCCCCTCCTCCTTCAATCTGACTGTGGGATCTCTTCTGACCTCCAGTCCTTGCCGCAAGCCTCTGAATGGTTATCTCATGCCTTCGAGTTGCCGTCAATACTTCATCAAAAGTCTGGTAATTGTGCCCCTCTATCAATTGCAAGAGCTCAAGATGAAATCCTTGCTGGAACCTCATAGCCCTCTGGCTCTCTGTGGCTACCATCTCCGGGGCGAACCTACTCAATCTGCAGAACTCCGCTGCATAAGCATCTACCGTCTTACCAGCCTGTCTAAGATTGATAAACTTCTGTTGCAGCTCAAATTGCGCCACAACTCCATAGTACTTCGTCTTGAATCTTGCTGTAAAATCGTCCCAAGCCACAGGACGTCTGATGCCTACCTCCTCTGATTCCCACCAATCACGTGCGAGATCTTGAAGTAACAACTTCACTAGATCCACACGTTCTTCTGCTGGCACCTTAGCTGCTGTCAGAATAGCCTCAATATCCTTAAGCCATGCATCTGCTGAAATGGCATCCTCCGTGCCCTCGAAACGACGGGGTTGTACTTGCAAAACCTGACTGATGCTCCGGAATCTGTTCTCACTCCTCTTTCCAAAGCCGTCTGCAATCCTTGGTTGAGCAACACATTCTGCTCTTGCAACTGAGTGTGCATGCGCTGCTGGGCTAACATCTGATGTTGCTGAGTAGCCATCATCCCTCTCATGATCTCCAGAAGGGCTGGTGTGTCCACTTCCACTGGGGTAGGTGGAACTATTGGTGGTGTTGGAACCTCCGGATACTGCGGTCCAACTGCTGGTTCCACTATCACCTCTTCTTGAATAGCCTCTGAGGTTGTACTGGCTCTTGTTGCTGACCAACCTGGTCAGGTTGCCCATGTTGCCCTTGTTGTTGTTGCCCAATCCTGACAGATGCGGACGAGGTGCCCCTAAGAAAAGGGACAAGAGAATAATCAAACGGTCGGACAGGGAAGATCAATGAAGTCAAAGGATACCGGAATGTCAAGCTAGAATCGAGAATACGAATCAGGAGATCAAGGGAAAACATGTGTGATTGAGACATCCTATAAATTAAAACACCCCACAGTCTGAAATCAGACCTGCATGGGCCACCACTAAAACCTTGTCACGCCCCAGAACCAGAATACTGGAGAGCGGGGGAATGACTCAGCCAGCTACGTATTACGGGTAGATGAATACCGTATAATACGATCAATGCTGTCTAACCAGACAAGGGGGTGCATACTACATAAAGGTCTCACTATGGTCACTTCACATCTATTGTCTCAACCATTCGAACAAGAAACAGTAATAGAGAACATGTAAGATAAAGCAGTAAGGCGTCCCAAACGCTCTGTCAAAATGTTCTTGATATCTGGCTTTACAAAACATAGCCAGATCTGATGTAGCAAAAATATACACAATTGTTATCAGCTGCAGTCTGACTTTAGTTACAATTATGTAAAGTAAGTACAAGACGATCCGACTAACATGTCGGTGCCAAACGGCAAAGTATAAGGTAAATAACAAAACGAGCGGGGAAGTAAGAAACCCACTCGAGTCCTCCTGCGATCATTCCTCTAGTATTGACCATCTTGGAGGTAGAAGTAAGCTGAGTCCTCGGGAACCGGCTCTAAATCTGGCCATGCAAAACCAGAGAGGTTAGACCTCTAATAGCAAGTACCGCAAGGAAGCACGATATGAGACATTAAACCAGTAAATAAGAGAATATAATAATAGATCTCTGCTCACTACTGGGATTCACGTGACATCACGACACTTCGAACCAACCTCCCAACCAAACAAGGACAGAAGTTGGCCCGTCATGTCATGATGCTCTGATCATCTCAGTTAGTTAACAGAGTAGGTACAGTACACAAACAAATCAACTTAAACGGCCATCCAACTCCTACGGCTTACTACTGTGAGTCCCAAATTATCCTGGAATTATGCAATAAGGATTTCTCAGTTCTTACTATGGACAAGCAAGGCTAGTCTATCCAATCAATCAATTGCGCCAATCATGAATTAGACGAGTCCCAGCGGGACGCCCGTCATCAATATACAATATACAATAATATAAGCAGATACCGCTCCCTGTCCGTGTGGCAGATTTGCAGTATCTGTGGGAACCAGCCGGCCTGTTGGGCACTAATAGTCCCAAAGAGGGCTGCCATGTAAGAACTCGGAAATCCATTCTCTCCATGCAATCATTATTTTATTTAACTTAATAGTCTCTACGTTGAGTGAAATCCCATGCCGTAGATCATGGTCATTCGGAATGAGTACTTTCGTACGGGGTACGATATGCACAACTCTACAACGATGTCCGTGCGGTTAGGTTGTAGGTCTTACATAGCGTAATGCAACAATCCAAACTAACCACGGAACAATCATGCCTTGACCATAAAGTACACATGCTTCTTTTATAGTAAAATAAATAAATAAATAAATTGAAGCCTGCATGTATGCCTGTATGTCAAGATTCGGGAATCGGCCAATCGATTATAGTAGTTCATACTTAATATGAACGTGTCTCATTCATTCATTTCAATAAGACGACTAGCCAGTCTCTTAGTTCCATCTAGGAACGCATGATCAATAATTAATCAAGATAACAATCAATGTTAATTAATGCCAAATTCGGGAAATAAACATTGGGAAATAAATAATGCTTGGGAAATAAAGAATCTCATGCGCTGTGGGAAATGATTGGAGAATAAATAAATCTCATGCAGTGTGGAAAATGATTGGGGAATAAATAAATCTCATGCACTGTGGGAAAGGTTGGAAAATAAATAATATCATGCGCCTGAGGGAAATGATTGGGAAATAATTAAACTCATGCGCTGTGGGAAAGGTTGGGAAATAAATAATATCATGCGCCTGAGGGAAATGATTGAGAAATAATTAAACTCATGCGCTGTGAAATAAGATTGGGAAATAAATAATCCATGCGCCTGAGGAATGAGATTGGGAAATAAATAATCTCATGCACCTGAGGAATGAGATTGTGGGAAATAAATATCATGCGCTGTGGAATAAGATTGAGAAATAAATAATCCATGCGCCTGAGGAATGAGATTGCGGGAAATAAATATCATGCGCTGTGGAATAAGATTGAGAAATAATAATCCATGCGCCTGAGGAATGAGATGGGAAATAAATAATCTCATGCGCCTGAGGAATGAGATTGGAAAATAAATAATCTCATGCGCCTGAGGAATGAGATTGGGAAATAAATAATCTCATGCGCTGTGGGAAATAAATATCATGCGCCTGAGGGAAAGGATTGAGAAATAAATAAACTCATGCGCCTTGGCTGTGGGAAGTGATTGGGAAATAAATAAATTCATGCGCCTTGGCTGTGAGAAGTGATTGGGAAATAAATAAATCATGCGCCTTGGCTGTGAGAAGTGATTGGGAAATAAATAACTCATGCGCCTTGGCTGTGAGAAGTGATTGGGAAATAAATAAATCATGCGCCTTGGCTGTGAGAAGTGATTGGGAAATAAATAAATCATGCGCCTTGGCTGTGAGAAGTGATTGGAAAATAAATAAATCATGCGCCTTGGCTGTGAGAAGTGATTGGGAAATAAATAACTCATGCGCCTTGGCTGTGGGAAGTGATGATTTGATGCGCTGTGGGAATAAAGATTCCATGCTCTGAGGAATGAAGATTTGATGCGGCTGTGGGAATAAAGATTTCCATGCGCTGAGGAATGAAGATTTGATGCGGCTGTGGGAATAAAGATTTCCATGCGCCTGAAGATTTCATGCGGCTGGGACTGTTCTTCTTCTCCGAATTTTCTGAGAACAGAACCATGGGAACCATGGAAGCCATTGCTTCCAAGCTTCATAAATCCTTCATCCCAAGCCCAAATATGGACTTCCATAGGTCAAAATTGGGTAGAACGAAATTCTCTACAACATGGAACCATCGAAACTTGAAGATAACAAAGTTTACTAGATCAAAACCTAAGAAATCCGAAATGTATCAAACTTAGATCTACAACAAATAAGCCATGGAAATTGAAAATGCTAAGTACTAAAGAGACTTAGAATCAAATGAGGAAGATGATGAAACAATAATAATGGGGATCCATCATCAAGCAAGTTGGCACTTGCCTATCTCTTCTAGGTTGGTGGGAGAGTTATGAGGAAGAAGAAGTGAAATGGAAAGAAGTAATGAAGAGAGAGAAATGATTTTGGGCTTTAAATGAAGGGGTGGTGGTAGGTGGGAGTATTGGGCCGGGTCCAATGGGTTCATCCAAGGCCAACCCGCAAGCAAAGCAAAGAGGTAAAAGCAGAAAATAAATGCAGAAATAAAAGCAGAAAATAAAGTGCAGAAATAAAATTGCAGAAAATAAATTAACATGAAAATTTAAAGAGCAGATTAATTAACTAACATAAATTTACAGAAATTTAAATACAGAATAATACATGGTAACTATTAAATAAATACGTATTCTGGGAACGGGAAGTGACAATGGGGCACCAATTATCATCCTAGTGGAAATTTTTTCTAATCAATCAGTAATCCTCGTCCATCCTAAATTTTTGAAAGCTTACAGTCTACCCACCTTAGAAGCTAGGATATGGTGGCAAGGTTCCTGTCACAGGGCTGGTCGATGGTAGCTACACTTGCATATACAACTATCATAGTCATGGGGATACTCTGTATCTACCTATCAGTTATGAGCTTTTGTCTTTCCAATCGGTGAAAGGCAAAATCATAAAGAGTCCAAGAGAGATGTCACTGTATACAATTTTGCGATTCAAAGACGAATGCATAATTCAAGAGGAATTATCAAAGCAGTCGCGGATGAGATCCTAGAGACCACTACATCTCAATCCACGTAGGATAATTAAATAAAAAAAAGTGAATCAAATGCGTCATGGTTGATCAGACCGTGATACAATGATTCTGATTAGACAATATGTTAGCAGGCGTCCCCAATAAACATATGTCTCGAATCAAGCTTGATAAAGAGTAAGCTTGCAAAACTAGGCTGTAATAGCAGCATTGGTCAAGATAGTCAAAATGTAAGTAAACAAGATTTTTTTTTTGAAAGAAGGAAAATAAGAAGTTCGAGTTTTGAGAGGGTCAAATCTTTACCTGGTGTTCTTGCCTATACAGTCATCCTACAACCTTACTATCCCTAAAGTCTTGGTCAACTACAACATGGTTCTAGCAATGTTCTATAACCTATAATACTCAAAATAATTTTAATTTCTATGGGTTGTGCCTTGCCAGTGCGCTGCTGGCTGTAGTGAACCCACATCTCCACTCTCAGCTAATTGATGACAGTGCGCTGCTGTCTAACTATTATGGGTTAACTGATATTCCTCTAACTATAACCGTAAAATCCATAAGCTTCTAGAGATTCAAACAAGTTGACTACAATAGAATGTAAGTATGTGTCCTATCAGTCACCACACTTAATACAAAAGAGTTAACATGGGAAAATTAACTAAAAGACGAAAGGACTACAAATATTCGAGTATCTATTTCATATGCATTTATATGGTTGAGGAAAAGAAATAATAATCTTAAATCAATCCATCTCGAGATTCGTACAGGAATTGTAGGATCAGGAGTTATAAACCACTTCCTTACAGCAAAATAGAATTTAAACAGGCAGTTCTAATTTATGTTATAAAATTTATCTAAATAGAGTAAAAAGAAAATTGAGCAGGTTATCAAGGTTATAGCCTTAATTATAGGTAAGCCTAACTTACCAAGTGAATGGTATATCCACATCGGATCACACTGTCATATCAAAAGTAATAGTGTGCCTATAGGGATCTAGCAAGCTATCTGAATTTAATACTCCTAAATTGCATGGCCTATTTAACAACCTTAACTACTCGATTAGTCAATTTGAACAAGGGACTCCTAGTCTTAGTCATTCTCTTAAATCATTTTAATCCTAATTGTGAATGAGCATTTCTTGGCGCAGGCTCGCAACAGTACGACTAACGTACCATCACGAGTTCGCAATCTTTTGCGAAAACTGACCTGCATGGGCCACCACAAAAACTTGTCACGACCCGTACCCGATTTTCGGATACGAGACGTGTCCAAGCCAGCCTACGCCGCAGGATCGGCGGTAGAACGCTGTCAAGCCCGCAAGAAATAATGCTCAAGAAAATCACATTTGATGCTCATTCACAAATCTACATTTATTACAAGAGTTACAACATTTATAAGATTTAAAGGAAAATACAAGATTTATAATTAATGAAAAGGAGTACAACTGTTTTTTTTCTATTTCTAGGTCGGTTTTAGCATACCCAAGTCCTCCCAATGCTAAGAGTGATCGCGGCTAAACCTGAAAAATGTTGGTTATCCAGTCAGGATTGGAACAAGTACACAAACCGACGACAATGCGAAAACACAATAGAATTGACAAGACATGAAAATAGCATATGGAATATGAAAACTGTAAGATAACTGATGTCATAGCACGATAGAGAAATAAACAAGGAAAAACTAATAAAAGACATCTATCTAGCTAGGTGGTGTGAAATATCTGTTTCAACATGTGGACGGCTAGGGGGTAAATAAGGCACACTACACGTGTCGTGCGCAGCGGCTAGCATTCACGAAAGACAATGGGATATTTCTGGGTAGTCCACATGTATACTAAGATATTTCCCCTCCCGACAACTCCGTGTGACGAGCGTGTCAACAAGCAGCAAGATGTATGTATAGACATGAAATGAAAAGACTATTATGAATCGGAAAGCAATCAGAAAGTGCACTTGCCTGAGGTCCTTAGCTGGAGAAACCAATACTGTACCACACGATGAGCCACAATCAATCAACACATATAGAAGTCTCCGGATGCTGAAATAAATAGTACCAACGTTCTCAGAATAGTCAAATTAGCTAGGATTGCCTGTCCTTAAGTCCAATTTTGGACACAGGGGCAAAACGATAATTTCGGGCAAAAACGATGTCCGCCGTTGGACTCGCTTTGCACCGAAAAGCGTGCCAGAGTCAATGGTCTCTAAAGTCGTCAAACTACATGTCTACGGATCCAGTTTTTCGATACGAACCCAACCGTATGTCCAAGATTGGATTTCGGCGGGCCGTGCACAAAATCGTCCGTTGAGTCCAGAATGGCCTGTTAGCTTAGGGTCGATATTAAGTAGTATGATTAGTTATGACCAAGAACGTACAATCGAAGGAATTTGTGTGAACAAAGCATACAACTTACGTTTTGAAAATAATTACTATAATTAAACTATATTTATACTAGTCAACTATTTGTAGGAAAATAGTTGAAAATCTAGAAACCATTTTAGGATTAAAACTATCCTTGTCAAAATACTATTTTAAGTCCAACTATATTTGACTAGTGTAAAAATACTTGAAATTATAAAAGTTATATTTAAGTCAATACTATGATTCAACTAGGTAGAAACATAATAATATATTTATTTGTTCAGAAAACTATATTTAAAATGCTAAAAATAATATATATTAATATCTTAAGATTTGCAGTTCTAGTCTAAACTCAATACTATCATTTCGTTGCAAAGTAATGTTGGGAGATTAGTTTAGTGTATATATATATATTTACAAAATAATTGTAAATAATAACTATTGATAATAATTATACTAGTACAAATTACTTATACTAATGTAGCACATACATATGAATATCTACGAACAGTAAAGTAAAGAACTAACACCTTTACTGTTGACAGCAGCTTAAAGAAAAATCTCTGCTCTCATCCTTAATTGCTAAGGAAGAGAGAGAGATAAGAGAGTTGTTGAGAACATTAGTTCAGAGAAAAAGTGTTACAAGAAAGAGGCAGAGTAGAATGTTGAGCGAGATAGGGGTTCGAGTGGCTCACCTTGCGTGGAGGGCCGAGCCCAGCTCGCGGATGCGACGGAGCGCCTCATTCAGCTTGTTGGCGCTGATAGAGGGAGAGCGTCGGCAGCCGTGGCGGCGCTCGACTGCGCTCGACCTCGACGAGGCTGCCGATCGGGCGGAGGTCGGCTGGAGATCAGGACCACGCGGTCGTCGGAACCAGCGACGGGGTCGTCGATCGGACCTTCGCGAGTGTCTCCTCCCGGATCTGGCGGATTATAGAGCCGGTCTTGAGTCGAAGCGGTCGCGGCTGAGGGTGCCCACTCCGGTGGCGTTGGGGAAGAGGTCCGGGGCGGCGCATCCGCGGCTCACCAGAGCGGTTGGGAGCTCCGTGCTGGAGAGTCTCGCGACGGCGTGCCTCGAGTTTCACTCTTCTCGCGCCCTGACGACCGAGTCCCTCGTCGGGCTCGGCCACGCCCGCTTCCTCCCGGCGTTCGAGTCGGCCTGCGCCCGCCGCGGAAAGCTCGACCTCCAGGACACGCTCCTGCGGCTCTCCTTCTACAACGTATGCTTCCTCGCGTTCGGCACCGACCCGGCTGCTGATAGAGATGTTTATATAGGTGAAGTTTTTAGGGTTTTCGGGTTTAAGAAACTCTCGATCACTGATCGTTCGGTTATAAACGAACTCGGGGCTCGGGATTGCTACTATTCTCTCGGGTTCACGTAGGGAGGGGGCGGGTTTAGTTGTGTACTGGGTTGCTGGGCCGAGAGTGTGGGGGATTAATCTACTGGGTTTGAGTGTGGGGGAATAATAGTGGGGTTGGTAGTATTGCCTGGCTCGGTTTTGTAAGGCTTTGGCCCACTCCTACTTATTCCTCAATACTATTTATACTCTTAACCCTTCACATTCTCTTATATTCATTACCTTCCTATTATTTATTTCTAACTTATTTATTACCTCATACTTTTACTTACTCATAAACTCTTCCATCTATTATTATTATTATTATTATTATTATACACCTACACCCGTATATCCATATATACATGTATATATTTTATATAAAATACACATGTCGATATTAATATATATATATTACCAATCTTGATATATCAATGTTAACATATATAACATATTAGTAATAATATATATTTTATATATAAATAACTATACATTTGATATACCTTTATATATATAAATACCTATACATTCAATATACGTATATTTATATCTACACAAACATACACATATATTAATAATAATATTTATTAATCACCACAAAAAATAAACTAATTAATTATTTATAAAAAATCTAATAATTACCATTTAAATCAATTAAGTAATTAATAGAATATTTCACAGATTTCGGGAAGGGGAGCTACAAATCTACCCACCTTAAAAATAATTTCGTCCTCGAAATTCTATTTCATAGTTATTTTTAAAATTAAAAAGAAAAAGTCTATTTTAACCTTAAACTCCTTAAATTTAATTTCTCCAAAAAAAAAAATTATGGCCTTCTCTAGTCATTTGGTATTTACGAAATCTCGAGGACTTCTACCCACCTTAGGTCACACTACTCCCTTGAAACACCTGACGTCCTTACGTTGTAACCCTCCAGCTACTTGCAAAAAGTAAATACCGACAGATATCTATAGCATACGACATCGGCAACCCTCTCTTATCCATCAGGCAACCCTAAAATCAACAAGCACAAATTTATACAAGTAGTTAAGGAATATTGATAAGTCCTAATAAATATGACCAGACGTCACTCTACAATAGGAAGGACCTAAAGGTAAGAAAATAATCGAGAGCGAATGTGAAGCTCCCAGAGCGGTAGAAGGTATCCCATGGTTCAGATAGAGGAAGAATGCTTCTGAATCATTAACCTAATTGCTAGATGAGCTACTCTAGTCCAGTCATTGGCTAAATCGAAGAACTCTTCATTTCCTAGAGGGGCTTGCCATCCATTATATACATAAATTTCGTTCTCGGTGTTAATCTAAACAAGGTTCCCAGATAGAACGAAATTTGAGAAATCATGATTGGGATCTTTTCTGTGGTTATTTAAACACACGAGCAAAGATTATGATTGCAATAAAAGATCGTATCACGACTTCCAAGTAGATGGGCTAAAGTTTTACGAATGGATTCACTTTCTAAGGGATGGAGACTACATAATAGATATGGGGACCTATTTCAAACAGTTCGATGTTATAGAACAACTATGGGGGTTTGTCTGGAGGGTTTTTACTGGGCCTCAATGGGTTTCCTATTTGGACATCAATCGTTGGTTGGATGAACATTGGGTTTTAATCTATGTGGTCTAGACAAGATCCCAATGATAAAATTATTCTTACCAATTTAGGGTATCCTAAAATAGGTTTCTCCCCGAGGGTTGAGCTAGTTGCCAGTCAGATTGGTTAGCTAAGTTCCTAAAATCCAAAAATGCGCTTTCGGTGACTTTTGTGTTTAAGTAGCACAAGAAGACACCATTGAGTGGCACATTAGTGGCATGTGCATAGTGGGTTTCGAGTAGATCACAACCATATATTGGGTCGAGTGAATTGAGTCAAGGTTAAGTCTCTATTTGTAGTCGGGAATTTTACCGGTACTTATGGTAAGGGTCATAACTAATCCTTTTATACCTGAAAGTCGTACCATAAAAATAGAGTACAAGGGGACGGGTTTGAGTGGGACATGATATACCTAGATGAAGGTGGACTCGTCTAGATCTTACCTATGAAACTTGCTGGAAGGTAACAGCTTGCCTCGTGCTCCGAATATTAATGACACGGCCGAGACACAAAATGATCTAAATGGAAAGTGTGAGTCTATGGGTGTCACGCCCCAGAACCAGAATACTGGAGAGCGGGGGAATGACTCAGCCAGCTACGTATTACGGGTAGATGAATACCGTATAATACGATCAATGCTGTCTAACCAGACAATGGGGTGCATACTACATAAAGGTCTCACTATGGTCACTTCACATCTATTGTCTCAACCATTCGAACAAGAAACAGTAATAGAGAACATGTAAGATAAAGCAGTAAGGCGTCCCAAACGCTCTGTCAAAATGTTCTTGATATCTGGCTTTACAAAACATAGCCAGATCTGATGTAGCAAAAATATACACAATTGTTATCAGCTGCAGTCTGACTTTAGTTACAATTATGTAAAAGTAAGTACAAGACGATCCGACTAACATGTCGGTGTCAAACGGCAAAGTATAAGATAAATAACAAAACGAGCGGGGAAGTAAGAAACCCACTCGAGTCCTCCTGCGATCATTCCTCTAGTATTGACCATCTTGGAGGTAGAAGTAAGCTGAGTCCTCGGGAACCGGCTCTAAATCTGGCCATGCAAAACCAGAGAGGTTAGACCTCTAATAGCAAGTACCGCAAGGAAGCACGATATGAGACATTAAACCAGTAAATAAGAGAATATAATAATAGATCTCTGCTCACTACTGGGATTCACGTGACATCACGACACTTCGAACCAACCTCCCAACCAAACAAGGACAGAAGTTGGCCCGTCATGTCATGATGCTCTGATCATCTCAGTTAGTTAACAGAGTAGGTACAGTACACAAACAAATCAACTTAAACGGCCATCCAACTCCTATGGCTTACTACTGTGAGTCCCAAATTATCCTGGAATTATGCAATAAGAATTTCTCAGTTCTTACTATGGACAAGCAAGGCTAGTCTATCCAATCAATCAATTGCGCCAATCATGAATTAGACGAGTCCCAGCGGGACGCCCGTCATCAATATACAATATACAATAATATAAGCAGATACCGCTCCCTGTCCGTGTGGCAGATTTGCAGTATCTGTGGGAACCAACCGGCCTGTTGGGCACTAATAGTCCCAAAGAGGGCTGCCATGTAAGAACTCGGAAATCCATTCTCTCCATGCAATCATTATTTTATTTAACTTAATAGTCTCTACGTTGAGTGAAATCCCATGCCGTGGATCATGGTCATTCGGAATGAGTACTTTCGTACGGGGTACGATATGCACAACTCTACAATGATGCCCGTGCGGTTAGGTTGTAGGTCTTACATAGCGTAATGCAACAATCCAAACTAACCACGGAACAATCATGCCTTGACCATAAAGTACACATGCTTCTTTTATAGTAAAATAAATAAATAAATAAATTGAAGCCTGCATGTATGCCTGTATGTCAAGATTCGGGAATCGGCCAATCGATTATAGTAGTTCATACTTAATATGAACGTGTCTCATTCATTCATTTCAATAAGACGACTAGCCAGTCTCTTAGTTCCATCTAGGAACGCATGATCAATAATTAATCAAGATAACAATTAATGTTAATTAATGCCAAATTCGGGAAATAAACATTGGGAAATAAATAATGCTTGGGAAATAAAGAATCTCATGCGCTGTGGGAAATGATTGGGGAATAAATAAATCTCATGCAGTGTGGAAAATGATTGGGGAATAAATAAATCTCATGTACTGTGGGAAAGGTTGGAAAATAAATAATATCATGCGCCTGAGGGAAATGATTGGGAAATAATTAAACTCATGCGCTGTGGGAAAGGTTGGGAAATAAATAATATCATGCGCCTGAGGGAAATGATTGGGAAATAATTAAACTCATGCGCTGTGAAATAGGATTGGGAAATAAATAATCCATGCGCCTGAGGAATGAGATTGGGAAATAAATAATCTCATGCACCTGAGGAATGAGATTGTGGGAAATAAATATCATGCGCTGTGGAATAAGATTGAGAAATAAATAATCCATGCGCCTGAGGAATGAGATTGCGGGAAATAAATATCATGCGCTGTGGAATAAGATTGAGAAATAAATAATCCATGCGCCTGAGGAATGAGATTGGGAAATAAACAATCTCATGCGCCTGAGGAATGAGATTGGGAAATAAATAATCTCATGCGCCTGAGGAATGAGATTGGGAAATAAATAATCTCATGCGCTGTGGGAAATAAATATCATGCGCCTGAGGGAAAGGATTGAGAAATAAATAAACTCATGCGCCTTGGCTGTGGGAAGTGATTGGGAAATAAATAAATTCATGCGCCTTGGCTGTGAGAAGTGATTGGAAAATAAATAAATCATGCGCCTTGGCTGTGAGAAGTGATTGGGAAATAAATAAATCATGCGCCTTGGCTGTGAGAAGTGATTGGGAAATAAATAAATCATGCGCCTTGGCTGTGAGAAGTGATTGGGAAATAAATAAATCATGCGCCTTGGGTGTGGGAAGTGATGATTTGATGCGCTGTGGGAATAAAGATTCCATGCGCTGAGGAATGAAGATTTGATGCGGCTGTGGGAATAAAGATTTCCATGCGCTGAGGAATGAAGATTTGATGCGGCTGTGGGAATAAAGATTTCCATGCGCCTGAAGATTTCATGCGGCTGGGACTGTTCTTCTTCTCCGAATTTTCTGAGAACAGAACCATGGGAACCATGGAAGCCATTGCTTCCAAGCTTCATAAATCCTTCATCCCAAGTCCAAATATGGACTTCCATAGGTCAAAATTGGGTAGAACGAAATTCTCTACAACATGGAACCATCGAAACTTGAAGATAACAAAGTTTACTAGATCAAAACCTAAGAAATCCGAAAATGTATCAAACTTAGATCTACAACAAATAAGCCATGGAAATTGAAAATGCTAAGTACTAAAGAGACTTAGAATCAAATGAGAAAGATGATGAAACAATAATAATGGGGATCCATCATCAAGCAAGTTGGCACTTGCCTATCTCTTCTAGGTTGGTGGGAGAGTTATGAGGAAGAAGAAGTGAAATGGAAAGAAGTAATGAAGAGAGAGAAATGGTTTTGGGCTTTAAATGAAGGGGTGGTGGTAGGTGGGAGTTTTGTGCCGGGTCCAATGGGTTCATCCAAGGCCAACCCGCAAGCAAAGCAAAGAGGTAAAAGCAGAAAATAAATGCAGGAATAAAAGTAGAAAATAAAGTGCAGAAATAAAATTGCAGGAAATAAATTAACATGAAAATTTAAAGAGCAGATTAATTAACTAACATAAATTTACAGAAATTTAAATACAGAATAATACATGGTAACTATTAAATAAATACGTATTCTGGGAACGGGAAGTGACATCTCTACCCTCCTTAGAAAAATTCCGTCCTCGAAATTTCAGATCCAAACATGATAGAAACATCGAAGCTAAACTAATCTAAGTACGATCAATTAGAGTAAGCAATCATTCCACAATATTAACAGTAAGAAACATATCCATGCTGAACATTCTACGACACCAAGCAATTCTACTTACAACGTGACAAGCATGAGGGGTTAAGACAATCAAGGTATACAGAAAGAGATATACCTTGTGAGTCAAACAGGTGCGGATACCGTGATCGGATATCATCCTCACGTTCCCACGTTGACTCCCCCAAAGAGTGATGACCCCAAGCAACCCGGACAAGGTTAATTGTTCGGTTCTTGAGTACCTTTTCTCTTCGGTCC
This sequence comes from Iris pallida, assembly GCA_029216955.1. NCBI lineage: Eukaryota > Viridiplantae > Streptophyta > Magnoliopsida > Asparagales > Iridaceae > Iris > Iris pallida. Next base: position 14,246,341 of record JANAVB010018993.1, read on the forward strand.
AAAATAGACACAGGCTGTTCCTCGTAAGACAGGTTGGTACCAACAACCAGCTCAGAATGATCAAGGACATGGCTTGGGTCCGATACATACCTTCGCAACTGAGATACATGAAATACGTCATGCACCTCTCGTAACGAAGGTGGAAGGGATAAACGATATGCAACATCGCCTACCCTCTCAAGGATAACAAACGGGCCCACGTATCGGGGACTCAACTTCCCGCGAATGCCAAATCTAATGACCCCACGGGTAGGTGAGATCCGCAAGAATACGTGGTCCCCAACAGAAAACTCTAACGGCCTACGATGCTGGTCTGCCCAATGACGATGCCGATCCTGCGCAACTCGAAGTCGCTCTCTAATTCCTTTAATCACTTCCACTGTCTGAACAATCATCTCCGGGCCTAACATCTTTCCCTCCCCAATATCGTCCCACGCTAGTGGCGACCTACACTTCTTACCATATAGTGCTTCAAATGGCGCCATCTGGATACTGGCTTGATAACTGTTGTTATATGAGAACTCGACCAAGTGTAGGTGGCTCTTCCAAGATCCTCCAAAATCTAGGGTGCAAGCTCGCAACATGTCTTCTAAAGTCCGAATTGTTCTTTCTGATTGCCCATCCGTCTGTGGATGGTAAGCCGTGCTAAATCTTAACTTGGTACCCAGGCTATGATGTAAGCTCTTCCAAAAATATGATATAAAACGGGTATCTCTGTCTGACACAATACTGACTGGGACCCCATGCTGTCTGACTATCTGCTGCATATACAATTCTGCCAACTTGTTAAAAGGAAGAAAGTCTCCCCCTCAAAAACGAAGAAGAAGCGATGATGGATCCCTCTTCCTCCTCCGACTCCGGCGACGGTGGAGGCATCCCGTTCGTATCGGAGTGGATCGCCGCCGGATCCCGGAAGTACCAGAACCTCCTCGACAGGACGAACCCGCACGTGCGGCGGAGGTGGGCGGGGTTCGGCGTCCTCGCGGCGGCCTACGTGCTCCGCGTGGCGGTCGTGCAGGGGTTCTACGTCGTGACGTACGCGCTGGGGATCTACGCGCTCAACCTCCTCATCGCGTTCCTCTCCCCTCAGGTGGACCCCGAGGTCGCCGGCGACGGATCCGGCCCCAGCGAGCTCCCGACGAGGTCCTCCGACGAGTTCCGCCCCTTCGTCCGCCGCCTGCCCGAGTTCAAGTTCTGGTGAGTAATTTCTGGATTTGTTGGTTCCTTTGGTGGTAGGAAATTGAAAGTTGGAACAGTTGGAATTTGTTAAAAAGGAACTTCCTTTGAGGTTCTAGGGTTGGAAAATTGGGAATTGGTTAAAAAGAATCTGTTTTGTGAGATTCTAGGGTTGGGAATTTGTTAAAAAGAGGGAGATTCCAGGTTTGGAATTTGGGGAATTGGTTGGAAAAACTCACTGTGGAGGTTCTAGGACTGGAATTCTGGGAATTGGTTGAAGGAATTTGTTGATTTCTTTGATGGTATTTTGGAATTTGTTGACAAGAGCTCTTTTTTTTTGAGATTTGGCCATTTAGGGTTGGAAAATTGAGGATTGGTTAAAAAGAACCTAATTTGTGAGATTTTGGTGTTGGAATTTCGGTTGAAAATAATAATAATAACTCTTTTCGTAGATTCTAGGGTTGTTGATTAAATTCAAGAATTTGTTGATTTCTTTGGTAGTGGTATATTAATTGGAGTTGGAAACTTTGGAATTTGTTAGAAATAAGCTTTCTTTTGGGGAGTTTAGGATTGGATTATTGGGGATTGGTTAAAAGGAAAACTACTTTGGAAGATTATAATGTTGGAATTTTCGGGATCGGTTAAAAGTTTGGGTAGGAATTTTGGTGATTGGTTAAAGAAACCTTTCAGTGAGATTCTAAGGGTGTTGATTTATTCAACTTCTGGAGTGGCTGATCAAGATTATGGTTTTGATACTCTTAAATTGGTCATGGTTACTGCTTGTTAATTGTTATGTGATTCAAATTTGGGCAAGTTTGAAATTTATTGAAAAGTACCTCTTGTTTCTTGTTTGGGAATTCTAGGTTGGAATTTTGGAATTGGTTAAAGAGAATTTTTGTGTGGATATTCTAGGGTTTGAAGTTTGTCACTTGATTAAAAAGATTTGTTTTGGGGAGATGTTTGGGTCGGGGATGTTGATCGAATCAGGTTCTGGATAGATTGATTGAATCTCTATTATTGTTTCGAGTCGGTACTTCTAATTGGTGGTAAGACTAATCGATTGTGGTTTGCTGCCTGCGTTATATGATGTGAAGTCGGAAAGTTTGGAATTGGTTACAAAGAGCCACTTATTGGATTGGAATTTTGGGATGGCTAGAAAGAAGCCATTTTGGGAGATTCTAGGGTTGAAAAACGGGGGAGCATGGATACCTGAATCTATGTTTTATCGTGTATGCTAGGACACACTAAAATCTATGTTGTGTCTAGATCGTATCATTTTTGTGTTCGTGTCCGTGCAACATAAAATGTGTTGAAAAGGAAGCCTTTTAGCGTGGTGCAGTGGGATTGAAATCTTATAGCGTTATGGTTTGTTATTATGTGTGGTTGAAGCATCTCCCACTTGCCTTTTCATGTTGCAAAGTATCTCCCATTTTCATTTTCTCTTCCGAAGTGTATGCAAATTTGCAGTACAAGGTTGAAGTTCCTTGATGTCTTCTTGCTTTTATTTTCTGTTGTGAACTTGTGGCTATTTAATTGTTGGAAGAACCATTGTTTAGAGGCCTTGAATTTGAATGACATCTTATCTGTGAGTTAAATCCAAAGCTTGGCGATGGTTTGCCTAAATCCCTATAGACTGGATTCTTCTCTGAGAATCCTTACTTGATTTAAATAGTTGGACTCGGACGTATTGTTTCGGTTATAAATGGTAGGGTTGGGATATATGGCATCATACGACAACCAGTAGTGCATGTATTTTTGTGGAAGAATCATACATTAAAATACACACACATGGGATCTGTCCCAAGAAAGTAAAGTGGGGCGGGGTCATCAATGGACCAAACCCCAACAATTTATGTTAAGTAGCTTCTATTTTGAGAGCCATCATCAGTCATGATATTAGTAGTTATACGATCCTAATATATCTTTAAGTTTCCTACTGGTAGCCAAAACCCCTATGTTAATTATTTTTTTTCGTAGTACAAATCGAAGACAAGAATAGTGACTCTATAAGAACTTTTTACTATGGATAATTGAAGTACATAGTAGAATATTTAATTCTAGATACTCATTAGAAGCGCTGTTGTTTGGATTTTACCATGTTACACCAAAATTTGAAGTCGACTATGGAAATAAAGGGCATTATAGGTTTGTGAGCTTGGATACATCATACATATATCTAGAAGTTTTATAAGTTCATTTTAGTATATTTATGCATCATAGGAATAAGTGGCATATGCAGGTTCGAGATGACAATTTACATCATCAGCATGTATGATTGTTTAAGTGCGCTAACTTGATATTTAATTCTACAACTGATGGTACTTTAGGAGAAATTATTGGGTGGTCCAGGCTCACAACGTGGCATTGGTGAATGGTGAGCCCAGCCACTAATTTCTTGACACTTGGCATAATATTTGGCATAAAAAAATTCAAAAAAAAATGTAAAAAATATATAAAATATATAGAAATTCACTTGCATATAATTAGAAAAAAATAGATATTTTTTCTTTGAAAATATTAAAAAAACCTGACCTAGAAAATAAGAGAAATGTACTGATAATCTGATATGATGTATTATGCCTAAGTGTCAATAAATTAGTGGCCGGGCTCACCATTCACCATTGCCATGTGGTGAGCCCGGACCACCCAATAATTTCTCGTACTTTAGGGTATCTCATATCTTTTAACTGTTCTCTTTGATGATACTTGGACCATATTGTGAGTCATTTATGGAGTTACCTCGAGGGAGAAGGGACTTAGACTATCATCAAACTGTTCAGGGTGTTCCCCATTCCGACTGATTATCGACTACTTGCTAAGCAATAGATTATGATAATTTATCTACCACTGCAGGTACTCCATTACGAAGGCCTTCTGTTTTGCATTCGTATTGACCTTCTTCGAAGTTTTTGATGTGCCTGTATTTTGGCCTATTCTGCTCTTCTACTTTTTGGTACTCTTCACAGCCACAATGAAGCGGCAGATACTCCACATGATAAAATACAAGTATCTACCTTTCTCCTCCGGAAAACAGGTACTTATAGTTTCTTATGGTCCGTTCCTTTATTCTATCGTGTCGTGGTGTATACTTGAACCCTTCTGGTTTTTCCATTGCAGCGCTACGGGAGAGAGTTGGTTCCAACCCAACAAGAGCCAACGCCGCCTTCTGGGGCTTGATCTTAATGTACATAGTTTCGAAACGAGATTGTAATTTTGCTATGACAAATGTGCTGAGGCTAGATCTGAAACATCCCAGCAATGGGCAAAAAGGAAGTTTCTGTTTCAAATACGCTCCGGAGACTTCATTTTAGGTGTAATATTGGTAACTAAGAAAATGTTTGCCGCTGAGAATGCGATATCGGAGTTGGTCTATGTAGTATATGTACTATGAATATGTCACTGCATTTTTTGATTACCAGTCTAATCCGGCTTTAGTTTTGAGTCAAACTTTGTGGAAATTCTGCCATCTGAATCTGAAGGGTTCCCTACTTCCTGTTACTACAGAAATGAAGCAGCAACCTCCACTGGGGGGTGCCCTAAACAATCGGTCCCTGGCATTCAAACCTCGTCCCACAATTCTGGCTCTGATGCCATATGTTAATACGGTGTAACACGAATTGTAGTTGACCCATGAGGTAAGATATGTCATTTTTTTGTCGGAGCAAAATTAATAACATACATGTGTTTAATTTCCAATGTAATTACTCGTGATGTTTTACTACCGCAAGAAATTTTGGACTTGTAGATGTCCGGGTCAAGAAATTCCCATTTTCTTATGCATTTTCTAATCTCTACTATTATCTCTCCTATTATAAAGAGGCTTCAAAACGGCTCAAAATTGAGCCGTTTAAGCCGTGTGTATCATGAACAATTTTATTTCAATAAAATAAAATAAAATAAAATAAACTAGCTTTATTGTTTTTTGTGTGGATAACCGAACCTCCCTTCTCACCTCACGTAAAAAAATTAAAACCACACAATACTAGAATATATTTAAAATTAAAATTAAAATTAAAATTTAAAAATATTGAAATTATATTTAAAATATTATAATATAATTTAAATTTTTATATACTTTATTATTTATTTTTTTGATACGTGCAACGCACGTGAAGGTGACTAGTAACTTATTAGGGGGCTTCAAAACGGCTCAAGATTGAGCCGTCTAAGCCGTGTGTATATCATCAACCATTTAATTTTTAAAAAAATAAATTACGTAAAAAAATTATTGAAAAAAAGTTTAAATTTATTATATATATTCATCGTGGGGAATCGGACTCAACCAAATAAGAAAAATACCTCCTACCTTAACCACATGAATTAAAAAAGATGTTTGACTATAATTGAATAATATTTCTATTATACGTTATTATATGTGCAAAGTACGTGCATTTACTAGTAAAAATAATATGTCATGGTGTCCATCCTTTCAGGAACGGGGTTGAATGGAGGAAACAAAACTAAAGTAGAAAGTGTATACAACAAGGCTAGTAAATGACTAACAAAACTAGAACTATCAAGTGTCAATATCAAGCAAGATGAATACTAGCAATAACAAGGGCATGCTCAATGAAATACAATAACATCTAACAAGATCATACTCAGTGAAATACAATAACATCTCTATCTAGGTTTTTATGTGTTTCTAGGGCAAAACTTTCACACACGGCTGAGCTATGCTAAAAGTGAGACCAACATTATGTAATCCACATGCCTAGTAAGTATACCCCTTCCCATAACTCACAAGATCACAATATACATACTAGAGAACCTTGTTAGCAATTCGGCAAACAGAAAAAATTCGGAACGACAAAAGTACGAGTATAAATTGGTCCAGTGCAAATAAAATATGTTCAAAAATTCGGTCAAAATTTTAAAAAATAAAAATATTGAGGTTAGAAATTTCACATACTTAAATATATTGTCATATTCGGTTAATTAAACAAGTTCATTTGAATCTTTCAAAAGTACGCGAGTATTGTACGTTTCTGAAAGATACGAAAAAATTCATTTATTTGGGTGATTGCTAACAAGGCTAGAGAACAATAATGAAATAGGAAACGAGATACAAGAACAATAACATCTCTCTTTTCTCTCTCCCTCATCAACCAACAAGGTAAACAAGATAAATCTAGTAAACATGGATAGACACATCACATGCAATATAATAGTAATTGTAATGATTCTTGCTAAATAAATGTACTTACATGATAATCTAGACTAGACAATAAGAACCTGAATCAAGATGTATCATGAACTATCCACGACTATACGAATTCTTATCGATCCCATAAAGTTTTCCACAAGATCACACTACGTCCAAAAGATGCAAGCAAATAACAAATTAGTATTACTTCTTGACCAAGTAAAATAGATTTAGGGATTTATAGTTTCTTGTCGACTAAATATTTTGACATCAATTTTAGGGTTACTTGTTAATTAAGTTATCTAGGTTTATTGGTGAAAAGTAATCTAGGTTACTCTAGGTTATAGTCAATTAACTTCTAAATTAATTTAAATTACTAAATATTGAAACTTACGAATTTGAAAGGAGTTTAGAATTGTTACTACAATATCTCAGAATCAGGAAGGCCACAACATGAGATGAAGCTGACGCCCGAAAATTAATTGTCACGAAATCGAGATCCAGGTTGCCAAGATGGTAGATCTCAATGTTGTGAGTCCAACAAAATCGACCGTTCGCGAAAATGACAATCATGTTGCAAGTTAGGACCTCGATATATACGAAGCAAACATGAAATCGGACACGGCACGAATTCACACGTCGAACGACGATTTTTATCGGGGCCGGCCCTAGGGCAAGCCCAACAAGCCAGTGGGCTTCGGCAACCCCCTATTCATAGGACAACATTTTACCAAGCAACCGGCCCAAAAAAAAATACAGTGCTGTTGACGCATGTGTGCGGCTAGCTGCTGAGTGCCGTGCCGAAGAAAACAAATGCAGCTCTGCTTAAGTGTTTATTTCTCCCATACCATATGCTTTGTTGAAAATCCCATATATTTTGTTTCATGGGAAGAAAGAAATGGACACCGTTTTATTGGAAATAAAAAAATGTACTATTGGCCTATTGGGATTTGAGAGTTTGGTTAATGATTATATACGTTGTTGTTGTTGTTGCTTGCGGTATCTGAACTGAACTTGAAGGGTGATAAATTTTGATGAAACTTCAAAACATGAATTTTGATCCAAACATGAAATTGGATTGATTTTATCTTTTTTTTAATCTATATGCTTTTATGTTTTATCTCATTTGTGCGATCATTTTCTTCTAATCCGTTTACTTTCTCGTTGTATGTTGATCTTATGGACTTCTGGAATGTTATTTTTTCTTTTGTTACATATAGTTCTTCTAGTCTTTTTCAGTCTTAGTTGAAGCTTACATTAGAAAGATGTAATTGATGCTTAGATGTCAAGAAACTCATCATCTGCAATTGATAAAATGTGGTCCAAAATAAAGATGATCAATTCAATTAGCCTTCTAGGGTTCATATCAGAGCCAAGAGAAATGCTTTAGGCATCTTGCGCGTACAAAATTCCAGAACCTTTGCAAGATTACATGGGACTTAAAAAAAACACTACATTTTACCATTGGGTGCTTAATTGGATTTTGACAAGGATGGGACAACCAAAATTAGTTTCGTCTAGGACAATCCAACCCCCCGAACCGGTCCTGATTTTAATCGTATGAACTAATTGGCATTATAAGAGAATCTCACCACAAATTTAATGGTAAAGTCGGACCGTGATCTCAACAGTTGGATGCGTAAAAAAATTGAACAAACTGCTGGTTCTGTAGGAAGTTTATGTTCTCTGTGTGGTCTGTCGAAACTTGTGGTGGCACTGGACTTGATCGTCGGAGGAGTTTCCCCCATACGATCCATCTTTGTGTATTCCTTAGTGCATGTGACGTATAAGAGTCACATCGGCTCTTCAATATGATTGAAGGCCTCGTTTGATTCGCAGAATCTCCGGGTTGAGAAAGGAAAGTGATTACTTTCCTACGTTTGGGTGCCAAAGGAATTGAGGAGGAAAGGAAAGTGATTCCCAATGGAAGGAAAATTAGGAAAAAAAGTGATTCCATCTATGCAAGCAAGGAATCACTTTCCCACATTCAAGTAATCACTTTCCTTTCCAAATTCCTTAACATTTCCAAACATCGGAAAGGAAAATCAATGGGAAATAGAATTTCCCAAAGGAAAGGAAATGACAAGGAATTGATTTCCTTTCCCTTCCATTCCGCGAACCAAACGGGGCCGAAGAGTGCATTGACTTGAGTCCAATGTCGATCTAGGAGTTGAAGCACAACCTATTCAAGAGTCTAGGGGTGAGCATACAACGGTTAAAAATCGAAAATCGAACCGAACCGATCCAAAATATGACAAATGGTTCAATTTTTCGGTTATTGGTTCGAAAATTTGAAATTTTAAAATAACGGTTCGATTTTCGGTTTTTGATGCGGATAACCGAACCGAACCGAAAACCGATTTAGATTTAATAATTTATCGAGCTATCCTCAATTTACATATAGGGTTGAGCAGATATCAGGTCTGACCCGAAATAATCGAACCGAACCCACCCAATTCGGTTAACGGGTCGGTTGCGGGCCTATCGAATCGGATTTCGGTTCAGCCCATTGGTTAATATCGGTTTACGGGTCGGACCGCGGCTATGGGTTTCGATTCTCAACCCGAACCGAAATCCGAATAGAAGTTATGATATTACCATAATACCCTTGACTCTATATAATACAAAACCTAACCTAATTTCTCTCTCCTCACTTTTATTTCTCTGCCGCCGCTCTCTAAGCATTTCCCTCGGCTTCATCGTGTTCTTTCTCCGCCGCTCTCTAATTTTTCTAACCCTAACCCTAACTTTTCTCTCACCTAAACCCTAGAGATCGACGGAGGCCGGCCGGAGACTCCTCCTTCTCCGACGCTCTCTATTACTCTCTCTTTCCGATCTCTCGACTCTCGAGAACCACGGTGTCGATCTGTGAGGAGTTCGAGATATGGTCTTCCACTTCCTCTCTGGTTTCTAAGTAGTACGGCCCCTAGATTCTGTAAGTTCGCTCTCTAACCCTAATTTTTGTAAGTTATTTTTTTAACCCTAAATTCTGTAAGTTATTTTTCGAAATTTCTGAGGACTGAGGAGTACGAGTAAAATGTTAGTATTTGACTCTTTGAAATTGAGCAAACAATTTTAATTTTTCATTTGCAAAAAAATTCATGCATATTTACTGAGTACTTCTAACTTCTAAGGAGAATGTTTGCAGACTTGCGGGTTCCAAAAAAATCATACATTTTTTTTTTCCAAATTGATGAACGTATTTGATGATTTTGCTCTTTAACAGGCCAGAAAAATCCATATTCGTACATTTTTTTATACTTTTTCTCCCAACACTTGCAGGTTCATATTGATATTGGACTATTGGAGATCAGTTGCTGGTTCATTATACATTGCTATTTTCTCTCAAGGCTGCTGAGTCTCCCCACTGTAAGTTTATTGTTAACTGTTTAAATGTATGTTTGTTCTATCATTGTATCCTATATGCAGGAAAATTGCTTAATGTTTTGCTTGCTGCAAAAAAAAGTAAAAAAAGAAAAAAAGAAAAGGAAGAAGCATAAACTCTGCTGCCTGTTTGTGAAGACTTGTTCACTTGTTCTCATAATCTCATTTCATCAATTGTACATTAAGAGAGCTTCAGATGAATTGTACATGAGAGGAGGAAACTGCAGTAGGCAGGCATTAGTAATAATTTTTTTCCTATTTGGTGTAATAAACTTTTTCCATGGAGAGACTGCAAGTTGAACTATAATAAATTTTTTCCTTGTTTTAGTGCAGGTTGAACTGTAATAAATTTGTTCCTATTTGGTGTTTCATGTTAGTGGAGGAATGGAGGAGACTGCAGTAGCTACTGAATTTTATTGAGGCTTTGTAATAATTTTTTTCATGGAGAGTCTGCAGTAGCTTAGTAATAGCTTAGTAATGAATGGATTTTCATTTGATTCAATGAATGGGTTTTTATTTGGTGGATAGCATTTTTTTTTTCCTATATGGGTTTTCATTTGAATCAATGAATGGGTTTGCAATTTGCTGCTGCTAGCCTGCTACAGGCTGATTCTGCTATTTATTGCTGATGTTGTCAGGCTGCTGATACTGCTATTTATTGCTATTTGGTGCATTAGAATTTATCTGAATAAAACTGTTAAATCAGGCCCATTGGCCCAACCGAACAAACCGAACCAACCGAACCGTTCTGTACATGTTCGGGTCGGATCTTAGCAAATACGGTTCGGTTTCGGTTCTCCTTAGATCGGTTCGATTTATGTTAGGTTCAGTTATATTTCGGTTCGGTCCAACCGAACCGACCGAATGCTTTGCCCTATCTACATATACTAATATTTTGTAACCCCTGGCTGATGAGGGCACTCTCCTATTCTCTGTCAGTACTTCTTTGAGCACTCTCTCTCTACCCTCAATCTATATATATACTAATATTTTTTACATTATGTAATATAATAATTTATAAATACAATAATACCATATTTTTAAAATAAATTGTTATTTAAATAGACATATTTTGCTAAAAATTCGAACGTCCGGCACATTAGCCCATGAAACCAAGCCGAACGAAAATCGAATCGAATTAATTCGGTTCGATTTTGTTCGATTTTTATAAAAACGGTTCGGTTTTGAGAAATATCGAATCGAATTAATTCGGTTCGATTTTGTTCGATTTTTATAAAAATGGTTCGGTTTTGAGAAATACGATTTACGGTTACTTCGATTTTTATATATACGATTCGGTTTGAACTAAACGGTTGCTCACCCCTACAAGAGTCCATGTTTGAAATTAAAGCATATACAACATAAAATCAGGAAAGATAGTGGAAGAGTTATAAACCATGAATTGAAAACAATAATAATAAAAACTAACTTAAGATTCCTTTAAACCAATCCTTCAAAGTAAATGATGTAAAATAAAAAGAAACAAATGGTGTTTAAAAAAAAAAAAAAAAAGATTTCCCCCATTTTCCCATAAAATGAAAGAATTAACTTAAAAAAATTGTTTTGGTTAGGATTCGAGCTTTGCTCAACAAGGCAAATGAAACATGACTTAACCACTTGACCTAAAACCACACGTGTGAAGTTGCTGTCAAAACACGTTCTTAAAGATGTGTAAATTCCCGCTCGTCCTCAACAAAGGCTCCAGCCATCTCCAGACTAGAGTTCCAGCGACGTCGGTGGCGGCGGAGAGAAATCCCCATGGACGACCTCCACCGCTCCAACCCTTCTTCCTCCTCTTCCAAAACCCTAACCCTAAATTTAGTCCAACAGCGAGATCCATACCAACTCCAAGGTCAACACTCCACTCCCACTCCTCTCTTGCTCACCGATGGAAGAGCCGAAGCTCCGTCGAGCGCTTCACCCATGGAGGTCGACGACGACGACGAGTGGGAAGAAGAAGAAGAAGAAGACGTGGTCGTTCGAGAGATTGACGTCTTCCTCAAGCCTTCACTCGAGCAGAACTCTGAGGTCTCCTCTTCTTCCTCTTTCTTACATTCCAGTCCATCATTTCTTAGCAAATTATCAGTTCTTGTCCATTTTTTTTTAGTTCGAATCTTGCTCTCTTGTAATTTTTTTTTAAAATTAGGGTTTTTACTAGAAACTTCACAATTTCTCCGGTTTCTTTTGGGATGGGTCACGTGGTGGTGATGGTGATGGATCTGATAGGATTAGGCCTCATTTCGTTTACGCAAGGGAAATCAATTCCCTTGTGTTTTCTAAGAGGATGGAAAATTAAAATGGGTCCGACTATTGGCACCCCACCCATTTCTAAGTACACCCAAAAAAAAAAAAAAAAAAAAAAAAAAAAAAAAAAAAAAAAAAACACCTAAAAGTCCTATTCTACCCCCCGCTGAGTACACCCCACTCTCCTCCCTCCCCCCTCCTCCTCCTCCCCGCCGCCTCTCCTCCTCCTCCTCCGACCAGTCCCCCCTCCTCCTCCCCGCCGCCTCTCCTCCCCCTCCGCCGCATCTCCTCCGACCCCCCCTCATCCCGACCCGCCGCCTCCTCCTCCTCCTCCTCCTCCCCTCCCCCCCCCCCGGCTCCTCCTCCTCCGTTCGACCAGTACAGGTCGAACGCGCCTCCAAATTTTTTTCAATTTTTTTTTTTTTGGTCGCGGTCGTCGGGGATCGGAGAGGGGGAAGAGGAGGAGGAGGAGGAGGAAGAGGAGGAGGCGGGTCGGGATGAGGGAGGGTCGAACGGAGGAGGAGGAGCCGGGGGGGGGGGGGGGGGAGGGTCGGAGGAGGAGGAGGCGGCGGGTCGGGATGAGGGGGGGTCGGAGGAGATGCGGCGGAGGGGGAGGAGAGGCGGCACGGAGGAGGAGGGGGACTGGGGAGGGTCGTCGTCGGCGGAGGAGGAGGAGGAGAGGGGAGGGAGGAGAGTGGGGTGTACTCAGCAATGGGGGATAGAATAGGACTTTTACGTTTTTTTTTTTTTTTTTTTGGGGTGTACTTAGAAATGGGTGGGGTGTCAATAGTCGGACCCAATTAAAATTTATGTTAGGTTTTCTTTTATGTGTGTGGTAAAAGAAAAAGAGCGTTCAAGAAAGGCCATTTGATTTTTTTTTTCCAGGTTGATGCAGGAAAAAAAAAAAATCAATGTTCCAATAATATCAATGTATTTTAAAATAAAGGCTAAATTACACGTTCATACCCTAAGTGTTCCAATTTTTGGGCTAATTAGAGTTAGACCCTAGATTTTATGCCAATTTAGAGTTTGGGCCCTCACATATCCAATTAGAGAGTTCAGACTCTGGAGTTAGTGTTTTTTCCTCGCCTATATATGAAAAATTTATTATCAAACGTGAAGGGGAAGGGTACAATAGAAAAAAAAATTCAATCTATTCAGAGTCTAAACTTTTTCTTTGGACATGTCAGGGCTTAAACTAAAATTGTACAAAATCCAGGGTCTAAACACTAATTAGCCCATAAAAATAACATCATGAAAAAAGACGCAAAATGTAAAGAGATTAATGAGTAAAGTATGCAATAACACCTTTAGGTAGGGCTATTGGAGTCCTAAATTTTCATAATAAATGTTGGAAAAGGAGAATGGAAAATCAATTCCATGGTTTATGAGAGGAACCATCTTCCCATATTTTTTCGTCTGTCAGGAAAATAGTTCTCAAGTTTGTGGCTACCAAACAAAGGAAATGAATAACTTTTGAGTTATTTGTATTTACCCTCCAATTGCTAATCATATCTCCACTTTCTCCCATTTTTATTTTAATTAGTGTTACCCCCAATCTTTCGGGTAAAGTACAAACAAACCCTCCTTAGATTTGAATTTTTACATTTAAAGACCCCTTGTTTAAAAAAAATCTCATTTTTTATTTTTTTATTTTTGCTCAGTTTGTACCATTGCCGTTAGAAATGATCGTTAATGACTTTTTAAAAAAAATAAAAAAAAACCTAAAATGTCCTCCCTTCCCTACCAGTGGTGACCAGCCCCCTCCTCCCTCCGCTGGCCAGCTCCCCCGACCACCCTCCTCCCTCCGCTGGTCGGCCATGCTCGACACGCCCCTTCCTCCCTCTGCTGGACGGTCATGCTCGGCCTACGGGTAAGCATTATTCGGTTTTGGACCGAAAATCGAGCCGAACCGAACCGAATAAGAGATTCGGTTCGGTTTAAAAAATTTCGGTTCGGTTTCGGTTTTGAAAATACTACATTTTCTTATTCGGTTTCGGTTTTGGTCCAAAACCGAAAACCAAATAAGAATATTTAGTTACTATATATACATATGTATATACTATATATATAGGTATATACTAAATATATATATATGTATATACTACAAATATATACTAAATAAATTTAGCTATATTTAATTACTATATATATTAACAAAAAAGTGCAAATAAATCGAAAAATTGAGTAAACCGAAAATCGAACCTATTTAATTCGGCTCGGTTTGATTCGGTTATGGGCCAATTCGGTTCGGTTTTGCTTTTGCTTTTGCTTATTCGGTTTTCGGTTATTTGGTTTGAACCGAATTAACCGAATGCTCACCCCTAGCTCGACCCACCCCCTCTCCTCTGGTCATCCCCGGTTGACCCGCCCCCACCACGGGAGAGAGAGGGGGGAGAGAGTGGAGGGAGGGATAAAATCGTATTTTTAGACGTATTTGAACGGCTGTTAACGACATGAGTGTAAACTGAGTAAAAATGAAAATGTGAGGGTTTTTTTTTAAACAAGGGGGCTTTAAATGCAAAAATGCAAATCTAATGAGGGTTTGTTTGCACTTTACTCGAAGATTTGGGGGAGGGGGGTAACACTAATTAAAATCAAAATAGGGGGAAGTGGAGAATGATTATCAATTAGAAGGGGGGGGGGGGGGGGGGGTTTAAATACAAATAACTTTCTTTTTCTGATTCCTTAAATTAGATTATCGATAGGGGGTTGTGTTGCAGGGACACAGATGTGACACAATACGATAAGGACATGGATATGTCACATATCTTGGTAGTATATTTTGGAGTGTCCAATGCATATAAGTGGAGTATTTGATGTGTCTGAGACAACCACATTTTGGGAGTGTCCGTGTTTCTTGTTATTCAAGGGCGGACCAGGGCCGGCCCTGAGTTCGTGGGGGCCCTAGGCAAACTTTCAAAATGGAGTCCATATATAATATAAAAAAATTTGAAACAAAATTAAAATTTTAAAAATGTTACAGCCAAGAATTGAACCTAAGACCTTTAGTGTGCAAGTTTAACATACTAACCACTACACCACAATTGTTTTGTTGTAAAAGAGGGTCATGTTACATATTAGTTCCATTTTAAATACAAGATTATATATATATATATATTTTTTTGGAAAAAGGGTAAAATTTATTCCATCATCTCAATAAGGTTACAACATAAAGATACAATCCCAACTCAGGGGGACATTACTAGTACATCCGACTCAATGTTATGGAGTATGCCCACCACTGGTGTGGAAAGACCCTCATAAATGCGCCGGTTCCTCTCCCGCCAGACATGCCAAACTGACGCAGCAAGTCTCAATCGAGCACGCCTAGCCCAGCTCTGCTCCTTGCCCCTGCAATCACCAATCCACTTAAGGATTTCTCTGAAGTCCCGCTCCCTGCCAACCCCTCCCAAGTGTCTCCGGCACTGCTCTGCCCATATGCTCCACGCCATATGGCACTGGAAGAACAGGTGCCCAATAGATTCAGGCTCTGTCTCACACAAAACACACTTAGGGTCAGGGACAGAAACCCCGAACCGAAGCAATCTGTCCCGAGTGAGCAACCGGCCCATCACCAGTTTGTATGCAGACAGTTGCATCTTCCTGGCGAGCCCCTTCCCCCAGACAAAGTCGTACTCCTCAATATCGTCGGAGTGGGGGCGGACAAGGTCGTAGCAGCTGCTAAATCGGAACTCTCCAGCACCCTCCGAGCGGCCGGGAGGTGCCCACATCCATACATCAGACAGTGCCGTAGGAGTGATCTGCACCTGTCTGATCTCCTCAACTAACGTAGCAGTGAACCGGTACTCCTCAGGCCTCCATACCCCACCACGGATGATGTGCCGACACGTCAGTCCTCTGTATGCCACGCCGTCCCTCTGGGGGGCCAGAATCTCCAGGAGAGACTGACCTGAGATCCACGGATCGAGCCAAAGATCCGTCTCCCCTCCCTCCCTCATCCTCCTCCGCAAAGCCGTCCGAAGAACAGGACGGGTCCTCAGGATATGCTTGAAAGACACAGAGAAGTTGTTGTCAATTTCACATACCCAGAAGTTTCTGTCCCGGAGATACCGACTAGTCATCCAGGCCGACCATAGAGAATCTCCCTGAAGGAACCTCCATGCCAGCTTGATCCCCGCCGCCTCCCTGACAGAAACAAGTGATCGCAGACCCACACCTCCCTCTTTCCTAGGCCGACAGAGCTGCTCCCAGGAGATGGCATGTATCCCCCCATGCCAAATGAACTTGGCACAAATGCCCTCAATCTTTCTGATAGTAGCCAGAGGAACCATAATCGATTGGAGCCAGAACAGAGCAATAGAAGAAATGACTGAGCGGACCAGCTCAATACGCCCTCCAAATGATAGGCCAGCCGCCTGCCAGCCCTCAACCCTCCTCTGAGCAAAATCCACCAGACTCTGACAGTCACGGTCCTTCGCGTAGTTGACGGAAAGGGGCACCCCCAGATATTTCACCGGGAGGTCCCCCTTTTCTACCCCAAGCTCCATGGCTCGCTCCTCCTTCAAAGTGCAAGAGTTGCTGAAGTAGACTTTGCTCTTGTCCCTGTTCAGCCGGAGGCCCGATAGCTGTCCGAACTTCTCCATCACTGCCGCAAGCTCCCTCATCCCTCGCATGGAAGGCCTCAACAGGACCAAAATGTCATCTGCATAAATGAGATGAGAGACCACCGGAGAGACCCTGCTGTATATCGGTACAATCCTCTCCCGATGTACCGCGATGTCCATCAGACAAGTGAAATACTCCATCACAAGAGTGAATAGGTAGGGGGAAAGCGGGTCCCCCTGCCGAAGCCCCCTGCTGCTGCCGAAGAACCCGTAAGGGATACCCTGGATGAGGACCGAGAAAGTAGGAGAGGTGATGCACTCTCTGACTCTATCCACCCAAGTCTCGGAGAAGCCCATCGCACCCATCAAATGACAGAGGAAGTCCCTGTTGACGGTGTCGTAGGCTTTCCTCAGGTCGAGCTTCACACACGCCTTCATACCTCCTGGCTTGTGGAACTCCCGAATCAGCTCATGAGCCAGCAGGCTATGCTCCGCAATAGACCGCCCCTTAATGAAGGCCGCCTGATTCCGAGACACCAGACCCTGCATAGCATCCTCCATCCTCCTGCACATAAGATGAGTAATTATTTTATACAAATAATTACAGCAAGCAATCGGTCGAAAGTCAGCAAGAGATGTCGCCCCCTCCTTCTTGGGCACTAGCGTCAGGAAGGTGTGGTTCAGCTCCTTCAGGAGCTTGCCCGTATCAAAGAACTCCTGAACAGCCGCAAGGACCGGGGCCTTAAGGGAATTCCAATGGCGTTTGTAGAAACCACTGGAGAACCCATCCGGCCCAGGAGCCTTGGAAGCATCAGCCTGCATCACAATCGTCTCCACCTCCGCCATCCGGATAGGGGCCATAAGAAGACTATTGCCGTACTCCGTAATCAACGTCTTCGTAATCAGCTGCGGGAAGACCGATGGATAATCCGTCTGATGATAGAGCTCAGAGTAGAACTGGACAGCCTCCTCCTGGATAGCAACCTGGTCAGTCACAAGGCGCCCGTCTCTGCCAATCAGTCTCTGGATACGGTTCCGGTGCTGCCACGCCCGGATGACATCGTAGAAGAATTTGGTGCAACGATCCCCATCCTTGAGCCAGGAGCATTTGGCCCGTTGGGCCGCACTAATCTCCTGCTGAAGCCTCAAGGTGTTGACCTCTGCAGCCAGGCTCTTCTCTCTAGCCGCCAGCTCCCCACTCATCATGTCGCCCTGAAGCTCTGCCTGCAGGTCTCTCAACTCCTCCTCCTTCTCCTGTAGGGAGGTCCGGGGAAGTGCCCTCACCCAGTCTCGGATGGCGCGTTTGGCGTTTTTCAGCCTGTGGACCATACAAAACTGGGCAGTGCCGCCCGTCTCCTGGCCAAGTCCTCCCACCACAGTCTCCTCATAGCCAGCCGAAAGGAACCAACTGTTGTCATACCGGAAAGGACGGGCTCTCCTTCTGGGACTCTCCACGAAGCGCACCAGGATCGGCGAGTGGTCGCTGGTCCCCGCAGGGAGCCCCTCAGCCACAGAAGAGGGGAAAAGGCGAAACCAATCGCTGTTCCCCAAAGCCCGATCCAGCTGGCATGCCACCCTGCTCACCTCCGCCTTGTTGTGCCAAGTCCAAATGTGTCCTATCCTCTCCAGGTCCCTGAGCCCAGACTGAAGAAGGCAAGACTGAAAATCAGAGAGAATCTGGTCCGGTACCGGCCTCCCCCCCAGCTTCTCTCCCCGGTATAGCGTAGCATTGAAGTCTCCCATAATAAGAAGGGGGAGGTGCCGATGCCTCGCTAATGAACTCAGTCTGATGATGTCCTGCCACAAGATCTCACGACGCCTCCTGTCATTGTGCCCATAGACGGCACCCAGTAGGAAGTGGAACCCCCCCTTGTTGGTGAAGGAGATAGCCACCAGTTGGTCAGACATGAAGACCTCCTCACCCTCCCAACTAGTTCCCTTCCATCTGACCCAGATCCTCGCCATATCACAGAGACCAAGGTTGTGAAGCTGGACCCAGTCCGTAGGGGTTCTACGGGACAACGTTTTCGCCCCCCTGATCTTAGTCTCAAGTAATATCGAGATTTCACACTGTTCCTTTCTCAGCACCTCACTAATCTCCCTCCATCTCCCCAGAGAACACCTCCCCCGGACATTCCAGGCTAGGGCCGACATCTAAACCACAGGTGGGGTCCCCTGAACATCCTCAGAAGGAGCACCCGGGGAGAGTGCAACCTCCATATCTCTGATACCCTCGTCTCTATCCCCCTGTAGAAGGAGGGGGTCCGTGGCCCCGTGTGGGTCCCCCTGTGGGGGAGGCTGTGCTAGTACTGCCACCCATTTAGGGTTGACCTGCCACACTCTCTCTGTCCCACCCTGTCCGCTGTCCTCACCATGTGCCTCCGTAGCCTGGCGCTTCCGACTGTACACCTGAAGAGCAAGCGCGTCTTTATCTCCCTGTCGTCTGTCCTCCTGCCCCATACTCCTGGTGGTCATGGTCCTCGTCCCCACATACTCAACCAACGCCCCAGCAAGATCCTCCGTCGGGGGCCCCTCACCTTCACCCGAGATGGGGGAAGAGTCTGCCTTCATATCATCCTCCATCACGCCCACCTGGTCCACAACGGGGGAGTCAACTGCACCATCGGCCACCTGCACAGCCTCCTCCGGCACCACCTCAGAAGCTCCTCCACGTCTACACGCACTCGGGAGATGTCCGAAGCAGGCACATGCCGGACATCTGGGGGGGACCCACTCATACTCCACCCTCTGCATAGCAAACTGGCCAGAAGGTGTTCTGTACTTCAACTGCTCAGGCAGGTCCAATCGGGCATCAATCTCCACAAATACCCGTGCATACATCAGTCTGGATCGGAAAGTGGTGGCATCATCCGCCTTAATCGGCTTGCCAATGAGGCTGGCAAGTCGCATAAGTAGTGGGACACTCCAGAAGCGGACCGGGAACTCCGGGAAGCGAACCCACACAGGCACAGCATTAAGCACCTCCTTCTCACACCTCAAGTCGGGGGTCCATTGCTTCAGGATGATGAGGCGACCGTCAAATGTCCATGGCCCTCCCTGGAGTATCCGAGTCACATCCTCCGCCAGCCCAAATTTCACGAATTAGAAGCCATTTTCCTTGGAGAAGAACTCCATGCTCCCCTTCGGCCGCCAGACTCTGTCCGCATATCCTCTGATCTGCCCGTAGAAGGGCTTGCTCCCCAACACATATAGCACTAATGTGTTTTCCCCAGAATGCCGTCACCTTCGCCACTTCATCGGCTGGGAAGTCGGCGCATAGCTCACCCCCAATCGACATAGGTGCTACATACTCCATCGTAGCCGGCGTCTTGGCGACCCCCACCTTGCAAGCATCGGCCCAGGAAACCGGTCGCGGAACCGGACTCCGAGGTGGGGTCGTCGGTGGAGGTCTGGCACTCATGTTCGCAGCAGTCGCTCTTCCCCCGATAACTGGAGCAGCCGTCCCCGCCGACCCCTTCCCACGGGGCCGCCATGCAATCCTGGCTTGTCCTTCCCGATCCGTCGTGGGGGTCTGACCCCTTGATGTACCCGTTCTCCTTGCTATCCCCGCCCTCCTGTCAGATCCCTGCGTATAAGCGGTGCCTCTCCTCACCTCAGAGATCTGCGGTCGTTGCCCTCCTCCTCGCCTAACTCTCCGATTCTGGACCGTAGTCCAAGCCCCCTCTTCATCCTCCAATCCCGACGATGTTCTTTGGGCTGTGAACACCATCGGGGAGCCCCCGGAGGTCACCGCCGTCGAACACCCGGCCGAACCCGTGCCCGTGCGATAGACCTCCTTCCGCAGCCCTTCCCGGCCACCCCCCCCGCCTTGGGGGGCTCGCCAGCCACCGCCCGCCCCCGGGGGGTGGTCGCCGGACCTCCCCGGTCGTTCCGCTACGTGGCGGTGCCCGCGCGGACTTGGACAGAGGCTTCAGCGCCCACCGCCGGCGGCCCGCCGCCGCCGACCACCACCGGTCGGTCCCCTCCGACCGCCCCCGCCACCCCCTTCCCTTTCCCGGGGTCCGGGGGGCGGTTAGCCGCCTCCACGCCGTGGACATACGATGCCCTAGCAGAGCCGGGAGCTGTAGCCGCCACCATCGAAAAAAAAAAATATATATATATTATTTTATATATATATATATATATATATATATATATATATATATATATAATTATTTTTTGGGCCCTCTTATTCCAAGGGGCCCTGGGCGGTCGCCCTGGCCATCTTGGGCCAGGGCCGGCCCTGGGGCGGACCTAAGTAGAGGGTTGGGGTGGGCTCCAATCCAACCCCCCCCACCCCCCCCACCCCCAACCCAATTTTTTTTTTTCACATATATATATATATATATATATATATATATATATATATATAATGTG
The DNA here is from genome assembly GCA_029216955.1 of Iris pallida. Taxonomy (NCBI): domain Eukaryota; kingdom Viridiplantae; phylum Streptophyta; class Magnoliopsida; order Asparagales; family Iridaceae; genus Iris; species Iris pallida. The sequence continues at coordinate 14,267,236 of JANAVB010018993.1, forward strand.
AGTCCGTCTATACGTAGTCCACCCTAACCCCAGCCCACCCGAACTCGAGTTTCTGGTTCCGCCTTTGGGTGATCAAGTCGGAGAAGACTAACCATTGTAATCCTAGCACTAGGTATCAAAATCATGGTTGCTCAAAGTGAGATTCGACCGTATTTAGCGTCGATTCGCTCACAGGAATCAACAAATTCCCATTACTAAAAACAATCTAGTAACTACTGTACCAAAAATATACATATTCCTCTACATCCTTGAAATTACAGAACTAAACCTAACCTAACCCAACTAAACCTGATTGCATGAAACTGGTCAACTCACCTGGTTGACGATACTGCTAACTTTCCTGTACAGTTATAAAGACATGCTTAGCTTCCTGTGTAGTTATAAAGACTCTTAATTACTGGTTAACTAAGTATCTTCAACGAGTTGCAAACACACAATATACAAAAGACTCCAATAAATATAAGCACATTTGGATCTTTCGCAACTTGGAATTTTTGTGAAACAAGGACAAGAAGGATACAACAATTTAATCACTATAGAAAATATATTAAACCTTAGTTGTTGTTGTTTTCTATCTATGAAGGAGCCAAAATTGATAGTTACGAGATTTTAAAACACAAAATGCTCTTGAATCAATATGAAAATTACAGATGTCGAGGAGCAGGATGGGGATTCACTGGAGAGGGTAGTAAATATATTTAGTAAAAATAGAAAATAAAAACAAGAATCAATTGCATTCATAATTGATATCACTCGAGCATTATTAGACCTTGTCTTTGGCATAATATCTTTTATCCATATTGATGTCATTGATATGCCTGTACCTTCGTTAGTCAGCTTTCTAAGAAAGGATCATCCTTCCTGCAGCTTTGTGTTATGCAATTCCCTCTCAGACCTTCTTGGCGGCCATATGAATTAGACAAAGGATCTACAGAGGTAAAGTTTGCAAACATATATATATATATATATATATATATATATATATATATATATATATATATATATATATATATATATATATTGAACGGAATATAAAATGCTGTCTTTTCCCGTTCTTTGTTATTTGGTGAAATGTGCACATGAATGTACCGTCGTTCTTGCTAAATGCACATCCATACTAACATATTTATACTACATTCTGTTATTTAGGTTAGGATGAAGCCTAGGCAGTCAGAAGTTGAAGTTGTTTTAAGTATGGACGTGGACAGTGAATATTATGACAAGAATGTTGCTGAGCCTTTGAGGATACAGAAGCAGGTGACTACCATTTATTATTGAGTTACTTCATGGTCACAGTATTCCCATCTGAGAAGTCCATTCTAATGCTTTTTTTATGTCAAGCATATTTCGCAAGGTTCACGGTATCGGAATCGGTATCGGACTATTCCAATGAGTATTGGTATCGGCGATATCGGTAGTATCGGCAGTATCGTATCGGATTTCTTGTTATCGGAAAACAAATAGTTATTAATAAATTATTTGCATTTAAAAACATATATTTTATACATTTAGGCATAATTTTAAGTATTTTCAGTGTTATTTATTAGTAATTTTGAAATTAAATGAAATAGTAGTCTATGTTGTACTGGGCGCTAGGCAAGGCGAGGCGACATGCCACCCGCCCCGTCTAGGCGCGCCTAGGTGCCCGCCCAGGATCCACTGCTTTGAATCAATTTTTTTTGCATTTATGCATACAACAAATATGTAGTATAACTAATAAGCAACAAGCATTAAGCATATTTCGTTATATTTCAAGTTATGTCACTATATAGCTAATTCATTCTAACAGCCCTTTGGCTTAATTCATCATTTGTTCCAGAATAATTTATATCCATGAACATTTAGAGAATTCAATATGCTGTAATCTAACACCCGTGTGTTCTATCTTTGGTAGATCCTGTCATCATCATCAGAAGCATCTTTTCTAAATGACTATGCTTCATCGCCAGAAGCATCTTGTGTAAATGACTATGCTGTTGGGCTGTTGATAAAAGATCAGGTAACTTTAATGTTACGTAGTTGAACTGTTTTGTTCTTCATATTCTCTTAAGCGTCCTTTTATCTCATACGATTCTTCTTGTGATTGATGTACTTGAACCATTACTTATTACTTTAGGGAAATGATTATGTGGCAGAGCATAATAATACTTTCTTGCTGGTATTCAATTTTGATGTCTCATTAAAAAAAAATGTTTTACAACTATCACGTTGAAACTAATAATTCAATTTATATAAGTTTAAATTAGGCAGTATTCAAGTTATAGGTTGCATCCATATAAACTTTGTTGTTGCTTAAGGTTTTATTAGTTACTATGTTTCGTAGTACTAATTGGACTCGGAATAGAAAGTCAAACCTCTACTAGGAAGTTTAACTTGTTGCCAGTTATAGATAATGCTGGCTACGGCTAAACTTTGGATAATAACTATCTATAAGGATCTAGCTGCTTTGTATTAAATCAATAGAGAGGAGATGTATGAATAGAGATACCAATTAATAAAGTATCAAAAAGAGCCAAACAAATGGTCCTGAAGCTCCTGGAGCTGAAGTAAAGTGAGCTTTTGAGTTTTATATTAAATTGTGTTCTTGGCCAGCAACATCTTTGAGAAGATTGTTTGGAGTAAATAGGAATAAATTTATCCTTTTCTTGCTCTCCTCTCCACATATACAAGATGCTTTATTTACAACATTCAACATGGCATCAGAGCATTTGTAAAATTCAACAGCTACTAAATAGATAAAACTCGCTATAGGATAGATTTTAGATTATTTTGTTTGTATTCTTTTAGTAACTGCTATACCCAAAAGTTCGTGTAATCATCAAGAAAAAAAAAGTTTGGCTTTTGAGTAACTACACGTTTCAAGTCGGATCAACACTCCTTACTAGTCAGATGGAACAACATTGGCTGGAATGTGAACGTGAACAAGCCTTCAACTGAAAGATAGACATGAATGGGAAGATGGAAATGAATGAGGGCTGAATATTATGTTTCTGCCTGACTAAAGATTTGATTCCATGATGAAGACAGGTTTGGCAGGATACAAACACCAAGTTTAGACCTTATTTGGATTTGGAAAAGTCTCATCCAACACTTTTTTATGTAAATGACCAAAAGTATTAAGTATCTCTCCTTATACTATCTATTACCTTCAAACCACTTGTATGAAATATGTAAATATAATATATAAAACCCCAATCTGAGTGAATGGGTGTGGAGTTGGTAATGTGGAAAGCAGTATGTATCGTGTCTTCTTGTTTCAATCGGCTTTTTGTTGTCTGTAACAAATCATTTTAAGACGAACCATTTGCATACAGTAGTGTACTTTATTAGACTGATGAGACCAAAAGTATTTCCGTAAAGTTTTAAGAGAAAAGTTCTGTTTTAGTTCCTAATGTGCTAAATGGAAATCAAGGATGTAGTCATTTTCCACTTCTTTCTTTAGCTTGTTCAGCACATATTTCAATTTGGCTCATTCAATTAACATGAATTAGGTCCACTTTAGTTGGGGGATAAAGTTCATGCTGATCTGGTCAAGTAGTGATTAGAATGTGCATTTTTTTAGGTTTCAGTGTTTGGTGAGGATTGTGAGATATTGCAATCCTTATTCATTAATGATTATTGATTTTTGTGTTTCTGAGTTAAATTCTCTTCCTTGATAATGTTTTTCTTTCTTTCTTTCTTTGTATTGCCACATCTTTTGTCTAACATCATCAACCTTTATGAATATGGGTGAGGTCCTCATTCTTGATGCAAGAAGCACACGTGTTGTATATATGTTATTGGTGTTGTAACATCCTTCAGAGAGAAAGTATAGAGTAAATATAGAATTTGTTACAAGTCCATTGTGTCTTCTCTGAAGCTCCCTTTTGCGGTTAATACGCATGATTCATTTGAAAACTTTTATTTTCCTTGTGTCCACTTTCTCTTTAATCCATATGGGTCCTTTCCATCAAGAAGTTTGCTAACTCTACTTATTTTTCTTTATTTGTATGTAAATTTATGTGCATGTATATCAACAATTTAATTTCCAGAGCATAATGATTATATGGATGTTCAAACTTCTAGTTAGAAATCTAATAGGGCTACTGCCTTCCATCTTGCAGTTGCACCTCAATCGTGTTCAAAGAGTTTTACAGTTCCGTCCATCGCTCAAACACTTAAAGGATGCTGACAAGCAAAAGAAGCATAAAAGTGTAGAAGTTGATACCAAGTTCGATAAGGTAAATTCAATACACTATCAAAGCCATCAACTAACCGAACCTGTAACTTTATTTCACAATTTTATAAATACGTAATGTAAAAGCTAAAAGTGCTTGATATTTGCACCTTCTTCTCCCCCCAAAAATGGTACCGTCAGTTTAGATCATCTATTTTTAATCAAAGAGGAACATGCACATATCACATCAGCAATTAACCGTTTATAATACTTTTTCATTAATTTTCTGTTTCGTGCTGCATCTCTCTGATTCCATTCTCTTTTTTATCTCTTTTATCAGTTATATGAATAGTGTATGCACTTACAAAACTAAAACTATAGTCAAAACCAGCTAAATGTAATTCAAACTGTTAGGTCTCCACCTATATTAATACTATGCCATTAAACTAAAAAACTAGTGTGTTAGTGAGGCATAAGGGACACCCCCCCCCCCCCCCCCCCCCCCCCCAACCCAACCCATCCCTTCCTCCTTTTCCTCAGAAGACAGTTGAATTTGGAGAAATCTTCAAAAAACGAAGAGCAGCCCTGGAAGTCTAGTTATATATCTTTGACTCGCCTTGAGAACCCCACAGACGGATCAGATACCTTCATTTTACTGAATGGTTTCCAAACTGCTGTCTGATAGGATAAACTCCAGATTCCCCCTTTTCCCCTTGGGGGTTTCCTAGTGTTTTGATCTTATGTTTTCGATATATAGATTGAAATTTACTTTATTATTTATTTTATGTCCTTCATGACTTACATTTTTTTATGTTTATGTACTCTGAAATTTGTCTAAATATATTTTATTGGCAGGGAAAGGGAAAGTTGGTGTCAGAAGATTTAAAGGAAAAAATAGATCATACTGAGGTCATTTTTTTCCCTATTCTTCTCAAGTCATGGCCATCTCATAGTCATGCTCCATTTCAACGCTGCTATCAAGTATCAACACTGTTTACCTCCATTTGATTGTATTACTTGCATATTTTTATCTTTCATACTACCTTGATTCTTATTAATGTCTAGTTTGAAAGGTACATGTTATCTATAATCTTAATATATATATAGTAAAGAAGCCAATCTCAAAATCATGATAGTTTCACCAGATAACGCATTTGGTAATGACCATATACGGAAAATAGATGTACTGTTAAGAAATGACGGGGATGAGACCAGAGGGTGCCCCACTCTAATCAAGGTTCTAAACGGCGGTAGGCAAGTGCGCGGCGGAGAGAGGCCTGCCTAGGCGCCGCAGGCGGTCGATACATTTTAAACATTTTTTTTACTATTTTACTACTTTTTTTTTTTTTGCATAATATGAATATTTTAAGGGTGTTCCATGCATAACTAAGTTGTAGAACGAAGATTTATAAAGTTTTAGTTTTGTAAAAGTGAACCATAGGTCCTGTTGTAATTGAGTTATTTTATTGATCGAGTCTCATAGGCTTTATATAGCCTTTACATGATGGAATATCCAATAGAATATCATGTGGCATATTCTGGCATCCCAAATATGCCCTCAGGATATTTCCATACTAAATATAACATATTCCCATACTAAATATACCAATACCAAATATGTCCTCAGGATATTTCCATACTAAATATAACATATTCTCATACTAAATATACCAACACTCCCCCTCAAGATGGGGGAAAGATATTCACTAAGACCATCTTGTCACATTCTCTGATCATGCTCACAGAGCTAAGTCCTTTGGTCAGTCCGTCTGCTACCTGATATTTTGTTGGAACGTGGCCTAGCTCCAGTAGTCCACTAACCAACTTCTCTTTGATGAAGAACCTATAGATCTCAATGTGTTTGGTCCTGTCATGCTGTATTGGATTGTTGACAATACTAATAGCTGACTGGTTATCGCCAGTGTTGTAAAAATCCCTCTAGACAGCCGACTAGTCCCCGACTAGTCGCTAGTCGACCGCCGCCGACTCGACTAGGGGCTAGTCCCCGACTAGTCACTTGTCAGCCACCGTCGACTCGATTAGGGGCTGGTCCATCCAAAAATTAGCTAAATTGGTACTAGTCTGGGCTGCCGTCGACTTCGTCAAGGCAGCCGTCGTCGACTCTTTACTTTGTTGCTGCCTTTTTCTATTTATGAAAAAAGTGACTAGCCTACTCTTTTTTATTTTTACTTTTGCTTTGTTATCTCTTTGATACTGTTGTTGTGGCTTTTTTTTTAATTTTTACTTGTTACTTTTTTTTGCTTTTGCTTGCTACTGTGGCTGTAACTCTCCGTGCAAAATAGTAAGTTGTTAACATATTATTTAAATATTTATCGAAATAGAAATTTATGCAAAATAATGAATAAGAAAATGCACTGTAGTCTGCGATAATTAAAAGTTCAACAATTTACATATTATTTTTTAAAATATTTTTATAACATATTATATATATATATATATATATATATTTTTTTTTTTTTTGGAAAAAGGGTAAATTTTATTCCATCATCTCAATAAGGTTACAACATAGTGATACAAGCCCAACTCAGGGGGACATTACTAGTACATCCGACTCAATGTTATGAAGTATGCCCACTACTGGGGTGGATAGTCCCTCATAAATGCGCCGGTTCCTCTCCCTCCAGACATGCCAAACTGACGCAGCAAGTCTCAATCTAGCATGCCTAGCCCAGCTCTGCTCCTTGCCCCTGCAATCACCAATCCACTTAAGGATTTCTCTGAAGTCCCGCTCCCTGCCAACCCCTCCCAAGTGTCTCCGGCACTGCTCTGCCCAGATGCTCCATGCCACATGGCACTGAAAGAACAGGTGCCCAATAGATTCAGGCTCTGTCTCACACAAAACACACTCAGGCTCAGGAACAGAAACCCCGAACCGAAGCAATCTGTCCCGAGTAAGCAACCGGCCCATCACCAGTTTGTATGCAGACAATTGCATCTTCCTGGCGAGCCCCTTCCCCCAGACAAAGTCGTACTCCTCAATATCATCGAAGTGGGGGCGGACAAGGTCGTAGCAGCTGCTAAATCTGAACTCCCCAGCACCCTCCGAGCGGCCGGGAGGGGCCCACATCCAGACATCAGACAGTGCCGTAGTAGTGATCTGCACCTGTCTGATCTCCTCAACTAACGCAGCAGTGAATCGATACTCCTCAGGCCTCCAGATCCCACCACGTATGATGTGCCTACACGTCAGACCTCTGTATGCCACGCCGTCCCTCTGGGGCCCCAGAATCTCCAGGAGAGACTGACCTGAGATCCACGGATCGAGCCATAGATCCGTCTCCCCTCCCTCCCTCATCCTCCTCCGCAAAGCCGTCCGAAGAACAGGACGAGTCCTCAGAATATGCTTGAAAGACACAGAGAAGTTGTTGTCAATTTCACATACCCAGAAGTTTCTGCCCCGGAGATACCGACTAGTCATCCAGGCCGACCATAGAGAATCACCCTGAAGGAACCTCCATGCCAGCTTGATCCCCGCCGCCTCCCTGACAGAAACAAGTGATCGCAGACCCACACCTCCCTCTTTCCTAGGCCGACAGAGCTGCTCCCAGGAGATGGCGTGTATCCCCCCATGCCAAATGAACTTGGCACATATGCTCTCAATCTTTCTGATAGTAGCCAGAGGCACCATAATCGATTGGAGCCAGAACAGAGCAATAGCAGAAATGACTGAGCGAACCAGCTCAATACGTCCTCCAAACGAAAGGCCAGCCGCCTGCCAGCCCTCAACCCTCCTCTGTGCAAAATCCACCAGACTCTGACAGTCACGGTCCTTCGCGTAGTTGACGGAAAGGGGCACCCCCAGATATTTCACCGGGAGGTCCCCCATTTCCACCCCAAGCTCCAAGGCCCGCTCCTCCTTCAAAGTGCAAGAGTTGCTGAAGTAGACTTTGCTTTTGTCCCTGTTTAACCGAAGGCCCGATAGCTGTCCGAACTCCTCCATCACTGCCGCAAGCTCCCTCATCCCACGCATGGAAGGCCTCAACAGGACCAAAAGATCATCAGCATAGATGAGATGAGAGACCACCGGGGAGACCCTGCTGTATATCGGTACAATCCTCTCCCGATGCACCGCGATGTCCATCAAACATGTGAAATACTCCATCACAAGGGTGAATAGGTAGGGGGAGAGCGGGTCCCCCTGCCGAAGCCCCCTGCTGCTACCAAAGAACCCGTAAGGGATACCCTGGATGAGAACCGAGAAAGTAGGAGAGGTGATGCACTCTCTGACTCTATCCACCCAAGTCTCGGAGAAGCCCATCGCAGCCATCAAATGACAGAGGAAGTCCCTGTTGACAGTGTCGTATGCTTTCCTCAGGTCGAGCTTCACACATGCCTTCATCCCTCCAGGCTTGTGGAACTCCCGAATCAGCTCATGAGCCAGCAGGCTATGCTCCGCAATAGACCGCCCCTTAATGAAGGCCGCCTGATTCCGAGACACCAGACCCTGCATAGCATCCTCCATCCTCCTGCACATAAGATGAGTAATTATTTTATACAAATAATTACAGCAAGCAATCGGTCGAAAGTCAGCAAGAGATGTCGCCCCCTCCTTCTTGGGCACAAGTGTCAGGAAGGTGTGGTTCAGCTCCTTCAGGAGCTTGCCCGTATCAAAGAACTCCTGAACAGCCTCAAGGACCGGGACCTTGAGGGTATTCCAATGGCGTTTGTAGAAACCACTGGAGAACCCATCCGGCCCAGGAGCCTTGGAAGCATCAGCCTGCATCACAATCGTCTCCACCTCCGCCATCCGGATAGGGGCCATAAGAAGACTATTGCCGTACTCCGTAATCAACGTCTTCGTAATCAGCTGCGGGAAAACCGAGGGATAGTCTGTCTGATGATATAGCTCAGAGTAGAACTGGACAGCCTCCTCCTGGATAGCAACCTGGTCAGTCACAAGGCGCCCGTCCCTGCCAATCAGTCTCTGGATACGGTTCCGGTGCTGACGCGCCCGGATGACATCGTAGAAGAATTTGGTGCAACGGTCCCCATCCTTGAGCCAGGAGCATTTGGCCCGTTGGGCCGCACTAATCTCCTGCTGAAGCCTCAAGGTGTTGACCTCTGCAGCCAAACTCTTCTCTCTAGCCGCCATCTCCCCACTCAACATGTCGTCCTGAAGCTCTGCCTGCAGGTCTCTCAACTCCGCCTCCTTCTCCTGAAGGGAGGTCCGGGGAAGAGCCCTCACCCAGTCTCGGATGGCGCGTTTGGCGTTTTTCAGCCTGTGGACCATACAAAACTGGACAGTGCCGACCGCCTCCTGGCCAAGTCCTCCCGCCACCGTCTCCTCATAGCCAGCCGATAGGAACCAACTGTTGTCATACCGGAAAGGACGGGCTCTCCATCTGGGACTCTCCACGAAGCGCACCAGGATCGGCGAGTGGTCACTGGTCCCCGCAGGGAGCCCCTCTGCCACAGAAGAGGGGAATAGGCGGAACCAATCACTATTCCCCAAAGCCCGATCCAGCTGGCATGCCACCCTGCTCACCTCCGCCTTGTTGTGCCAAGTCCATATGTGTCCTATCCTCTCCAGGTCCCTGAGCCCTGACTGGAGAAGGCAAGACTGAAAGTCTGAAAGAATCTGGTCCGGCACCGGCCTCCCCCCCAGCTTCTCTCCCCGGTATAGCGTAGCATTGAAGTCTCCCATAATAAGAAGAGGGAGATGTCGATGCCTCGCTAATGAACTCAGCCTGATGATGTCCTGCCACAAGGTCTCACGACGCCTCCTGTCATTGTGCCCGTAGACGGCACCCAGTAAGAAGTGGAACCCCCCCTTGTTGGTGAAGGAGATAGCCACCAGCTGGTCAGACATGAAAACCTCCTCACCCTCCCAACTAGCTCCATTCCATCTAACCCAGATCCTCGCCATATCACAGAGACCAAGGTTGTGGAGCTGTACCCAGTCCGTAGGGGTTCTACGGGACAGAGTTTTCGCCTCCCTGATCTTAGTCTCAAGTAATATCGAGATTTCACACTGTTCCTTCCTCAGCACTTCACTAATCTCCCTCCATCTCCCCAGAGAACACCCCCCCGGACATTCCAGGCAAGGGCCGACATCTAAACCACGGGTGGGGTCCCCTGAACATCCTCGGAAGGGGCACCCGGGGAGAGTGCAACCTCCATATCTCTAGTACCCTCATCTCTATCTCCCTGTAAAAGGAGGGGGGCCGTGGCCTCGTGTGGGTCCCCCTGTGGGGGAGGCTGTGCTAGTACTGCCACCCATTTAGGGTTGACCTGCCACACTCTCTCTGTCCCACCCTGTCCGCTGTCCTCACCATGTGCCTCCGTAGCCTGGCGCTTCCGACTGTACACCTGAAGAGCAAGCGCGTCTTTATCTCCCTGTCGCCTGTCCTCCTGCCCCATACTCCTGGTGGTCATGGTCCTCGTCCCCACATACTCCACCAACGCTCCAGCAAGATCCTCCGTCGGGGGCCCCTCACCTTCCCCCGAGATGGGGGAAGAGTCTGCCTCCATATCATCCTCCATCACGCCCACCTGGTCCACAGCGGGGGAGTCATCTGCACCACCTGCCACCTGCACAGCCTCCTCCGGCACCACCTCAGAAGCTCCCCCACGTCTACACGCACTCGGGAGGTGCCCGAAGCAGGCACATGCCGGACATCTGGGGGGGACCCATTCATACTCCACCCTCTGCATAGCAAACTGGCCAGAAGGTGTCCTGTACTTCAACTGCTCAGGCAGGTCCAATCGGGCATCAATCTCCACAAACACCCGTGTATACATCAGTCTGGATCGGAAAGTGGTGGCATCATCTGCCTTAATCGGCTTGCCAATGAGGCTGGCAAGTCTCATAAGAAGTGGGACACTCCAGAAGCGTACCGGGAACTCAGGGAACCGAACCCACACTGGCACAGCATTAAGCACCTCCTTCTCGCACCGCAAGTCGGGGGTCCATTGCTTCAGAATGATGAGGCGGCCGTCAAATGTCCATGGCCCTCCCTGGAGTATCCGAGTCACATCTTCCGCCAACCCAAATTTAACGAAGTAGAAGCCGTTCTCCTTGGAGAAGAACTCCATGCTCCCCTTCGGCCGCCAGACTCTGTCCGCATATCCTCTGATCTGCCCGTAGAAGGGCTTGCTCCCCAACACGTATAGCACTAACGTGTTCTCCCAGAATGCCGTCACCTTCGCCACTTCGTCGGCTGGGAAGTCAGCGCAGAGCTCGGCCCCAATCGCCATAGGAGCAACGTACTCCATCGATGCCGGCGTCTTGGCGACCCCCACCTTGCATGCATCCGCCCAGGATACAGGCCGCGGGCCCGAACTCCGAGGTGGGGTCGTCTGAGGTGGCCTGGCACTCGTGCTCGCAGCAGTAACTCTCCCTCCGATAACTGGGACAGCCGTCCCCGTCACCCCTTTCGCACGAGGCCGCCACGCAATCCTGGCTTGGCCCTCCCGATCCCCCGAGTGTGCCTGTCCCCCCGATGGACCCGCTCTCCTGGCTATCCCCGCCCTCCTGTCTGATCCCTGCGTATAAGTTATGCCCCTCCTAGCCTCAGGGATCTTCGATCTTTGCCCTCCTCCGCGTCGAACCCTCCGATTCTGGACCGTAGTCCAAGCTCCCTCCTCATCCTCCAATCCCGACGATGTTCTTTGGGCGGTGAACACCATCGGGGACCCCTCGGGTGCCACCGCCGTCGAACACCCAGCCGAAACCTTGCCCGGGAGGAGAATCCCCGCCCGCAGCCCGCCCCGGCCACCCCCCCCCCCCGCCTGGGGGGGTCGCCGGCCGCCGCCCGGCCCCCGGGGAGGGTCGCCGGACCTCCCCGGTCCGCCTGCTGTCCTCCCGCGGACGTGGGCAGCAGCTGCTGCACCGTTCGCCGGCGACCCGCCGCCGCCGACCGCCCCTGGCCGGTCGCCCCCGGCCGCCCCGGCCACCCCCTTGCCTTTCCCCCGGTCCGGGGGGCGGTTGGCAGCCACCACGTCGCGAATGGTCGATGCCCTAGCAGAGCTAGGGTTTCCTGTAGCCGCCATGTGTTATATATATATATATATATATATATATATATATATATATATATATATATATATATTCATTAAAAATTCTAAGCCGACTAATCCGACTAGTCCCCGAGTAGTCCGATTAATCCGTAGTCCTCACGAACCGACTAGCGGCCGATTAGCGATTTTTACAACCTTGGTTATCGCACCACAGCTTCATCTTGGCTCCTTGATCCAGCTTCAGTTCCACCAGCATATTCTTCAACCAAAGCAGCTCTGCAACTCCCAAGGCCATAGCTCTGTACTCCGCTTCAGCTGTCGATCTAGCTACCACTGACCGCTTCTTACTCCTCCAAGAGACCACGTTGCCTCCTAAAAAGACGCAGTATCCCGAGGTAGATCTTCTGTCATCAGCACAACTAGTCCAGTCAGAATCACAGTAGCCCTCGATGTCCATGTGATTATTCTTCCTGAACATCAGTCCCTTTCCGGGGGCACCCTTCAAGTATCTAAGAATCTGGTATATTGCATCCATATGACCCTTTCGAGGGTCATGCATGTAGTGGCTCACCACACTAACCGCAAAGCATATATCTGGACGTGTGTGGCTCAAATAGATCAGCTTGTCCACCAATCTCTGATATCTATCCCGGTCAACTGGTTCTGATTAGACAATAGGTTAGTGAGTGGCTACTCCATAGCATATGCCTTGATCAAGCTTGATAAAGAATTAGCTTGCAAATACTAGGCTATATTAGCATCATTAGTCTAGATAGTAAAACATAGGCACGAGGGTAGATGAAATAAGAACCAATATGAATAGTCTAAGAGTCGTGAGAATCTAAGTGATCTTGTTTATTCCTATACTATCATTCTACGGTTTTATTGACCAAGGCTTGGTTGACCAAATGGGTTAAACTCTTCAAGTCTCTATGGTTTAGATAATACTATTTGTATTTCCTTAATGGTCAAGGGTGTGTCAGGTCGTGAGGTATTCTACCCAACTTAAAGAATTAAGCTAAGGATGTTTGGGACATCTAACTAGTAGGGTCAATCTCTAGCAAGCACGAAGGGAAGATAAGAATAATGATAGAATGAATCAAGCAAGATACAGTCGATGAGTTGAACGATAGTTCGAATATGGAATCGAGAAAGGAGGTCAAGTATGTGGATGAGATCCTAGACTCTAATCCTATACACAGGCTTGCTTGGTACGGTAAAGTAACCAAACAATTTATCTTGACCTGCATGGGCCACCACAAAAACATGTAACGTCCCAGTCCCAATATACGTAGGAGTAGGATCGTAGACATGCCAGCTGTATACATACGAAGTACGTGGGCCTTGTATGTATACATAAGCTATAAAATGCAGTAATCCAAGACAAACTAAACCTCATCCACAATGAAAAGAATAATAATATAAAAATTAACTCGAATATTTATGATACAATCGTTGGGCGGAGACAAAGTCCACTACCAACTATCTCAATGAAAGAAATGTACAAGAATCGATCAATAAAATAGTAAGACGAACCAAGCGCAATCGTCTTCGAAGGAATGGATAAGACCACGGCCTTGGCTAGAATACCTGCGGAAGACATGATCACACACCTGGAAAAAAACCAGGTCCTCAGACGGACGTAACAAAATACAGGAAGAACAAGCTAATATGAACTGTCAGAATAATAAAATAATATAATAAAGGCTATCCTAGACACAAATATGCAAAGGAGATTCTAACCGCCTAATGTGCTATTTAGAGGACAACTTTCATGCGCATGGATGAGATTTTAGGCTATGTGTACGTAACTGGCATTCAGTCATCTGTATCCGTCCGTAACGTTCAAAATGTTAGAGGGCATCTGCAAATAAATCGCCACAGTTCCATCCGGAGACTGTGGTTTACCTGTTTGGATTCCCATACGCACTAGCGACTGTCCTCCCCCAATATTTTTCACACTGTTCAAGTCATGTCCATAACTCGTCCAGTTTTGTAACTGCTTGAGTCTCTAAAACCCTAGTCATAGCAGTTACGAATATCTACCGTCACACGACTTTAGAGATAGCTAGTCAATAAGTCGTGCCCCTAGCAAAATGTCTTAAACCGTGTAGTGTGTGTGTGTCATGGCCAAAGGAGATATAAGAATATTTCCCAACAAGAAGGTAGTCCGCTAACACTAAGTTAACATGCATATAGTAAAGTAAAACGACTAATGGAGTCGCTTGCACCCAAGTATGGCTTGGACGCGCAGTTTATAACAAAGGAAACTAACAATATGAAACAAAGTAAATAATATGAAAAACAAGTAATATGACAGTAAATTAGCAAGGTATACTTGCCTGGTGAGACGCCTGGTGTGGTGCGAGGACCTGACATGTCCCAATTAGTCCAATAGCCATGTTCGATGTGTAAAGGTCCGAAGTTACGAGGAATTTGGGAAGCAAGATTTAGTCATGATGAGTGACGATAATCGAAGAGAGTTTGAGTGAGAGATACGTCTATTATTTTAAAGAAATAATTTATACTATTAAAAAATAGTTTTAGTTAATCTAAATATAACTACAAAATCTAAGAAAATTATTTTAACAAAAATAATTCTAAGTTTGTCAACATATATTTTATAGACAAAATATACATTTTTTACTAAAAATAGTTTAGACATATATTAATAATCTGGAAAATTATACTGTTTAAAAAGACCAAGCCAAATATAATATTTATATAAATGTGTATATATATTTATACAAGAAAACTTTAAAAATATATATATATTTATTTATACAAGAAAACTTTAAAAGATGTATATATAAAGATAACCACAAAAATGATTTTTAGTATCATAATAATTAATACAAATTTGAGATATCAGTAATACTGATATTTTTTGTAATAATATATATACTAAATAAAATAATATTAATAATTAATACTGATCCTTAATCCTAGTTAATATGTTGTAATAATAATAATAATAATAATAATAATAATAATAATACAGAATGCTAATAATAACATATCTGTATAGTTAACATATCTGTATAGAGAAGTACTAATAATAATAATAATAATAATAATAATAATAATAATAATAATAATAATAATAATAATAATAATAATAATAATACAGAATGCTAATAATAACATATATGTATAGTTAACATATCTGTATAGAGAAGTACTAATAATAATAATAATAATAATAATAATAATAATAATAAAAGAAAGAAAGAAAAATAATAATAATATTAATAATAATATTAATAATTAAAAAAAGAAAGCTATTACTACTGTTCTTCCCAAAACGAAGAATAACAATCAAAAAGAAGAAGGATCAGAAGAAGAGGAGTGGGAGCGGAGAGAACGGTGGAGCGGTGAGAAGGCGGCGAAGGGCGGCGGTCCGGCGCTTACTGAGGTGGACGTGGGGTCGAAAGACCCGCTCGCGGCGAGGTGGCCAGAGCATGGCGCTGGCAGGGGTAAGGCGCTCGGCCAAGAGCGAGGGTTTCCTCGGCACGGCGGAGCTCGCCGACCACGGCGGAGGGTCGACGACAGTGCGACGGGGGCGGGGATCTCGAGACAGGCACGAAGACCTAGGGGCGGCCGGATCTAGGGGCGTCACTTTGGCACGGCGGTACAGGAAGAGCTTAGGGCGGCGCTGGGATTCCCGGCCGGTGGTGAGCCCTCCTTCCCTCTCTCACTCGTGGTTTTCTCGGTTGCGTAGTTGGGGGCGTGGGTTTTGGGGGTCGCCGGCCTTGGGAGCCGAGGATGGGGGTTACGCCGGTGGACGGCAGGCGGCTGGTTGTTGGGAGGCTGGCCACGACGGTGGTGGCGGAGTCTTGGTGGTGGTGATGAAGACGGCTGTTCTGACGGCAGGGACTGTGGGTGGTCATGGCGGTCGAGGCGCTGCCTCTCGGCTACGGAGGGTCTGGGTCGTATGGTGGTTTGGTGATGGTTGCTGCGGCATTTGCCTAGGGGAGGAGGAAGGCTAGGGTTGCTGATGGTTCGGGAGGCAGGGTGTGGTTACAGTGTTCTGGCCCAATCTAAGGTTAGGGTTTTCTTGTTTGGGGACAAACATGGAGGAGGTCGATAGAGATGATTAGCCGGGTGAAGGCAGTGTCGTGGTGGTCATGTGGGTGACCAAGAGAGGGGTTGGCCGATTAGGGTTAGGGTTAGATTTGGGATTAGATTAGGGTTATGAATTTGGTCATGGATTTGGGGGTTTTGGGTTTTGGATGTCGTGTCTTGCGCGACATCGAATTTGAAGGACGTGTCCGGGGCTGTCGGACATGGAAAAGAAATTGTAAATGTAAAAGGAGAGAAAAATAGTGGAAGGGGATCGGGACACAGACACGATGCACAAAAAAATTGTGGATGTGGAAAATTTATGGAGTACCTGCCTATTTATAGGATGTGAAAATTTCCAGTGGAATAAGATTGTGATTTATTTAAATCCAATTAGATAAATCCCGTCCTTAATTTAAATCAAATCAATAAATTCAATTCCAAATCTAAATTAATTTAATTTTAGATAATCAAACTCAAATTAATTATAAATTCTATCCTTAATTCTAAACTATTTAAAATCAAATCCATAAAATCTAATAAAAGATTTAAATTGCCACAATAATTTTAAAACATATTTTCCAAAAATACTAATAATAATAATTTCGAAAATAATAAATATTTAAATATCTTTTTGAGTAATAAAATATTAATATTAATAAATTTCGAAAATGAATTTAAATATTAATAGGAGCTACTTCAAAAATACCTTTGAAATAATTTAAGATAATTATAAATAATTTCGAGAATTTATTTATACATAAATTATATCTTACGCCCTTTTTTTATAATGTTAAAATTAAAGTAATTACTATTTATTATTTTTAAACTATAAAAATGGAAAAATATTTTTCTAAAAATATGTACGCTCGCACATATTCGCACTCGTCGAGCAATTACGAAAAATAAAATTTTGCGTGCGACGTACAATGCAACTCCACGACGTATAAATACACAAAAATCAGTACCAAATTTATATAAAAAATAGTAGAAATTAAGGGGGTTTACAGAAAGACGGCTCTCAACACTTCAAGATTTCGAGTCTGTACAAGGTCTAGGTCTTTCTGTAAACACTTAAGGTTGGATGACAAAACTAAAAACTTTCTATTCTTTCAGACAAAAATCAATATCTTAAAGAACGACATACCGACGGTATACTACGGCATATCGACGGTATACCGTTTTCATTGGCCACAAAACGTTCTGTGACAAATATCGGCATACCGACGGTATACTCCGACATACTGACGATATACCATTTTGCTTGACACAAAAACGTTATGTGAGAAATATCGGAATACCGACGGTATACTACGGCATACCGACGGTATACCGTTTTGTGAGCCATAAAACGTTCTGTGACAAAACATCGGCATACCGACGGTATACCGTTTTGTTTAGTCACAAAATGTTCTGTGACGAACATCGGTATACCGACGGCATACCGACGGTATACCGATTTACGAAATCTGATTTTTGAATGGACGAATACTAGCATTAAATGCTAGCATTAAATGCTCGTAACGGATATAATTATGACCGTTACTGTTCAGAACGGCATACCGACGACATGCCGGTCCATACCGACGGTATGCCGTCTGGGCTGTATCCAGGAGCATTAAATGCTACCTACTCTTGGTTTCTTTATAAAAGGAAGTCTTCTCTCTCTTGAAGACTTATCCACTCTTGCCATAAATTTTTTCAACAACCAAGAGCTCCACCATTAATCTCTACACAAGCTTTTAATTGTCATCCATTCACAAAGTGCTAGAGTATTCAAGAGTTATACCTTTCGATCTTCAAGTGTTAGAAGATCAACAAGTTCTCTTCCTTTCCTTTTGAAGTTGGCGAGTCTCCGTAAGAAAACTCGTGTGTAAGAAGTTGGCGAGTTCTTCTGATCCAAACTCGTGTTGAAGTTGGTGAGTTCTTCGGATCCAAACTCGTGTGTACTATTTTACTAAATAGTGGATTTAAGCCGGAGAGAGTTTCGGGACTGGATTGCCTCTAAGGAGGATACCAGGATACATCGCGCGTTTGATTTTCTCTCTCTCTCTTTTTAATTGAAAAATATTGCTGGTTGTGTTTAAATTATTTTATTTCCCTATTCACCCTCCCCCTCTCTATGGTTCTACACCGTCTAGACGGGCTAGGCGGCCGTCATTTAGAACACTGACTCTGATGTGTTATTTGTCTCTTCCTTATAGATGGTTAGTGTTGAATTAACAGTGCTGGAAATTCGGGGACCATAGTTCTTGTCTAGATGACTGGAGAATTCTGGTCAGGTGCTTCTTTCTCGGGTTTAAGTCGGCATTTTTTCCCCAACATTTTGGCTATATTTATAGGGTTTGTGGGCTTTCTTGTCTCTTTCTTTTAAACAGTATATGCCTTTGTCAGTATTGAAGGCTACATCTCTTTTGTTATCGGGATGCATCTTGATCTGGTTGCACCCCAAGTAGTGCATGTTCTCATGATATTTGGTATGAGATGATTCAGACAGAGAATATAAGGTGCAGAGTCTTTTTCCGGTCATTTAGTATAGAACATAAAGCCTCGCCTTACGACTTATGAGCGTTCCCTTTTTCCTTTGTTAGCTCATTATATTTCTTCCTTCTTTTAATCTTGTAGTGGAAATACAATGAAAGATATCACCTTTCCGATTGCTTACTCAGTAATCCGCTCATTTATTTTTCATCTTTTTTTCCTCTTAGTGTTTAACGTTTTTTTTTTTTCCATTTTGATTGAATATGCAGCCCTGGGTTTCACTGGAATACAATGCTAAAGGTAGTAAATCCTCATTGGCGTACCTAAAGAAAATGCTGGCACAACAAGATGATAATGTACAGTTTATGATGAAAGGGTAATTCTCTATCCGTTTGCTAAAGCAAGGAAAGTTACTTGCTGTCAGTAGCTGTGCCTATTTTGGCTGAAGTTTCTTATTATCTTTATGTAAAATATTAACCATGGTATAACTATTATCTGAAGGTCTGATTATTTGAATTCCTTGTGCCCGGCAACTTCAAGTACAGGAAAATTTGCAAGAGGGCCTTCAAAAAGGTATACATCTTCAGTAACAATGCTTTCAGTGATGTTCTTGAAGAACAATTTTCTATTCAGTTGCGGAAGTTGGCACGTGTTCATGAATGATCTACTTCATATTGCAGTAGTAATTGGTGTTGTCCAGAAAGCTTAAATCAATTTCAAACTTATATAATTTGCCATCTATATGGTATTCTTTCCAGAGATGATAACTTATTACTGTAATTTTCACTTACTATCTGAATTTATTTAGTTAGATATCACTCTGTGGGAAGAACAATAGTGCTTATTGTTCACAAGTTATGACTACCATAAGACCACAGATAACTGGTGGTTATCTTTACTAATAAATTAGCAGAAATTTGTATATGATTCAAATGATATAAATAATGGTACTTGAAGAAATTATGAAAAGTTTAGAAGTCTAAAATCTATGGGAAGAAGAGTGAAACTTCCAGTTTAATGCTATATAACTTAATATTTTAGACTCTTTCAGGTTGTTAGATGCAAGATTCAAATAGCTGGAGTAATTTATTGATAAGGTTTGGGGGTATATATATATATATATATATATATATATATATATATATATATATATATAAAGGAATGGCGACGGCGAAGGCTCCCGACCCTAGCTCTGCTAGGGCATCGAAATACTTGCTCGAGACGGCGGCGACGGCTCCTCCCCCCCGACCCCCTCGTCGGCCGGCGGAAAGGTGGGAAGGGGGGGGGGGGGGGGGGCGGTCCAAAGGGCAGCGGAGGCAAGGCGACCCTGCGGGAAGGGTCGGGCGACCCCAGCGACGGAGGCAAGGCGACCCTCCCCGGCGGAGGGGGAGGGTCGGGCGACTCCAGCGGGAAGGGGGCGGCCCAGCCAGGCGGTGGCGGCTGCGGGGAGACCCCCCCAGGCGGAGGGGGGGGGGGGGTCGGGAGACACCGGTAGGGAGGAGGCGGCCCCCCTAGTGGCGGCGGCAGCAGGGAGACCCCCCCAGGCGGAGGGGGGGGGGGGGTCGGGCAGCGGCGGCGGGATGTTCCACGGCGGGAGGGGGTCGGTTGGATTTCTTGGGACCACCACGATCGGGGGCTCAGGAGTGAGTAGAGGTCCGGCGCCGACTTTCGAATTTGGGTCGGGGTATGCTATGGGAGCGGACGGGGCTGGAGAGGCAGGCTGGCAGACGGCGGTGAGACGACGGGCCGGAGGACGACGAGGGGGTCAGAACCAAGGGAATTCTGGGAGCCGACCCCCAAGAGGTACTGCCGATCCGCATCGCCGAGGAGGGAATATGGTGCGCACAGTGTCTGGGTGGCGGCCGAAGGCGACGGTGGCGGAGAAGGGAAAGGGTGTTGTTGTCGATGCTGGTAGACAAGTCCCGGCTACTGCGACTCTCCCAACCAGGATCCCCTCTGCTGAGCAGCGGCCTAGATCATGGAAGGAGGTCTGCACTCCAGTGGAGTCGCAAAGTCCGATATCTATGGAGTATGTTACCCCGATGGCGGTTGGTGGAGGACACAGGGCTTACTTCCCCGCTGAGGAAATAGCAAAGGTTGTCGATTTCTGGAAGAACACCTTAGTGCTATATGTGTTAGGGAATAAGCCGTTCTTTGGACAAATCAGGGGTTATGCGGAGAGAGTCTGGAGGCCCAAGGGCAGCATGGAATTCTTCTCCCGGGAGAATGAATTTTACTATGTCAAGTTTGGGCTGGCGGAGGATGTGACCAGGATTGTTCAGGGAGGGCCATGGTCGTTTGATGGGAGACTCATTATTCTGAAAGAATGGACACCGGAGCTAAGGTGTGAGAAGGAAGTGTTGAATGCCATCCCGATCTGGATCCGGTTCCCAGAATTCCCGGTTCAATATTGGAGCATCCCGCTTCTCATGAGACTCGCCAGCCTCGTGGGGAAGCCGATCAAGGCAGATGAGGCCACTACTTTCCGGACTAGGATAATGTACGCCAGAGTCTTTGTGGAGATCAAGGCAGGATCGGAGCTACCGAGCATGCTCGAGTATCAGGTTCCATCTGGAGAGGTTCTGACGCAGGCTGTGGAATATGATTGGGTCCCACCCATGTGTTCGACTTGCGAGTGCTTTGGACACATTACCAGTGCGTGCAACTATAAGGGGAAAGAGTCCGCCAGGCCTCAGGCGGGCCAGACAGAGACATCCAGGCCGGAGACGGTTCAGATGGAGGCACCAGCGAGGGAGGTGACGGCCCCTAGTCACTCGTCTGAGGAGACGGCGCCAGGGAGACACATGGAGGAAGACACTGTTATGGAGATTGATAGGAGACTGGAGCCAGGTTTGACACCGAGACAGGAGAGCATGCAGGGTGCGCTTGTCCCGTTCAGGCCTCAGAGGACTATGATGACCAGGGGGATGAGTGCGGCGGAGAGTAGTCAGAGGGGGGCGGAGGCCTCCACGGCACTTATGGTTTACACCAGCAGGAAGAGACACGCCCCTGCCACTCTGGAGGATATTCCTCAGATGAGGGAGATGGATGATCAGACCGAGCCTAATCCCGACTGGACAATTACTCTTAGCCGGATTCAGGCTCACCTTGCCCCTTCCTCTATGGTAGATGCAGTTCTTGAGCAGACGGATGAGACACTTCCCTCGAGTGTCGATCCAGAGGAGTTACAGGGGGACCCAACATCTTTTATTTAGATGTCGGTCCTAGCATGGAACATTAGGGGGGGTGTTCCATTGGTCGATGGAGGGAGATCAGAGGGGTGCTGAGGAGAGAGGCATGTGATATTGCTATTCTGCTGGAGACGAAGATTCGAGGGGCCGCAATGCTCTCACGTCGGACTCCGGCAACCTGTGATCACATCCATAACTTAGATCTTTGCGGTATGGCAAGGATCTGGGTTAGATGGAACACAGGTAGTTGGGTGGGGGTGTAGATTCACAAGTCTGAGCAACTCATCGGTGTTACTTTTGAGAATAAAGGTGGATTCAGATTCATCCTGGGTGCTGTATATGGACACAACGACCGGAGACTCCGGGAGGCCCTGTGGGGGGATATTGTGCTTTTGGGTCGTATGGCGGACAGCCTGCATCTTCCCCTACTCATCATGGGGGACTTCAATGCTATGTTGCTCCGTCTAGAGAAGGTTGGGGGCCGGCCTGTACCGGATCCGATTTTATATGACTTCCAGAGGTGCCTTCTTATGTCAGGTATGCGGGGGCTGGAGCGAACTGGACATATATGGACCTGGCACAACAAGGCTACTCAGAATCGTATTGCTTGTCAGCTGGACCGGGCCTTGGGCAACAGCGAGTGGTTCAGGTATTTCCCGAACTCGGTGGCGGAAGGGCTGGCAGCGGGTACTAGCGATCACTCTCCTATCCGGGTGGGCTTATGTGAGAGACCCGCTCCGCGGGCGAGGCCGTTCCGGTACAACAACAGCTGGTACCTATCACCAGGTTATGAGGAGGTTGTTATGAGGGAGATGCAGCACTTTCGGGATGGCACGGCCCAATTTCGCATGGTTCACAAGCTCAAACAACTCAAGAGGGCTATCCGGGGGTGGGTGAAGACGAGACCGCGGACTACCCTGGCTGAGAAGGAAGAAGAGCTGCGGGTCACTCAGGTTGCCCTCCAATCTGACATTATGAATGGGGAACTGGCGGCTAAGGAGAAGACCCTGATTGAGGAGGTTAGCATCATGCGACTTCAGGAGGAGATTAGTGCGGCTCAGAGGGCTAAATGCACCTGGCTCAAAGATGGAGACCGGTGCACCAAATTCTTTTATGATGTGATCCGCACCCGTCAGCATCGGAACAGCATCCCCAGGCTTCTGAATGCTGAGGGACGTCTTGTAGGAGACCCGGTGGAGATCCAGGAGGAGGCCGTCAGATTCTACACTGCCTTATACCAGCAGACGGACTACTCCAGCATATTCCCGGCCCTGGTTACGAAGAGACTGGTGTCCCGACATGGGAACAGCCTACTTTTGGCTCCGGTGAGGATGGAGGAGGTGGAAGATATTGTGAAGAAGGCTCATCCAGACAGCTCCTGGGCCTGATGGTTTCTCAGCGGGGTTCTTTAAGCGACACTGGGGTGTGCTTAAGGTTCCTGTTCTGGCAGCTGTTCAGGAGTTCTTTGTTGAGGGCCGGCTGCTGAAGGAGATGAATCATACGTTCTTGACTCTGGTTCCTAAGAAGGAAGGAGCGACCTCTCTTGCAGACTTCAGACCCATAGCTTGCTGTAATTTCCTCTATAAGATCATCACTCATCTTATGTGCAGGCGTATGGAGGGGATTATGCAGGGTCTTGTGTCCCAGAACCAAGCAGCGTTCATCAAAGGTCGGTCGATAGCGGAGCACAGTCTGCTTGCTCACGAGATGGTGCGGGAGTTCAGCAAACCAGGGGGGATGAAGGCTTGTGTCAAGCTTGACCTTCGGAAAGCGTATGACACGGTCAATCGGGACTTCCTGTGCCACTTGATGCTTACCATGGGGTTTGACGAGAGATGGGTTGCGAGGGTGAGGGAGTGCATCTGCTCCCCTACCTTCTCTGTACTCATCCAGGGCACGCCACATGGTTATTTTAGTAGCAACAGGGGGTTGAGGCAGGGCGACCCCCTCTCCCCGTATCTCTTTACCTTGGTGATGGAGTACTTCACGAGTATGATGGATATAGCTGTGCATAGCGGGAGGATTGTTCCCCTTTTCCGGTTGGTGAGTCCTGCTGTATCTCATTTGATTTATGCTGATGATTTATTGGTGCTTCTCCAGCCTTCCATGAGGGGAATGAGAGCGCTATCTGACATAATAGAGGAGTTCGGGCGGCTATCTGGGCTCCAGTTAAATCGGGAGAAGAGCAGAGTCTACTTCAGCTCCCGGTGTACACTCCAGGAGGAGAGAGCCTTCGCCTTAGGTGTGGACAGAGGCGAGCTTCCAGTGAAATATCTGGGGGTCCCGCTTACGGTCAACTATGTCCGAGAGCAGGATTGTCATAGCTTGGTGGACTTTGCCCAGAAGAGAGTGGAGGGCTGGCAAGCGGCGGGGCTTTCATTTGGGGGTCGGATTGAGTTGGTGCGGTCGGTCATTGCGGGCATCACTATGTTCTGGCTCCAGTCTATCCAGATCCCCACAGCTACTATTCGGAAGGTGGAGGCTATTTGCGCTAACTTCATATGGAGGGGAGGGATCCATGCGATATCTTGGGATCAGTTATGTCGGCCTAGGGAGGAAGGAGGAGTTGGGTTGAGGCCTCTCCATGCGGTTCGAAAGGCAGCTTGTGTGAAGATGGCCTGGAAATTCATCAAGGGGGGTCGCTCTGGGCGGACTGGATGGCCAGCAGATACTTACGGAGGACCAACTTCTGGGCCAGCAGGATAGACAACAATTTCTCGGTCACCTTCAAGGCCATCCTGAGATGTAGACCGGTGCTCCAGACAGCTATTTGCAGGCGCATGAAGGATGGGACGTCTACCGACCTTTGGCTAGACCCTTGGTTGGGCTCCAGATCCCTGCTCGAGATATTGGGAGGACAGCTGGACAGGGAAGCAAGACGAGGGCTCACATGCAGCCGGATCATTAGAGACGGAGTTTGGAGGCCAGAGGGATACCCTTTTACGGGCCAGCTTGCAGCCGAGATTCACCTTATCCCCATAGACGCTAGCCAGACGGAGGATTCATGGAGCTGGGCCGGCCCAGGTTCGGGGGGAAGTTCCGGTCTATTCTGCTTCCGTAGCTGCTATGATTTGGTTCGGATCCACCATGACCAGGCTGAGGAGGTGGAGTTCATTTGGGGCAAGGGAGTCGCACGAAAAATGCAACTATGTGCCTATCGACTCCTCCGAGGAAGATTGATGACGAGAGACAGACTGATCCGGTTCGGGATGCAGATCCCGGATGCCAAATGTGTGCTTTGTACTGATGCAGATGAATCCATGGGACATCTCTTCTTGGGGTGTCCGGTGTCCTGGCACATTTGGACTGAGCAATGTGCACAGCTGAGAGGAGTGGGGATGGATCGAGACATACGGAGCATTCTCAGTTGGATCCGGGACCATAGCGGACGGGATCCGGGGTGGGCTAGACGAGCCAGAGCCCGTCTTGCTGCGTCTGTTTGGCACATCTGGAAGGAACGGAACAGACGTATCTTTGAGGGCTTGTCTACCCCCCCTATTGGAATTCTACATAATATAGAATTCGATGTATCTGTTATGGCCCCATAATAGTATAGTAGGGCATGAAAAGTTGTGATGTTGTACTTTAATACATTTTCCGCTATTTGCGAGGAATAAATTCACCCTTATTCCAAAAAAAAAAATAAAAAAAAATAAAATATATATATATATATATATATATATATTTTATATATATATATATATATATAGAGAGAGAGAGAGAAAGGGGGTCCGGATCTGGAGCCTGTCGCCCTCGGCCATTGGATTGAGCCACGTGGGACCCCGATCCGATGGTTCGGGGGGGGGGAGCTTTGCATGGCTTCGCAGGCATGACTTTTGATCCGCGCGCGCGCGCACACACACACACACACACACACACACACACACACATATATATATATATATATATATATATATATATATATATATATATATATATATATATATATATATATATATATATATAATGGCAGCGGGCGCTCGGGAGAACGTGCGATCGGGAGAAAACCCTAAGGGGTCCCTCACGTGGGACCCCGACACTGCTAGCGGTGGCCCAGCCGGGGGCGGGTCGGCCATAGGAGACGTGGCGGCGGGAGGTCGCGGCGGCTCGGAGAAGGGGCGAGTGGCTGGCCAGAGCGGGGCTGCGGGCGCCGGCGGAGGGGGGACAGGCGGAGGTGGCTGTGGCGAGGGCGGTCCGGCCAGAGGGCGTGCTGGCGCCGGCGATGGAGGCGGCGGCTCCGGCAGCAGCGGGTCGGGGGGGAGTAGGCCGGCCGGTGGAGGCCCGTCAACGGGTGGCGCGTTGACACCCCCGCGAGGTAACGTCACGAGGGTTTCGCTGACGACGTTAGGCAACGTTCACAACGACGGTTGGAACCCAGATCTGACGGGATCGCCGATCTTCCAACCTGGATCTATACCGGCATCTCAGGTCGGACAAAGGAAGAATGGCGGATGGACGACAGTTACGAGACGTCGCAGCGGTAGGAGTGTAGACAATGGTGGCGGATCGAGTCATGATGTGAGTAGAGGCCAAATGCAAACTAAGACGCGGTTCGTCATAGACAGTAGGACGGGTGTAGGCTCGGGGACGAGGAAGACATCCCAAGGTCTAAGTGGTCCCCCACATGCGGGGTCCAATGCTGGCAGCAGGGCGACGGGGTGGCGACACAAAGCTACGGCGGCGGAGAAAGGGAAAGGGAGTGCTCCTGTCACGGGGGGCCTTGGACTAGGGTCCCCTTCCCTGAGTGGCGGCCAATGGGCTTCCGGGACATCCACCCACCCTGTGGGGAAGTCTTGGGCAGACATTTGCAAGCCGGGGGACCCAAATGTCCTTCGTCTATGGCGCACGTGCAACCAAAGAAGGTGGGGAGTAGTTTTCGAGCTTCGTTCCCTGCGGAGGAGATAGCGGATGTTACATCTTTTTGGGAAAACACGTTGGTCCTGTATGAGCTAGGGAACAAGCCCTTCTATGGGTAGATTCGGACGTATGCGGCACGTGTTTGGCGACCAAAAGGAAGCATGGAGGTGTTTGCAAGGGAGAATGGTTTCTACTACGTGAAGTTTGGCCTCGCGGAAGATGTTGTCAGGAATACAAAAGGAGGACCATGGACATTTGACGGAAGACTGATAATACTGAAGGAATGGACCCCGGAGTTCCGCTGTGAGAAGGATGACCTTAATGCTATTCCTGTCTAGATCCACTTTTCGGAGTTTCCAGTCAGATATTGGAACATCCCCTGCTCATGAGGCTTGCTAGCTTGGTGGGCAACCCGATCAAGGCTGACGATGCTATAGCCTTCCGAACACGGTTGATGTATGCGCGGATGTTCGTAAAGATCATGGCCGGTGGAGAGCTCCCGAGCCTATTGGAGTACGAGGTTCCGTCTGGAGAGGTTCTTACCCAAAAAGTTGAGTATGAATGGGTTCTACCTTCCTGCTCACACTGTGCTTCTTTCGGGCACCTCTCCAGTACATGCCCTACTGGAGGACAAGACGGTGATCCCACCAGAGTCAGCTGAGGAGCCTGGATCATCTCGGGTGATGGAGACTGCTAGTGGAGACGAGAGAGTAGAGGGGGACGTACAGGAGGGGGACCGGCTGATGGAGGATGCCAGTGGACTGAGTCTGACTACCTCACCTCAACCTGTGCACACCAGTGGGACTTTGGTCACTTTCTCCGCACAGAGGAGTATGGTTACCAGAGACATGACGGCATTGGGACGAAAGTATCAAGGAGATGGTGGTTCATCTGAGGAGAGGGTTTATAGCAGGAAGAGACGTGCTGGCCCTCTGCACGACGGGCACCCCAGGAGGAGGGCTGTACGTCTGGCCACAGCAAGACGTTCTGTGTGGACAATCCGGCTTGGGCCCTGGTGCTCTCCCAAACAGCTAACTAGCATACTACTACTCCTGGGTTGGAGGAGGACATGGCGGCGACGGACGTGGTACCATCCCCGGGTACTGGTCCAGAAGGGTTTCAGGGGGCCCATCCTCTTAATAATTAATTTCGGTAATCGTCTGGAATGTTCGAGGTACATGCTCTTTAGGACGATGGAGAGAGATTAGTGAGGTGTTACGTAGAGAGAAGTGTGACATATCAGTGTTTTTGGAAACCAAGATCAAAGGGGAGAGGACGCTCTCTCGCCGGACTCCCCCCAATTGGGTCCAGTTGCACAACTTGGCGATATGCGACATGGCTAGGATCTGGGTTAGATGAAATAGCAACAGCTGGGACGTAGATCTGGTTCTGATGTCGGAGCAGCTGATTGCTATTTCCTTCTCTAACAAGGGTGGTTTTCGGTTCTTACTGGAGGCGATTTATGGCCACAACGACAGACGACGTCGGGAGGGCCTTTGGAGGGATATTGCTAGAGTGGCCACTACTGCTGACTCATTGCACCTCCCTCTGTCTCGATGGGGGATTTCAACGCCCTCCTTCACAAAAGGGAGAAGGTGGGAGGCAGACCTGTTCCAGATCAGATCCTCTATGATTTTCAAAGGTGTCTTCTTCAGTCGAGCCTAAGGGGCTTGGAGCGTACTGGACACATCTGGACTTGGCATAACAAAGCCGTCAACAACAGAGTTGCTTGTCGGCTGGACATAGCTCTGGGTAATGGGGAGTAGTTTCGCCACTACCCTAACTCTGTGGTTGAGGGTCTGGCTGCTGGAATGAGCGATCATTTTTCTACTAGGGTCGGCTTCACTGAGCGGCCTACTTGGAAGTCGCACCCTTTCCGTTACAACAACTGGTTTCTTTCTGGAGGTTACTTAGAGGCTGTTGGAGAGGGTCTTCTGAGCCAGCAGGAGAGCACGGCACAGTAACGCATGGTCCACATCCTCAAGAGTACGAAGAAGGCTATTCGGAGTTGGGTGAAGAGGCTCCCCAGGACTTCCCTGGAAGACAAGGAGGCGGACCTCAGGGCCATCCAGAACTCCATGCAAACTGATATACTAGATGAGTTCTTAGCGGAACGTGAACTGATCGGGGAAGTCAACATCCTCCGGCTGCAGAAGGAGATTAGTGCGGCCCAACGCGCTAAATGCTCCTGGCTCAAGGAGGGTGACCGTTGCTCCAAGTTCTTCTATGATGTGATCTGGACCAGACAACATAGGAACAGTCTCTCCCACCTGCTTGATGGCGAGGGTAAACTGGTTGGAGAGCCGTCAAAGATCTAAGAGGAGGCTGTCAGGTACTACTCAGAGTTATATTTTCAGACTATCTCTGTGTTTCCGGATATCATCACAAAAAAGCTAGTGACGCCCTATGGAAATAGCCAGTTACTAGCGCCGGACTCTATGAAGGAGGTGGAGGCTATCATTAAGATGGCGGATCCCAACAAGGCTCCAGGACCGGATGGTTTTAGCAGTGGGTTTTACAAACGTTTTTAGGATGCTCTGAAGATACCGGTGCTCGAGACGGTCTAATAGTTCTTTTCGGAGGAGAAGTTGCTGAAGGAGCCTAACCATACTTTCCTGACCATTGTGCCGAAGAAAGAAAGAGCGACCTCGCTGGCGGATTTTCGGCCCATAGCGTGCTGTAATTATTTTTACAAAATAATTACGCACCTTATGTGCCGGCGCATGGAGGGTATTATGCAGGACCTAGTCTCTCCGAACCAGGCGACTTTTATCAAGAGGAGATCGATTGCAGAGCATCGTCTTTTGGTGCAGAGATGGTGAGAGGGTTCAACAAACCAGGAGGAGAGAAGACGTGTGTAAAGCTGGACCTGAGGAAGGCCTATGACATGGTCAATAGGGACTTTCTGTGCCACCTGATGCTAGCCATGAGATTCGACGAGCGGTGGGTTGTGAAGATTAGGGAGTGCATTTCGACCCCTACCTTTTCTGTCCTCATCTAGGGTACTCCGTATGGGTTCTTCTGCAGCAACCAAATACTCCGACAAGGCGACCCCTTGTCTCCTTACCTGTTCACACTTGTCATGGAGTACTTCACCTGCTTGATGGATATGGCGGTTCACAGTGGACGGCTGGTCCCCATGTACAAGAGGATCGAGCTTCTTGTTACTCACCTTATTTATGCTGACGACCTCCTGGTCTTCCTCCAACCCTCTATGGAAGGAATGACCACGATCTCTGGGATTATGGGAGAGTTGGAAAAACTATCCGAGCTTCAACTGAACTGTGAGAAGAGCCGTGTCTACTTCAGCTCCACTTGTACGCTGAAGGAGGAACATACGGAAGTCCTGGACGTCGATAGAGGTAACCTCCCGGTAAAATATCTGAGGGTACCTCTGACAGTCAATTATGCGGGGATCTGGATTGTCACAGCCTGGTGGAGTATGCTCAGAGGAGGGTTAAAGGGTGACAGGTTGCTGGCCTGTCATTTGGTGGACGCATTGAGCTAGTTAGATAGGTCATCTCGGTTCTGGCACTTTTCTGGCTACTGTCTATCCTAGTACCTGTTGCCACTATCCGAAAAGTGGAGAGCATCTGCGCCAACTTCATCTGGAGAGGGGACATGCATGCAATCTGTCACGATCCGATCCCAATGTAATGGGTCCAGTCGGATCATGCCCAGCCTGCACCGTCGTGAGACGGCGACAGTAAGCTGTGTCAAGCAGTGAAACACAACAGACAAATATCTAACGGAAATAAAATATATTTTTTATTTAACTGAAACTGGTCTGGAATGGAAATAACAAGACTACAATATCACAATTCATTTATTACAATTGTTCTGATAAAACAAAGAAAGGAAAAACTATGCCAACATCTATGGTTCTGGGGTTTCTGGTTCTGTTTCAGCTAAATCTGCAGAACCTAAGTCCGACCCGTAGAAAGAACTGTAAGCTAGCTCCTCCTCGTCGCAATCAACTAAAAATGTTAGGTCTCTAGTCAAGAGTGAACAAGAAACATATTTCTTCCACATCTAGCATTTCTAAAATAACAATAAATGAAAATGTGAGACAGTTTAAGAAACATTACAAGTTTTTGTAAATAATAGTAAAAGACAACAAGCAGTATGGTCTCTGATGTCATATATGACGAAATGCTATGCTAGTGTTTTGAGTATATAACAGAGCCTGTGACCGGCTGGGATAGAGGCAATATGTATACTAACGTTTCGGCCGAAACGAATAGCGTACGGTACGGCTCAACCCCCTGTGTGGTAGAGGTTAGCGCGAGAGAGACAAGCAAGAATTTTGGCTTTGGTCACAGACGTTATACTACTCCCCCAAGCAATCCTTTAGTCAATGAGTCAATAAGTCAATATAGCAATCTAGCAATCCGTCAATCGATGTGGAGTTCGAGAGGGATCCACGGTGAATCAGTGTCACTACACTGTATGAAATCAACTGATGCATACATTTAATTATTAAAGTAAAAACATAGACATGGAATATATATGAAACTTGCCTTAGACGGTTCATCGACGTGGGCAGCAACAAGTGGGTAACTGCTAAGGTTTTAGGGAACAGAATCTACAAGATCGTAGTACCAGATTTTAGTAACTAGAACTACGCTTAATTCTAGAAAAAAAAAATAACACTAGAGGCTAAGTCTGGTAGGTTGGAAAAACCTATTTGGAAAATAATTATTTTTTTTAAGAATAGATTTTATTACAAAATAATAAGTGCCAAAATAATCGTTTTTGAATAAAATACATGTTTTGCCGAAATAATCAATATTGAGAAAAATAACTATTTAATCGTTTTTTAGAGGTTAATAATTATAAGGAATTTAGATTTTCCAAAACAAATATTTTTACTAATTTAGAAATTTTTTATCGATCAATACTAATAAAACGATTTTTCTCAAAAATCCATTTCTAACCATTTTCCATCATAAAAGGAAAATCTCTCTTAATTGCAAAATAATCCTTTATAACCATACGGTCTTTTCCAAATTAACGATTTAATTTAATAGCAAAACATTTTCGGTTATTATTACAAAAATCATTTTATTTACCGAAATCAATTATTTTAGCAAATAAAAATCATTTATTAGAAATAATATCATTTATTACTTATTCTAATTATTGAAAACTTTTGGTATAAAACGTTTTAGGAAATATATACATATACTTCTAGTGACGATTTAAATACTAATAATATTTAGTGAATCTAATTAATAATAAACCATTATTACTAATATTTCTAATAACTACTCATAGCCTAATAATTACTATAATTAAACATTATATTACTATATTAGCAAATAGTTACCATAATACAATCCGATAATAATAATTACTGTCATCTACACTAGTCTAACTATTCCAATTAACAGGGCTTTATTCTATCAATTGGCCGGAGCATGGAAAGGTTCTGTACAAAATAACAGAAGATTTCTGTAACAGAACCTTACCAGAAACTTGCACGAAGGAGCACCGAGGGAAGGCCTCGGACTCGGAACGAAGTGTCGGAATGCCAAGGAGGTCGGGAACGGGCACGGGTGCATGCACGGGGAGATCGCGCGGGACACGCGGCAGCACGGGGCTGGCGCGCGCGCGCGGGGCCGGCGCTGGTCGGGCGCTGAACGGGCGGGGCGGCGGTTCGGCGGGCGCGGGTTCGACGACGGAACACGGGTGTGAGTGGTCTCGGATTAACGGGGGCGGTGAAGGGAGTGCGGTGGTGGCCTCGGATCGGAAATCGATGGAGTAGTTTGGGAGATAGGAGGATTTTGGGAAGCTTTGTGAATGGTGGAGCTTCTGTGAGAAAGAAAGTTTCTGAGAGTTAAACTCTCCGTATTCTCTCTAGATCCTGTTAGGGGGGGTTTTCACGCGGGACCAGGGGTGAGGGGGACGTGGGTTTGAACGGGTTAGAGTTAATGGGTTTGGGTCGGGTTGATAACTAGTGGGTTTAAGTCATTGGGTTTGGGCTATTAGGTTATGGGCTTCACACAATCTCTTGGGATCAGCTCTGCCGTCCTCGAGAGGAGGGAGGGGTGGTACTTAGACCCATGTTGTCTGTCAGGGAGGTCTTTGGTCTGAAGCTGACCTGGAGGTTCATCAAAGGTGGGTCGTTATGGGCTGATTGAAAGTCCAGTCGGTATGTGAAGATGGGTAACTTCTGGACCTGCTCCCTCAACAACAACAACCACTGTCACTTTCAAGCACATCCTTCGTCACAGAGCTGTTCTCAAATCCTCTATTCGGAGGATTATGAGAGATGGAGTTGGGACAGACCTCTACGGGATTCATGGTTAGAGCGCCAATCTCTGATTGAGATACTGGACGACCAGACACACAGGGAGGCTGGTAGGGGGTTGACTTGCCAGCATACTATCAGGGATGGAGTCTGCAGACCTAAAGTCTATTGGCATACCTTGGATCTTGGGGAGGCTATCCGTACGGTTGGTATCGATCCTAGTCAGCCAGCAGATTGTTGGATCTGGGATCCGCAGGCAGCTACTGGAGGCATTGGGGAGTTCAGTTTCATTAGTTGCTACAATCTTGTGCGACGTACCTATTAGCACGGATTACAACTTCATTTAGTGCAAGGGGCTGGTCCGCAAGATGCAGTTGTGTGTCTATCGGTTGCTGCTTGGTCGACTGCTGACGAGGGACGGACTCATCTTCTTTGGGATCCATGTTCCTTCAATCCGAAGTGTATACTTTGCGAAGTGGACAATGAATCCATGAGCCACTTGTTCTCTGAGTGCGAAGTGTCCTGGTATATCTAGGCTGAGCAATGTCGCATAGCTCTAGGAAGATGTGACACAGGCAGAGGGATTGGAGCCATCATCACCGGAATCCGAGACCGTAGAGGGAGGGAGTAGACATGGTTCAAGACTGCCAGATTACGGCTTGCAGCCTTCGTTTGGCATGTCTGGAGGGAACGGAATCACCGCATCTTCGAGGGGCTAACCACCCCTCCTATAGGAATTATTCATAATATAGATTTTGATGTAACCGCTATGGCACCATAAATGGGCTGTAGATTATGGATGGTTGTAATATTTCTTGTGTTGATCTTGGAATAAAATTTACCCATCTTCCAATATATATATATATATATATATATATATATATATATATATATATATATATATATATAATACCCAAATTGCTTGCGACAGGATCGGCCGATCTCTAGGCAGGAAGGGGTCGTGGCCAGAGAGAAGGCAGCGGCTGAAGGCGATTGGGGATGGCGGGGGCTTATGGACGATCTGTAGTCTATGCCGCCTGGGTCGACCTCTCATCGGGCATGGAGGAGGTCGGCGGGGGCGAGTCCCTGGGAGGGGATGGCAGGGGTCCAAGGTGCTGATGAAGATGGGTGGATCGACGGAGCGAGTGGGAAGGGGAGGTGGAGTTGCTCCTCAATCTGTCCGATGTTCGAAGATGACGGTAGGCATGCACAAAGGGATTCACGG
Organism: Iris pallida; assembly: GCA_029216955.1. Taxonomy (NCBI): domain Eukaryota; kingdom Viridiplantae; phylum Streptophyta; class Magnoliopsida; order Asparagales; family Iridaceae; genus Iris; species Iris pallida. The sequence continues at coordinate 14,301,441 of JANAVB010018993.1, forward strand.
AGCTAAAGGGATCGCTAATGGTATTCCCAAATACTGCGGCATGCAGCAAGGGGCTAGCGAATTTGCAGGTGGAGACAGATCCTGGTACGGGAGAGCAGTTGCATCTCATGTTTAGAAAGGCAACATATGAAAAGAAGGACAAGACGCCATTGGAAGACATGGGAGACAACACATAGTAAGTCGTGGGCAGAGCTTTGTCGTCTTGCGACATATAATTCTAATGGCCAGATGCAGTTTGTTGAGCCGACTAAGGTCAGATCTGGGATACGTATTACCTTTCCAGAGGAGTAATTGATGAAGAGACGAGATATTGACACAACACAGTAGTGCTTTGCGTGCTTGGAAATAGGCCTTTCTACGACCAAATCCGAGCATATGCCTATCGGGTATGGCGGCCGAAGGGGAGTATGGAATTTTCTTCAAAGAAAAATGGATTCTACTATGTGCAATTTGGGATGCAGGATGATATGGAGCAAATTTTTCAGGGTAGCCCGTGGACATTTGACGGCCGACTTGTAATCATGAAGGAATAGACGACATTGTCATAGTGTAAGCGGAAAGTACTTCATTTAGTACCAAAATGGATCCGGTTCCCGGAAGTCCATATTATGTAGTGGAGTATTCCGTTGATGATGAGACTGGCTAGCCTGGTGGGCGACCCATTAAAGCGGATGGTGCGACCACGATTAGATGGAGGCTGGGATATGCCAGGGTTTTCATGGAGATAGAAACCGGTAAGGAACTCCCTTTCCCTTTGCATGTTGAATATGAGATTCCATCTGGAGAGGTCTTTCAGCATAAGGTGGAATATGAATGGGTTCCATCCGTGTGCCAATTTTGTAAGTGCTTTGGACATCCGTCCAAAGTTTGCAAGAGCAAGGTGAATGTTGTAACAGAGGCTGCAGCTGAAACAAGAGATTGGTATGGATTGTTAATGCCTACGCATGTTGGTGACCTTGAGACTCATCAGGTAGAGAGTTCGGCTAAAACGACTAGCGAGATGGTGGTGGAGGTTGACAATGGGATCGAGACGGACATGAGTGCTGGGTGACGCTAATATGTCACATGTGGATTGCTTCCAATAGATTCCTCCTGATAGCAGATCGCTTGTGGTGTTTAATATCGGATTGGGCTGAACAATGCTTGGAACGAACAACGGAGGACATGGTGGGGTGACCACTAGACGGATGACGGCGTACGGCGGAAAATGGGGTAAAAGGAAGACCTGTAGAGCTCCTCTAATGACTAGTAGGAAGAGGCATGCTGGTGGGACTAGTGAGGATATTTGTCTAGTTCACACACATTTAGAGGACCAGGGAGTGGATGATGATGGCAACCAGCATACTGACCAGAGTCCGTTTGTCATAGACAATTCGGCGTGGGCTAGGTTGATACAGACAATGGAGGGAGGAACGGCTTAAGAAAAATCGTTTCTTTTATGACTGAGTAATGTAATCATGGAATATGGGCTAGTGATTCTGACATAGAGGGATGCGGAATTCCTATTGATTTCCAATAGGATGTATGTTTGTAATGTCTTCTCTATTTATCAATACAATTATCTTCTTCCAAATTTTTTTGTATTCTATATATATATATATATATATATATATATATATATATATATATATATATATAGGATGAGGAGTGGGTTCCTCATTTTACATTATTAGATGCGGAATTGAAGGATACTAAATAGAAGCACTGTGTCTAACCCTCCCCCCTCAAGTTGGAGCATATATGTAAAATATCCCCAACTTGTTAAAAGTAGAAAATCTAGTAGATCTAATACCAGCAGCATCAGCACAGAGAGTTGTCACTTAAAGTACCAAAGTATTCTTTAGATTGATTGTAGATGAGAAACTCTGGTGGCATGCACAAATTGCCACAGAGAATATTTATGCCAGTTGTGAGCATACATGGAAGCAGAAGTAGTGTACTCTTCTGTCAGAAACCTCTACCTAGCATGTTGTTTGAGTCCATTGTCATGACTCATGGCTTTGTTCAGTTGTATCATTTCTAATTTCTGATTACCATGTATAAGTTCTTTTTGTAGTCTAGCCTCAAAAGTTTATGTTGGGTATTGTTTGCCTAAATAACTTATCCGACAATTTACTTCCGTTTTGAATAGTTTTTCACAAAGCCATGCTCTATGATAACCTTCCTGATTTCTAGTTACTAATTTGCCACCTTCAAATTCAACATAATTCCAGTTTCAAATTCAACATAATTCCAGTTTTTTTTTCTTTGTCCTGTTGTCTGTTTCTCTTACCATAAGTTTGGTACTTGTGCACACTCATGAAGTAATATGTTCTAATATATTGTTAATTACAGCTTCTTCCCATTGGAGCCATTAGAAGAACGGCTGATAAAGTGGCTCCGTAAGGTGAGGGTTAATTACATGTGACTCGAAGAATGTTTACTCAATTGGCATATTATTTCTGGTCCTTTGCTACTGCTTCTCCTAAACTGTTCTCTGGTTAAGATTACCATCTACTGTATTTTTGTTTTGGTCCGACATATGAACTGCCCCTAGCATTCAATGTTCACCTTGTTTAAAATTAGCTTCTTTATGTTTTCCAAACTTCTTGAGCTTTTGGCCTTGCAGGGACGCCAAGTTAATCGTTTCGATGCTCTTCTACATCTTGATTATACTTTTCTTAGTTCTGCTGACGAGAAAGATAAATTCTTGGAGATTCTTCAGCGTCATGCATATTTGGTGCAAGGATTATGGGTTTCCAAAAGTAGTTTGCTGTACGAAGGGCATGCAGTTATACAGAGAGATTACCTCCTATTTTTGTTTAGCAGTAACCCTGTGATCCCCAACAAGAAGCTGAAGGAGCTACGCCTTAATCATGAGGATCTGAAACACATGATGAGACCCTTGGCTTATGAAAGGTCATGTCTTAATGATTGGAAATTTAGAGAAGAACGTGATTTGTCGTTTATAAAAGGATATCCGTTGGTCGTGAAAGAGCAGGAAGATGGCTGGTTAAGTCGAGGTGATTATCTCACAGAATCTGCACATAAGGTGCAAAAAAGATTACCTATTTCTTTTAAGTCAGTAGCATGCAAGGGGAAAGCAACTGTAGGCAAAGTTAACGCTGGTTCAAGAAGTATTAAAGAACAGACAGGTCCAGGTAGCTTGGCAGCAGCGGCTATCTCAAATGAAACCCGAGAGTACCTCATTAAGGCTCTGTTACAAGTTTTTAGTGACCGGAAAGCTCGTAGGTGAGGTTCTATGGGCAATTATTCGGTTAAATAATTTGGGTTTTCCTCATATTACGTTTAAGAGATCTCGTTATTTCATTATACATTGATTTGCGTTATAATTTCTCCTTCATGGTATGTTATTTTGTGTTAAAGGTTGACACATAGCTTATCCAGATTGCAGAAGCTAAACATCCATTGGTACAATCACCTATAACCTAAAATTGTTCTAAAACTGTTATTTTCTGCATGGTTTTGTAAATTGGAACTATATTTAATATTCTTCTCATGATGCACAGCTTCCAGTAATATTCATAGCTAGGTGTTATGCTGCTAGATCAATAATTCAGATTCTGATAAAATAGTTAAAAAGGATTAAACTTACATATCTCGCCGGGGGGGGGGGGGGGGGGGGGGGGGGGGGGGGGGGGGAGGACATAATTTCATCTACTAATTATGATCCACTAGAAATTGCCTTCCTCTCCCTTAAATAATAAGGTTCTTTCCCTCGCAGGTTTTGGTTCTACAACCTCTAAAAACCTCTTTATCTATATTATATATTTCAGAGATGTGCATAGTGTCATGGTACGGCCCAATGTAAATAGGTTAATGGTCAAGTTTCTGAAGACTCACAGGCTAAAACTTGGAAGTGGTTACTACTTTCCTGATGTGGTGAACCGATTACATTATTCTTGAGCAAAACTTGCTTTCGAGCTGCCAACCTCCAACACAAGAAAAACAATTCTGATCTTTCTAACAATTAAGAACCAAGTGCATTCCCATTGAGCATATGTAACTAATCTTAAATGGAGTTAGCTGGAATTTGTAACTAGACAACGATCAAGTCTCTTAATCATCTGTGGACACTGACATAAAGTATCAATGACAAACTCTCTTTTTTGCAGACAACAATTTTCATGGACTTAGTCATGCTAGGCACTACACAAATAAATCTATGCCAAGCATGGAGGAGTCTCATAATGCCCCAGAAATTAGGAGTAGGAATAACCAAATTCTATTGAACAAGATCGTGTGGCAACATATTAAGCACCAATGGATCATATCTAATCCTCCAATTGCTTACTTGACCAATGGCTACAGTCAACAGGGTGGTTATTGTCAAGCCGTATCCAAAGTTGACTCCAGACTTTCTACTTAAATTTCACCAACCATGACCTTATTGTATTGTGCTCTGTGTAACATTTAGCACTATTGACCTCAAGGAAATCTCAACTAGTACAAAAGAGACAGATTGCATAGATGTGTTGTAATCATGACAATGATTCAATGTAACATTCTACTAGAAAGGTCAAACTTCTTCAGGAAAATTCCATGGGTGTGGTGCCAGATGTTATTTCCTTTCTTAGAGTAGTACTTTGAATAGAGACTTCAACATCCTCATGTATGGCAGAAACAATCTAGCGCAAGTTTTTTTCTTCTTCTTTGTTTATGGTCACCAAGCAAGATTTTTGTTCCACTGGCGCACATACCCAGCCTATATAGTTTAGTTGTGGTAGTACGCGTGACAGGAAGTATAAAGTTAGCCGATGTACATTGTTGGCCCACATCCAACCAAGTCGATATTTTGGGTACAAGTAAATTCTTTTAACTGACAACTACGATTAATTTGATTTCAGAAGAACCAAATACTGTAGTTATATCAGGTGCATGATATAACCATTATAAGGTTGTCTAAATATAATTGTTTTTTCCATTGTGGTCAAATCTTATGGATGAGCTTATAATGAGCCAGTATGGATCTATATGTATGCATGGTGCAGCATGAACTCAATTCAACGAGAACTGCGTGATTTGGCCCTTTCAAGAATTTCTCGTCCGAAAGAAGACCCGAAAACCAATGCGCTCGTAGCTGCTGTGGCCAGTGCTGCCTCTGCCCCACCATCTGCTCTCCAATCTGTTATAAGCCAAGTTGCTGTTGAAATCCATAACGTATACGTTTTGAAATCTGGGGACAACCCAGCACTAGATCCTTTCAGGTTTTCTTTTTCTTTACGTAGAATTATCTATTTGTCGTGTTTTATCAGCCATTTACTATGGTATATTTTCTGGCAGACGTGTCATCATTAAGCTTTTCCAAGAAAAGGAACCTAATGCAAAATTAAGGAAGCATGAAATAAAGGAAGCTGTGAAGAGCGAACTTAAAAGGGAAATCACTGACAGTGAATATAATCAGGTTAGTTGCAACTAATAACTGATTCTTGAGAATGCTAAGTCTACATGTGCTCCTGTTAGTTGCCTCCTCGGTTGTTCATCATGTTGACGTTGGTGAAAGGTTCATAAGACTTTCAAGCTATGCACGTGTGAAAATAGTTCTCTATTTAACTCTGTTATTTCAAGTATTGCATGACTACTAGCATACAACCTTGATAATGTACCATGGTAATGAGAGTTTGTTGAGGGTATTGTAAACAAGCGAACAACTTTCAAATTTGAAATAAAGACAATTAACTCAATCGTAGATGTATAAAAGAGAAAGCTGAGTCTTGAACATCTTTCATGTCGTGTCACACTGCAGAAGGAAAAAAGACCTACAAAATTTGATGGACATTCAAAATATATTATGGATGAACAAGAGATACATAAGAGTGATAGTTTTTTATATTCATGATCAATCACTCATCATGATGGAGAGATTGAGAGAATGTCATGCATAGAATTAAGACATTATAGTTAAAATAGAGTGGTTTTGGAGTAATTTGTGATCGCAAGATACCTGTCAAGTAGAAAAAAAAATCTATAAGATGGCTATACCACCAACCATGGTTTATGAATCAGTGTTGGACAATTAATAAACATGTCAGTAAGATTAGTGTAGCCGAAATGAGAATGTTGAAATGGATGAGTGATAATACATTAAAAGATAGGACAAGAAATGAGTGCACTCGTGAAAAGTTAGAGGTGATGTAATTGAGGAAAATATGAGAGAAAATTGTGCCAAGTGGTTTGGACACGTGACACAGACGAGTGGATGCTCCGATAAGATAGTACTTAAAAGAAATGCTAGAACTAGAGGTAGGCTTAAAAGAACATGGATTGAAATTTTCAAAGAAAGATATGATTTTTGATAGTGTTACAAAGGACATATCCTTAAGGGTCTGCTTGGTAACGGTGTTTTCACTAGTTTTGGGGTATTTTTGAACCGACTGTTTATGAAAACCTATGCTTGTTAATTTTTTTGAGGCACTGATTTTGGTCGGCTCAAAAACCCTCTAAAACCGGTATAATATATTTTTGGGTGGCTTTATAAACACCCCAAATCGGTGGGTTTTGAGCGGCTCTTTTTTTTTATTCCCCATTTATACCCTCACAAAAATATATATAATTATATCTACTGATACCCTTCTCTATTTAATTTATTCGTGTAAAAAACTTTCAGAACCGCTCGTTAGTGGCTTTGTTGTTGTTGCTATTTATTGAGAAATAAGGGCATCCGTGGGATAAGGTTTTTTTTCCCCTTAGGTAGTCCAAGCTAACACCTTAAGATAACAACTACAACACAGAAATGTCCCAAACCTTTTGAGTTGGCTACGTGAAACTTCTCTTTATTCAACTCATTTCAGAGCTGCCATCTCTTATCTAACATATAAGCTGATACCTTCACATTAAAACTATATTGTTCATACAATGTTATAATTTGATCGCTAATTTCTTATGGTTCGTTGATGCAAACCTACATAGTTTATTTTAAGGAACCCTAATAAAGTAGATTGGGATGTAGGTGAATAGCGATTGGTGGTTTGGTTGTGCGGAAATAGTGGATAAACAAAGAACTTTGGAGGGAAGAAGTCCAACAAATTTCTCTCCTCTAACCAGGTGAAAGTGTACAAAGCTTTGAATTCCAAGTTTAGATTACAGGCGACAGACTCCCTTTTATAAACGAAGGGAACCCTCAAAGTACGAAGGAAATAACACTACCATTTTCCTTTACTCCCTAGGTTAGGAAACATTACATGGGTCGTACCCTTTACTCCCTAGATTAGGAAACATCGTACTAGGGCCTCGTTTGGTTCGCGGAATCATCGGGTTGGGAAAGGAAAGTGATTACTTTCCTATATTTGGGTACCAAAGGAATTGAGAAGGAAAGAAAATTGATTCCTAATGGAAAGGAAATTAGGGGGGAAGTGATTCCATTCATCCAAGCAAGGAATCACTTTTCCACATTGAAGTATTCACTTTCCTTTCCGAATTCCTTGGCATTTCCAAACATCGGAAAGAAAAATTAATGGGAATTGTAATTTCCCAGAGGAAAGGAAATGTCAAGGAATTGATTTCCTTTCACTTCCATTCCGCGAACCAAACGAGGCCTTAGGGGAAAACAGAACTTAGAAAACCCTCAATCTGACTGAAAACTGATGTTGATGTGTCTGCTGCTGCTGCCACAACCAGTAGACTGCTAATTGTACTGTGCAATCTACCACCGGTTTCCTGAGAGTTAGAGGACAGCTAAGTAGAATGTGCACCAAGACTGCCTAGTCTACTGTGCAATCTACTGCCTGTGTCCATAAAGTTACAGGACAGCGCAGTAGAATGTGCACTAAACTGTAGAGTTGATTTTACAGTCAACTGTGACCTGATCTCCTCTCGTCACTTCTGTAGCTATTTCACGATCGATCTCCATCACTCGTATATGTCCTCTTCTACCTTAGAACCAAGCCTTTACTTAAAGATCCTCCTGTGTCATTCATTTCTCACATCAGTTAATAGTATTTTTGTTAGCCCATTATGTAATCTCTTTGTTTCACCGTTTGTAGTACTTATCTAATGATTAATGGACATAGCTTGCTTTAAAGCAGCATATATGGATATTACTATCTTGTAACTAGGCATGGGCTTTAGATATCTTCACAGAGGAATCCAGAGGGTTAGAAGCATGGTTTAAAGTATCGGCCGATACCGATCCGATACGGCCGATACCGATACGGTTTGGCATTTTCCGATCCGATACCGACATTGGGGGTCTCTTTTTCGATTATTTTGACAAAGAGAATTGAACGAAAAAGACAAATCAACAAGGGTTTGAAGCATAATAGACTATAAAAGCACATAAAAGAAGAAAATTGATCTATTGTACGTAAACCAATCTGTAAGGGTGACTACTATTTCATTTAATTTCAAAATTACTAAAAAATAACATTGGAAATACTTTAAATTACGCCTAAATGTATAAAATATTTTTTTCTAAATGTTAATAATTTATTAATAATTATTTGTTTTCTGATACCGAAAATCCAATATTCCGATCCGAAACCGCCGATACTACCAATGTCGCCGATACCGATACTCATAGGAATGGTCCGATACCGATACTGTGAACCCTGGTTAGAAGGGATCTAGAATTAAGAGTACCGAGTTATTTAACCGATGTGAATAATTATTAGATTAGCCATTGCTGCATTTTTCATGGCAGGTTGAACATTCGAATAATGCATTTTCTATGAATGGCCGCAGGTTCTTAAGGGCTTGTGTGTGTCTAGCAATGGAGCATGGTTGCTGAGACGGGATGACAACCTAGAATGACTGGTGATTGATTTTTCTCATGGCCAATTGTACCCTTTTCTTTTAAAGTATAGTAATCGTGTCAGGAAGATTGCTGCAAAAAATAAATGCCTGTTTTCTCCGATAAAAGAAAATCTCGTGTCGGTGACTATGCCTTTCATCCTGTTTTGCAGTGGCATGTCTGTGTTCATATAGCTGTAGAAATGGTGGGCTCGTAATCTGACTATAGGTGTTCTCTTGATCTGACTGCCATTGCCGGAGTATATAAACCGAAGGTCGTAAGCGTAGGTATCAAGAGCAGCCTAACCATACTTGTAAAGTTCTTGGTTCCTCATTCTGCAGAGAATTGCCTTTTGTAGGTTGTCTATATGCAAGTCTCTTTACGTGTACTCAGTTGAACTTTTAGTTTCCATCAAGACAGAAGCTGGTTATTAGGATTTCATTTGATGTAATCTCACATTTCCATTGGGCCACTGTGATTCTGTGAGTTTGAATTCATTCCATCTTTTCTCCCTTTCGAATTAAGATGATATGGTTCTTGCAATCAAGTACAGTAGCCTAGCATCTGCAACAATGAATTTGGGATTATAAATTTCTCTGTTATTAGTGCATTGATGAATTGAGCCATCTATATGTGGCAATGGCCATTTGGAGGGTGTGGGTTTATTGGGGAGGACATGGGATTAAACTTCAGGATTTAACAGAACATACTAAAAGCAACTCTACATAAACAGATCAGTATAACATGAGACCTATTATTTCCGTATACTAAGGCCTCGTTTGGTTCATGGAATCATGCCCCGGAGAAAGAAAAGTCATTTCTTTTATGTGTTTGGATGTTAAAGAAAATGAGCAGGAAAGAAAAATAATTCCTAAAGGAGGGGAAAATGGTACCCCACCCACTTCAAGGATTCCCTTTTTCGTCATAATGATTCACTTTTCCTCCCTTTTTTTTGAATTTTTCAAACACCGGAAAGAAAATTTGATTGAAATAACAATTTTTTAAAGGAAAGGAAGAGCAAAGAATTATTTTCATTTCCTCTTCACGAACCAAACGAGGCCTTTTGCTGGGTTCGTGGAAAGGAAAGGAAATCAAATCAATTCTTTACACTTTCCTTTTGAAAATTACAATTCCCATTAATTTCTTTACCGATGTTCGAGAGGATTCAAGAAGATGGAGGGGGAAGTAAATCAATGGGGAAGAAAATTATTTTCTCCCGCATTTTTTTTTTCTCCTTTGAAATCATTTTTCTTTCCTACTCATTTCATTTTACATTCAAATATAGTAAAGAATCACTTTCTTTCCCAAGACCCTTATTAGGCAACGAGGCCTTAGGCCTCGTTTGATTCACATAATGGAAGGAAAATGAAATCAATTCCTTGGCGTTTCCTTTCCTTTGGAAAATTACAATTATCATTGATTTTATTTTCCGATGTTTGAAAATACAAGTAATTTGGAAAGAAAAGTGAATACTTCAATATGGAAAGTGATTCCATGCTTGGATGGATGGAATCACTTTCCCGCATAATTTCACTTCTATTGGAAATCACTTTTCTTTTCTCCTCAATTCCTTTGGCACCCAAACATAGGAAAGTAATTACTTTCTTTTTCCAACCCGATGATTCCACGAACCAAACTAGGCCTAAGAGGAACCATCTTAACAATGTTGTCATTCTTCACAAGGAAAAATTACCTACCTAATGTCTGCTTTGGGTTGCTAAGGAAATGATGGGAGAAAAGGAGAAGGAAATGAAATCCTATACAAATAAGGTCACCTTTACAACCTTTTACTTTTCTTTCCCTCAGTACTACACAAAATGTCCTGAAGGACTTTCAAGATTTGCACTATGCCTCCTCCAGAAATGGGTTGGCAAAGCAAATACATTGACAATGGTGTATGGTACATTTCCAGATGCCCCTGCAAATATCCTCTGATTGTAAATGTTTTGGTCGAAGGTGGAAACATCCTGATTGTAACAAGAGTCCACTCATCTTACCATATAAGTAACGAGGTTCCACTCGTTAGTTATGATAACAAAATGATCAGATGTATTTGTGAAAACATTGCATCTTAATAAACGCATCCACGTAAGGCTAACCGCCCCCTGTGGAACTTGCCAATTGGGAAGGACGTCCCAGGAGTCGATAGGACCAACATATAATACTTTCAAGCAGCATACAATGCGGACCGACACAGTTCACGGTGGTATTACAAGCATGTACAGGGCAAGCAAGGGTCACCAGTCCCTGCCGCACCAGTAAGCCAGATGCTCATCCTTGCGAAGACTACTGACGAGACCTCCACACTGCAGACAGATGAAGCTGCTTCCATCCGAGAACGCATCCAACATGATCTGCTTCCTGCCACTCATTGCGAGTATAGACGCATCGTTAACATCATTCAGGACCGCAGGTGGCATACCAGCCCCAGGGGCGTGCGGTTGCAGCAGTTGTGGTTGGTGAGGAACTACAGGCTGGGCTTCAGCTATAGCACACTCTGCAAATAAGGAGGCCAGTTCATCTGCAGCAGCATTTGCTTGCAGTTTATTCCTGTAAAGCTCTCGATGACGTTGCAGGGTGTGAAACACAGCCTGCTCCCCTCCTTGTGACTTCAGCGCAGCCATAACCTGTGTTCAAGCCTGTTAAGTCAGTCGAAAAGGTAAAAGAAATAAGGAAACAAAAGTCATGTTAGGACAAGAAGTAGGGTCTTGACTTAACCCACTATACAATGTGGATTCAGCAGCCTACGAGGTGATAAGCACAGGTTTTGTTTCAATTGTGATTATAATGGGGGAAATCAGAAAGAAATGCATCTCCAACTTCTCATTTCACTACCTTTAAGGGGGCGTTTGGTTCAAGTTTTTGTGGCTTGGGAATGGGTTTTGAATTCCTTACCCATGTTTGGTTGTTTAGGATTGGGAATGAGGAGGGAATAGGGGGGGCTCGGGGGGCTCGGGGGGGGGGGGGGGGGGAGCTATTCCCATTGACTTCGGAAAGCTATTCCCAAGTCCCCCCTTGGGAATAGATTTGCTTTCCTAAGAATGATGCTTGGCTATTTTGTTTGGACGGTTATACCCTCTTTTTATTTTAAAATTTTTAACTTCTACCCCAAACATGTAAATCATCATGAAATTAATGAAAGGGTATTAAAGGAAAACTAAATAAATTAATATTTCTATCCCTTTGTAAACCAAACATGAAGATGAAAATTTTTGAACTACCTATTCCCAACCTAACCAAACAAGGGTATGGGAATGTTGAATTCCTTTCCCATGGGAAAGGAATTGAAAACCTATTCCTAGGAATACAAAAACTTGATCCAAACGAGCCCTAAATGGAAAAACTTATTTGGAAGAAAAATATAGCTTCAGGAATTCCTTGAGTAACTTGCTCTGACTTATACTTGGAGAAAGATACCCTCCTTAATTGACATATTTAAACTTGAACCTCACAGAAACGATAAAAGCATAATTTTTAGGGTGAAAGGTTACAAATACTTGTGACGTTGCCTTATACTAGAAATGGCTAGTAGTATAGATAACAAAATCTCAATGAAGAACCATAACACTCAATGTTTAGATGCTGGTATTTTTACAAACCAAAAATAATGGCCCGCCACTCATATGAACAAGAGTACTTGATTTAAGAACACACCTTCTTCTACAGGTTTGTACAATATCACGAGTATAAGTGAATCCATACATTTATCTTGTCAATGTTGTTATGCCCTTAATGCACCAGGTCTATTGCTAAATGGCAACAAGAATGCCTAGCACACATCTCCCTGGATACCTCTACGGTATCACATCACTCCTGCACATCCTAAAACAAATACCCACCACCTTTAAATGGAGTGCTATGTGCTTTGTCAGGACCTCATGGTCAAACAAGCAAAATGAGTCGGGCCTTGAGCAGCAAACTCTGCTACCAGCCAGGTACATCTTTTCAGCATCCAAGATAACTATCTGCGAGGCCTACTAAAAACTTTGCCAGGGTCAACCAGCTTCCTCTTCAAGCCAAAGAGCTGACTTATTCTTGATATTCAGTGGGACTCTACTAACCATCTTTGATTGCATAATTGTCCAAATTCACACTGTATAGTTGAAGATACATCTCGTCTACCTAAAGCTTTTACCGCTCTGCAATCAGAGTAACTAGGACTAAACATGAGGAAACATTCAATGTGCCCTTTAGAGCATCTCGAACCCTAATGTCTTGTAATGTGATGTGATTCCTATGTGGCATGAAGCACAAGACAATGTCTTTCATAGGTGGCAAGATTATATTCACACAAGGCAATGAAGTAGAAAAATCTTCCCCAATGCAAAAGTATTGGGAAGACAATAAAATTTACTTTTTTTTCAACTTCCAAGACTTCTTCCCTCCTTTCTTTCTTTCTAAATATTTTTATTCATAATTAATGATGTGGAGGTAAAGTCATTGTCAAGTGCATTGTAAAGAACTAGACAACCAACTTCACAATGTCTTTGCCATGTCATGCCATGTCAACTTCACAACTTATTTGACATTTGCATTGGAGAATGATTTATTCAATGAAAACTTGTTATTCCTACGTGGCAACAATTTTTTCCAAACTCACAATTGCATTGGAGATGCCCTTAACCTAACTTTAGTTTTAGCAACCTGTTTTAATCCCACAGGACCTTATCTCCATGTTGTAGGTGCTACATATTACATAGTAATACCTACCATCAAAATGTTCTGCCCCGGTTCCTTTGAAGAATGAACATTGAGGAAGTGTGCAATCTATAGCATAATCTCAATTAGTTCACAGGTCCCTTGTATTTGAAGCATTTAAAGAGTTTTGTTTAGCTATTTGTAGCTTAAATCACCTCCAATGGAACTCTATAAACCAATGGAGCTCTGGAAACAGTGTCACATCAGGCTCACGGGATACGTCGAACCGAGTACGTAACGATATAGTAGGCTACACGACCTACAAATACACTAGTACCTGCACTTGCGATTGTCGCCTATAAGGTTCTAGGATAGGGAGATACTAGAGAACAAATATGAACTAATCATCAACGCATCTTAGGATACATAGGAGAACTTCTATACTCAAAATACTGATTATAATCTATCTCACCCAAGTACAATCTCAAAAATAGAATCACAAACATATATAGATTATATCTACTACAGAGATATTATAAGAGAGTATTTAGCCCCGAGAGCTTCCTCCGAATTCATTTCCATCCCTAGAGAACAAATATTAGGTCGCCGAATGACAAGCAATCCTCGGACCAAAAATCGATCAACAAAACATAATAATAGTTGTGAATCAAATGAAGATGGAATTGTGATCCGGTAGATAAGAAAAAGATGTAAACCATCACAATTATAGAAGACTACAATTTCATACTCCAAGGTACAACTTTCGCTCAAGGGTTCTAGTCTTTGACAACAATCTTGTAGTAGTGATCAAATGTCATGAAAATCGGTGTCTTATTTTAGTCTGGCTCATGGGTTTCAATCGCAAGTTGTATCATACCAGGATAGTCCAAAGTCTAGTCTGGCTCTAGACAATATAATTATTTAGGTAAGATCCCTAGACATCATGATTATTTTGGTCAAGTTTTTGGACATTAAATTATTCAATTGAAGCTTCTGGATAAATTAATTGCTCAAGTAAAGTTTCCGTAGGGAGCCTCTAGGACGGCATGATAGCCTGGTGAGTCCGCAATTACATGACTAATCCTATTCAATATGAGTCTCATAAAAAGGTAATGTTTGCATGGCCATCTTAAAAGCGTCAACCAACTTAACCCAATGATCTATACATAGTATGCATGTGATAGCTAATATGTGACTCAAGAGATCTAGTAAGGTTCAAACCACTATGACTCCTCAGGTTGCAACAGTTTAAACTAAGTGTAGGTTCATGACAGAAGCAAGCTACACCTAGTACATAGTACCCATGCCCTAAGTATCTCTTATTATATTATTTAGAAAAACTTAACATTTGGGATAATGCTATTTGTCCCTCCAAACCATTCCTCCTTACGTGACAGCTGACATGGCAAATTTTAAAATTAAAATTAACATTAAAATTAATGTTAACAATAACATTAAAATTAATATTAACGTTAACCTTAGCAATAATATTAATATTAATATTAATATTAAATCATTGATTAATATTAATATTAACATTAACATGGAAAAAAAATTGGATAATTAATTTTTTGGGTTAAAATTTGCCATGTCAGATGACACAATATTATTTAACATGCCACGTCAGTTGCCACATAAGGAGGAATGGTTTGGAGGGGCAATTTGGAGGTACAAATAGCATTACTTTAACATTTGGGGATTATTGGATTTTTATCTGGTTGTTAAAAAAATTGTGAGGTGTTAGTCTATTTGTTACTCACTTTGGCCTATACCCAGGAGAACCTTTCCTCCTTTACTTTCTATAAGGTTTTGTCTTTGAAGGAGTTTGAAGATGAACATAGTCGTTTTCCTCTTATATATTTGTATTTACCTTCTTAGCAAAACTTTGCACACACAGAGAGAGAGAGAGAGAGAGAGAGAGAGAGAGAGAGAGAGAGAGAGAGAGAGGGTGATGTGTCATTACCTTTTCATGCTTGGATAAGGATGGTGATGGAATCAGGATTTATACCGTTGGGAAAAGCTTTATCAACAATCGTATGAGTCCGAAGTTGGTTTTCTCATGGCAACTACTTCATCTTGCCTCTTTCCCCGCCTGCTCCTAACTTTTCCTTAATTTTTAAATATTAGTTGTCAAGATCATTTTTATCTATTGTTAGGATTTAAATTTCGCTATATTTGTTTAACATAATTTACAACATATTTTGTATTTCGCATCTAGTTTTGGATTAGTTGTTGCTATATGGATTTTTTTTTTTCATATTCAGTAGTATTGAGATCTCTGTTTCTCTATCAAGGAAAATCAAAATGACATTAACTATTAGGAGAAGTTATACTGGAATTCCTTGCTCCTTTGGTTCCTTGCTCCGTTGGTTCCTCAAATGATAGAGATCATGTAACTCGTATTAGATCTTGGGAAGTAACCTAGGATAGTGAATAATACAGATCATCATGATAAATGGCATATCTAGAAGAAGGCTTTGTTAATTTTCTGTATCTCTATTTATGTTCCTACTTGATGGTTGACTCTCTAATAACTTCTAGTCCCTTATAACAATCATCTTTCTTTCTACTAGATGGTCAACTCTCTTATCAAGTAAGACCAATATCAAGTGCACACAAGATTCATAGCCCGTGTAACCAAAATTATAGTCCACGATACTAGACAATTGATGGAAACTTGAAATGGAACTAGCGGTCGCCAAGACAGGTAGAGTAAGTTAGCCAAGCCGCTTACTGATATGTGTGAGGTCTCAAGTTCGATCCTACTGGAACATTAAGGAGAAGAGAGGGGCTGAAATGGGTAGACCTATACCTTAAGTTTGATCGGGATAAGTTTTGATTCACCATCTACATTCCAAGACCTTGACAGTTCACAATCAAAGCATATGACAGATACCTAATATTTTTGTAGAAGATGGCTCACCATAGCCCTTATATGAAGGTAACAAATGCTCAATGAGCGATCCGCTTTGTTATCCAATTAAGCAAACCTAAAGAAAGGCAAGCTGCATGCAGTTCGGTTAAGGTGACAAAGTGACATTTACTTTGCACATTTTAACAAACACCTAGAATACAACCATCAAGGAGCCGTTTTTGGTATAATAGACTATTTTGTTTCAAACCAGGATCATCAAATGCTATGCAAGTGTGACTAATGGACAACCAACGCTCCTCAAAAGAAACAATGGGTTACTAACAAAACTAAAAAATGATACTCGCTGACACTTATCATATAGAACCATTTCTTTGGCAAAAGAAGATCACAGAACAAATAATGGGCCAGTAATATTCCTCAAAAACAAATAAGGGGTTACTAATCAAACTAAAGCACAAAAAGAAGGATATTCAATTACCATACACATTAAACCAAACATCTTAACTACAAACATCAAATAAATGATTCTGGATCTAAAATAAGAATTTATTTTGTATACAAAATTTCAATATCAATAGCAACCAATATGACCCAAGGAAACAAACAACGGGTCGCTAATCAAACTAAAATGAGCGACAATAAAATAAGACCTTCTTCGGCACACCAAGCACCTTAACTACAATGGCCTATAGAAGAATTTGTTCCGTACCAAAAAGATTGAATACTGATAGCAACCAATATATTCTGTAGGAACAAATAATGGGTTACTATCAAACAGAAAATGAGGACAGCAATAACAAAAAATGTGACCTTCTAAGGCAGTTATATCAAACACCATAACTACAACAATCAAACACCAATTTGGGTCCAGAATTAGAAATTAAACCTAAAATTATCCCAAAAAATACCGGATTTTCTTTCTTTCTTTTTTAAGATGCCCGGCGATACGCACGGAACTTTGCGCACGCTGCATTGCATGCCTTTTTGGGCCCACTGCCGCCAACTCCCACCATTTTTATAAATGGAAGGAATAATACGCCCCCTTAGGCTCAATCCACTGATCTGCCGCCACCCAGTCAGGGTCTTATGCCTCTCCCACCAAACACCTTAACTACACCAATCGACAATCACTCTTGTTTCCCTGCCCAGCAATCAAACACCGATACCAACCAACAATATCCACACACGCAAAATTAATGGGCTATTGGTCGAACTAATGAACGTTGTATCAAAAACCGTAGCTACAACTATGAAGAACCCATTTTGCTTAGTATCCAACAAATCAAACACCGGCAGCAACCAATATAACAATCCACGAAAAAAAAAATAACGGGTCACTAATCAAACTAAAAAAGTGATCCCTTCTCTTGCGCATTATATCAAACACCTTAGCTGCAACAATAAATAACCGATTTTGATCCACGCCCACCGACTCAAACATCATTAGCAACCAATACGTAAGTAATTAAACCACAGAAGGAAAAAAAAAAAAGGGAGGGAGGGAGGGAGAGAGCAGAGATGGGTACCGCTTGGAGAGCAGCGGAGGGGTTCCCCTGGTCGATGAGCTGCCGAGCGGCGGCGAGGAGGGACCTGATGCTGTCGTGGGCTTGGCTCGACGGAGCTGTTTCCTCCTCCATGGCCGCGTCCATTTCTCCTTTCTTTTTCGAGGAGTTTCTTCTTCTCCCTCTCTCTATATCGAGAAGAAGATGCTTCTAGTATGTTCATGAACTTAAAAACTTTTTTTTATGAACTTAAAAAAACTTTTTTTTTCCATACTTTTTGTCCCATGTGTGTGCTGTAAAGTTTTAATTTAGAAAAACGGAAATGTTCATATAAACTGAACTGTAACAACATAGTTTGTTAAATTTATCTAAGGACACCACCCTTTTTACTTGGGGCAGCCAAAAATAGTTTAAAAAAATTACAAATTTGTCATAAATTTTTTTTACTTGGAGCAGCCCAAGCTTTGGTATAAAATCTAACTTTTCTTATTTTTTTTCTCTTTCCTTCCTCTACTATTTTCTTCTCTCCCTCAACTCTTTTCTTCTCTTCCTCTCCATTTTAGGTTAGAACAAAACATAGCCAAAATTTTCCCCCAACCTAAATTTTGGGAAGATTGTTGGTGAAATATCTAGTAATAGTGTCAATGACTTCTCCCATTTATTGGTAAGTCATTGAATTAATATTTGTTTAATATTTTAAACATAAATTTCACATATAAAAGTTGAATTGTGTGTTTAATGTAGAAAAAAATTAAACATGGAACAACCGGGATCATCAAATATTGTATACTCTCTTCCCGCCACGTCCGAAGAACACTTTGATGCATCGGAAGCCCTCTTGGTAATTAAATTTTAACTTTTTATCGGGTGAAAAATCAGGTTGTGACACGGAGGACTGTCACCTCTCTGGCAGTCTCAATCATAGATTATGACTGCCAGAGAGGTGGCAGTCCGTCACATATGTAGGACTGCCAGCCCCCTCGCAGTCCTACTGTAGTGAAGGACTGCCACCTCTCTGGCAGTCCTAATCTATGGTCATATATTGACCTATTTGCTTTATGATGTTGTTTAGTTATATTAACTTTTAAGTTCTATTGTAGGAATTGAGATCTTCCGATTTTGCGGTACCTGCTCCAATAGGAGTCGATGTAGGCCATTTATTCTGGATAGATCTTTGGTTTGAAACAAGCGACGGTGCGGTACATTGGTGTCGAGAAGTTGGACGGTAAACAACATAATTCTAGTGATATCCAGATCGGCCCGAAATCGTCCGGGACAACAAACTGTGATGGTTAGCTGTAAAAGAGGTGGTGTGTTTAGAACGCACAAGAAAGACACAGTTTGGTACAAAAGAGCACTGGTCGAAGCCATCACTTGGACCACACCTTTCGTTGATCAGATCAACCATTGTAAGAAGTTGTTGAAGTTTGAGGAGCCAAGAGACTTACCTGCTGACCACTACGACGTCGAAATCGACTGAGTATGGATATATTTACAGTTTAACATTTTGTATATGGAGGACCACTTTTGTATACAGTGAAATATGAAGTCCACTAACCTATATGGAGTAAATTTTGTATACAATAAATTTCGCGTATTGGACTTACCCATATGGAGTACCACTTTTGTATACAGTGAAATATGAAGTTCAGTATGTTATATGTGTTTACATGTATGCTATCTGTGTTATATGTGTTTACATGTGTGCTATCTGTGTTATATGTGTTTACCTGTGTGCAAGTATGTATGGCAAAATATACCAATTTGTTAAAGTATCAAACTAAGTATTAGGACTGCCAGCAACCTGGCAGTCCTACATTTAAGTAGGACTGCCAGGGTGCTGGCAGTCCTAATTGAAACTTGCTGTGAAAGAGAGTTTCAATTAGGACTGCCAGCACCCATTTTATTTCCACATAAGTGTAGGACTGCCATGGTGCTTGCATTCCTAATTGAAACTCCATGTGACAGAGAGTTTCAATTTAAAACTGTCACGCCCCGCTCCCGTAGGAGCGATCGTCCTCGCTAAGGCGTGATGTCGCACGAGCCTAGATTGCGCTCGTGCAAGGCAGTTCCATAACGGCCGATTACAGCGGCGGCGACGGGGTCGTCGCACAGAAGTCCCAAGCAGAAATATTGAACAATGCAGCAGAAATTTAAAGGCAAAACACAAGTTATTCAAAAGAACTCTTTTCTCTCATTGTACAAGTCACTCTGTTCTCTCTCATCTCTTGATTACAATGCTTGAGCCATCGGAAGCTTCTGAAGGTAATGTCCATACATTATGTCCCGTATAAGTCTTGAGTTCGCGCGGCTGCACGCTTCGACTCGCCAAGGAATTCCGTGCCTCGACGCATCCAAGCGAGCTCCGCACCACGAGCTTCTACCTGTTCCTGCACATAGAAACTGTGTGGGTGTCAGTACTCAACTATACTGGTGGAGTGAGCTCCTCGCCCACCCATACAAAACTGACACGTTTATTTACTTTTGTGCAATACAAGTCCCTTTCGATTGTCTTTCTAATCTTGCCTTAGGATCAGTTTTAAGACTACGACGCTTGACCCAACCGATGTGCAACGACATGGTCGTGTTATAATGCCAACGTGTATTTCGATCGAGGCAGTGCCTCATCGCTTATGTACTTGACCGAACTTCAACTCGGGACGGCAGGGTCGTGCCATACTCTATTCGTGACTTCACATATTCGAGACAGTGCTTCGCCGAGGAGCAACTTATGCGAACTCGGCCGTGCCAAGACTTTCATTTAAACTCAAGTGCCTCTAGACCAATTCTTGTGCCAACGACGTCAAAGGGACGACTCGTGCAGGCCGTGCCTCTAGACCTTGCTTAGACTTGTTCGTGCGTCAAGATTGAGGTCGTGCCTCGCTATCAAGAATTATCCATGCTACCGCCTTGCGGCCTTCCTGTTCGACTTATAACCAACTTAGACAAGACTTGTGAAACATAGTGTCAATTTTCTGGACATCCTGACGCCAAGTATCATGCCAAGCACGGTGCCTATGCTGCAGCCCAATCTTAGGCGCGGACATTGTGTTACCGACTAGACCTGCATTCAAGTTCTAGACCCAATCCAAAGGCATACACGCGGTTTGCCGCTATTCTGCCGACCCATCTACATGAGTGGTCACTAGCAATGCCAAGCTATCTTGGATCTCGGCTCGGGGATATCGGACCATCCCTACACGGGTAGCTAGCCTGGAGGTGCCGAATCTCCCATGCGGTTATCCAACATCCTACTTTGAGCCGCAACTCGCTTCCCCCGGGCCGACCTAATTCCGGTACCCCGGCGATCACTCGAAAAGACTACACCTTGTCGACAAGTTGTCCAATGACCATGTAAGACTCAATTCGATCTATCAAGTCCTTCCTTAACCATGACCATGCTTTCCATCTTTCTATTGAGACTCCCAAGTAGCGGGACCGATCTCGTGTGCGAGACTTAGCGAGACTCCCAAGTAGCGGGATCGATCTCGCGTGCTTGCTTATCCAGACTTATCGAGACTCCCAAGTAGCGGGACTGATCTCGTGTTCGAGACTTATCGCGACGAGACTCCCAAGTAGCGGGACCGATCTTGTGTGCGAGACTTAGCGAGACTCCCAAGTAGCGGGACCGATCTTGCGTGAACGAGGCTTATCGAGACGAGACTCCCAAGTAGCGGGACCGATCTCGTGTGCGAGACTTATCATGACTTAGGGAGACTCCCAAGTAGCGGGACCGATCTCGCGTGAACGAGTCTTATCGAGACTCCCAAGTAGCGGGACCGATCTCGGCGACAACCAGTCGCATGGACTTTCTTTGTCCGTGGCATGCTTTTCACTAAACCGACCGTGGCTCGTGCCTTAGACAGACCTGGTTCTCTAGGCGACGCTATCGCTCAAGTCATATACTTTATACGGCGAGCCTTGTTCTCGAGGGACTACGCGACTTGACAACCGCAGATAGAGCAGGACAGTGCTAGAAATGGCTTAGACCGACCGGCATAACTTTGCCTAACTTATTTGCGGAACGACTTGACGAGCAAAGGCTACGCCAAGCTTCGCATCAAGGGAATGTGTCGTGCACGCGTTCGACTTGAACAACCAAGTTCTCGGGTGCCTAGACTTAAGTCACAAGCCGTGCAAGACGACTTAACTCACGGGACGTGCGAAGGCTATGCCAAGCCTTGGACGACGGAACCGTGCATGCTTTATTAAGCATTCATGCGGGCGACGCCTATGACTTAGGTCAATTCAAGCGTTGGGGCAAAACGATGGGACCGTGCATGCTTTATCAAGCATTCACGCGGGCGACGCCTATGACTTAGGCTTATTCGAGTGTCATGGCAACTTAGCAATTTAAGCCAACTTTCTTCTCCCAAGCCACGGAACGAAGGATTCGAGTGTCACTTTGAAAGCACGCTGAACACACTTCTAAGACGGCCGTGGGACCTTTTTCACGTTCTAGCATATATCGACCCGTCGAGATTATTCCCTTAGCTATGTGCACTCGTAGCTTTTATATTAGCCTACTTGTGCAAGTTGAAAACATGCGAGTTATTATGTGAAGGCTAAGATGAGGCAAGTTCACCGAAACTATCCCACCTGAACAAGGAGTCGCCTCGGCCGAGCGAGCCTTCGAATAGCCGTTGTAAGGCTAAGTCCGAACGCCGTCGGCATTTCGATTCCTCCGTTTGACTTTGCGGGACGGGACACTACAGAAACTCATCACAGAGACTTATAAATAGGACTGCTAGGACCCTGGTAGTCCTACACTTAAGTAGACCTACACTTAAGTAGGACTGCCAGGGTGCTGGCAGTCCTAATTGAAACTCTCTGTGACAGAGAGTTTCAATTTGAAACTCTCATCACAGAGAGTTTCAATTAGGACTGCCACACCCCTGACAGTCCTACTTTAGTGTAGGACTGCCAGGAGTGTGGCAGTCCTGATACTAAATCACAACTACATATCAAACACTTTACAAACACTCCTCAAGCTTGGCTGTCATACTCTTATTATTTTTCTTATTATTATTATTATTATTATTATTATTATTATTATTATTATTATTATTATTATTATTATTATTATTATCTTTTTGTTAAAAAAAGGGATAAAGGGGGAGCAGCCATGTGTCCCCATAGAACTCTTTGGAAGGGGTTAGGTGTCCCCTTTGTAATCATTTGAGGGGGGGACACCTCACAAACTCACTCCCCTTTTATAAATCAATAAACTCCTCTCTCTCTCTCCACTCACACACACAAAAAAAACACACACACACACACAAACCACCCCACCATCCCCGCCACCTGCTGCCGCCGTCCGCCGCCGCCAGCCGCTCGCCGCCGCCGCCAACCGCTCGCCGCCACCGCCGGCCACCTCTCCGGCCACTCCCCTTCACTCTTCATCCTTCTTCCTCCTCTTCCACTTCAAAAAAAAGGAGGAAAGAAAGAACCCTAGGTAAAATTTTCATCTTCTTCCCCCAATCTTTATTCTCCAATTCAAACCTAGGGTTAGAGTTGCTAACAAGGTTTGTATTTGTTATTGGGTTTAAACTAGGAAATTAGTGAAGAAGCTAGGTCAACTCTCAAACCCAAGGCAAGTCCTCTTGTTCCTCCTTCTTCTCCAAATTTTTTTTTATCTATGTTAATTTTGAATGATTAGGAATTCATTTTAAATTCTGAAATTATAAGTTATGATCATAAGAATTTTAAATGGTAGGATTTTGGTAGTTTGGAGGTTGGAACAATACTTGGAAGCAAGTCCTCTCCCTCTTTCCCTTTTCCTTGAGACCTACCTTATATTTTGCTCTAAGTTTCATAATGGAGTAAATTAGGAATTATTTCCATTTTTCTGATATATATATATATATATATATATATATATATATATATATATATATATATATATAATGGTTAAAATCCACCATGGAATATTGTAGCATGAATATAGAGATGAGCATGCATCTTTGACACAAATCAATGATATATATTGGACACAATGCAATACAATCTATATATATTAGACACACATAAATGGATACTTGGACACAAGATGATTTATATGAATATATAAATTGGGCACATAGGTTGCACTCAACACTTATGGCCACTTCAACTATAAATTTTCAAGTGATATCATGTGATTTCCATTTAAAGAATTATATATATATATATAAATATATATATATGGACACAACATGACACAATATGTGATACATTGAAGGATAACATGTACTGGACACGATACAATTGATATATGTAAAGGACACCTTGTGTAGGACACAACGCAAATATATAAGTATTGGACACGACACCAATGGATTCTTGGATACATGAGATATTTATACGCACTTTGATAATATATATATATATATGTAAATTCTTATTCATATATATATATATATATATATATATATATATATATATATATATATATATATATATATATATATATATATATATATATATATATATATATAACTCTCGGTATGATTTTAGGGGCTTAATCTACAGAAATTAAATTTTATATATATATATATATATATATATATATATATATATATATATATATGTACATGTCTTACGTTTTCTTACTTAAACACGTGTACACGAGAGTAGTTTTCGATATTAGCATAACTATTTAATTCTGTCCAAATTATTAAACCTATCGAAATAACACATGCACATGGAATTGATGCTTATATATATTTCTAATAATTTCATTTGGATACTTGGGATAGTGAACTACAAGTCGCTCAAATCAAAGAAATTGCTTGCCTAAATAAATTGCTTGCTTGCTTGCCAAATTGCCATGGTAAGAATTAAGCGTTTTATATATACATATGCTTGCTTGAGTTCCGGTGTTGAGAGTTACTCCACCGAAGGGGTCGGCGAACCCGATATATATTTGCGTGGTTCCGGTGTTGAGAGTTGCTCCACCGAAGGGGTCGGCGAACCCGAATTTTTTTTTTTTATATATTGTCTCTTGCAAAATTTTCGGAGTCTCTAAAACAAAGGAGACTCTGCCGAAATTTTTGAAAATTTCAAGAGAGAGGCAATTCCTGACTTTCGAAAAATATCGGATTCGTATTTAAGACCTAAAGTCATTTAGGAAAGATACTTAGGAAAACAACTAGGAAGCATTGGGCGGGGAAGAACAATCTGGATATTCCTAAATAGTCCCATAGCATAATAAAATTAAAAAGCTGATCAATAAATATCCTACTCATTCTTAAGGCCATGCGAATGGAGTTTGTGAGGCTTAGCTCACGTATTTCGTTTGCTCAAGGGAGGCAAACTAAGCCCAATGGAGGCTCCTGATTTCGTGCTTCAGATTATTGGCTCCTGAATTTCGTGCTTCAGATTATTACTCTATTACGACAGTAATATCGAATAGATGATTATTAAGCCCAAGAGAGGCTCCAAGCCGGATACTAAGCACCGTGCCGCCGAATTCACAGCCTGATCCCGGGTTAACGGAATTGTTGATGGGAAATCATTTAGATGAATATTCAGGGGTTGTTCTCCAATACTGCATTGCATGTTAGGTTTATTTCCTTTTAATATCATTAACTGCCATCACACCCATCTGGATAAGAGGAACAAGACACTCACACATTAATATATTGTTTCATATTAATACGACTACTTTATAAAAACTAATTGTCTCATTTTACTTCATATTTTTTTTGTTTTTTACCGTTCTTGGCCGAGGGCTTGCTTGTCGTTTCTAAACGACCTAGTATTTGTTCACTAGGGGAAGGAGAAGACAATCCTGCCGAGGCATTGCCACTGTACGTCGAGGAGTAGTGACCTGAAGACTTTCAGTTTATGACTAGTGCTGTCGTAGCTACTTTTGTAAATTATGTTTGTAATAAACCTGCAAGACAATGTACTGTTAGATAAGTTTCCTGTACTGTAATTACTATGTGTAATGCAATGTGAATTTTCTTGTATTTTCTATTTTGTTGAACTACGAACGACAATCGCAAATTTTGACGCGTAGCCTGGGGATGTGTCTGACGTCACCGTCCAAATCTGGAAAGCGGGACGTGACACGTCTTTAAGTGGTGGCCCATGCAGGTCAGCTAGAATAGGAAATCTAGGATAAAACATAGGTTCAGATAGGACGTAGGTTCTAGAATTATAAGGAGCACCTCGAGTCCAAACCACACCCTAGGAATCCTTGAGAAGGAAGTGTCAATAGTTAGTAGCATCGTGCAATGATTACCTTTCTTTTATCTAATCCAATTATTTTAATCTTAGTAAAGGGATACTGACCCAAGGAATTCTTGGTGTAGATCATGCCCCGATTCGCACCTTTTGCAAGACTAGGTAATGACAGCCACAGCCTGGACGAATATTATGCGTTTGTAAAGAAGATGTGGCGAGTGGCACCAAAAGGGATGATAGAGGCCTATGGGGTACATTACGAGTTGAAATATCCGGTGGTAACGGATATAGTGGATGAAAGAAGAGTATACTATAATACGGTGCATTACTATGTCCTGATCAAGGCAGAACCCACTGAAGGTCCAAAAACCGATCGTAACGATACTCTAGAAGAATGGAAGCAGACGTACCCAGAGGCAAAAATCCATAACATAAGGCGAATGTGGATTTAGATCCCCAGAATATGGATGATGTGTAAATGTAAAAGTGTAAATAAGTATTAGATCCCTAGTTATATAAAGGATGTGTGAATGTATGTTGTAAGGATGTAAAATAAGTATTAGATCTCCAATATGTATGTAATATATGTATGTATGTAGTTGGAATGTGATGTATGAATGTATGTAGTAGGAGCATATTGTGCTGCCAATAAATAAAATATGCTTTTCTTATATTCTTATATTCCTTGTAAGTACTTCTTACTTGAGAATGTTATGAATGTAGGTATGGACCTGTTTATGCCGAGTTTGGAGTGGGATGGAAGCGACTACACTCTGTACTTATACCAACGCTATGCAAGGATAATGTGGAACGCACCCGATTGGTACGACGTTCATGTCTACCAAGTGTTTTATGTAATCATGCGTCCCATTATCAGGGACATCGAGGACGGAGCTGAAGTATATTTTGAAAATACAACCTACTGCTTGTATGTCCGAGACCCAAACCGCATCTACATCGGACTACATGGCTATGAGGGTACACTAGACGACTTTGAAAGACTCCATCCAGAGGTCGAGATCCTCACTGAGGAAAGGATCCTCATCGAGGCCATAGCATAAGAAAAACCTAACCATGTATATATAGTGAAGAAGGAGGCCTTCTCTTTTGTCTGCTGTATGGTATTTTGGAAATCAGCAGATGTACATATGTATATAAGTAGGGATAGGTAGGGATAGAATAGATTACTATGTCACATTTTGGAAAAGTTGAGTGACATGGGTAGGCCAGGTGAGAAGAATGTAAACAAATGTAAAGTTGGGAGTAGAGACAACATTTTGTATTACTCTCATTATAATGAAATATATAAATATATGGTTTTGCTGTACGCCTTGTTATAAATAAACATTGTGAGTCACATATTCCCTGAGGATTGTGTCTTTTAATTTCAGGATATGGACAACCATGATCAATCAAACAATCCACCACCTCAAGCATCAATGACACCAACCGTGGCTGACATGTTCCGTTTGTTCCAGCAACTATTGGAATCCAATAGTCAGCAGGCCAATGTTGCCTATGCAACAAATACCACAATACTGGAACAAATGCAGAATTCTAACAATACCAAGGATAAAACCCTAAAGGAATTCAGGGACCTTAGGCCACCTAAGTTCAAGGAAACTGAAAATGCAATGGAAGCAGGTCAATAGCTGAGAACCATTGAAGGTCTGATGAAGGCTGCAAAAGTTAAACCCGAGGATATGGTACCAGCAATCCGCATCCAGCTGGAAGACATTGCTGGATACTGGTGGAGTGCCGAGTATCCAGAAGATTCTGACAAGGACATGTCATGGGCGAAATTTAAGAAAAAATTTGAAGAAAGATTCTATCCTAAATCAGCACGGATAGAATTAGAACGACAATTCAACTATCTAAAACAAGGGAGACGCACAATTGATGAGTACACTGCAGAATTTTCCAGGCTTAGTCGATTTGCCCCTAACATGATAGCGGATGAAGAAACAAAAATATTCAGGTTCGTAGAAGGGCTTGGGACCCAACTGAAAAGTAGGGTCGCATCTTATCGGTGCCAAACCTTTTCTGAGGCAACAGAAGCTGCTCGAGATCAAGAGAGGATACTAAAGGAAGAACAACCTTTTCGGTCATCGCAACCTAAGAGAACCTTTGAAGAAGGGGCACCCTCCAACAAGAATCACTGGCAGGGACCATCTAAGCGTCCTCAGAATGGCAACCCAGACAGATTCATTGTCTGCAACTACTGCCAGAAACCAGGACACAAGAAGGATGTATGTAAAAAATTATTGGGACTTTGTTTGAGATGTGGAGCGGGAGATCATCCAGTCAGTCAGTGCCCTCAGCTGCCTGCAATTGGAGCAACGACACGAGGATTCAATCAAGGGTATCGACCTCCGATTCAGGGGAATAAACCTCAATCAAGGATTCAGGCACCAACCTCACAGGCGGTTATGACTTATAGGAATCAGCAAAGGCCACCATATGCCCCTCAGGCATATCAGTTCCAACAAGCACAACGGGCGGCTCAAGCTCAAAATAATAATAAGAAGAAAAATAGACAAGGGCAAGCATTTATGATGGGGACTGAAGATGCCAATATCCCGGGAGAAGTTGTTTCAGGTACGATTCTAGTTTCTGCATATCCAGCATCAGTATTGTTTGATTCCTGGGCTACCCATTCATTTATAGCATCTTCTTTTATATCGCAACGTGAAATAGAATCCCAACCTCTGCCTAAATCACTAAAGGTTCTCACCGGTAACGGAGTGGTAGAAGTCAACCGCGTATGTAGTAAATATCCCATAAAGTTGGGTGGAGGAGCTTTTCGAACTCGGTTACTTGTTTTCCCGACAAGCAATTACGATGTGATACTAGGCATGGATTGGCTAACCGCAACACTAGCCAATATAGATTGCGGTCAAGGGAAGGTTACATTTCAACTTCCCGACGGAGAGTCTTATTAATTTGTGCGAGACCAAAATGAATTCAATATGGAAGAACTAGAGAAGTTTGAATTACCAATTCAAGCAATGTTGCAAGAATCGGTAGAGCAATCATTCCCAAGGATAGTGGAAGAATTTAAAGATGTATTCCCATAAGAATTGCCAGGGCTACCCCCAGATAGAGCTGTAGAATTCTCTATAGATCTAATCCCAGGAGCAGCTCCCATAGCCAAGAAAATATATCCAATGAACAAAGATGAATTAGCTGAGTTGAATAAACAAATAAAGGAATTGTTAGCAAAAGGATTTATTCAACCCAGCGCGTCGCCTTGGAGTGCACCAGTATTGTTTGTGAAAAAGAAGGATGGTACCCTACGACTGGTAATTGATTATAGGGCTTTGAATGAGGTCACCATCAAGAATAAGTATCCTCTACCTAGAATTGATCAACTATTCGACCAGTTAGGAGAGGCAAGAGTATTCTAAAAAATTGATCTAAGGTCCGGATATCATCAAGTGAAGGTAAAGAAGGAAGACGTCCCTAAGACTGCATTTAGAACTCGATATGGGCTTTACGAATTCTTAGTTATGCCATTCGGGTTAACAAATGCACCTGCCATATTTATGGACCTGATGAATCGAATATTCTACCAATATCTGGATAAATTCGTGATTGTATTCATTGACAATATTCTTATATACTCCAAAAGTGAAGAGGAACATGAAAAACACTTGAGGATTGTATTACAAACGTTGTGGGAAGAACAATTATATGCCAAGCTTAATAAATGTGAATTTTGGCTGGACCAAATATCCTTTTTAGGGTATATTATCAACGGAGAAGGCATCTCGGTAGACCCGAGGAAGGTGGAAGCAGTTAATTCTTGGCCAACGCCTAAGTCCGTAGCAGAAATCAGAAGTTTCTTAGGACTAGCTGGTTACTACCGAAGATTTGTCGAAAATTTTTCAAGAATCGCAGAACCTTTAACCCGTCTTACCCGAAAAGAAGAAAAGTTTAATTGGACAGAGAAATGTCAAATGGCATTTGACGAATTGAAGCAAAGATTAATTTCGGCCCCAATACTGGCATTGCCATCTGGTTCGGGTGGATATGAGATATATAGTGATGCATCAGGTAAGGGTCTGGGATGTGTACTGATGCAACACGGGAGAGTCACAGCCGATGCATCCCGACAATTAAAGATACATGAAAGGAATTATCCAACTCACGATCTCGAACTTGCGGCTGCGGTATTCGCACTCAAGTTATGGAGGCATTATTTACATGGAGAGAGAATCAAAATATATACAGACCACAAAAGTTTGAAATATGTCTTCACACAGAAGGAGATCAATATGAGACAAAGAAGATGGTTGGAGTTACTGAAGGACTTCGATATGGAACTGGAATATCACCCGGGCAAGGCTAATAAAGTGGCTGATGCTCTAAGCAGAAGACCTGAAGCCTTCTTTATGAATACACCCAAGGAGATCCTTGAGGATTTAAGAAAAATGGGAATTGAAGTGATATGCCCGATAACGAAAGGAATGTGGCAAAACTTACAAGTGCAATCCTCCTTAATAGATAGAATTAAAGAGGCTCAACAAAATGACTCAAAACTTCAGAAGATTTGGAAACAAACAGAAGCAGGACTCCAGACCGGGATAAGGAAGCATCCGGACGGATCATTAAGATTCGGAGATCGATTATGTGTGCCCAGTGAAGATTTAAGAACAGAGGTTATGTCAGAGGCTCACAACTCACAATATTCTATTTATCCGGACAGCACTAAAATTTATAAAGATTTGAGACAAACATTTTGGTGGCACGGGATGAAAGGAGAAGTCGCCAGATTTGTATCCAGATGTCTCGTCTGTCAGCAAGTGAAAGCAGAACATCAAAGGACAGCAGGACTTCTTCAACCTTTGCCCATACCCGAATGGAAGTGGGAGCATCTCAAAATGGACTTTGTGACAGGACTGCCTAGGACCCAAAGGGGTAATAATGCTATTTGGGTCATTATAGATAGACTTACGAAGTCCGCTCGTTTTTTTCCCTTTCGAGTTGGACAGTCGACAGAGGCACTGGCAGAATTGTACATGAAACAGATTGTCAGTCAACATGGAGTGCCAGTGAGTATAGTATCGGATAGAGATACCAGATTCACTTCACATTTTTGGAAAAGTTTGCAAGAAAATCTTGGCATTCAGCTGAAGTATAGCTCCGCCTACCATCCCCAAACAGACGGCCAGTCGGAAAGGACCATTCAGACCCTAGAAGACATGCTGAGAGCTTGTACTTTAGATTTTGGAGGAGCGTGGGATGATCATCTACATTTGGTAGAATTTTCATATAATAACAGTTACCATGTAACGCCCCAGTCCCAAATACTTGGGACCAGATACGTATCATGCCAGCTGCATACATACGAAGCACACTACAATATATGAAAACCTTGTATGTATACATAAGCTGTCAAATGTAGTAATCCAAGACGACTAAATCTCATCCATAATAAAAAGAATAATGGTATAAAATCAACTTGAATATTTATGGTACAATCATTGGGCGGAGACAAAGTCCACTACCAACTATCAAAAGGAGATAAAGTATACAAGAAAATGATCCATGAAAGTATCAAGACGAACCAAGAGCGATCATCTTCGAAGAAATGGAGACGACCACAATCTTGGCTAGACCACCTGCAGTAAACCATGAAAGCACACACCTGGAGAGATAACCAGGTCCTCAGAGGGACGTAACAAGACACATAATATCATGCCATAACTGAATAGTAAGAGCTCAATAGAAAATATATATGCACAAAGGTTCCTAACCATTCTATGTGATATGCACTTTGAGGACAACGTTCTACGCAGGGGCTGTAACGGATTCACGCAAGCAAGTAATAGAGAGTGGCCAGCAAGTAGCGCTCATCCGAGACGCTATCGACCTGGGCAGAAGGTAGTGCTCATGAGAGTCACCCTCGGCCCAAAATATGTGTAAAAATAAAATGTAGCCCCTACGCTAATAACTGTCCCCTCCCCCCAATGATACTATACATGTGTCGACTCCACGACACTGTTTAATCCTTAATAACTGCCAAGTCTTCTACACAAATCTATTAGCAGTTATATCCTAACGCACGGCCTGTACGCGCCAATGATCAGTCAGCACGTAAGTCCGCATCTATATGCGACTCGCAACTCACACATAATCCGTGGCACATCGTGACAGTTTATGAGATGCACTAAACCTACGGTGGTCCCTTAACTCTAAGCCAATTGCATAAAATATAATAATTTGCATATATATAATTTTGAAAGAACAACATAAAGAAAAAGCATGCATGATATTGAGCAAGAATTTAAACAGTAAAGGCAAGGTGTCTTGCCTGAGGTTATGTGCAAAAGGGAATAATCCAGTAGCTCGAACAGACCAATAGATAAAGCAAGAAAAGTCAAATGTCGCAGATGACTCCGGATGCTGCAACAAACATCACGAACGAGTTTGGAATATAAGATATGCCTAGGAAACGCCTGTCCAAAAGTTAAATTCTGGAACAGGGACAAAATCGTAATTTCGGATCAAAACGATGTCCGCCGTTGGATCCGCTTTGCACCGAAATACGTGCCAATATCTACGGTCTCTAAAGTCGTCAAACTACATGTCCACAAATTTGTTTTGATGAGGTGAACCCAACGGTATGTCCAATTTTGGATTCCGGTGGGCTGTGCACAAAATCGTCCGTTGAGTGGAATTATGGGTCCGCCAAAATAGCGTTCCGATCAACGGTCTCAGAATCGGACCAAACTTGGCTCACAGGACCAGAAAAATATTTTGAGTCCAATGGCGCAAGTTTTATCGCGATATGATGAGTGTGCACAAAGTTGTGACTTAATTTGCAAAGGGTCGATACGGGGGTATCTCGACGGATACGCACTGATTTCGTCGCGCTCGTGCAACAAAATCGGGTTCCGTCAGTTCCCACATGTCGACAACATCCATATGCACCTTGCGATGCGTATAGTGCACGACCATGTCGCCCGGTTTGTCGGGGCGCACGCCGTATCGGGTGTTTTTCCACTTTTCGAAAACAGAATTTACAATTTTTCATGAAACTTTAACAATGTGTAACTTTCTACATACTAGATGAAATGTGAATCCAAAAGGTGCGTTATAATCTCGGTTAGGTTGTCTTTGACTGATTTCAATTAGTTTTTACGAAACCCTATTGTACAGAAAGAAAAGTGGCCGACAAGTTGGTGTTTTACAACAGTTTTTAATAATTCAGAAAAGTGGTTTTTCTCCAACTTTGCCTCGATTTTTCGAGCAAGTTGGATGACCATGTCGAAGTCCACCAAGGGTATCTCGAAGAGGGTCAAGTCTACTTTTCAGAAAATCTTACGGATCGAAAATCGGTGCTACGAGTAAAAAGTTACGTCGCCGGGAAGTAAGGTACCTTGAGTGGGAAAACTGCTCCGTGGATGACGAAGGGCTGACTTTCGACGCTCCGTTCGTCGCACACAAAACTCCGTCGCTGGTGAAATCAACTCCTAGGTGAAGAGGGTATGTTCTGCTAAAATTTTCGTTTTGGGAGTCTAGGGTTTTGAGGTCTGTGGTGGAAGTTATATATAAAACCAATTGGTTGAAAAACCTAATACTATTACTACTACTAATAAGCCAATTAGGCTTTACTCACGGGTCTACAGCAGCTTGCTGCTTAGGAGTGAAGGGAGGGGCCCGCCCACTTTATGTGGGTGGGTTGGCTTTGTTTTTTTTTTTTTTTCCTTTTCTTTTTCTTTTTTGTTCTTTTTTTTTTTCTTTTCTTTTTCTTATCTTTAAAACTTTTATATATATAACTATATATATCCAAAAATCTATCTAAATCCAAATAACGCTTTTAAATGTCACATATCCAAATATTTAATATATTAAATATATCTACATATATATATAAATTCCATTCACAATAAACCAACTCAACATATTAATAATAATATTTAAATAGAATAAACATGTTTAATAAATCTCCAAAATAACTTCAATAATAATAAATTAATAAAATTGTTCCAATGGGTGCACTTATACCGCACATCCTTTTTCGGGTCCACAAAATATACTATTTTGTAAAATATTATTTAAATAATAAAATACCAATAATTGCACAAATAATTAAATGATTTAAAATTTGTACATGAAATTCTAAAATAATTTAGAAATTATTTTTACGTACATAAAATATGTCTACATGGCCACTTTGGTCCCACCACATGCCTGCTTGGGCTTAAATTTGGTTCGGACCCAGTTCAGGCTGGTTTGGACAAACCGGGCCATCTAAAAACCAATATATAAAATAATATTTAATTAAAATACTATAAATAACTCAACTCACAATTTGGTCTGGTTTTCCTAGTTTGGACATTACCATGGCTAGGCTTCCCCCGGCATGGCTAGTACACTAGTCAAGGCTCACTGCTACATCTTCCGTGCCAAAATTCATGGTAGTCTGGTACTCCAAAACTCAACAATGGCTAAGGTCATTTCTAAAAAAATCATAAATTGCATAAATTCATTTTTAAATCTAATAAATAATAAAAATAATAAAAATAATAATTAAAAAAATAGGGATTTTATATCCTACCCAACTTACAAGAATTTCGTCCTCGAAATTTAGGAACAATAGGGTAGATGAGGTTGAGGGGTAGAAGGAGTAGTTTAATGCGAGGATATGGCCATATGACTAAAGTGATACCTTGGGTCCATTTCTCAAGTACAGTGCATTGTCTCTCTAAAATAAGTAAAAGACAAGAACAATAAAGGGTTTAAGACGATGCTATTAAGTACCATACGTGGTTCATAGACGACGAAAATAATTCAAAAGAGAATTGCTGTCACGCCCCAGAACCAGAATACTGGAGAGCGGGGGCAGACATAGCCAGCTACGTATATTGAAATAGAGTACATCTCAACTATACGGTCATGGCTGTCTAGATATGAGGGTTTACTACAAGCCAGCAGTCTCTTAAGGTCAAGCCTATTGTCTCAATCTCAAGCAATTAACAGAGTTACAAGATATTAGAGCATCAAATATATATATATAAGGTGTCCCAAATATTACATATTGGATGATCATGAAGCTAGTCGTACAAAATGATAGGACTAGCAAGAGTTCAGTCATACATGATCAACCCTAGGATTTGTTAATCATGTTTACAGCCCGTAGGCAGACGGTAAGTAAATGTGCATCGAGCTAACAGGTGCTCGTCGGCTAAACGCCTCAAAAGAATAAATTTACATATAAGTGGGTAAAACAAAAAGGGAAAACCCACTCGTAGCCCCGGTTCCGTCTAGTGTTCACCATTGGGCTGGAAGCTTGGTAGATCCTCGGGAGCTGCTCCGAAATCTGGCCACACAAAACCAGCTGGGTCAAACCCCAGAAAGAGCAAGTGCCACAAGGAGGCCACAAATAAGAACAAAAGCCAGCATATCAGAACATAAGAATAAAAGAAGGTACAAGTAGTGTCACGACCCGGTCCCCAAATACTTGGGTCGAATCGGATCATGCCCAGCCTGCACCGTTGATGAGACGGCGGCAGTAAGCTGTAATCCATATTGCAGGTCATTTCAACAACAAACTTGAATTTAAAAGTTGCCACAACATTTAATTTACGATAATAAAAACTTGTCTTTCAATACAAAGTTCATAAACTGGAAATAAAGAAACAACTAAACTCTCAACTAATGTAACATCTATGGAGACGCCACAACATCATCATCAGCTGGAAGTACCGCCGGGTACAAGTCAGGATCAAAATAGCTATTGATCATCATCTCCAGATCCTCAGTAATACCTAAAATGTTGTCTCCAGTCAGGAGGGAGCAAAGTACAATTCATGCAAATTTTAACAATTAAAATGACAATTTATAACATGCATTTTTAAACAGTTTAAAAATGAACAATTTTGAAATAGTACAGTACAGTGATATGAATAGGTAAAGAATATGACCGGTTTGGGTACATTTGTATCCTAGCGATACGGTATGGCTTATCCCCGTGTGAGAGAGGGGTAAGCTAACACATTCATTATCCTAAGTTTGGATTTGGTCATATCCAGTACACTATTCCCCCAGTCCCCAACAATACGATCAATGCTCCCGAAGGAGTTCGTGTGTAACAGTGGTTTAAACTTGCAATGAAACAATTGTGAAAATAATTGTAAAATCTACATAAATGTACTTGCCTTAATTGTTCAGACTGGAAAGGATCGGTACTTCGGAATGGAAAATCAGGATCTTCTTCGAAATCCTACATTCGGAAACCTGACTCAGAAACCATGTCACCAATGGCTAACTAAGCTAGTTGAAATATCTAATTTGTCTCCTAGTCCATTTTAGTCTTTTAGTTACTAACACATCAAAACACATTTACTAGCACGTCATAATTAAAGAAAATCAATTTTATATTTAATTCCAGAAAAATTGTATTTATTAAGTTATTCGAAAAACTTGGTATTTTTATTATTATGTATAAAAATACATTTTTCTTTAAATAAGAAAGAACATGAATTTTCTATAGAATAATAATAATAATAATATTAATTTGCTACGCAAATTAGCCAACCATAAATAAAAATAAAATTCTATACTACGTTATTACAACCCACAGATAGTTAAATACAAACTGGCTTATGCCTTTACAACCCATGAATTAAAATAAGAAAGAAATTGGTTAGTAATGTAAACTGCCTAGAATTGAAATAAATAAATTTAATAAAATAATATAATTTATTATGAGTTTCAGAATTTGGTCCAGTCATCATGTTCAGCTACTCTGCCTCAACGTCCGGTCGTACCGGTGCGTTTGCATTTCGCTGGGGCCCAGTGACCAATGTGGTCGTCGCCCAAAAATATTAATAAAATAATATTTTACCGAAAATTTATTTTGAAAATCATTTAATAATTTTCCCGAAAATTTCGGCAGCATTCCCTCTGTTTTCGGTCAACCCAAAAACTGGGAAACGCTTCCGATACCTGCAAAATAATCCCAAAAACTCCAATTTATTTTATCCCACAAAAATTACTTTCAAAATCTCATTTCAGCACATAATCTCAACAAAAACCTAATTCCAGCAACTCAGTTTTGAATAAAGCTCAAAGAGCATTCTCCACAGCATAATATTTAAACTCAAACCGAGCCAAGGAAAAGAATCCACAAAGCTAACAAAACATATAGCAACAGAAGACAACCAAAGTATCAAACCATGGAATATAGAAAAATTCCACAGTACTTCCCGAAAATCCGAATACGGGTGATTTCCGAATTTCCTTCGGAAACTCCGAGAATTAGCCTACGAATAGGAAAACCCAGGGAATTAATCATTCTCCAGAGTTCCTTTCGAAAAGGTTCTCAGACACCCGATTTTCCGAAATTCCGAAAACTGAAATTGCAACGTAGAATTTACGTCGTCGAAAAACCGAAATCCTGCTGGATTCGGGGACCAGAATATCATCACAGACATAAAAGAAAATAACGGTCAGAAAATACCGAAGCTCGGAACGGAAACGGGTCGAAACGAACGGCACGTCAGGAACCCGAAATGGACAAAGCCACCAGAAACGCCGACGACAGCAGGTCGCCGAGGGTCAGACGCCGGCCAGGGAACGGCGGCGGGGTCGCGGGAAAAAGTCACGCGAGTTCGCCGGAGAGCGCCGATCGGGTCGAGCGGCCACGGGAAAAGCGCTGGAGTCGGGTGCAGCCCGGAGAGGGGTGGATCGACCACGGGAACGCCGGAATACTACACCGGAGAACTTGGGAACTAGGGATTTGGAAAAAATTGGTGTGGGGAAGATTGGGAAAAGAGGAGGGTTTAAATAGGGAAAGAACTTGGGGTTACCGGACTTGGGGAGGCGAAGGGGCGGCCAGCCATTGATGGCGCCGGCGGTGGGAAACCCGACGGTCGTCGGTTTCGATCGGAAAGGAGACCGAGAGTCCGTCGGTTTGGAAAAAAAAAAAATGAAAGGTTAAGAAACAAAAGGAAAGTTTCCATCAGAACAAATGAATGAATGCCTCTATCATTCACATTAAAAAATTTTACTTAATGGTAATGGGTAGTTGGGTTTTAAATCCAATAAGGTATGGGCCAAAACTATGGGCTCAACTATTTGGGCTCTCTTAATGGGCCAAGTTAAATTGATAAGTTAAGAATTGATTTCTTTATAAAATATATATATAGGTTATGACAAGCTTTGGTTTTTAAAAATAAATGCTTTTTAAAAAAAAAAACTTGTTTTTAGGCTAGAAAATTTTAGACAATTAAAATATAATATTATTTAGAAAATTTCTTGTACAATAAAATATTTTATGTTAACACTCGAGTTCGAGTCTGGGCTGATATGCCAAAATCTAAGTTTAACTATTTTCCTTGAAAATAATTTTATACTTAAATAAATATTATCAATTTCATTTAACATTACTCTAAAAATTTTTATGGCTAACAATAATCTAAAAAAAAAAAATTATTTTGCAGATAAAATTTAGATTTAAAAATATAGAAATGCATATTAGAAAGTACGGGTTTCACAACCTTCCCTCCTTAAGAAATTTCGTCCTCGAAATTTAAAGACAGGTAGGACAGGATTCCCACAATTCAATTAGACACGAGTATGGTGTTCAGGTTCAAACAATAAGAATTTTTAAAGGTAATCATGGATGAGACAATTTAGGGACAAAATAAAATATAAAGCGAACCAAAGTGTATGAGGTTGATCAGACCATCATTGCACCGGTTCTGATTAGACAATATATTAATGGAGGCCTCCAATAAGATAATGTCATGATCAAGCTTGAAAAAGGAATAGCTCGCAAAACTAGGCTAACAAGCATAATGTCAAATTTGAAAATGAAACAGATGAGTATGGAAAGAAATAGGAATAATGATTCAACTTTGCCTGATCTTCATCTCACCTCTGACTATGCTTGTTACTGGTTTCTCTGACACTGCCTTCTTCTACAAATTCCAGTGGTTGACAACTGTTGTCTGCCCAGTGCTTCTGTCTATCATAGCTTGTCTCTGATCATCTTCACTTCCTCTGCTGCGCCAGTTACTCTCTCTGGATCTAACAGTATTCTTTCTTCTACATCGTCCTATGCAAGTTATGTACGAAAACTACATCCAAAACTTCAATGATGTTGTACTGATGATAACTGGGTATTTATTGTAAGAAAACTCTACCAAAGATAATTGATCTTTCCAAGATCCTCCAGATTCCAGGAGGCAAGATTCTTCAGCATGTCTTCAAACGTCTAGATTGACTTCTTTGATTGTCTGTCAGTTGGAACTTCATGAATCCGGTAGATGTGTCTCTTGCACATTGCCGCCAACTCTTTCGTGAATAAAGCAACTTCATAATGAACTGACTTGGTCAGTCAGTCCACAAAATCCAATTGATGATCTTCCCTCCTTAGGAACAAAGTAATCCTAACACAAGGTCCATTTATGTGTTCCTACTTCTACTCCGAAATATCCAGCGTCTGCAGGAATCTTGCTAATTTCCACATGTTGACAGAATACCTAACCTCATTCTTGGAATTTGTCCTTCTTCATTACATAACACCATTTAATGGTACACACATCCCGATACATCTGGTTAGAGTGTGTGGGATACTGCGCTTCTTAGTTCACCAGAAGGTATACAACCTCGTACCATTCTTCAAAAGTTCCATCGTTGGCAATAAAGAAACTCCCAAATGTTCCTGCCAACACTTGATCTCTAAGTTTACAAGTGCCTTGTTTTGAAACTGCGTCTTCTTGACTTTGTTCTTCAGACTCAAGCTCACTTGCAGCTTTATTGACACTGAATCAGCATCTAGTTCCATCCTTCTATCTTCAGACAGTATGCTCTCCAGCCCAACTTCCTGATGTCTAGGTGCCGCTTCTTGGTCAAACCATCGATATCAGCTTCAATCGTCTTCGTTTACCCAATATTCCGCTCTTTCTGAGTAGAAATATATTTCAGACTTTTATAGTCCGTATATAATTTTACTCCCTTTCCATAATAATTCCATAGCCTTAAAGCAAGGATACTTACAACAAGTTCCGAATTATGTGTGGGATAGTTCTTCTCATGAGTCCGTAATTGCCTAGATATGTAGACAATTATTTTCCCATGTTGTTGAAGAATACAACCCAGTCTTTTTCCTGAGACATCTCTGTAGATGGTGAAACCACCGGATCCTGCGGGTAGCGCAAAGATTGGTAAGCCTCTTCTACAGCTTCTTAAATGCGTCCAGACAAACTCTTCATTCTTTCGAGTCAGCTTCATCATCGACTCAGCAATCTTGGCGAATTCCTACACAGATTCCAGTAGTATCCCATCAAGTCCAAGAAACCATTGAACTTAGATATACGACTTCTCCACAGCGGCTATCTATCTAGAGTCTATCAAATTTTCTTCTCTTGTGACATTATGGCAAAAAAAACCACATTGTCTAAGAAAATTCATGTCTTGATAGCTTACCAAAAACTTCTTCAAAGTTCCTAGAAATTTCTCAGATGCTCTTCATGTTCTTCTTCAGTCCTTGAGTATATCAGATTTTTGTTATCTAAAGAAAAGACAACAAACTGATTCAATTACTCATAAAAAGACTCTGTTCATGAGATTCATGAACACAACATGAGTATTCATCATTCCAAGAGACATGATCCAAAAATTCAACTACCAGTATTTGGTGTTGAATGTCGTCTTGAGAATGTACTCCTTCATGATCTTAATCTGATGGTAGTCAGTTCTTAAGTTAAACTCCGAAAACCCTTAAGTTCACTCAACTTGGATAGATCATCAGTCGAAAAAAAAAAAAAAAAAAAAATAATTCTTCAGTGCCCTGATAGTCTACTCTCATCCATATTGTTTTATCCTTCTTGGATACAAACAAAACTGATGCTTCTTAGAGTGAAGCTCCGTCTTATATGAAACCCAACACCTTTAGTCCATTGATCTAATCCTTCATTTCCTTGGCTTCCTTCAGGTCGATTCTATAGTATCACTTAGTCATAGGGAAGGAGCTAGGTACTAGGTTAATGGAATATTTCTATGCATAGGGTAATCCAGAAACTATTAGGGAAAACTTCTATCATGAAGATGTAACTAAGATTTTTATTCATATAAGAGAATTACAACAAAACTCTCATAATTGATCTAGGGACATCTTGTTACAGCTTCTTAATAGATAATATTACTCAGCAGTCCTAAGTACTATTCTTCATGGTTCTGGTTCTTGCTTGGGCATCTCCATTTTCTTCCTCTTCTATGATCCTTGATTCTGCTTCATCCCTTCCTATGGTCTGTTGGATAGAGTCCTGAGGTTGTGGCATAATAGACGCTCCGATACGATGATAAGATAAGAGGCAGTCCTTAACTTGATGTTCAGCAGATCCACACACCAAACATTGCCTTAATCTCTTGCGACAAATGTTGGCTTGGTGACCAGGTCTCTTACAGTAGGCACAAGCCAAAAGCTTCTTGCAATATGGTTGTCG
Source organism: Iris pallida (assembly GCA_029216955.1). NCBI lineage: Eukaryota > Viridiplantae > Streptophyta > Magnoliopsida > Asparagales > Iridaceae > Iris > Iris pallida. The sequence goes on from JANAVB010018993.1 coordinate 14,342,814, forward strand.
GACAGGGCCCAAATATCTTCTATTCTTATGGGTATCCCTCCTAGGACGAGGTTCCGCTCCAACTTGGTTTAAAATGGCTAAGGTTGCATCGTTGATATTCTTCATGACTTCTCTCGAGATATCCATCTGTTCAGCTTGAATCTTCTGATACTCTAGGATTTCTTGAAATAAAGCAACCATCTGAGAGGTGTTCTCTGGTACTGGTGAAGCAACATGAGTGGGTTCTTCCTCAAAGAAAAATAACCCAGTTAGAGGAGAGGTAGGATTTGCCAGTGTGGGGAAAACTTCACTGGATGATTGGTGAGGATGATTAATCAGCTGGTTGGGTGAAAAGCTCTGACTTGACTGAAGAGGCGGGGTTCGATCCGGAGATAATACCACATCGCCAGCAGAGTTGGTTTTGTCAGTGGTCATTCTCTGGAAGGTTTAGGATGCAAGCATAAGCAAGGTAACCTACCAGTCTATAATAAAAATATTTATCATATATAAATCGGTCCTATGTTGTGGCAATTTTGATGTTCTAGTGTTCCTAATTGTTTCTAGTTTTCCTAAATTGTTGATTTAGTTGACCTGCATGGGCCACCACTAAAAATATGTCACGACCCGGTCCCCAAATACTTGGGTCGAATCGGATCATGCCCAGCCTGCACCGTTGATGAGACGGCGGCAGTAAGCTGTAATCCATATTGCAGGTCATTTCAACAACAAACTTGAATTTAAAAGTTGCCACAACATTTAATTTACGATAATAAAAACTTGTCTTTCAATACAAAGTTCATAAACTGGAAATAAAGAAACAACTAAACTCTCAACTAATGTAACATCTATGGAGACGCCACAACATCATCATCAGCTGGAAGTACCGCCGGGTACAAGTCAGGATCAAAATAGCTATTGATCATCATCTCCAGATCCTCAGTAATACCTAAAATGTTGTCTCCAGTCAGGAGGGAGCAAAGTACAATTCATGCAAATTTTAACAATTAAAATGACAATTTATAACATGCATTTTTAAACAGTTTGAAAATGAACAATTTTGAAATAGTACAGTACAGTGATATGAATAGGTAAAGAATATGACCGGTTTGGGTACATTTGTATCCTAGCGATACGGTATGGCTTATCCCCGTGTGAGAGAGGGGTAAGCTAACACATTCATTATCCTAAGTTTGGATTTGGTCATATCCAGTACACTATTCCCCCAGTCCCCAACAATACGATCAATGCTCCCGAAGGAGTTCGTGTGTAACAGTGGTTTAAACTTGCAATGAAACAATTGTGAAAATAATTGTAAAATCTACATAAATGTACTTGCCTTAATTGTTCAGACTGGAAAGGATCGGTACTTCGGAATGGAAAATCAGGATCTTCTTCGAAATCCTACATTCGGAAACCTGACTCAGAAACCATGTCACCAATGGCTAACTAAGCTAGTTGAAATATCTAATTTGTCTCCTAGTCCATTTTAGTCTTTTAGTTACTAACACATCAAAACACATTTACTAGCACGTCATAATTAAAGAAAATCAATTTTATATTTAATTCCAGAAAAATTGTATTTATTAAGTTATTCGAAAAACTTGGTATTTTTATTATTATGTATAAAAATACATTTTTCTTTAAATAAGAAAGAACATGAATTTTCTATAGAATAATAATAATAATAATATTAATTTGCTACGCAAATTAGCCAACCATAAATAAAAATAAAATTCTATACTACGTTATTACAACCCACAGATAGTTAAATACAAACTGGCTTATGCCTTTACAACCCATGAATTAAAATAAGAAAGAAATTGGTTAGTAATGTAAACTGCCTAGAATTGAAATAAATAAATTTAATAAAATAATATAATTTATTATGAGTTTCAGAATTTGGTCCAGTCATCATGTTCAGCTACTCTGCCTCAACGTCCGGTCGTACCGGTGCGTTTGCATTTCGCTGGGGCCCAGTGACCAATGTGGTCGTCGCCCAAAAATATTAATAAAATAATATTTTACCGAAAATTTATTTTGAAAATCATTTAATAATTTTCCCGGAAATTTCGGCAGCATTCCCTCTGTTTTCGGTCAACCCAAAAACTGGGAAACGCTTCCGATACCTGCAAAATAATCCCAAAAACTCCAATTTATTTTATCCCACAAAAATTACTTTCAAAATCTCATTTCAGCACATAATCTCAACAAAAACCTAATTCCAGCAACTCAGTTTTGAATAAAGCTCAAAGAGCATTCTCCACAGCATAATATTTAAACTCAAACCGAGCCAAGGAAAAGAATCCACAAAGCTAACAAAACATATAGCAACAGAAGACAACCAAAGTATCAAACCATGGAATATAGAAAAATTCCACAGTACTTCCCGAAAATCCGAATACGGGTAATTTCCGAATTTCCTTCGGAAACTCCGAGAATTAGCCTACGAATAGGAAAACCCAGGGAATTAATCATTCTCCAGAGTTCCTTTCGAAAAGGTTCTCAGACACCCGATTTTCCGAAATTCCGAAAACTGAAATTGCAACGTAGAATTTACGTCGTCGAAAAAACCGAAATCCTGCTGGATTCGGGGACCAGAATATCATCACAGACATAAAAGAAAATAACGGTCAGAAAATACCGAAGCTCGGAACGGAAACGGGTCGAAACGAACGGCACGTCAGGAACCCGAAATGGACAAAGCCACCAGAAACGCCGACGACAGCAGGTCGCCGAGGGTCAGACGCCGGCCAGGGAACGGCGGCGGGGTCGCGGGAAAAAGTCACGCGAGTTCGCCGGAGAGCGCCGATCGGGTCGAGCGGCCACGGGAAAAGCGCTGGAGTCGGGTGCAGCCCGGAGAGGGGTGGATCGACCACGGGAACGCCGGAATACTACACCGGAGAACTTGGGAACTAGGGATTTGGAAAAAATTGGTGTGGGGAAGATTGGGAAAAGAGGAGGGTTTAAATAGGGAAAGAACTTGGGGTTACCGGACTTGGGGAGGCGAAGGGGCGGCCAGCCATTGATGGCGCCGGCGGTGGGAAACCCGACGGTCGTCGGTTTCGATCGGAAAGGAGACCGAGAGTCCGTCGGTTTGGAAAAAAAAAAATGAAAGGTTAAGAAACAAAAGGAAAGTTTCCATCAGAACAAATGAATGAATGCCTCTATCATTCACATTAAAAAATTTTACTTAATGGTAATGGGTAGTTGGGTTTTAAATCCAATAAGGTATGGGCCAAAACTATGGGCTCAACTATTTGGGCTCTCTTAATGGGCCAAGTTAAATTGATAAGTTAAGAATTGATTTCTTTATAAAATATATATATAGGTTATGACAAGCTTTGGTTTTTAAAAATAAATGCTTTTTAAAAAAAAAACTTGTTTTTAGGCTAGAAAATTTTAGACAATTAAAATATAATATTATTTAGAAAATTTCTTGTACAATAAAATATTTTATGTTAACACTCGAGTTCGAGTCTGGGCTGATATGCCAAAATCTAAGTTTAACTATTTTCCTTGAAAATAATTTTATACTTAAATAAATATTATCAATTTCATTTAACATTACTCTAAAAATTTTTATGGCTAACAATAATCTAAAAAAAAAAAAATTATTTTGCAGATAAAATTTAGATTTAAAAATATAGAAATGCATATTAGAAAGTACGGGTTTCACAAGTAGTAAAGTACACAGGGCGATAAACGACTAGGGACGTGGAACCATTCCGGGAGCCAGGTTACAATCCTTAAACCAGACAAGGACCGGGGTTGTAACCCTTCGCCTGAATAGCTCACTGTCTCTACTCATTTATCGTTAAGATAAGTAAACAAACATACTCAGGAGATAGCAGGTACTGGAGCTAGACAAGACTTAGACAAGGCTGGACACCATCCATTCGCAATCGGCCAAACAAATACAACGGCTTACTACTTTAACTAACTAGGGTTATCACAAGCCTTAATTACTAACAGGATGCAAGTGAGAAATTCCAGTCCCAAGCCCTGCAGACTATCCAGTTATCCTTCAGCGGGTTAAGAGTTATAGGTGGGTATATTGCCCGGGAGACAAATGTACCCTTAGGTGACTTAGAGGGTGCAACACATGACAGTGTGCTGGAAATGTGCTCTACTCGTCGGCAAGCTACAAGTCCAGTAAAGCGCCCAGATAACGAGATTGCCTGTGACTGGGAATTCTCCATGTTCTAGTTTGATCTAATTATTAGCCTAATCCAATTTAGCACGAGTCCCTGGCCGTGGTACCCAGAAAGTCACGTCCTAGACATGATACAAGACAAGGCAAGTGAATTGTACAAGCAAGCAAGCAGGAACACCCACGGTATCAAGTTGATTGTACGAGTCAAGTTACAAGTTACAAGTCAAGTCAGGAGTGTGCCGCCACGGGCCACTATCAAGTTATCAAGATAAATCATGTCAGGGTGCTTGTTAGGAGTGCGCCACGACGGGCCACTATCAAGTCAGGTTGGTCATGTCAGGAGTGCACCACTACGGGTCACTGTCGTGTTATGCTAGTTCCTTGTCATGCCATGCCATATACAATAGTCATTCCAAAAATATTAAGTAAAATCAAGTTCATGACAAAAGACGTAAGGATATAAAATGGACGTAAAATATCTAATAAAATATCAATATATATAGGACTATAGAAGAGCCAAGCTTAAAGAAATAACCAAAACTCCAAAAGCCAATAGATTGCGCAAGGGGTCAGGGAGTTGGATTGCGCAGGTGTCAGTTGTGCAGGGTGCCAAGTGCGCAGGGGCACAGGGCACAGGGGCAGATTACGCATGAACAGACTGCGCAGAAGTGAACTGCGCATGGGTGGATTGCACAGGAACAGACTGCGCAGAAGTCAACTGCGCATGGGTGGATTGCGCAGGGGTTACTTTGCGCATGGCTGGCTTGCGCATGGATGGCTTGCGCCAGCGCAATCCAGCACAGCACAAAGCACTGGCTGAGGTCATGCGCAATCGGCCCTGCGCTAAAGAGCACAGGCCGGGGGTGCGCAATCGGCCATGCGCTAAAGAGCGCAAGGCAGAGGGATGTTCTTCCTGGCCGAGAGCAGGTCCAAGAATACCAAGAACTTCAATTCTTCATAACTTTGTCAAATCAAAACCAAATCTAGATTTTCAAAGTTCTAACTTGAGTAAAATCGAATTCTCTTCCACATGGAAGCATCAAAACATGCAAAAATCAAAGTTTAATAGATCAAAACCAAGGATTTTCGAAAATAGTTAAAACCTAGATCTAGAAGAATGAAAGCTCCAAATCACAAAATGTCAAGTTCTAAAGTTGTTCTTCATGGCCTAATCTAGTTAATGGACAAATAAAAAGTGGTGCTTATTTGATGGCAAGGTGCACTTGCCTATGGGTTGGGGAGTTGTGTGGAAGAAGGAAGAAGATGGAGAAGTTAATGGAGAATAAAGAGGAGAGAGAAAGGTTGGTGGAGTTGAGGGTGGGTGTGTTGTGTTGAGGGTAGAGTGTAAGTTAAAGTGTACCAATTCATATTAAACCAAACCTAGTCAAACCAACCCAATTCCAAAAACCAAGCCGTGGTCCAAACCCATTTACGAGAAACCAAAATTCGCAAGTCGAGAAAATAAAATACGTGCCAAAATCAAATTACGAGTATAAATACGAAATACAGAAAATGGGGGTGACAATTGCCAAGGTTGTCGTGGATGAGACTCTAAGGCAAGTTTAACTATCTGTCCATCCACGTAGAATAATATACGAAAGCGAACCAAAGTGCAATAGGTTGATCAGATCATCATGCACTGGTTCTGATTAGACAATATGTTAATGGGTGCACCCAATAAAATATGTTATGATCAAGCTTGATAACGAAATAAGCTTGCAAAACTGAAGCTACGTTAGCAGCGTGAGATAGTCCAAATATGAGCAAGGGAGGTACTGATGAAGGAAATTTTAAATAGTCCAAGATCTTTTAAAAATCAAGGCTCGTCCGAAGTTTGGGCCTATACAGTTGTCCTAGTGTTTCTTCATTTATGACTTGGTAGGCTAGATAAGGTAGGGTTCTCTGAATTTATAGTCTAAGTAAACTTACAAATGTGGTCCACAAGGAAAAAGGTTTGTTAGGTGGTGTGGTATTCTACCCAACTTACAAGAGTTAAACTAGTAGTGGGATGGGACCATGGGTCAAGCAACCAAGATAAAGCACAACGCAAAGCATTAAGGAATTTAAGTAGAACAAAATCACATATTGGGTAGAAAGAATTTAGTCGAGGTTGAATCCCTATCCGTGGTCGAAAATATATCGGTATCATGGTAAAGAATATAGTTTGGCCATTTTGACCATAAGGTCGTATCAAGAAATAGAGTACAAGGAGATGGGTTTTGGTGGGACATGATATGTCTACAGGAAGGTGGGCTTGTCTAGGTCTTATATATGAAACTTGTTGGAAGAAAAAGTGTAGTATTGTACTCCAAATATACAAGTCATGGTAGGGGACGCCAGAAGATCGAAAATAGAAAGTGGGAGTTCACGAGATGATAATTAATGCATAAAATAAAGAAGATCAAGTTAAAGCATGAAATAAAATTAATTAAAGAATCCAGTAAAAATAATTTAGGAACACAATTTCGGAGAGAAGATAGTCTCCTAGATGGATACAGTTAAGGAGCCGTTAACTCATTATTCAAATTGCAAATGGGTTAGAAGGTCGCAATAAAAAGATCTAGAATTGAAGGAAGGTCGAGTAAGTCAAGGTGGAAATACAGTCACATAGCTTGGTAGATGACTAACAACACTGGTGTATATACTACTATCATGGTCATGAGTGACATGGCAATTAGTGTGGAGTACATCTATCTTATTAGAGCTATCTTGATGGCCTATCATTAAAATTTTAACTCAAGTTCCTCAAAAAGTTTCAAAAATAAACTTTCAAAAATAAACCACCAAAAATTGTATTCACTGCAAGTCGTTCAATTTCATCATAAAAATTTAAATCACTCTCATAAATCTCAAAGCAAAATTTTTATCACGTTACTACTAACCTTTTCCAAAATTAACGTTTAAATTCAACTATTTAACTCAAGAGTTTATAATTTACGAATCCATAAAAATTTCATAATCAATCAAAAATTTAACACTCTAAAATTTTCCAATAACTCATAATAAAACTCTTAGCATATTAAAAAAAATCTCAAAAAATTAAGCTCAATGCTCTCATCAATTTTAACTTCTATTCATGCTAGGTTATTCCAACAAAGTCACAACTTTTAAATGGTAACTGCCTTTAATCAATCAAAATAACTTTCCATCACATCCTTCGAATTTCTTCCAAAAGAATTTTTATATTAGCAATCCCACATTAAACTAAATTTTTAAATAATCTTATCAGTAAAATCTTTTTTTTTTTTACCAAAATCTAAATAGATTTGTAAATCCTCAATCGTAGGACACAATTTAAAATAAAGAAAAATTCTCAAAAATCGTTTTCATAACTTTTAAATATTTTAAACCAAAATTCACCATCATTACTTCTACTTAAATTTTAAAATTTACTAAACACGAAAATCGCAAGTTGTACAACTCAAATTTAAATAATTCTTACGGCCATTTTTAAAAGCTAAGATCATTTTCAAACCAAATTTATAATTGTTCAAAGGTATATAACTATAATCCAATAAATTATCAAAACTCGAAAGTCAAATAAATTTTATATTTGTTCAAAGATGTATATCTATCACCCAAAACTCATAAATATCACAACTTGAAAAGCAAATCAATTTTATACTTGTGCAAAGATGTATAACTATAACTCAATAAATTATAAATATCAAACCTCAAAAAGCCAATCAATTTCTTAAATCAAGGGTATAAAGATTCTAGCTTTTTTTTCCTTCCTGCAGTATCAATCCTATGGTGTTTACTATTTAGACATCTCTAATATTAAAACTTCCCTTGGTAGTATCCTACTTTACAAATTACTAATCATTAATTCACACAAAAAGCCTTTTTAACTCAATTAGAGTCTTGAATGTATTCCAATTGCCAATATAACCATTTTAGCCATATGTGTGACCTATGAGCATATACTAATGTAGTCATCTTCCTAGTTGAAACTAAGCACGAAAATAAGAATCAACGGTGGAAAGGAATCAAGCAAGATGCAATTCAAGGGAGTCGAACGAGAATCCGGAATTTGAAGCCAAGGGAAGAGGTCAAGCTGTATGGATGAGATTCCTAGATTCTAATCCTATGTTGCAGGCTCACATCGGTACAATTACGTAATCGAAGTGACAAACTCGACCTGTATGGGCCACCACAAAAACATGTAACGCCCCAGTCCCAAAATACTTGGGACCAGATACGTATCATGCCAGCTGCATACATACGAAGCACACTCCAATATATGGAAACCTTGTATGTATACATAAGCTGTCAAATGTAGTAATCCAAGACGACTAAATCTCATCCATAATAAAAAGAATAATGGTATAAAATCAACTTGAATATTTATGGTACAATCGTTGGGCGGAGACAAAGTCCACTACCAACTATCAAAAGGAGATAAAGTATACAAGAAAATGATCCATGAAAGTATCAAGACGAACCAAGAGCGATCATCTTCGAAGAAATGGAGACGACCACAATCTTGGCTAGAATACCTGCAGTAAACCATGAAAGCACACACCTGGAGAGATAACCAGGTCCTCAGAGGGACGTAACAAGACACATAATATCATGCCATAACTGAATAGTAAGAGCTTAATAGAAAATATACATGCGCAAAGGTTCCTAACCATTCTATGTGATATGCACTTTGAGGAAAACGTTCTACGCAGGGGCTGTAACGGATTCACGCAAGCAAGTAATAGAGAGTGGCCAGCAAGTAGCGCTCATCCGAGACGCTATCGACCTGGGCAGAAGGTAGTACTCATGAGAGTCACCCTCGGCCCAAAATATGTGTAAAAATAAATATAGCCCCTACGCTAATAACTGTCCCCTCCCCCCAATGATACTATACATGTGTCGACTCCACGACACTGTTTAATCCTTAATAACTGCCAAGTCTTCTACACAAATCTATTAGCAGTTATATCCTAACGCACGGCCTGTACGCGCCAATGATCAGTCAGCACATAAGTCCGCATCTATATGCGACTCGCAACTCACACATAATCCGTGGCACATCGTGACAGTTTATGAGATGCACTAAACCTACGGTGGTCCCTTAACTCTAAGCCAATTGCATAAAATATAATAATTTGCATATATATAATTTTGAAAAAACAACATAAAGAAAAAGCATGCATGATATTGAGCAAGAATTTAAACAGTAAAGGCAAGGTGTCTTGCCTGAGGTTATGTGCAAAAGGGAATAATCCAGTAGCTCGAACAGACCAATAGATAAAGTAAGAAAAGCCAAATGCCGCAGATGACTCCGGATGCTGCAACAAACATCACGAACGAGTTTGGAATATAAGATATGCCTAGGAAACGCCTGTCCAAAAGTTAAATTCTGAAACAGGGGTAAAATCGTAATTTCGGATCAAAACGATGTCCGCCGTTGGACCCGCTTTGCACCGAAATACGTGCCAATATCTACGGTCTCTAAAGTCATCAAACTATATGTCCACAGATTTGTTTTGATGAGGCAAACTCAACGGTATGTCCAATTTTGGATTCCGGTGGGCTGTGCACAAAATCGCCCGTTGAGTGGGATTATGGGCCCGCCAAAATAGCGTTCCGATCAACGGTCTCAGAATCGGACCAAACTTGGCTCACAGGACCAGAAAAATATTTTGAGTCCAATGGCGTAAGTTTCATCGCGATATGATGAGTGTGCACAAAGTTGTGACTTAATTTGCAAAGGGTCGATACGGGGGTATCTCGACGGATACGCACTGATTTCGTAGCGCTCGTGCAACGAAATCGGGTTCCGTCAGTTCCCACATGTCGGCAACATCCATACGCGCCTTTCGATGCGTATAGTGCGCGACCACGTCGTCCGGTTTGTCGGAGCGTACGCCGTATCGGGTGTTTTTCCACTTTTCGAAAGCAGAATTTACAATTTTTTGTGAAACTTTAATAACGTGTAACTTTCTACATGCTATATGAAATGTGAATCCAAAAGGTGCGTTACAATTTCGGTTAGGTTGTCTTTGACTGATTTCAATTAGTTTTTACGAAACCCTATTGTACAGAAAGAAAAGTGGCCGACAAGTTGGTGTTTTACAACAGTTTTTAATAATTCAGAAAAGTGGTTTTTCTCCAAATTCGCCTCGCTTTTTTCGAGCAAGTTGGATGGTCATGTCGAATTCCACCAAGGGGATCTCGAAGAGGGTCAAGTCTACTTTTCATAAAATCTTACGGATCAAAAATCGGTGCTACGAGTAAAAAGTTACGTCGTCGGGAAGTAAGGTACCTTGAGTGGAAAAACTGCTCCGTGGATGACGAAGGGCTGACTTTCGACGCTCCGTTCGTCGCGCACAAAACTCCGTCGCTGGTGAAACCAACTCCTAGGTGAAGAGGGTATGTTCTGCTAAAATTTTCGTTTTGGGAGTCTAGGGTTTTGAGGTCTGTGGTGGAAGTTATATATAAAACCAATTGGTTGAAAAACCTAATACTATTACTACTACTAATAAGCCAATTAGGCTTTACCCACGGGTCTACAGCAGCTTGCTGCTTAGGAGTGAAGGGAGGGGCCCGCCCACTTTATGTGGGTGGGTTGGCTTTGTTTTTTTTTTTCTTTTTTTCTTTTTTTCTTTTTCTTATCTTTAAAACTTTTATATATATAACTATATATATATCCAAAAATCTATCTAAATCCAAATAACGCTTTTAAATGTCACATATCCAAATATTTAGTATATTAAATATATCTACATATATATATAAATTTCATTCACAATAAACCAACTCAACATATTAATAATAATATTTAAATAGAATAAACATGTTTAATAAATCTCCAAAATAACTTCAATAATAATAAATTAATAAAATTGTTCCAATGGGTGCACTTATACCGCATATCCTTTTTCGGGTCCACAAAATATACTATTTTGTAAAATATTATTTAAATAATAAAATACCAATAAATGCACAAATAATTAAATGATTTAAAATTTGTACATGAAATTCTAAAATAATTTAGAAATTATTTTTACGTACATAAAATATGTCTACATGGCCACTTTGGTCCCACCACATGCCTGCTTGGGCTTAAATTTGGTTCGGACCCAGTTCAGGCTGGTTTGGACAAACCAGGCCATCTAAAAACTAATATATAATATAATATTTAATTAAAATACTATAAATAACTCAACTCACAATTTGGTCTGGTTTTCCTAGTTTGGACATTACCATGGCTAGGCTTCCCCCGGCATGGCTAGTACACTAGTCAAGGCTCACTGCTACATCTTTCGTGCCAAAATTCATGGTAGTCTGGTGCTCCAAAACTCAACAATGGCTAAGGTCATTTCTAAAAAATCATAAATTGCATAAATTCATTTTTAAATCTAATAAATAATAAAAATAATAATTAAAAAAATAAGGATTTTACATACCATGATAGCATCAAAATGGCTCTTTTTGAAGCACTATATGGTAGAAAGTGCAGATCACCGATATGTTGGACCGACGTAGGAGAAAGACAATTGCTAGGGCCAGAACTAGTAACACAAACTGTGGACATAGTCAAGGCAATAAGAAGTCACTTGCAAGCAGCTCAAGATAGACAGAAGATGTGGGCCGATAAGCATCGAAGAATATTAGAGTTCCAACCTGGAGATCACGTGTTTCTGAAGATTTCACCAACTAAGGGAACCATCAGATTCGGAACCAGAGGGAAACTAAGTCCGAGATACATTGGACCCTTCGACATATTGAAAAAAGTAGGAAATGTATCATATCGGCTTGCCTTACCACCAACGCTAGAGGGAGTCCACAATGTATTCCATGTTTCCCAGTTACGAAGGTATGTGTCAGATCCGAGCCATATACTTGACCATTCGGAAATCACCGTCGGACCTACACTACGGATAGAACAGAAACCCGTTGGATTTTGGATCGAAGGGAGAAGGTACTCCGCAATCGGATCATTCCATTAGTACGAGTTGCATGGAGCAAGGATTCGCCTGGAAATTCAACTTGGGAGAAAGAAGAAGATATGCGGAGGCAATATCCGTATCTATTTTCTAAGCCATGTTAGTAATCAATTGTTGTACCAGTTATTTCAAATTCCGAGGACGAAATTTTTTTAAGGGGAGTAGATTTGTCATACTCTTATTATTTTTCTTATTATTATTATTATTATTATTATTATTATTATTATTATCTTTTTGTTAAAAAAAAAGGAAAAAAGGGGGAGCAGCCATGTGTCCCCATAGAACTCTTTGGAAGGGGTTAGGTGCCCCCTTTGTAATCATTTGAGGGGGGACACCTCACCAACTCACTCCCCTTTTATAAATCAATAAACTCCTCTCTCTCTCCACTCACACACACACAAAAAAACACACACAAACCACCCCACCATCCCCGCCACCTGCTGCCGCCGGCCGCCGCCGCCAGCCGCCGCCGCCGGCCACCTCTCCGGCCACTCCCCTTCACTCTTCATCCTTCTTCCTCCTCTTCCACTTCAAAAAAAAGGAGGAAAGAAAGAACCCTAGGTAAAATTTTCATCTTCTTCCCCCAATCTTTATTCTCCAATTCAAACCTAGGGTTAGAGTTGCTAACAATGTTTGTATTTGTTATTGGGTTTAAACTAAAAAAATAGTGAAGAAGCTAGGTCAACTCTCAAACCCAAGGCAAGTCCTCTTGTTCCTCCTTCTTCTCCAAATTTTTTTTTATCTATGTTAATTTTGAATGATTAGGAATTCATTTTAAATTCTGAAATTATAAGTTATGATCATAAGAATTTTAAATGGTAGGATTTTGGTAGTTTGGAGGTTGGAACAATACTTGGAAGCAAGTCCTCTCCCTCTTTCCCTTTTCCTTGAGACCTACCTTATATTTTGCTCTAAGTTTCATAATGGAGTAAATTAGGAATTATTTCCATTTTTCTGATATATATATATATATATATATATATATATATATATATATATATATATATATATATATATATATATATATAATGGTTAAAATCACCATGGAATATTGTAGCATGAATATAGAGATGAGCATGCATCTTTGACACAAATCAATGATATATATTGGACACAATACAATACAATATATATATATATATATATATATATATATATATATATATATATATATATATATATATATATATATATATATATTAGACACACATAAATGGATACTTGGACACAAGATGATTTATATGAATATATAAATCGGGCACATAGGTTGCACTCAACACTTATGGCCACTTCAACTATAAATTTTCAAGTGATATCATGTGATTTCCATTTAAAGAATTATATATATATAAATATATATATATATGGACACAAAATGACACAATATGTGATACATTGAAGGATAACATGTATTGGACACGATACAATTGATATATGTAAAGGACACCTTGTGTAGGACACAACGCAAATATATAAGTATTGGACACGACACCAATGGATTCTTGGATACATGAGATATTTATACACACTTTGATAATATATATATATATATATATAGATGTAAATTCTTATTCATATATATATATATATATATATATATATATATATATATATATATATATATATATATATATATATATATATATATACCCATGTACAATTATAACTCTCGGTATGATTTTAGGGGCTTAATCTACAGAAATTAAATTATATATATACATGTACAATTATAGACATGTATATATATATATATATATATATATATATATATATATATATATATATATATATATATATATATACATGTCTTACGTTTTCTTACTTAAACACGTGTACACGAGAGTAGTTTTCGATATTAGCATAACTATTTAATTCTGTCCAAATTATTAAACCTATCGAAATAACACATGCACATGGAATTGATGCTTATATACATTTCTAATAACTTCATTTGGATACTTGGGATAGTGAACTACAAGTCGCTCAAATCAAAGAAATTGCTTGCCTAAATAAATTGCTTGCTTGCTTGCCAAATTGCCATGGTAAGAATTAAGCGTTTTATATATACATATGCTTGCTTGAGTTCCGGTGTTGAGAGTTGCTCCACCGAAGGGGTCGGCGAACCCGGTATATATTTGCGTGGTTCCGGTGTTGAGAGTTGCTCCACTGAAGGGGTCGGCGAACCCGAATTTTTTTTTTATATATATTGTCTCTTGCAAAATTTTCAGAGTCTCTAAAACAAAGGAGACTCTGCCGAAATTTTTGAAAATTTCAAGAGAGAGGCAATTCCTGACTTTCGAAAAATATCGGATTCGTATTTAAGACCTAAAGTCATTTAGGAAAGATACTTAGGAAAACAACTAGGAAGCATTGGACTGGAGAGAACAATCTGGATATTCCTAAATAGTCCCATAGCATAATAAAATTAAAAAGCTGATCAGTAAATATCCTACTCATTCGTAAGGCCATGCGAATGGAGTTTGTGAGGCTTAGCTCACGTATTTCGTTTGCTCAAGGGAGAGCTCACGTATTTCGTTTGCTCAAGGGATGCAAACTAAGCCCAAGAGAGGCTCCTGATTTCGTGCTTCAGATTATTGGCTCCTGAATTTCGTGCTTCAGATTATTACATCTATTACGACAGTAATATCGAATAGATGATTATTAAGCCCAAGGGAGGCTCCAGGCCGGATACTAAGTATCGTGCCGCCGAATTCACAGCCTGATCCCGGGTTAACGGGATTGTTGATGGAAAATCATTTAGATGAATATTCAGGGATTGTTCTCCAATACTGCATTGCATGTTAGGTTTATTTCCTTTTAATATCATTAACTGCCATCACACCTATCTGGATAAGAGGAACAAGACACTCACTCATTAATATAGTGTTTCATATTAATACGACTACTTTACAAAAACTAATTATCTCATTTTACTTCATATTTCTTTTGTTTTTCACCGTTCTTGGCCGAGGGCTTGCTTGTCGTTTCTAAACGACCTAGTATTTGTTCACTAGGGGAAGGAGAAGACAATCCTGCCGAGGCATTGCCACTGTACGTCGAGGAGTAGTAACCTGAAGACTTTCAGTTTATGACTAGTGCTGTCGTAGCTACTTTTGTAAATTACGTTTGTAATAAACCTGCAAGACAATGTACTGTTAGATAAGTTTCCTGTACTATAATTACTATGTGTAATGCAATGTGAATTTCCTTGTATTTTCCATTTTGCTGAACTACGGGCGACAATCGTGAATTTTGGCGCGTAGCCTGGGGATGTGTCTGACGTCACCGTCCAAATCTGGGAAGCGGGACGTGACATTGGCCAACAACTTAAGTTTTCAAACATAAATAACAACTACATATCAGACAACTACATATCCAACAAGTACATAAATCACAACTACATATCAGACAACTACATGTCCTTCAAAATATCCAACTTCAAAAAAATAACATAAATAACAACTACATATCCTTCAAAAGTCTGCCTAACAACTTAAGTTTCCAAACAACAAAAATATCCTTCAAGTTTTCAAACAACAAAAATATCCTTACAAAAACATCCAGATTACATCCAACTTATGCCTGAACATCCAACTACATATCATGCCGGGCCTTTGAACGAGACTCCATATTATTCATGAAGGGAAACTCGACCACGTCGTCGATGTGATCAAGCTCGTTGGTGACCGCGACACTAGCGTCACTTTGGCAACCTCTCCGGAGTGTCTTGGCCAATTCCTTCGCTTTTTAGACTGTAAATGAAAGTATAAGTGAATTAAGTCTACAAACATGGAAATCTCAGTCTAATTACAAATACGGAACTCACCATCCTCACCAACCCAGCATACAAGATGTTTTTGGAAGGAAGAGCTCCAATTGTAATCGGACGCTCGAGATGACGTCCCTCACGTTCATTCCGCTTTGACGTGGTGGACCGTATTCTTTTGTTAGCGGCCGGAGGACTGCAGGACAACGTACAATTATTAAATAATAGAAACAAAAATAGGACTGTTACCCACCCCCCATCCCCCGCATATGAGCATCATGCAGTTACCCATCCCCCCTCCATATGAGCAACATACAGTACTAACCCTCCCCCCCTATTTCCACCCCCATATCTCATTACATTAGGACTGCCAGGCCTATGGCAGTCCTAATGTAATCAAACCCGACTGTAGCAACCAAACGGCCAAAACGAGATGCTCGTTTGTCGTCTTCAAGGGTTAGGATTTCAAGAAAAAATGTGGGTTTGTCGTGTTCGAAAATTCCTTTCATGAACCCTAAAGAGATTCTAAACCTAATTTATCAAAACTTTTTAGAGAATTAAAAATATTCTAGGATTTTGAATAGAATGTAGAATTTTTTTGAAGAAATTAGGGAATAACGTACCTAGATTCCGGTTGCTTCGACTTGCGTGTCATCTCTTCGAATTTAGGAATGTTGTTGAAAAATTTTTGGTGGAGGAATTGGGAGTGGAGTGGTGGAGGAGAAGAAAGTAGGATTGTGGGATAGGAAGAGGGAGAGCTTTTTTTTTTCTTTTCTTTTGGTGGAGAGAGAGTGTAATATGAGTTATGGGAAAGAATAAAGGGTTTGGGGGGTTGGACTGCCCCCAAGCAAAATGTGGGTACCCTCCAGCAAAATCTCCACCTACTTGGGCTGTCCCCAAGTAAGGACTGCCCCCAAGTAAAAGGGTGGTGTCCTTAAAAAAAAAACCTTTTTAAAAAAAATTACATGTTGAAACTCACATTTATAATAAAAAAATATATAAAACGGGTTAGTTTTGTATAAAAATTAGTAAACAAATAAATAATGAGGCCGAGATGAAAAGGTATAGATCCATGTGTCATCTTTCATTTTTTTTTTCTTCTTCAAAAAATAATATAAAATTTAGAATTTAGAAATTACGACTCCAAATTGACCTCTACTATTCTATAAAATGAGTTCCTAATTGTGAATGTATAAATTCTGAGACTATGGCTATAGCTCATGTGGCTTGAACAGAATCATCATGAAACTCCAATTGAACTTTCCTTCTACAAAATTGACTACTACAATCTGAATTTAGAATCTAAAAATTGGGGTGAACCTTAATTTGATGCTCTTATCAACTCATACCGGCGAGCCATTTATGACGGCTAAACTATCTACCAACAATGGTGTGTTCATTCTGGTTTTAACCTCAAGACCTCATCATTAAAAAGAAGGAACTCAAGACTTTACCAAGTGTTATTTGGTTGTTGCAACTGATACCTTTTAGAAAATATTAAAAATAAAAAAATTCAGTTTTAAAAAAAAATTAATTTAAGAAATAAACATAACAATTATAATATCACTAATAATGGGGCTTACTTTTAGATGTCTTGAGTTTAGCAAGTGTTGGGCAAACTTTAGCCCATAATTACTGTTCCCTTCTTGGTTGCCTGCTACTAACATGGACCAGCAAGTTTTTTTTTTTAGCAAATAGAATGTTTATGTGATGATAGGCACTCAAAGAGTCTCAAAGCACAACACAAATGCAACAAGACCTCGTTTGGTTCGCGGAATCAACGGGATGGAAAAGAAAAATGATTACTTTTCTATATTTGGATGTCAAAGGAATTGAGAAGGAAAGAAAAGTGATTTCCACTGGAAGAAAAATTAGAAAAAAAAGTAGTTTCATTCATCCAAGCAAAAAATAACTTTCGCACATTGTAGTATTCACTTTTCTTACCAAATCTTTTGACATTTCCAAACATCGAAAAGAAAAATCAATAAAAATTTAATTTCTCAAAGGAAAAAAAAATGTCAAGAAATTGATTTCATTTTCCTTCCGTTCCGCGAACCAAACGAGGCCATAGGTGGATGGTATATAATATAAGTGCATGCGAAAATGAACTGCAGAAAAATAGCAAAAGGGCACATATATATATATATATATATATATATATATATATATATATATATATATATATATATATATATATATATATATATATATATATATATATTGCAAATGACCTCTAACCTAGTGGTTAAGAGAGATGCATGCGGCCCGAGTGGTCAGGAGATCGATTCCCAGTGGGAGCGTTCGCCACAATTACCCATTGCTTCAAAAAAAATATATATATATATCTTACAAAGTTGCATATTATATTACAAGTTACTCTCTCAAAAGTTTATTGAAGCCAAAATATGCTTTCATGGGCTGATTCATTGGGCTTTGTCCAACTGGGAAACCACCTGCAGTTTGGGCCAATTCCACGTAGTTTCATCATGGGCTAAATCATTGGGCTTTGTCCAACTGGAAAGCCACCTGCAGTTTGGGCCAATTCTATATATTGGTATGTTATCCTTCCACTGGGTATCCACTTTGGTTAAAATAATAGAAGGTTGCTTCTGCTTATGATTTTGAAAGGCATCATATAAATATGCTAGTTTAAAACAAAACAAAACACCAGCCATTCAAGGGTGCCATTTAGTTTTATGGGATGTTTTAGAAATCAAATGCTATTGTAGAATATCAATACTCTTTCAAAATACAAATTTCGTTACTCGCTTTAACAAAGTGTTTATATATATATATATATATATATATATATATATATATATATACAGTCAAAGTCTCATAGTTCTAGTGGTTTCAGGTAGAGACGTAATGCATATTGGCTAGGTGGGTTGAATCTAGGGGTGAGCTTTCGGTTTATTCGGTTTAAAACCGAACCGAATAAGCAAAACCGAATTCGACCGAAACCGAATAAGCAAAACCGAAACCGAACCGAATTGGTCAATAACCGAACCGAATTAAATCGGTTCGGTTTTCGGTTTATTCGGTTTATTCGGTTTTTTTTGGTTTTTTGTGTGTTTTTTTGTTAATATATATAATAACTAAATATACCTAGATATATTTATTATATACATATAGTATATATCTCTATATATATATATACCTATAGTATATATCTATATATATTTAGTATATACCTATAATTAATACATATATATATATATATATATATATATATATATATATATATATATATATATATATATAAACTAAAATTTCTTATTCGGTTTTCGGTTTTAAACCGAAACCGAAACCCAAAACCGAAACCGAAACCGAATAAGAAATTTTAGTATTTTCAAAACCGAAACCGAACCGATTTTTTTCAAAACCGAACCGAATCTCTTATTCGGTTCGGTTCGGTTCGGTTTTCGGTTCAAAACCGAATAATGCTCACCCCTAGTTGAATCACACGAAAATACAGATTATTTCTACCAATTAATAGTAGACACGACTACTATCCCAATACTATGCACCTATAATCATTACATGAATAAGTGACTCATCACGTACCGTGCCTAATAACGCGAGATATCATCTCACGTGCTAATAATATAATACAACAAAAACAACATATCAAGAATATCATGTTATGATCAATATCATATCAAGATCATGAAACTACACATTAGCATACTATCATCAAAACAAGCGACTCATTGACATGAACATGATCTGGGAGAATCTTGAGCATGCATCTGTGGAGGTCTTCGAGTCCTGACAAGTCGGTATCTCGATCCACACATCATGGAGGTACCGAGCCAGATCCTTAGCCAACGAGGTCGTGTGAAACTACCGATTCCTTCATACTTAATGCTTCTACTTTATATTAATTGTTATTGTCATCAAAAATGTTATTTGGCTCCCAAAAATTTTGGGTGATATCATCTCCCATTATGTGACATATGACATGGCTGATGACATGACAGTTGATATGACAAAATTAAACATTAAAATTTAATATTAATATTAACATGAACATTAATATTAAAGTTAACATGAACATTAATATTAACATTAACATTAACATTAAAATTAATATTAGAATTAAAATTAATATAAAATTAACATGAATATTAATATTAACATTAACATTAATTCTAACATTAACATTAATTCTAACATTAACATTAAAATTAATATTAACATTAAATTAAAATTAGCATTAACATTAACAATAAAAAAAATGGAATAATTAATTTTTTGGGTTAAAACATGACATGTCAGCTGTCATGTCAGTTGCCATGTCAGATGCCACATAAAGGGAGATGACATCACCCAAAAATTTTGGGAGCCAAATAGCATATTTATATTGTCATATTCCATTTCCTTTCCACAATTTTTGAGTCATGTACACCTAGTGAATCGACCATATATGTCGGACTCAATAAATCTGGACATTGACAAAGCCGAAACAAAGTCAGAATTTCTGGGCATGGGGCACCAATCAGTCTCTTCGGAGTAAGTCGATACAAACACAAATAAATTAATTATAATCACAAGCATCCACAATAGATGCGAGCACGTTCAGGTGCGAGTACGAATACGGGAACATGATCGAGCAAGTATGAGAGTCCCTACTGACTATTCGATGGCTCGAATACAATTCGAGTCACATACAAGGCCCTCCGGACTAAGCCACACATCACGAACACGCAAGGGAGAGATTATCTAACACAATTTACTCTTAGGGTCCATTTGATAAATCGTATTTGGAGGTAAATTTTAGAATTTTATGGATTTGGAGTCAAATTCATATAATCCTATGTTTGGTTGGAGATGGATTTGGATATGGAAAGTATGACCAAATCCAAAATTTTGATTTGGAAGTAATAGAAAGTTGGATTTGGGTACAAAAAAGTTAGTTATTTTTTTAATAATTTTATTTTTTATTAAATATTTCGTTAATACTAATTAATAATTAATTAGTTATATAATGAGGCTTTAAAACGGTTCAAAAGTGAGCCGTCTAAGCCGTCATTATATCACGGTCCTTTTTTTTAAGAATAAATTATGTAAAAAATTGTTGAAAAAAGTAAAAATTTGTCAAAATAAAAAATCAAACTCAACCAAACAAGAAAAATAACTTGCAGCTTAACCACATGAGTTAGAAGAGATATTTAACTATAATTGGATAATATTCTTATTGTATGTTATTATACGTGCAAAGCACGTACATTTACTAGTATCACATAGAAGGCATGGCATCGAAACGAAAGTGTGATTTCTGAAGAATATTGTATTTATCCCTGTATCGATACAGACATATATATCGAACACAGATACCAAGCACTCGAGAGATCAAAAATCCATAAAAATTCTCACACAAGCATATTGAATCACAACATTCTTGTCGGCGCGCGAATGTCGAGTTGAAGATCGATCGCAAATCAAATACTTTTTTTTTTTTTTCTTATTCTTGTTTTTTTTTTCGTGCAGATTTAGAGTATGCTACGTTCATCAGACCTCTGATATGTTGCGGGATCGTAAGTGGAATGTCCACACGTCCTCATGATATTTCATCATTGTCATTGCACATCTGTCACTGTCAATACTGATACGCTTTCGATCGTGCATCGCAAATCAAAATACGGTCGACATGCAATGACAGAACCTGCATGCTTTTAATTAAAATGCATCAAGTCAAGGACATGCCGACGGTTGAGACTGACCCAAAATTGCCCTTCTGATTACTCCATCATGATTAAACGTTCTCCCTACTACAACAGAAAAAGAAACAAAGAAAGAAAGTGATAATCTTAACATAACTAACTGTAGCCTTTGTCATTGGTAGTGAGTGGTAACTACTGACAGCAACAACATGTCTAACTTCTAACATTAACAATTTCTCTTAATACACAGACATCTCACCTAAACAAGATTAGCACAATTGATTTTGAAGGAGACGTAGACTTTCTTTTCCAGATGAGTAAAATATAAAATATAAAATATAAAATATATATGGCTAGCTAGCCAGTTACTAAGCATGAGTTGCAGTGCAAAGTACGCGAAAATGAGATGTTTTCAAAGTCTATTGCAGTTTTCGAGGGATGCGACAACGTAGACGATTCATCGGACGATGGGGCCGACACTGACGTCGAGATGCGACGGACGGTTTCCTAGAAAATGCAGGCCGACAACAACTGGGATCACTTTTGTTCAGCCATTTTTTTCATCAGCATGCAGTAGTACTACTACTTAATTAGATGTGTGATCCGTCGGCAAAGGAGCAATGCTATTCTTACAACCAAAAATGATTGTAAGAGTCTATAACCGTCACGTGACAGTCTTTCATTGGAGGAGGGAGAAAGAGAAAGAAACTAGTGGGTCATGTTACCATGGGAGAAGAGAGAATTGTAAGATGGTTGTAGGCAGTTGGTTGTAAACTTGCATTTTTCGTCGACAAACGTGTGTGTGTATATATATATATATATATATATATATATATATATATATATATATATATATATATATATATATATATAATTTTTTTTTTTCGTTAACAAAGGGATATATACACACACACACAGAGAGAGAGAGTATGATTTAGCATTTTTCGTTAACAAAGGGATATATACAGAGAGAGATTATGATTTCGGAACCCTGATCCGTGTTTCACAGAACAATTATTAGATGGTACGAACCCATCACGTGACGACGTGTCATGACATGACAGTGGTGAACGATGAGTCCGTCCCATAATAATATATGGTAATATCAAAACTCAAAAGAAAATGAATCAAACAATTGTAAGATAAGATTACCAAAAATAGTAAAATATTCTCATGTGCAGGAGTGGAGCCACCCTAGGTTGAATTTCTAGCTCCGCCATTGGCCATGTGTCATAATTATATTATTGGACAGACTTATCATTCACCACTGCCATGCACGTATTGAGTCCGTCCCACTGAATAAATTCTCCTCCTGGTTCATAGTTGTATCGCCTGTCATTAGACATAGACTGCTGTGTCGGAGAAATTTTTGCAAATTTTATAAATATAATTAAACGTTAACTAGGTTTGGATTTGCAAATTACTACATTTTTTTGAAATTTTCTAGGGATATTTCGTTAGTCGTTACTAGCTAAAATGGGAAAATAATAACCAAGTTAATTCGGTGTCAAAATTCCTGTAAGGCTGTGTTTGATTGGACTTTTTTTCCATGGAAAATATTTTCATCACAAATTTTCCACCAATTGTAGTGTTTGATAGCTTATATTTTCCATGGAATTATTTTCCAAAAAACTATCATTTTCCATATTTTCTTCTAAAATGGTGGAAAATGAAACTTGTCCAACCCATAGGAAAATATCATTTTCCATGGAAAATAACTATTTACCATGGAAAATAATGACAATCAAACATCCAAATTAAATTTTCCATGGAAAATTTTAAAATTCCATGAAATTTTTTTTCCTAGGAAAATGATTCCATGGAATTAATTTCTTTCCATATTTTTTCCATCTTGCAATCAAACGCACCCTAACTACACCAAAACTCCGAGACAGTTGTGACCTCATATGGTATCAGGGTATGCATTCCACTTTCATATCTAGTTTCATGAACAGTTTAAGCATATTTTACATAAAATAGTTACATTGTGCATTCTCAGTCCATAAAATGGACATTCTGCCAGAGAGAGTAGAAAACAAAAACAAGAAGGAAAAAACAAATGAAACAATTTCTTTTTTTTTACTTAAAATCCAAATCGAAAAGAAAAAAAATCATGGGTTAACAATATGGAAAATGATATTAATTTCTCCCAAGTATCCTTCCAAAATATCTGTCACGACCCGTACCCTAGAGTAAGGGCACGAGACGTGGGTACGTCCAGCCTACGCCGCAGTGTCGGCGGTAGAACGCTGTCCTAGGTCAATCATCTAACAATATAAAGGGTACATATACAGTATATACACTCCGAATGGAGGTGACATAGCAATACAGTCTCAATCACATCTAAGGTAGAGTACGATAAAAAGATAGATAGATATGGAACAAAACAATCCACAGAGATACAATCAGATAGAAGTCTAAGTGTCTAAGATGACATCTCCATAAACATCAGATAAAACAACTCCCAGTACATATACAAAATGTATCAATGAGAAAGACAAGGTAAGAGTCTAAGCTAGCAGTCTAAACCATTGGTGGTAGATCCTCTACTGAAAGTGGGTCCAAGTCAACAAGTGTTGTCTAAGCTGCACCATAATGGGTAGACACCAGAGCCTCATCATTCTCTGTAAAATTTTCAACAGGTCCAGTCAAGACAGGAGCGGGCACAATACATCTCAACAAATCATAACAGGATAGAAAATATAATCATGCTAGAGAGTAAGATACATGAACTGAAAGAATAACATGATATATAAAAGAGAGATAGACTGTAAGTAAATATCTACAGTATAATAGATAACTAATCAGTGACTAGTGATTCAGAGTACAAGACAAACATGTGAACAGCTGGAGGGTGATTCATGACTATACTAAAGAGGTGATTCATGACTATTCTACTTTGGAATTATCCACATGTTCATTTATACTCCCCCATCCCCAATCAATACACAAGGATCCAGTCAAGTTACGTTAAGATTCATGACTATACTACATTGCCCATAAAGGGTGATTCAAGAGTGATTCATGAAGATTCGTGAAGGCTCTGTGATTCATGAGAGTACAGGAATCACAAGCTGATACATGAAGATTCATGAAAATAGAAGCATGAGATACATGATGTAAGTGAAACACACGAGACAAGAGTATCTGATGCTCCCGAGGGGGGATAACATCTCATGAAGGGATCCATATAGTACCAATCCGTGTTACCAATGTGTCAGCATCAAGTAAGGTAATCTAAAGCAGGAAATATAATCCTAAATAAGATATGAAATGATCAGAGAATGTACTTGCCTGGTATCCTGAGTATCTGAAGAGAATATACTGTCCGAGGAGTGGTGTCTGTCTCCTATAGAACAGTACAAGTCACTACATGTCTAAAATAATAAAATAGACTGCTACAATGCATCTACATGATGTTTGGGATCAATCTAGGCTAAAGTCAACCTTTGGTCAACTCTAGTCAACCCTAACAGTCAAACTATGTCAATTCTAGTCTAATTAGGTCAAACTAGGTCAGACAAGGTTAAACTTGGTCAAACTAGTCTAGGTTGGTCAAACCTAGGCTTAACAAGTCAATCTAGGTCAACTAACCAAATACCATACAAGTCACACTAGCCTAGTGGTACACAAGTGTATCCACACCACATGCCATAGGCTATCCTACCTAGGCCATGAGCCAAATCACACATAGGCCAAAATCCATTACCATATTAGGCTATATACACATTATCTACATAGGCAATGCCATATCCAATTCACATTACCTAATCACATGCACATTTCACATATTTATTACATTACACAGGTTAGGTTATATATATATATATATATATATATATATATATATATATATATATATATATATATATATATATATACACATATAAAGGAAATACATAAATCAAGGTAAATGCGTGTGTGTGTGTGTATGAGAGTGTTAGTGTGTGTGATATGGTGATTAGTGTGACAGGGAAGTAGTGTCATGTGTGTGTGTGTGTGTGTGTGTGTGTGTGTGTGTGTGTGAGTGTACAGGGAATAATTAGGATAGGGTGTCACATACATGTGTGTGTGAATTTAAGTGTCATGGAGGGAGTGTACATTCTCAGATTTGAGTGAAACAAACAGTGTGCCTATGTGACTATACAGGTGTATGTGTGTTAAGGAATTATGTGACAGTATAGAGGAGGCCTGTGTGTGTAGCAAATCAGTGCAATGTGGCAAGGACTTAGTTCTCAGATTTTGTGTGTGTACAGTGGTAGGGATGTGTGTGTGTTATGAAGAGGAGGAATGTGTGTTAGTGTTCCAGTTTGCAACAAAATAACAGTTTAAGGAAACGGTCCAATCCTGGGAATGACAGTTCAATAACCTTGGCAGTTAACATATCAAAAATCGATTCCAAAACCCATTGCATCAACACAATCGAAGTTAACATGTACTTCAACCCTAACACATGTGGGTGAGTCTAAACTAACATTAACATCAGTAAAAATCAGTACAATGACAGGTTAAAAATCAGGAAATCAAATTCAGCACAGCGTATCAGTGCGTATTGGGAAATCATGAATTCGACCTAATTTAATCGACAAAAACACAATTGGTGAGTTGGTAAATAGTGTCACATGTGTGAATGTACTAGGAAGTGTCTTCGTGTCCAAGTACTGGACACGAATCGTGTCCAAGATACCACACGAACACAGACACACCACTGTGCACACAATCATCGTGTACGTGTTCACGCGCGTCTAACACACGACACACGACACGACACAACTCGTGTGCATGTCCAGAGGTACGCCTAGGGTAGGGCTAGGTTCGTGTCAGCCTGAATCGTGTCCACGTGACACATAGGCACGACACGAAACCCGTGTCAGCAGTGCCTGTGCACGTGTTCAGCCGCCTGCGTGCGACAGCGCGCGGCCAGTGCGGGCGCGATTGCGCCGCGTGTACTCAACGACATGCTCCCAAATTTTGGGAGCATGGTGACAGTCACTGCCCCCTGCTCTCCACAAAAAATTGTGTCCTGACGTATCCTGTGTCTCGAGTTCTAGCCCCCGATATGCAGGGCACAGCCTAGGGCTCGTGCTGCGTGTCCAAGCCAAAAAAACTCGACACAAACGGACACGAAACACTAAACAACCTTCACAAATATTCATACACACACCTAGATCTACAGATCTGTGTAATTAGTTTTCAAAAATACGAAAATAATTTCCTAAGAAGTATTTCTACAAACACCTATATTCCTATTATGATACGTGTCCGATACGGACACGAAATGGACACAAATTGTGCCCAAATCTCGGGGACAGCTAGGAAACCCTAAAACCTAGCCTTATATGCAAAGAAATCAGGAAACAATGGGTTTAGATGGTTTACCTATTGAGTGTCAATGCTCAAGAATGTTTCATAGAAAATGATTCCAAATGGCAACTCCAAATCTCCAAATGGCACACAAACTGAGGTAAACCTCCAAAATCAGTAAACAAACATAAATTAGATCATAATGCAAAAGACTAGGGTTAAAAAGGAGTTAAAATAGATTAAATAGGATTTTAGAGGAATGAGAAAATACCTCTCCTTCCAAAATTTGGTCAAACTCAAAAGAGGCAAGAACACACTAAGAGATTACTTATAGGCAAGGGGAAACCCTAATAGTGGCTGCCATGGGTGGGTTTAATTTGGTTTTGGGCTTAAGTCATGGGCCTATGGCTTAATTACAAGTCTTGAAATTGGTAAATCACAAGTCATTGACTTAAGTCACAAGTCATGCACTATTTCACTTAAACTAATCCTTCCTACTTTAAAACTAATTTCTAATGACTAAAAGTAGGTTAACTTGAGTTAAACTAGGGTCACCATAATTAGGGTTAGCTTCTAGGCTAGTCTACAAGTCTCAACTAGTTCAAGTCAAAAATCAAAAACACCAATTAAATAAATCATCAAATAATTCAAAGAGACCAAATGACCAAAATATCCTCATGCTCAAAAGTGAAAATAAATCATCCTAATGCCATGGTTGGGCTCTAGGTCAGACAGTCTCTACGGTCTCACTAGCTGCACATCAAAATCACAAGTCATGATTTTAAAATAGTTTTAAATGATTAAAAATCACCAAAAATCATATCATGATTTAAATATCATTAATAAAAGATTAAAATTATAAAATTTCAAAATTATCCTCATTTAGAAAACTGGGTGTTACAATATCTCTCCCTTATGACAACTTACGTGACATCTGACATGTAGCTGACATGACAAATTTTAAAATTAAAATTAATATTTATATTAAAATTAATATTAACATTAAAATTAATATTAATATTAATATTAAAAATGATAATATATTTTTTTGGTTAAATTTTTTTATGTCAGATGTCACGTCAGCTACCACAAGAATAGATAATTTGGGAGAACATTTTGGAGGGATTAATCTTCTTCCACTAGTTGTGTATGATTCAGTTACAAGATGATTTAGGTTGCTATAGATAAGCTTCACATAAACCCTAAATATATTTTTAGGATAAATAACAAACAAAATTTTAAAAACATTCTTCTACTAACTGGATACATAAAATATGGTATACGATCAAAAAAAAATGGACTTGTTTCGCTTCAAAATGATCCTGAACATACCTTAACTTGATATAACTAAGTCGGTTGGATGCTGAAATAATTTGATTAGGACAAGACATCCCAACACAGTGCTTGAAGGTATTGAAACAATATTAATATATAATCCTCAACCTTAGGGCCCTAACATCTAGAAGATGTGTACGTAGTAACAATCAAGGGCGAAACCACGGCTAAGGTCGGCTCCAGTCCATCCCAATTTTTATTTTTTTTCTTATTTTTCTGTTCTATATGAGTCGTTCGTACCCTAGTCCATTATAGTTTAATCCAATCCAAAGTTTAAATTTTTGGTTCCACCCTTGGAACAATCTTCAATTTGATTAATTTAGGCAAATATTAAGAGCACTACAAAATCTTCTAGGAGACAACAATTTTGATAGTTCAGTACATATTCAGGTCTGCCAAAAAAATTTGCTACATTTATTATTTTAGGACTGTCAAAATTTTGGCAGTCTTAATTTTATGTGGACTGTCAAAATTTTGACAATTCTGAATAGAAAATGCTATTTGTCCTTCCAAAATATCCCTCCAAAATATTCCTTCTTATGTGGCAGCTTATGTATCGTCTGACATGACAGCTGACACGGCAGATAACAATACAATTTTTAAAGTTAAAAAAACACTAAAATTAACATTAAAATTAAAATTAAAATTAATATTAACATTAAATGTTAAAAATTAAAAATTAACATTAGGTTTAAATTAATATTAAAATTAACATCAAAAAATTTCAATAATTAATTTTTTGGGGTTAGAATTTGTCATGTCATCTGACATGTTAGATGCCACGTCAGCTGTCACGTAAGGAGGAATAGTTTGAAAGATCATTTTGAAAGTATGAATATCATTACTCTTCTGAATATGAATATGACTCAAAATTTTAACAATTCTGAATATATATAGTACCGCCAAGATTGTGTTGCCCCTAGATATTCTTGTAGTGTCTTTAACATTAGGCCTTAATTTATTTGGAGTTTGGGATATGATTGTATCAAAGTTGAGCTAATCTGAATTAGAACTTTGGCTGGAAAATGGTGGCCCTCTCCTTAGCAACTTCCACTGCATGCCACTCATAAGATGGTGGGATTGTGGGAGCAAGGAATGTGATAGACTGACAACTTTTATTTCTTTCCTCCTGCCAAAGCTAATCATTGCTAACGGTTCATGGCAGCACAAGGGCAAGGAGGAGAAAAAGAAGTGATGATCAAGTTCAAGAGGACACAACATGAGAGAAAGAGAAAGAACATGTTGGCGCACACATTCTTGCTATGCAATGGCAAAGGATATTGATGGAGGAAAGTCTAGCTAGTCCCCCCAATATCATGGTTCAACTATTCTAAGGTCAAGAACGATATCATATGCTATGATTATTTGAGTTTTTTTTTTACTTGTCCTCCACTTTATTTATCCTATTTTACGGTACATTTTATAGTTTTACAAAAAATTACAGTACCTCCACTTTGGACGGAATTCGTAAAAAAATATTTTTTTTGGACCAAAATAATTTTTTGGACCAAAATGACCAAAAGAGGAAGGAGACGAGGACATTTTGGTCCAAAAAATATTTTTTGACGGATTCCGACCAAAGTCGAAGGTACTGTACATGTTTGCAAAACTGTAAGGTGCACCCTAAAATATGGTAAATCAAGTGGGGGAGAAGTCAAAATTCCTCTTATAAATTTATAATAATATCGACGCGCAAAGAAATAATTTATCTTTAGTACGTGAACCCTTCAAAAAAAAAAAAATACTATGCAGAGGCGGAACCACCTAGGAACTGTAGTGGTGCCTATCTTATCCTCTCTTTTTTTACTTTTACATATATATATATATATATATATATATATATATATATATATATATATATATATATATATATATATATATATATATATATATATATATATATATACCATAGCTTACTTAGCTCATCCCGACTTAAATTTCTGGTTGTGCTCTTGGTACTATATATTTTATTTTTGCATGAAAATTCATGGGTATTATCACAAATATATAGAAAGAGAATTGAGATTTTGAGATATTAAGTTTAGTGATAAGTTGATAAGCTTGGCAAAAAATTGTGATTAGAAATAAGTTTAAAAAAATGACTTTGTTGACATAAAATACCTAGTTCCTATACGTTATTTTAGAAACAAAGGTGTTTCAGACCAAGTTTCCTAACAATGATGGTCAGCAGGAAAGAAAATGGAAGGTTAATTGTTATATATATGACACGAGTGAAATATGGAGAATTTGGATATTATTACTCATTCTTTTCTTCAATAATTGAAATAGTACAAATTAATTCAGT
The DNA here is from genome assembly GCA_029216955.1 of Iris pallida. Classification (NCBI taxonomy): domain Eukaryota; kingdom Viridiplantae; phylum Streptophyta; class Magnoliopsida; order Asparagales; family Iridaceae; genus Iris; species Iris pallida. The sequence continues at coordinate 14,373,265 of JANAVB010018993.1, forward strand.
ATAAGTTAGCTATAAGGTTCATGAGCTCTAATCAACTAGGTATATTCCAACTAATTAGCACTTATAAAATAAAAAAATAAAATACACCAACTTTTCTATGTTTCAAGAGTATTAAAGAACTGAAAATTGCTGAGAAACCCAATTTCGGAGTTGATTTTTATGAAAAATTCACCCGTAGGATGGGTTTTATGAAATGCCCAAAATTATATATTTCCACGTTAAGTATTCCAAGATTCCCTTTAGATGTTCTGTATTTACAAAATTAATACCATAACTACCCCTCCGCATAAACTCAGATTTGGATTGTGATTCTCGTCATCCACTACTAAAATATTGGTATTTAGCGACGGAACAATCCGTCGCTAAATACGTATATTCCGTCGCTAAATTATATTACCGACGGATTGGAGACGGATAATTGACGTCAATAAACATAACGTCGCTATAGAAAATACGTCGGTAATCCGTCGTTATAGCGACGAATTACCGACGGAACTACCGACGCAAATATAGCGACGGATTAGCAACGAATTCAATACGTCGGCAACCACAGCGACATATTAGCGACGGAGTAGCGACATTTTCTAGTGAGCCAAAATATCAAATTTTCCAGAAGCTCAGCGACGAAAATTTTCGTCGCTGACTCGTTTGATACGGTTTTGATATCAGACATAAGCTCAGCGCCTGATATTTCCGTCGCTAACCCGTCGCTAACCTGAAAATATTTTCAGGATTCCGTCGCTAAGCCGCCGCTGGTTAGTCGCTAATCGTTTTATTTATACCACATTAAATTGTTCCAACTTTGCTCAAACCTGGGAATACATACATAAACTCATTCCAAAAGTCAAATATGTCCAACAGTCATTCCAAAAGTAATACATAAACTCTATAACCCCAAATATGTCTAACAGTCATACATAAACTCTATAATCCCAATATATACAAAATAAACCCAAGCATCTCGATTAAACACATCCAACAATCAAATATGTTCACCAGTCAAATATAGTACATATACAAACACTTCCAACAGTCAAATGATAAAAACACGTCCAACAGTCGCAATAGTACATACACAAACTCGTCGTCAAATACAACTCATCGTCAAATACAATGAAAAAATAAACAAATCTCAAACTGATGGTGGTGGAGGTGGAGGAGGTGGCTGAGGCATAACCGGCCTTCCGCATGAATATAACTGTCCAAGGACCAAAGAGAGGATCCGCTGTACGTCCTCGGCAGGAACGACGTCTGGAAGAGTCGACGGTACGACAAGAGGCATTGTGGTCGGAGGAGCAATCGTTGGCGGAGGCACTGTGGTCGAAGCTGGAGCCGGTACAGTAGGCGCTGTGGTCGTTGGCAGAGGCGCTGTGGTCGAAGCTGGAGCCGATACTGTAGAGGCAGGCATCAGACCTGCTGTGATCAGAGCTCCACTCATCTGCCCCACATGACCCTGGAGGGCTACCAGAATCTGTGTAATCTGCCGCAAGGTGTAGGTGTCGGCAGTATGGTCGGTCTGTGGAGGTGGAGGTGGTGGAGATAGAGGAGCTCTAGAATAAACGGACTGCTGGGATGCCAACGATCCGGTACCGTACATGCTGTCCCCTTTCCCTCTACCTACGGCTTGTATCCACAAGTCGTTCCTCACAGCCGGCTACGGTGACTGACTAGTCCCAGCTCCCCCCTCGGCAGTCCCTCCCTCACCGACTCGACTCTCTAAAGTCTCATAAGTCTCCTATATTTATATAGGTGAATAGATTTAGAGTTAATATTGGTATTTTATTTTCGATGTAAGTATTGTTATGGTTACGTTCTCATACGTCTCTTAAACTATTCTTTGATTTATAATGCTACTTAGGGTTATGATTTAGAGTTAATATTTATATTAGAGTTCAGACTAACTTTTTCGCTAAAGTAAATATAGTTAAGTACGTAAAGACGAAGAAAAAATGTAATTAGATATAGGACTCGAAAAACTTACATAGGCTTTGGTCGCCTGATCATCTACGAGCTTCCCATCCTTCTTTCGCTTATGGGTACGCTCAAAAACTTTAGGGAAGTCCACGACGTTCGGATCTCCGCCTGCCTTAACGACCTCCTCGCATTGTAAAAATTAAACATCAATTTATAATTAAACATTAAACTTAAAAAATTGAAGAAATAACAAATAAGAATACTCACCAGCCGTCGATAATGCTCTGTAATTGGGATGGATCCACCCGTGTGGTGACCACCCTTAGCACGGGCAGCCTTTGCCTTCTCACACTTGGCCTTATAGGCCGGAGTGTCCATCTTCTTCTTCATCTCCTTCCAGAATTCCTCCTTCAACCACTCCTTGCGAAGAGCGCTATTTAGTGTAGCCAACGCCTTCTGGTCGTTGACCATATCCCTCAACCTCTTGCTGGCGACGGACTTGTATCACTTCCGGATCGCCTGATCTCTATGCGCCGGCCACTAGTACGACTTCTGCAAATAATGACAAATAAAAACAAATGAGCAAATATTTAAAAAATGTTGTAAATAAAGACGATATTATTTAGACATACCTCAAGCATCTCGAGCCAAATGAATCGTCTATCAACTGGGATGTCCCCGAAGTTCAGATAGGGACCATGGAATTGTCGATCCATCAACTCCCCCAAATCTCTACCAGCCTGGACCGGAAAGAACCTGGAATAAACAAAACAATGTACAATTAGATAATAAATAGAGTATGAATAAATGTGTCTACTAACACTAGTATACTTACGTCGTTCCATCGGCCCACAGCTCGGTACGAGTGATATTGGCTGGCCGCTCTGACAGGGTAGGAGGGTCTGCAAATCATGGTCGACATATGTACACTCCACGGTCGACCAAAAGGCCAGGATATGGGTTCGTCGCAGTAGGAGCGACAGGTGTAGTCTCTGGCGTAGAAGACAGGACACCAGCACCGGTAGGAGTAGATGCCGAAGGAATATCAGGGCTAGCTCCGCCGACTGAAGAACGAGTGAACGGCGGAGATAAGCCATCCTCCTCATTAACCAAATCATCCTCGCTAACTCCTCTGCGATCTGCAACCGGAGTACTAGGAGGAGCAGAAGCAGGAGGACGGGTCGACCCAGATCCTCGAAGTCGATGTGGACGACCTCGTCCCGCCATATATAAATCTGAAAGAAATAAAAAAATAATGTGATGATACAAATAATCAATGCAAATCTAATAGAAATTAAATAAAGGTGTGTTGATACAAATAATCAATGGAGATCTAATAGGTAATATCGAAATCGAATATCGGATATCGAAACTGGTATCATACCATTCCTATGAGTATCGATATCGAAATCGATAATATCAAAATCGGGTTAGTATCAGCCTTAACGAAATTGGATTCAAAAACCTTAGCTACTACATTAACGAATTTTGGGTTAGCTATCGAAATCGGGTTAGTATCGTCCTTAACGAAATTCGAATAATTTACGAATACCAAAAACCCTAGCTACTACATTGTGTCCGTGTCCGTATCCATGTCCGTGTCCACACCATTTCTATGAGTATCGATATCGAAGTCGGTAATATCGACCATTCCTATGAGTATCGATATTGAAATCGGTATCAGACCATTCATAGGAGTATCAATATCGAAATCAGTAATATCTAACTCGGAATAGTATCGTCCTTATCGAAATCGGATTCAATATCTTAATGTCCGTATCGGGTTAGTATCGGCCTATCGAAATAGTATCGGCCTATCGAATTGGAATTGGATATCCTTATATCATAATAGAATATCGGATATCGAAACTGGTATCATACCATTCCTATGAGTATCGATATCGAAATCGGTAATATCAAAATCGGGTTAGTATCAGCCTTACTGAAATCAGATTCAAAAACCCTAGCTACTACATTAACGAATTTCGGGTTAGCTATCGAAATCGGGTTAGTATCGGCCTTAACGAATTTCGAATAATTTACGAATACCAAAAACCCTAGCTACTACATTGTGTCCGTGTCCGTATCCGTGTCCATGTCCAAAACCCTAGCTACTATATTGTGTCATAATTTTCGTGTCCGTGTCCAAAACCCTAACTACTATCGAATTGGAATTGGATATCCTTATATCATAATCGAATATCAGATATCGAAACTGGTATCATACCATTCCTATGAGTATCGATATCGAAATCGGTAATATCGAAATCGGGTTAGCATCAGCCTTATCGAAATCGGATTCAAAAACCCTAGCTACTACATTAACGAATTTCGGGTTAGCTATCGAAATCGGGTTAGTATCGGCCTTAACGAATTTCGAATAATTTACGAATACCAAAAACTCTAGCTACTATATTGTGTCCGTGTCCGTATCCGTATCCGTATCCATGTCCGTGTCCACACCATTTCTATGAGTATCGATATCGAAGTCGGTAATATCGACCATTCCTATGAGTATCGATATTGAAATCGGTATCAGACCATTCATAGGAGTATCAATATCGAAATCGATAATATTAAAATCAGAATAGTATCGGCCTTATCAAAATCGGATTCAATATCTTAATGTCCGTATCGGGTTAGTATCGGCCTATCGGAATAGTATCGGCCTATTGAATTGGAATTGGATATCCTTATATCATAATCGAATATCAGATATCGAAACTGGTATTATACCATTCCTATGAGTATCGATATCGAAATCGGTAATATCGAAATCGGGTTAGTATCAGCCTTATCGAAATCGGATTCAAAAACCCTAGCTACTACATTAACGAATTTTGGGTTAGCTATCGAAATCGGGTTAGTATCGGCCTTAACGAATTTTGAATAATTTACGAATACCAAAAACCCTAGCTACTACATTGTGTCCGTGTCCAAAACCCTAGCTACTATATTGTGTCATAATTTTCGTGTCCGAGAAGCATATCGTGTCCGTGTCAACAAAAATTATTAGAGGAAAAAAAATTAGGTCATAACCTGAGGAGTGGGGGTTGCCCTGTCGCCGGAGAGGAGCCGAGGAGGGGGCAGAGGAGGGGGCAGCGAGGGAGGGAAAGGGGGGCAGAGGTGGGAGGGGGGCGAAGAGGGGAAAGGGGGCAGGGGGGTCGAGGAGGGCGGAGATGGAGGCAGAGGGAGGGCGGAGAGGGGGGCACAGGGGGGGCGGAGAGGGGGTCGAGGAGGGGGTCTGTGTCACTCCCTGTTCCCAGAATACGTATTCTAATACGTGTACTGCTCGAATGTATTTATTTAATATTTATCATATATTGTTCTGTATTTAAATTCCTTTAATTTTACGCTAATTAATTTTTTGTATTTTACTTTCTGCTTTTATTCTCTGCTTTAGCTTGCTTTAGGTTCGGCCTAGGTTGGTTTATTTTTGGGTTTATGATGGTTCATCATGAACCGAACCCAACACCCCCATTTAAGCCCCATCCCCTTTCTCTCTTTTCATTACTTCTTCTCATTACTCTTCTTCTTTCTCATAACTCTCTCTACCTACCAAAACCCATAGGCAAGTACATCTTGCTCCACATGAGAAGCCATATTTTTATGGTTTATTTATCTCCCTCTCGTGATTCTAAGAGAGTTTAGAACTTGGCATTTTTTATTTTGAAGTTTTATTTTTAGTAGATCTAGAAATTACTATTTTTCGGATTTCAGTGGTTTTGATCTGTCAAACTTCCTTATTTCCAAGTTTTGTTCATTCCAGATTGTTGAGGTTGTGTTATACGTCATTCTGACCCATGGAAACCCCATTTCTGGCTTGGAACGAAGGTTCCATGGGAATTGGAGTTCAGGAGGAACTCTACGCCCACGTTGTTACGTACGTGTTAGCGTAATATGGAGTTTTACGCCCACGTTGTTACGTGTAAGCATAATATTGAGTTTTACGCCCATGTTATACGTGTCCACGTAGTGCCGAGCTTTACGCCCATGATCACTCGTGCCAGCGTAAAACTGTTTTACGCAAGTCTACTTGACTTGGCGTATTCTTTTTACGCGCACAATGTTTCAGGCGTAAAACTTGACTCTTTACACGAGCAACCTTTACGCGTGGCTCGATCCTTTTACGCATGCAATGTTTTACGCGCACAGTGTTTCCTGCGTAAAACTCTAATCGTTTTACGCGTACTCCTTGGCTCGGCGTAAAACGAGTTTTTATGCGCAACTTGTTCCTTTATTTTGAGCGTACTTCCTTTACGCGTATTCATCCCTGCGTATACTTTGACCCTTACGCGCGCGAGTTTTACGCGTGACGTTACCTTTTACGTATATAAATTCATGCGTAAACCTGACTTTTACGCATACCCTGTTTTACGCGCGTATTTTGCCTTAGCGTAAAACTTTGGCGTAGACTAATCATGGTATAACTAGCCTTGGCATAATTCAACCTTGGTGTTCCCATTGTCCTATACTTTATTCACTTTATGTTGGCATGATAATATGTTGGCGTAATTCAACTTGATATAATCATGACATGTTAATATTTTCTTTAATATAGATTGTTATGTGGAATATACCAGGTGTCGTGAATTGATTTATAGATACCCCGAATGACTGGAATTTAATCCTGAGAGTTGTAGACTCGACCATACTAAATAATAGTTGACTTTCACGCCTTGTTACGAATTGACATTGATTGTACTAATAATTGATCATGCGTTCCTAGTTAGAACTAAGAGACTGGCTAGTCATCTTATTGAATTGAATGAATGAGACACGTTCATATGAATTATAAACTATTGTAATCGACTGGCCGATCCCGAATATTGGCATACAGGCACGTACAGGCTTCAATTTATTTTTCTACAAAAGCAGCATGTGTACTTTATGGTCAAGGCATGATTATTCTGTGGTTAGTTTTGATTGTTGCATTACGCTATGTAAGACCTACAACCTAACCGCACGGGTATCGTTGTAAAGTTGTGCATATCGTACCCCGTACAAAGGTACTCATTCTGAATGACCATGATCCACGGCATGGGATTTTACTCAACATAGAGACTATTAAGTTAAATAAAATAATGATTGCATGGAGAGAATGGATTTCCGAGTTCTTACATGGCAGCCCTCTTTGGGACTATTAAGTGCCTGACAGGCCGGCTGTTTCCCACAGATACTGTAAATCTGCCACACGGGCAGGGAGCGGTATCTGCTTATATTATTTATTGTATATTGTATATTTATGACGGGCGTCCCACTGGGACTCGTCTAATTCATGCTTGGCGCAATTGATTGATTGGGTAAACTAGCCTTGTTTGCACATAGTAAGAACTGAGGAATCCTTATGGCATAATTCCAAGGTAACTTGGAACTCACAATAGCAAGCCGTAGTAGTTGCATAGTCGTTTAAATTAATTTGTTTGTGTACTGTACCTACTCTATTTACTAACTGCGATGATCAGAATGTCAGGACACGACGGGTCAACTTCTGTCCTTGTTTGGTTGGGAAGTTGGTTTGAAGTATCGTGATGTTGTGTAAATTCCAGTAGCAAGCAGAGACCTATGTATTATATCCTTAACTCTTATCACTGGTTTTAATTCGCATGTCGTGCTTCCTTGTGGTACTTGCTATTAGAGGTCTAATCTCTCTGGTTTTGCATGGCCAGATTTAGAGCCGATCCCCGAGGATTCAGCTCACTTCCACCTCCAAGATGGTCAATACTAGAGGAATGATCGCAGGAGGACTCGAGTGGGTTCCTTACTTCCTCGCTCGTTTTGTTACTTACTTTATACTTTATCGTTTGGCACCGACATGTTAGTCGGATTGTCTTGTATTTACTTTTACATAATTGTAACTAAGTTAGGCTGCAGCTGATAAACAATTGTGTATACTTTGCTACATTATCTAGCTATGTTTTATAAAGCCAGATATCAAGAATATTTTGACTAAGCATTTGGGACGCCGTACTGCCTTATCTTATATGTTATCTATTACTGTTTCTTGTTTGAATGATTGAGACAATAGATGTGAAGTGAACATAGTGAGACTTTCATGTAGTATGCACCCCCTCGTCTTTTTGACAGCATTGATCGTATTATACGGTATTCATCTACCCGTAATACGTAGCTGGCTGAGTCATTCCTCCGCTCTCCAGTATTCTGGTTCTGGGGCGTGACAAGGTTTTAGTGGTGGCCCATGCAGGTCTGATTTTAGACTTGTGGGGTGTTTTAATTTATAGGATGTCTCAATCACACATGTTCCCCCTTGATCTCACAATTCGTTGTTCTCAACCCTAGCTTGACATTCTTGTATCTTTTGACTTCATTGATTTTTCCTGTCCGATCGTTTGATTGTTCTCTTATCCCTTTTTTTAGGGGAACCTCGTCCGCATCCGTCAGAGCTGAAAAGCAACAACAAGGGCAGCATGGACCACATGACCAGGTTGGCCAGCAACAAGGGCCAGTGCTACCTCAAGAGACTATCCAAGAAGAAGTGATAGTGGAACCGGCAGCTGGACCCCAGTATCCGGAGGTTCCAATGTCGCCAATAGTTCCACCTACCCCTATGGAAGTGGACACACCAGCCCTTCTGGAGATCATGAGAGGGATGATGGCTACTCAGCAACACCAGATGTTGGCCCAGCAGCGCATGCACGCTCAGTTGCAAGAGCAGAAAGTACTACTCAACCAAGGATTGTAGACGACTTTGGAAAGAGGGGCGAGAACAGATTCAGGACCATCAACCAGGTTTTACAAGTACAACCCCCGTCGTTTTGAGGGCACGGAAGATGCCATCTCAGCAGATGCTTGGCTTAAGGACATTGAGGCTATTTTGACAGCAGCTAAGGTGGCGACGAAAGAACGTGTGGATCAAGTGAAGTTGTTACTTCAGGATCTCGCACGTGATTTGTGGGAATCAGAGGAAGTAGGCACCAGACGTCCTGTTGCTTAGGACAATTTTATCGCAAGGTTCAAGACGAAGTACTATGGAGTTGTGGCGCAGTTTGAGCTACAACAGAAGTTTATCAACCTCAAGCTGGCCGGCAAGACGGTAGATGCTTATGCAGCGGAGTTCTGCAGATTGAGTAGGTTCGCCACAGAGATGATAGCAACGGAGAGCCAGAGGGCTATGAGGTTCCAGCAAGGGTTTCATCTAGAACTCTTATAATTGATAGAGGGGCATAACTATCAGACTTTCGATGAGGTATTAACGGCAACCCGAAGGCATGAGATCACCATTCAGAGGATCACGATAAGGGCTGGAGGTCAGAAGAGATTCCACAGTCAGATTGAAGGAGGAGGGGGAGCAGCACCCCAGACAACAGCACCGTCCCTTAGCGTTCGCATTCACGATATGGCAATGCGAGGGCCAGCACCAAGACAGCAGCAACAGCAACAGAGGAAGAACCAGCAACCCCCAGCGGGCTATACTTATTGTGGGAAGGTAGGGAACACTGGAGATGTGTGTCGGACATTGAATGGACTGTGTTTGATATGTGGAAGCCCAGATCATCGGGTTACCACCTGTCCCATGAATTCAAGGTCAGGAGGACCAGTACAACAATTTCCCGGTCTGCCAGCACCAGGGACAGGCCAGTATCGAGGACCAACGGTGGCAGTGAGACCGTTGGCACAGCGTCCGCTCATGTCGCAAGCTCAGATGTTTCGGCAGCAGGGATCGCCGATGCAGCAACAGCATAGACCACCCCAACATCACCAAGGCAGGGGCCAGCAGCAGCACCAGGCTAGGCCGCAGCATGGAAACCAACAAGAAGGTCGAGGGCAGGCATTCACTCTCTCCTTGAAAGAGACATTGGCATCGAGAGATGTTGTGGCAGGTAACATTTTCGTCGCCTCATATTCCGCAGTAGCATTGTTTGATTCGGGAGCATCACACTCATTTATATCTGCACAATTTACGACACGGCTAGGAATGGAGTTCGAGGCATTGCCAGGGAGGTTGAATATACTCACTGGTAATGGGCTCGTAGGAGTTAGTAGATTTATTCTAGCGTGTAGCGTTGTAGTTTGCGGGCATTCCTTACCCGCCAGGTTGATAGAGTTTTTTGTTGGAAATTTTGACGTTATCTTAGGCATGGACTGGCTGAAAGACAGTCATGCGACAATAGTTTGTCATATTGGGAGTGTATCTTTTGACATTCCAGGCATGAAGAGGTTCACCTTAGTCCGATCAGAGGCAACTCAACAAGAGCAGGGAGTAGTAACCGCAATGAAAGAAGTCCAGTTTCCGAAGGTAGTTGAAGAATTTTTAGACGTATTTCCTGAAGAACTTCCAGGTCACCGGTTAGAGATATTGAGTTCAGTATAGAATAGCACCTGGAACTAAACCGATATCAGATCGAGTTTACAGAATGGCAGATTCGGAGCAGGTCAAGGTATATAAGCACCTAGAGAAACTAAAGGAGAAGAAGTTCATCCAAGCTAGCATATCACCGTGGGCAGCACCAGTGGTACTTGTGGAGAAGAAGGATGGATCATCCAGATTGTACATTGACTACAGGAAGCTTAACGCGGCGACAGTAAAGAACAAGTACCCACTACCCAGGATCGACGACTTGTTTGATCAATTGAACAGAGCTAGAGTTTTCTCCAAGATAGATCTTCGTTCAGGGTATCATCAAGTGAGAGTTCGGAAGGAGGATATTCCTAAGACAACATTCAGGTCGAAGTATGGGCATTATGAATTCTTGGCAATGCCGTTTGGTTTGACCAATGCTCCAGCAATATTTATGGACTTGATGAACCGCATCTTTATGCCATACTTAGATCAGTTTGTCATTGTGTTTCTCGACGACATTCTCGTATACTCTACTAGTGAAGAGGAGCATGAAGATCACCTCAGGAAAGTGTTACAGGTTCTGAGAGAGAACCAGTTGTATGCCAAGCTCAGCAAGTGTGAGTTCTGGACGGATCATATTTCATTTTTGGGACATATCATATCAGGAGCTGGAGTAGCAGTGGATCCCAAGAAAGTAGAAGCAGTAGAGAGTTGGCCAGTACCCAAGACCGTAGCTGACGTGCGGAGTTTTTTGGGATTGGCGGTTATTACAGAAGATTCATATCAGACTTTACAAGACTTTTGGCACCCACGACCTGCTTGACACGGAAGGACGTGCCATTCGTCTGGTCGGCAGAATGCCAGGCATCATTTGAGAATCTGAAGCAGAAGTTGATATCAGCGCCTATTCTTACATTACCAATTGGACCCGGAGGTTTTATTGTATATTGTAATGCGTCAGGTAAAGGACTTGGGTGCGTCCTCATGCAACATGGGAGGGTGATAGCATATGCATCTAGGCAACTTCGGAACCACGAGAAGAATTATCCAACTCACGACTTGGAGTTGGCGGTAGTAGTATTCGCTTTGAAGCTATGGAGGCATTACTTTTATGGTGATCGAGTAGACGTGTACACGGACCACAAAAGTATGAAGTACATCTTTACTCAGAAGAAACTGAGCATGAGGCAGAGAAGATGGTTGGAGTTGATCAAGAATTACGACGTGGAGCTTCAGTATCATCCAGGCAAGGCTAATGTTGTAGCAGATGCTCTTAGCAGGAGAGGCGGCAGATTTATGTTGACAACACAGAAACATATCTTAGAAGACCTTCAGGAGATGGGCATTGAGGTTATACTTCCCAGTGATGTAGGAATTCTGGAAAGTCTACAAGTTCAATCTGACTTAGTAGATAGGATCAAATCAGCTCAGGCACAGGACCCAAGGATTCAGAAGCTTAGGACAGAATATGAGTCAGCACTCAGAAAGGAGATGCAAATCCATGAAGATGGTACACTTAGGTTTGGATTACGTCTATGTGTGCCTAGTGGAGATATCAGACAGGAGGTTATGACGGAAGCTCACAGTTCTCAATATTCTATACATCCTGGAGGGACCAAGATGTATCAAGATATCAAGCAACACTTCTGGTGGAACGGAATGAAGAGGGAGATAGCTAGATTCGTTTCTCGTTGCTTGATATGTCAGCAAGTGAAGGCAGAACATCAAAGGCCAGTTGGATTATTGCAACCGCTTCCTATCCTGGAATGGAAGTGAGAGCATATTACCATAGACTTTGTGACCGGTTTACCGAGATCACCAAGTGGTTAAGATGCTATTTGGGTGATAGTAAATCGGCTTACGAAGGTGGCGCATTTTCTTCCTTTCAGAGTAGGACAATCTACAGAAAAGTTGGCAGAGTTGTATATACAACAGATAGTCATACAGCATGGAGTCCATGTCAGTATTATGTCAGACAGAGATACCCGTTTTACATCATATTTTTGGAAGAGTTTATATCATAGTCTGTGTACCAGGTTAAGATTTAGCACGGCTTACCATCCACAGACAGATGGGCAATCAGAAAGGACAATTTAGACTTTAGAAGACATGTTGCGGGCTTGCACTCTAGATTTTGGAGGGTCTTGGGAGAGTCACCTGCACATAGTTGAGTTCTCGTATAACAAAAGTTATCAAACCAGTATCCAGATGGCGCCATTTGAAGCACTATATGGTAAGAAGTATAGATCGCCACTAGCATGGAATGATATCGGAGAGAGGAAGATGCTAGGCCCAGAAATGATTATCCAGACAGTTGAAGTGATTAAGAAAATTAGGGAGCGACTTAGAGTTGTGCAAGATCAGCATCGTCATTGGGCAGACCAGCATCGTAGGCCGCTAGAATTCTCTGTTAGGGACCACGTGTTCTTGCGGATCTCACCTACCCGTGGGGTCATTAGATTTGGCGTTCGTGGGAAGTTGAGTCCACGATACGTAGGCCCATTTGTTATTCTTGATAGGGTAGGCGATGTTGCTTATCGTTTGTCCCCTCCACCTTCATTACGAGAGGTACATGATGTATTTCATGTATCTCAGTTGCATAGGTATGTATCGGAGCCAAGCCATATCCTCGATCATTCTGAGCTGGTTGTTGGTACCAACCTGTCTTATGAGGAGCATCCGGTGTCCATCTTGGACCGAAGGGAGAAGATACTCAAGAACCGAACAATTAGCCTTGTCCGGGTTGCTTGGGGTCATCATTTTTTAGAAGAGTCAACGTGGGAACGTGAGGATGATATCCGATCATGGTATCCGCACCTGTTTGACTCGCAAGGTATATCTCTTTCCGTATACCTTGATTGTCTTAACTCCGCATGATTGTCGCCCTATGAGTAGAAATTACTTGATATCGTAGATTGTTAAATATAGATATGTTACTTGCTATGGACATTGTAAAATGATTGTTTGTTTAAATTGCTTGTACTTAGATTAGTTTGGCTTTGATGTTCCTATCCGGCTTGGATTTGAAATTTCGAGGACGAAATTTTTCTAAGGAGGGTAGAGATGTCACTCCCCGTTCCCAGAATACGTATTCTAATACGTGTACTGCTCGAATGTATTTATTTAATATTTATCATGTATTGTTTTGTATTTAAATTCCTTTAATTTTACGCTAATTAATTTTCTGTATTTTACTTTCTGCTTTTATTCTCTGCTTTAGCTTGCTTTAGGTTCGACCTAGGTTGGTTTATTTTCGAGTTTATGATGGTTCATCATGAACCGAACCCAACACCCCCATTTAAGCCCCATCTCCTTTTTCTCTCTTCATTACTTCTTCTTATTACTCTTCTTCTTCCTCATAACTCTCTCCACCTACCAAAACCCATAGGCAAGTACATCTTGCTCCATATGAGAACCCATATTTTTATGGTTCATTTATCTCCCTCTCGTGATCCTAAGAGAGTTTAGAACTTGGCATTTTTTATTTTGAAGTTTTATTTTTAGTATATCTAGAAATTACTATTTTTCGGATTTCAGTAGTTTTGATCTGTCAAACTTCCTTATTTTCAAGTTTTGTTCATTCCAGATTGTTGAGGTTGTGTTATACGCCATTCTGACCCATGGAAACCCCATTACTGGCTTGGAACGAAGGTTCCATGGGAATTGGAGTTCAGGAGGAACTCTACGCCCACGTTGTTACGTGTTAGCGTAATATGGAGTTTTACGCCCACGTTGTTACGTGTTAGCGTAATATTGAGTTTTACGCCCACGTTATACGTGTCCATGTAGTGCCGAGCTTTACGTCCATGATCACTCGTGCCAGCGTAAAACTGTTTTACGCAAGTCTACTTGACTTGGCGTATTCTTTTTACGCGCACAGCGTTTCAGGCATAAAACTTGACTCTTTACACGGGCAACCTTTACGCGTGGCTCGATCCTTTTACGCATGTAATGTTTTATGCGCACAGTATTTCAGGCGTAAAACTCTAATCTTTTTACGCGTACTCCTTGGCTCGACGTAAAACGAGTTTTTACGCGCAACTTGTTCCTTTATTTTGAGCGTACTTCCTTTACGCGTATTCATTCCTGCGTATACTTTGACCCTTACGCGCGCGAGTTTTACGCGTGACGTTACCTTTTACGCATATAAATTTATGCGTAAACCTGACTTTTACGCATACCCTGTTTTACGCGCGTATTTTGCCTTAGCGTAAAACCTTGGCGTAGACTAATCATGGTATAACTAGCCTTGGCGTAATTCAACCTTGGTGTTCCCATTGCCCTATACTTGATATAATCATGATATGTTAATATTTTCTTTAATATAGATTGTTACGTGGAATGTACCAGGTGTCGTGAATTGATTTATAGATACCCCGAATGACTGGAATTTAACCCTGAGAGCTGTAGACTCGACCATACTAAATAATAGTTGACTTTCATGCCTTGTTACGAATTGACATTGATTGTTATCTTGACTAATAATTGATCATGTGTTCCTAGTTGGAACTAAGAGACTGGCTAGTCGTCTTATTGAATTGAATGAATGAGACACGTTCATATGAATTATGAACTATTGTAATCGACTGGCCGATCCCGAATATTGGCATACAGGCACGTGCAGGTTTCAATTTATTTTTCTACAAAAGCAGCATGTGTACTTTATGGTCAAGACATGATTATTCTGTGGTTAGTTTTGATTGTTGCATTACGCTATGTAAGACCTACAACCTAACCGCACGAGTATCGTTGTAGAGTTGTGCATATCATATCCCGTACAAAGGTACTCATTCTGAATGACCATGATCCACGGCATGGGATTTCACTCAACATAGAGACTATTAAGTTAAATAAAATAATGATTGCATGGAGAGAATGGATTCCCGAGTTCTTACATGGCAGCCCTCCTTGGGACTATTAAGTGCCTGACAGGCCGGCTGGTTCCCACCACTACACCAAAATGCTCATTTTGGAACGACGAAATTCTGTTCCAAAAAAATTCAGGAACACTTTTATTGCGTGCCTATTTTTGGGCTGCCAAAATCCTTGGAACGGAATAAAAGTGTTCCAAGGGACAATTATTGGAACGCTTTTTATGTGTTCCAGTGTTGGAACACTAACAAAGCGTTCCAAATAAAGAGTTCCAAGAGATAATTTTTGGAATGCATTATATGTGTGCCAGCGTTGGAACACCAAAAAAGTGTTCCTAACTACAAACAATTCAAATTCATTTTTGCATACCTAATGGAGATATAATGTGTTCCAATATTGGAACAGTAGAAATACATTCCCATCAATTGCCCAAAATTTTGAAATACCAAACCTATAATTTGAATTTATAAATAGATAAATATTTTTTAATGCTCTTGATGACATTTTATATAATTTAAGCTGAGTATAATATAAACAAAAGTAAACAAATATCAGAAGCACAAGTACATGCAGAATAAATAAAGCTACATAGACTAATAAAGTCAAAATGTTTTACATAAATATTGCATATATGTTTAGCACAATTTTACTAAAGTATGATGCTAACAAAATGTCCTATGTTGTGAAAATAATTTCATATATTCTCCTCGTTCTCTTTCTTTCTTCCCCATAGCTAGTTCCCCATAGCTTTGTGATCAAACTCTTTCATTGTTGGCCATTGGACCTGCAAAGTTGAAAGGTCACAAACAAAAATTTAGTGGAGAAAAAGATCAAAAAAATAAAGAAGAGTAACTCTGCAAATCCATCCCAACTTTAAAGAGAAAAAAATAGATATTTCACATGTTGAGGTTATATTCAATGTTCATAATATGTATGGAATATGTACACCGAAAAATGAGGCTTTGACAATTAGACATAGGAAATCCAGTAAAAATTGCTCCTAGGAGAAGAGAAGTGATAGAATAAGATGCACATGAACTTGTAACAAATATTGTGCTACAACACCTACAATATCTACAATAAGACGAAACAACAATAAGTGATATATAAATCTTAGTTCAATCCAGTTCCTGGACACTTAGCATCTTTAAAAAAAAAATACAAGCTTGGCATTTCACAAGTTTATCACTTTTTAAAATAGAATAATCATGTTGCACCAAAGAATGTTATCAGGTTTGAGAATGTGTTCTAACGATTGAAAGGATTTTTTGCTATAAGTCTGAAACCTGGTATCGACTAGTATCTGCCGATAGCCACATTATAATTGGAAACCGACATTGGCAGTCAATCCTGCATCAAAAATGGTAAGTACCGGACGTTGATGCATATAGAAAGCCTAAATCGTATGATAAATTTGATTAATCAGTTTAAAATGTCAGTGATCAATGTGTTCTTGTCAATTCAACATGCAATAGTGTCTTCTTGCAAAATCCCATTGACAGAAACCAAATGAAGTTGCAAAATTTTCCCCTTCACCATGTCATTTTCTTTCAAACTTATTTTTTTCATTTGATTACATTGCGATTACGATTACATTACAGTGTACCAAACGAGGCCTAAGTTTCTAGTAAATCAAGCATATAGGTTTACGATGTTGGGAGTGTAACTTGCCTCAGTTTTCCAATGTAGGTTCTGCTAGATTGAGAGAAGTCACTGGAGGACAACGAGACTACAAAATCCGTAGTCATAAGCCTTCACTAATGCTCTGCATTACTGGAATGAGCAAGACAAGCCGAGAAAGGATCATGATCAAGAAATACTGTATCAACCTAAGTCAAATGTAAGAATTTATCTAGAGAAATTTCAGATAAACTTTTATTGAAACAAACTAAACAAACAAATGATTAAAAAGAATCCACACACATTTTAAACTTTTTTGTCAAAACATGCCCAAATGTGTGCTGGTAATGAAAATTATTAGAATAGCTAATATGGGATTCAATGCCATAAAGTTTACACATGCATTTGTATTCAAAGTTCAAAGAGAGAAAATATATTAACAAAAACAAAAAACAAGTGCACAAGGGAAAATACTTACCATCCAATGTTTCCATAAAACTAGCAGAGAGATCATAACAAGGAATTTTTCAACCAACGCTAACTGGAGAAGCAAATTGCACTATGAAAGCTAGCATGCTTAGCATATCCGTATATCTCTTTGGAACAATCATCTTCTTTCTTTCCTGAAAGCATAAGAAAGCGTACTCTGTATGTTGTTCTCTCTGCAACCATGGCCGCTATCACTAAAATTGTTGGTAAGACCACAAAGCAAAGATGAGGCAGAACTACCACCATAACATCAGGCACACCTGCAAACTCATTCTTGTTAGTGCTGATGGAAGATTTTACGACCCAACCTTTGTGTCTCATGTATGAAATTTTGCCAGTTTCTGTAAAAATATGTCCAAAAATCCAAGGAACGAGTGTCACATAAAGCAAATATAAGAAAATTCCAGTTCACACTGTTGTCATCCTGGAAAGCTCCATCAATGCCCCAAAACCAAAATCAATTATATATTTTACAAGATTACTTCCAGTGAAACTTGGACTAGTTTTCTTGTCAGTGTAATAATTCTTCGAACACCTAAGAAAAGCTTGTGGAATGAGAAGCAATGAGAAAAGAACTGAAAGGACAACCCACAAAATAGGGTCATACATCTCAGCCCATTGGCAACCCATAACAAAGAACTCCTTCCATCTCCAATTAACTCTGGAAGTAAGTCCATTAACAGAGAATGGTCTTATCTGGCTAAAACTGGAACTTCCTGATATGTCAATTGCTTCAATTTGTAATTAATATCGTTCAGGAGATGAGTCTGAAAATGCCCTGCAATTCCATGGGGACACGTACATATCCCCTCTGGTTCCATTCCCATTGTGCTTCATCATAACTTGATCTAGTACCAAACTAAGACTTCCAGGCATAGAATCATATATCTTTACTGAGACTGACACTATCACTTTTCTAGAGAAGACTAGTGCTCTTATGCTCTCATAAGATGAGATTTTCATGGTTTGAAATTTGTAATCTCGAGAATAAGAAATCCTTTGCATAAACCGTGAGTCCAAAGGAAAAGTAGGTAATATAACCACATCCCTGGAGCCAAATTTAAAATTGGTATCTAAGAATGACACATGACCAGAATCAATGGCAATCATCCTCATAGCCCTACTCTTTCTCCAGTCACCCATCTCCTACTCCTAGAACTCTTTGACCGATTCAGCGTTCTTAGAACAATTATCATTACCCACATCACTAAGTCCTTCATGAACGTTGAACTGATAATATTTTCCCGATAGAAGGGTATGATGACGCTTTAAGTTCTTCCCGAACCTTGTATGGAGATGCCCACAAAGGTAAGCTGATAAGGAATGCTTAAGAAATACATCTTTGAGGCTTAATTGCAGGGTGTGTTTCAAAATATCTTACCTCGACAGTAATTACATAAAGCGATACAACTGGAGTTATCAACCTTGCACCTGGACTAAGATACGAATTGGATAAACTGAAAAATTACCTGTCCAAAAGAGGCAAAACACATTAGTAAGTGCACAGTAGAAGACGCACAACCGAGAACTAAAATGGAAGGTCCATGTCGATAATGAATAACTAGAAAACTCACAGGAATTTGAGACTATATGGCCGTCTGTTCAAAGAATGCTATATGAAGCCTTTGGAAATTGAAACCTTAGCAAGTTTATTGAAGCCTATGCACCAGTGTATCCTTCTTTTTCAACCTATCTTCCATGACACTAGAGAAGTATTTCTTCAGAATGCATTAGGATACAATTTGGGTAATTTGCAAGTAGCTAAAGCTATGCATGAAAAAGAGCCAACATGGATAGGTAACATGAAAAAATATTTACACAATTGGATGTTTAATGAACTGAACTGGGATAGTGGGATCACAACCTTTGTTCTTGATATTCTACATATGAAAACCTCTCACATACTCTGAAGGTATCTTAGCTCTTCTTCACATACACTATAAGAACATAAAACACAGAACCTAGGAAGCACCAGAAGTAACAAAAGTTCACGCCATGTTCGTGTGTCACATCGTGTCGGAAACGTATTGGACTCTGCATGGATACTCCAAAATATATTAGGACATAACAAAATGTGTCGAATAAGTGTCCAAGTAACATACTAGCATAAAACCCCAAAAATAGTAAATAGTGCTCCAACATATATATATATATATATATATATATATATATATATATATATATATATATATATATATATATATATATATAACTGAAACTGAAACCAAGAATTCCAAGAGTTGATTAGTACAAGCCCCCTAAATAAAGAGTCATTAGTGCATCTCATTAGAGATTAATGAGAACAATAAATTCCTACCAACCCCCATCATTAGGGGCTAATAGACAGAAAGTAGGGACTTCTCAATCCATTGTCATCAAAACAAGATTAGTCTTTTCCTAATTTCATCAAAATTCAATCTTTTCCTAATTTCCTCACTAATTATACAGCCCATGTATCACACGAAAATATCTCATTGTATATGTCAATGATATATATCACTATGAAATAATTCTCTTTATATTTGTCAACCTACAACTATGAAATCCTAAACAATATTGATTGAACCCCAAAAAGAAAATTCCGAGAAACAAAATAAAGCATTAAAATAACATTACAATTTTTATAAAAGCTCAGAAACACAAACACGACATTGATTTGGCATTTCATATTGTATTTAGGAAATGTGTGTGTCATGTTATGGTACCTACTCTGACATGACATCAATTTTTAGATGATCTCTGATTAGATATATCAGTAAGCCTAAGAACTTGGACTTAAGTTCATGTCTCTTAGGGTCTGCTTGGATTGAGGGGAAAAAAATAAGTAGAGTTAAGTGGGGTTAAATGAGGAGGAGTTAAGTGAGGGGGAGTAGAGTTAATACATAGAACCTTGTTTGGATTGAAGGAAGAGTTAAGTGAGGGGTATTTAATAACTCTTGCTTGGATTGGAGGTTTCGAGTGAGAAGAGAATTAATAGAAGTATGATAGTTACCAAAATAACCTTATTACATATGTCATAAAATTAAATTTGATTGAAATTTTAATTATAACTTGTCAAAATATCTTCACAAATTAGGAAGGTACGGAGCAACATGTTGAAAACAAAAAAAATTGAGAGAAAAATCATGATATTTTATAGAACAAATGAGGGATATTTGTGACTTTTTTTAAAAAAAAGCCCTGAATCACCCTTTTTAACCCTCCGATTTGGGGGGTTAAAAAAATGGACAAAAGCGGGTGAAATAAACCCTCACTTAACCCTCTATAACTCTCCCTCCTAAACCCCTACCCTCAAACCAAGCATGGTTTTATTTTCCCCTCACTTAACTTCCTCTCACTTAACTCTCTTAACCCTCAACCCAAGCGGACTCTTAGTTTTCACCTTTTCCTCAGCCTCCTCATTGATGGATGATCATTTAAATAATCTTCTTTCAAAGGAACCTTATTTTCTAAAGGAATCTCACTGCTGAGATAGGTAATACTACAGGTTACCAGCACTTCAAACCTGAAGCCAACATGTAGGTAGATAGCCAAGAGATGGAGTATTTGCCAAATGTTTGTCGTGGTATTAGTATATTAAGTATTTCTCCATGGACCATTGTCAGTATTAGATGTTTTGCTTAGCCCTAGTATAGATGAATGGTTATATTTCTCAATGATTAATTCGTGGCCCAGTTCTTTGGAGAAGGTAAACCTATGAAGTACAGACACTCAGAACTCGATGTTGTATTACAGCGGACACATAATGGACCCATCATTGTCAATCCAAAACACAATTTGAACTTGCTAAAATATGTGTTGCTTCTCTGTCTACCATGTCTGTGTTGTGTCATGTAGCACACATGTCCTTGCAATAAAACTGCAAAGCTAGGAAGCACGGACACTCCAAAAATATGGGCTGTGTCATGTCAGACACATATTGGACATACCATGAACACTCCAAAGTACAATAGAACACACCAATCACATGCTCCATAACGAATGTAATTACTAAGGAAATTCTCCAAAAAAACCCTAGATTTCAAATTTCTACAAAAAAAACTCAACGCCCAAAAATCCTAACATGCCAACATTACATAAAGGATTAGATATCGTACCCCGAGTCCCAGTCGGCGGGGCCCATAAGTCCGGATTTCCACGTCGAAGTATTCGACGTAACCTTAAGGACGCTGCCGTTGAGGCACTGCAAGCGACAACCCCTTCCTATGCAAGCTTGCTCATATAAACTTGCATATAATCAAGACAATGGCCGAGCAAAATTGTGCCTTTTGATAAAACAAGAAATTCGTCATTAGGAACTCGAAGAAATTAGGGTTTTCCACTCGAATTCGTATAAGTTGAAACTTTATTTCTTTTTTATGGGGAACGAAAGAGGAGGGCTTACTTCTACTGCATCATCTCCTCCTGGTACTTCCGTGCCGGCGTTGCCATAGGCGGAGCTCTGCCGCAACTATTTTTCTTTCTTCTTTGGTTTGAGGAGGATGGGGAAGAGATGCAATGTTGAATTAGAGCTGGAGTTGACAAATAAGGGTTTTTGAACAGTTACGCGCGGGTGTGGCGAAGGAGAGAGAAAGCAAAGTAAAGTGTGTTGGCTTGGATGCTTTTCTTTTCAATCACGTGAGATGCACAGGTGTGCATCCACAATTTGGAACGCGCTTGAAATGGAATAGAAATGTACCTAAATAAATATATATTTTTGAAAATTAAAATAACAAATATTAGGAACGCTTTTATGATTCGGGACACCTTTTTATTGTTCCAGCACTTAGGTACATCAAATAAGTGTTCCAAATTATCAAACACACAGTGTTCCTAATTTATCATTTTGGTGTAGTGCACAGATACTACAAATCTGCCACACGGGCAGGGAGCGATATCTACTTATATTATTTATTGTATATTGTATATTGATAACGGGCGTCCCACTGGGACTCGTCTAATTCATGACTAGCGTAATTGATTGATTGGATAAACTAGCCTTGTTTGTACATAGTAAGAACTAAGGAATCCTTATTGCATAATTCCAAGGTAACTTGAAACTCACAATAGCAAGCCGTAGTTGTCACGACCCGCACCCTAGAGTAAGGGCACGAGAACGTAACAACGCCCAGCCTACGCCGCAGTGTCGGCGGTAGAACGCTGTCCTAGGTCTCATGCATCAAACAGTATAAGGCTAAGCAGTTTATACTCCCCGAATGGGGGTGACATAGCAGAATGTAAACTCAATCACATCTAATGGTAGAGCATAATGGAAGATAGATAAAACATGAAATCCAAAAGGGATACATCAGATAGAAGTCTAAGTGTCTAAGATACACAAACCCAGAAATACATCTCAAAGCTCAAATACAGTAATCCACAAAGTAAATACAACTCCAGACAATGGAAATAACTATCTAAATAACCTCTAAAGTGTCTCTTCTAGGCTAACAGGCAACCTCCAGGCTATCTGTAAAATTTATCCACAGGTCCAGTCAGGACTGGAGCGAGTACAGTACATCTCAACAGATCATAGCAGGTTAGAAAATATAATCATACAGTAAAGTAAGATACAGGTACTGAAAGAAATGCAGTATGTAAACAGAGAGAGAACTGTAATAGAAATATCTACTATACATAGAGAACTAGCAGTGACTAGTGAGTCAGAGTACAACATGGACATGTAAATGGCATGGGATGATTCTGATGCTACACTATGGAATGATTCTGATGCTACACTACTGGTGTATTATTCACATGTCCACTTCTACTCCCCCGTACCCCCAATCAATACACAAGGATCCAACCAGATTATGTTATGATTCCATGCACAGGCCCCCGAAGGGTGATACATGGATGTCCCATAAATAGGGATTCTAGGAGACCCAATAAATGGGATAAGGATTCCAGGAAGACTCTGCGATCATAAGAGTATATGTCACAAGTGATCGAAGAACCAATGAAGCATAGTGATACGCCATACAAGTGAAACGCACAGAACATGTAGTACCCGATGCTCCCTAAGGATAACATCTCTAGAAGGGATCCATATAGTACCAATCCGTGTGACCAACGTGACAGTACAAGTAAAGTAATTTAATGCAGGAAATAATTCTAAGCAGGATATGAAATGATCAGAGAATGTACTCGTCTGATAACCTGAACAGCTGATAAGTATAGGGGGTCCGACTGAAGCCACAGAGTCCTATTTAAAGCAACACATGTTACAAGGTGTTCAAGTTGTAATAAATGAATCTCTACAAACAATCTATATTATCCTAGGTTCTTCTAAGTCAAAACAACTCTAGGTCGACTCCGGTCAATAATCTAGTCAAACTAGGTCAAGTGTTGACTTACAGTTAACTTTGGATCAACTGGTCAACTCTGGTCAAACAGGGTCAATTCTAGTCTAATTATTAAAGATATAAAGTGTACTTTGTTATTGGTACATCGAAACTTACGACATGCAAATCGAGATGAGATGATCAACGGTAAAGTTGATAATCTTATTATAGTGATCCACGTGTCCATCTTGTCAATTTCAGCGATGTGAGATCACTGGAATTGACTGAGCTCAGTTTCGTTGTACTAATCCCGAAATACGAACATTATAAGAATTAATTATTAATTAATTATAAAAAGGTTAAACTCAGATAAATTAACAACAAACATTGTCGGACGATGAAATAAATATCGCCAACGTGTCCAGAATGGTCAAATTAGCTAGGATAGCCTACCCATCGGTCCAATTTGGACACAAGGGTAAAAAGGTAATTTCGGATCAAAACGGTATCCGTGTCGGAGCCGTTTTGCACCGAAAAATGTGCAAGAAAATAAGTCTATAAAATATAACAAAATATATGTCCACGAAACCAAAATGATGATACGAATCCAACGGTATCTCCAGAATTGGATTCCGTTGACCCGATCTCAATTTGGCCCGTTGACCAGAACATTGGGATTCCGGTTTGCACGAAAATGCGTGTAAGCCCCTGTTTTCAAATTTTATTTTAATTAGTGTTAATTAATTTTTAATATCATTTTTAGCCTTAAAATGATTATTAGGATTTTTAGGAATTTTTCTAGAATTTTTAAATGATTTTTAAATGAGTTTTATATATTAAAATATTAATTTGCAATTTTCTAAAATGTTTTAATTGACTTTTGTAATTAATTAGATTGTTTAAATATCATTTTGTAAATATTATAATTGTTTTAATATGGTTTTGTAATTTTTAAAATTGTTTTTATATCAGTATGCAATTATTGAAATATTTTAAAGTGTGGAATGCAAATTATATTTGCATTTAGACTCTGTTAGGGCTTTTGTGTAAATTCCTAAACTATAGGGACCCCAGCGCTAAACTACACTACCCCCCCCCCCCCCACGACCACACTCTCTCTCCTCACCCACTCCGCTGACCGACGATCGCAAGCGCAGCCTGTCCCCGCCCTTTCCGGCTGCCCCCGACCGCCTCAAGCCCCCTATTTAAACCCCCTCACCCCCCTCAGTTCGACAACCCCCACTTCGACCCACCACAGCCACCGCAGCCCACCGTCTCCTCCACTTTTCCTCCGCCGTAACCCTAACCCCGACGAACTCCCCCGTCCAGCCTCCCCAGTCGACGTCGTCGCCTTCGACGACCACCATTCGACGCGCCCGGCCAAGACGAACGCGTCGCCACCCGAGCGCCGCCGTCCCGATCGCTCCTCTGCCCGCCAGCACCCTCGAAATCCCCCTTCGACGACCGGACACGTGAGTAGCAGTGTCTTTTCGTGTCGTGCGTGTCTCGTGTTGGGCCTATGTTGTTCACCGTGTCCTGACGAACACGAGTGTAGAACTGGACATGTAAAACTCGTGTCGTGCGTGTCGAAATCGACCCGGACACGTAGATTCCTGTGTCCCTAACTGTCAGGACACAGGACTGTGTTTATATTTTTTTTATTATTTAAATACTTTAAAATCTAAATAACATTAAACTAAACCCTAATCCTAACACAACCCTCGGGCTGACCCCCTGGCCAACCTGACCCGACTAAAACCCCCCCGCGCTCTGGCTCGAGTTCGAGCCCCCTTACTGCTGTTTTTAATTCTTTATCTTTTTTCTTTTCCTTTTTCTTTTTCTTTTTGTTTTATATATATATTTATATATATATGTATACATATATTTGTATATATATATATATATATGTATTATTATATATACTATATTATATATATATATGTATGCTGTTTTATATATATATATATATACTTCATTTTTAGTGGATTTTGAAGCTTTCTACACCGAGTTCGCGTGGATTTCGTCTTCAACAAGTCTGCGTAGATTTCATCAAATTGGAGTACGTGGCAGCCATGCCACTGATCTCTCGCATGCGTGTCCTGTAACTTGCATACGACTCATGCATGATTGCCATGTGTCCAACAGTTACAGGTCACGTCCAGTAACTGCTCACAGCCTTGCGTATGTTAAATCCTGCGTGATTTTCAACTAACCACAGGTTGTGAAGATAGTTATCTTTTCAGTTATTATTTTTGACTCTATAAATAGAGTTCATTTTCTCATTCATTGTACAGATACATTGATATCTACTGTCAAAATTTTGAGAGCTTTTCTTCTTCGCATAGTCCAAGGGATAAAGCGATCGTCTTCTAGATCGGATTCCTACAGTTGTAATTTTCCCAGAAATACAACAAATAAAGAGAATTTCTTTATGGAAAACAAATTGGCGACTCTGCTGGGGAAAACCATCTCCTCTTCTGAGATGGCAACAACTCAATACGACACTTCGTCAATCGGCTCGACGAAGAAGGTGATGACGATCAAATTCGATCAACTCGCCTATGAAGAAATGCAGCGGGCTAAGGGTGGCAAGCCCACTCCAGCCTCCATCATCACTGCCAAGTCGAAGGGACACTCTGTCTATGTCCCTAAGAATCAGTTGGCAGTCAATGGTGAAGTCTCTGCCACAGTGTCTGCTCCTAACAATGGCAAGAGCTCTACTGCAAGCACGCACACTCTTGTGCACTCGAAGATGACAGCAATCAAAGATCACACTAACAGTACTGGCTCCTTAGCCAAATCTGTTCCAGTGTGTATCTCCAAAGTTGAAAGTCACGCTGACAGTACTGGCTCCCTAGCCAAATCTATTCCAGCGTGCAAATTCAACCATAAAAGTCACGCTGACAGTACTGGCTCCTTAGCCAAATCTGTTCCAGCGTGCAAATTCAACTCTAAAAGTCACGCTGATAGTACTGACTCCTTAGCCAAATCTATTCCAGTGTGCAATCCCACATTCAACAGTCACGCTGACAGTACTGGCTCATTAGCCAAATCTGTTCCAGCGTGTAATTCTAAAATCAAAAGTCACGCCAACCGCACTGGTTCTTTAGCCAAATCTGTTTCAGCGTGTATTTCATCAGAGAAGAATAACTCCTTAGTTATCTCTTCTTCTTTACCGAGTTCTACTAGAACTGGGGGTGGTCTTCCACATAAAGTCCCTTCGAAAAGGAATAACTCTTTAGTTTTTCTTCTGCTCCTGTAGTTTTTACTTCAGGAACAGCTTTGACTGATACTTTTGTTAGTCAAAGGAAAGGAGATGGTCTTTTGACTACTCTTCCTTCTGGACATTCTATGTCTCAAAATCTGAATGAGTCTAAGAAGAAATATTCCTTAATATCTTCTCCTATGACTTCTTCAAATTGGGCACAGAATCTGTCCATTAAAGAGGGTCTGTTACCAACTCCTAATCAAAGGAGTGGTTCAACTCTTCCTTCTCTGCAAATATCCAGATCAATGGAAGGAAAACTCCATGTTTCCAAAATTAATGTGTTATCTTCCACTGATTTAAGAACAAAACTCAGTACTTCTGGTGTTAAGAAACCATACCAATTGGATATGAAGATAAAAGATCCAGATGCAGAGTATGCAAGAAATTATGTGGCTCACATTAATCACTCTTTGTATAATCAAGAGCCATTAAGACCCAAGAACAGAAAGTATACTCCTCAATCTTCACAAACAGATTTACGGGAATATCTTCAACAGAAGAGAAGGAGTAATTCTATGTCAAAGGAACATACTGAATGTGACTTCTATCCAAGAGTCATAATTCAGTGCAGATGTCAATCAACGGTTCAAGACCATGATGATCATGAATGTGACTTCCAGCCAAGAATCACAATACAATGCAGATGTCAAACTAAACGACAGTCTGTCTTCAATAGGATTCAGTATGAACCTATGCCTGATGAAGATGAGCCTTTGTTTGCCTCTGTCAACATGACTTCTCGGGACACCGGAGGTAGGGTTGATAGTCCAGATGGAGTATATAGAAACACCAGAGCAAGAGTCCTGGCTTCTAGTCAAAGAAATTTGATCCCTGAAATTGATTCTGAATTCCTTGGAGAATCTAACTTCCCACCTCTTTCTACTGGGGGTAATTCTCCTATAGTTGACTTTGATGCACGAAGCAATGATTCAGAGCATACAACATCCACTAGTTCATCAATAATCCCTCATACAGTCATGACTTACACGGTTGATGGGAATACTGATGAACCTTCTTCTTCCTTGACTCCTCAAGATCAAAGAATTGCTTCTTTGGAACAGCAAATGAAGTCTATGACTGACACAATGAAGTCGATGTATGAACTCATGACAGCTCAGTTGCAAAATCGACAGACTATACCAGATGCCATACCAGTTGATACTGATATAAGTCCAGTACAAGTTCCTCCAGCAGTACAATCCAATACTCCTGGACCAGCTCAACCAAATCCTAGTCTCTCTGGAGCTGGGGGTAGTGCTTACAATGCTGTTCCTCCTTCCAACTATTCTCTACAAGCCACAACTCCACAATCTTCGGGAGTTGTCTCTGAAGAATTGAAGAATCTCAAAACTCAATTCGAGGCATTCAAACAGAAGGATGGTTTACAAAGGTTAGGCATCAAGCAGCCTTATCCGATAGAATGGAAGCAAGTATCATATCCTCCTAAATACAAGCCTCCTACTATCTCATTCTATGATGGAACCACTTCTCCAAGTCAGTTTATTAATCACTTTGAAGTGATGACTGATCAACTGCAACCAAGTGATGCCCTCCTTACTCGAGTATTTATTAGATGTCTCAAGGGAACGGCTTATGAATGGTATAGGAGTCTCCCAGATGGGAGCATTATCTCATTTGCTGGTTTCAAACAGATGTTTCTTGAAAGGTTCTATGAAGGGCTGAATGACATGACTATGTCTGCTCTTATTAGAATCAAGCAAAAAAATAATGAATCCACAGAGGAATACATTGAACGGTTTCGAAGAGAAGCTCTGAAGATGCCTCTTGGAACCCCTGATGCTGTCACCATTGACACGTGCAAATCAAACTTGTTGCCAATCATCAGTATGTGGACAGGGTCTACTCAATTTCAAGATTGGCCTTCCTTCATAGTCAGTGCCAAAGCTACAGAAATCAGTGCTGAAACCTTCAAAGGTTTAGGAGTGCAGATGATTCCTAAAGAAACAGGACAAGGTGCTAACAATAAAAACAATGCTCGCAAGGGAAAAGAAACTCTTGAAGTTAATCTTCAGAGCAAAGATGCATCAAATGTTCAAACTCCTGCCTCTACAACTCAACAATCAAGAACAACTCGCCCCAAAAAAGAATATTCTTTCGATGACGACAATGTCCTTGGTATCTTTGAATGTCTGCTGAAAGGTAATAAGATACAATTACCTGAGATCAAGAAACCTGATGAAGCTGGTAAGACAGATCATCCCAAATACTGCCCATATCACAGAATGTTGGGTCATACAATTCGTACATGTTATGTACTGAAAGGAAAGATCCAAGAAATGATTAAATCTGGAGCTATCTCTCTTACTCCAAAAGAGAAGACTGTCACTTCTAATGTCGTCTCTATGCAATTCAGAGATTTCCCTCCTCAACTCCTTGAAGGTGGGATTGTTCCTATTCCCAAGGCGACTCTTGAAATAGTAAATATTCCTCCTCCACAGTCTGAAGGATTAGCACCAATCACTTTGGAGACTGGAGAAATCATGTGGATCCATCCTGATCTAGTGGCAGATTTTGAATCTCCTTCTCCTCAAAAGATTTCTTCTCGAAAGTCCAAGAAGGCTGGAAAGATCAAGTCATGTCATATGACTTCTCTTGGGTCTACCTCTGACACAGAGCCAAAAGACAAAGAAGAAGCACTTGTTAGTGCTACTCGAACAGGGAAACCTTACCTAAAGGATTATTCTAAAAGTCCTGAGGATCCTCTTGATATCCCTCCAGCTGATAAAAATGCTTCTAATGTTCTTCCTGAAGAAGAATCATCCACTGAACCTGTTCTTCCCAAGCCTACAACTCTGGAGAAAGGCAAACAACAGGCTCGGTTTGATAAGCCAATCAAGAAGTCCTCTCCTCTTGGACTTCAGAAGCCTTATAATTTCGACATTTTGGCTCAACTTGCTAATACTCCAGCTAGAATGTCCCTCTTTGAACTTCTACGTCTTTCCAAAGAGACTCGGAAGACGTTAAGTGAAGCACTTCTACAAGCTGACTCTTGTCTTGCACAATTGAAGAAGCCAGATGCGGAACCTGCCACTTGCTTACATTGCAACAGTGTACTGGAGATTATCCCAAATATCACCTTTACACAAGATGACATGCTACTGGAGGATAATCGACATGACCGACCTCTCTACTACACTGGTTATATTGATACGATGAAGATAGATCGTATCCCCATTGACCCAGGGTCTGCCATAAGCATAATGCCAAAGAGTTTGTTGGATGAACTAAAAATCCCTCTTCACAAGCTCTCCAAGACGGTTACTACTATCTTGGGATTCAATCAAAGCCGAAGCGAGCCTTTGGGAAAGATTCATCTGAAGCTTCAGATAGGCGATTTCAGATCTAAAGTCACTTTCTATGTGATCGAGATCGCGGGATCCTATAATCTTCTTCTGGGGAGGCCTTTTCTTTATGAAAATAATGTGGTGCCCTCTACTCTTCATCAATGTTTTAAATATATTGATAGCAATGGAAGAGTACAAAAAGAAGTTGCTGATATAAATCCCTTCCATGGGGTTGAAGCTTATTTCAATGATTCCCGAATGTACAAAGAAGAGTATACAAGGATCATACAAGCTATGGAAAAAGAAGATGCACAAAGTGAGACTTTAATAATCCCTGTTAAAAGTCGAACTATTCAGCAACAATCTCCTAAACCCTCTGGAGAAGATTCTTTCATCATTCCAGTGAGTAGACGGATCTCTCCGTTATCTCAGTCATCTACCCAAAATACACTGATCATTCCTGTCAGTGGGCGTACTACAGTTCCTGTATCTTCACAAGATACTCTGCTAATTCCAGTTAGAGGGCGGATTATTCTTCCATCTCAAACTTCAAGGGAGCTCACCTCTTCTGAGCCATTTGTTATCGATCTTAATCGAAACAAAGCTTCTTCTTCTTCTCCCCCTTTAGTCATTGACTTGGCTAAAATCTCTAAGGCTCAGCCTTCTCCCAATGTAAATATTGCTTTTACATTTAATGAAAAGTCTCCACCTTTGCAGTACGTTGATGTGTGTAATTATGTTCATAGTTATTTACATCTGTTAGATGACTTAAACACAATAACCATAGGAGTTGTACAGACTGTTCATACAGATGTATCTCTAGAACCTGTACAATCTTCATACTTTCTAGTTCCAAGCAGAAAGCCAGGAGACATTCCAATATTCTTCTACAAAGGGCCTCAAAATTCTTCTGATCTTGAAGATGATGACAAAAATGATGACACTGGAAGATTACAACTACGTCGTTATAGTCAGCAATTTAGAGACATCATCAAAAATATGGGCTATGACTTCAGGACTGGCCTCAATGATGGAAAAGGAAGAAAAATACCTGTCCGGATTCCTCCTCTGAAATATGGAAGGACGAAATGCGGATTGGGTTATACTGCTCCTATTTTTTCATCAATATTATCCATGAAGATCCCGAGTCTGATGAAGATAAGAGATCTGATTCTTCTAGTACCACTTCTTGGGATTCCGATACAAGTATCGGGGACTTCTACTGCAACATTTTGTCTTCCAATATGGTTTCCATTGACCATTCTGAAGAAAGTGATGAAGACGAAGAAGAGTTTGAAATCTCACCTGAATCAGAACAGTGGGCCCAAAGATTAGATAATCAATGGGAGTTCCGTTTCGAGCAAAAAGAACCTCCGACTGAAGATAAACTTGTTCAAATAGATGTTGGTGAAGAGGGATCTCCCAAACCAATATTCATCAGTGAAAGTCTTTCAGAAACTGATAAGAAAGACATGATCAAACTCATTCGTGATTATATCGATGTCTTTGCTTGGAGTTATGAAGATATGCCAGGGCTTGATCCTCAAATTACAACTCACAAGCTCAATATTTTGCCGAATGCTAAACCAGGTCAAACAACAACAGCGACGATTTCGTCCAGACATCATGGATGCAATTGAAGCTGAAGTCAATAAACTCATTACCTCTGGGTTTATTAGAGAGGAACAACATCCCGATTGGGTGGCTAATATTGTTTCTGTTCTTAAAAAGACTGGCAAGATCAGAGTATGCATAGACTTCCGCGATCTCAATGCGGCATGTCCTAAAGACGAATTCCCTCTACCAATCACTGATGTCATGGTTGATAATACCTGTGGATTTGAACAAATATCATTCATGGACGGGTATTCTGGGTACAATCAAATCAAAATGTTTCCAGAAGACGAGAAGCACACTTCTTTCAGAACGCCGATTGGTACATTCTGTTATACAGTTATGCCATTCGGTCTCAAGAATGCAGGAGCAACTTATCAACGAGCTATGAGCACTATATTCCATAAACATTTGCAGAAAATAGTCGAATGCTATGTTGATGATATTGCAGTCAAAAGTCGACAAAAGGAGGATCATATCCAAGATTTGAAGACTATATTTGATCTAATGCGTAAGCATCAATTAAAGATGAACCCTACTAAGTCCTTCTTAGGCATCTCTAGTGGTAAATTTCTCGGCTTCGTCATTACCTCTAAAGGTATACACATGGATCCCGAGAAGATCAAAGCCATCCAAGAGATGCGTCCTCCACGCACCTTAAAAGAGCTACGAGAATTTCAAGGAAGAATCGCTTATATCAGGAGATTCATCTCTAAATTATCAGGACGCTGCAGACCATTCAACAAACTTATGAAGAAAGGTGTCTCTTTTGTCTGGAATGATGAATGTCAGAAAGCATTCGATGATATAAAACAATATCTGATGAGCCCTCCAGTATTGGTACCTTCCGTCTCAGGAATACCGTTCCTCCTCTATACTCGAGCAATGAGTCATTCATTGGGTGCATTACTCGCTCAAAAGAATCAAAATGGCCATGAACAAGCCATTTATTATCTCAGCCGCACTATGACCGGAGCTGAACCTCGATATTCACCGGTTGAAAAAGAATGTCTAGCCTTGATGTTTGCTGTCCAAAAGACACGTCATTATATCATTGGCCAGACTATTCATGTCATCTCCAGGATCAATCCTATACGGATCATGATGAAGAAACCCAGTGTTTTGAATTCTCGATTGGCCAACTGGGGAATCCTACTTGCTCAGTATGACATGCACTATATTCCTCAGAAATCAGTCAAAGGACAAGCTTTAGCTGATTTTCTGGCTGCTCACTCAATTCCAGAAAATTCAAAACTCTATGATGAAATCCCAGATGAAGTCCTAGATTCAAATCAAATTGCTGAAGAAGATCCTACTTGGCGTCTATTCTTTGATGGAGCATCAAGAATTGGTCCTAATGGCGATATTGTCGCTGGAGTTGGAATTGTTCTTGTATCGCCAGAAGGTCTTGCTATCCAAAGAGCTTATTCTCTCGATCAGCCGTGTTCAAACAATGTAGCTGAGTACAACGCATTACTTATTAGTTTTCAACTCGCTAAACATCTGAATATTCAACATTTGGAGGCATATGGAGACTCTAAACTCATTGTCAATCAGATCAGGGATACTTATGAAGTTCGCCATCAAGATCTGGTTCCTTATTATAAAACAGCTATATCTATGGCTTCTTCGTTTGAAGAATTCTTCATTGAACATGTTAGACGAGCATGTAACACAGAAGCTGATGCCCTTGCTAATCTTGCAGCGGTGCTGGCTATTCCAATCAGACGGCAACAAATGATTATTGTTCGTAATCGAGAATTATTTCATCTTGAAAATAACTTGACTCTAGGACTTCCAGTTGACATTGAAGAATCAACATCTCATGACGTCAACACAACAAGAGGATTTGGATTCAGTCGTAAATCGATGTCATCTTCATCCGATTCCAGCATGGAATTCATCTTCAGTAACTCGACTGAGAATCAAAATACGGATAAAGATTGGAGACTTCCTTTCTTAGATCTCGTATTATATGATATTCTTCCGGATGATCCGAGTGAGGCAGCATCTATCAGACGACGATCACTCAGATTCTACTACAATCATACAACAAAGACCTTATATCGTCGAGCTTATGATGGTTTACTCCTTCGATGTGTTGCCGGTGACGAAGCTCAACAAATCATTCGCGAAGCACATGATGGAATTTGTGGAGCACATCAGCCAGGACCAAAACTTCAAGACCGTATCCGACGTATGGGTTATTATTGGCCCACCATGGTATCTGATGCCATCGAATATGCAAAGAAGTGTAAAGCTTGTCAAATCCATGCGGATTTTATTCATCAACCCTCAGAATTTCTACATCCGACGGCAGCATCATGGCCCTTCGAAGCTTGGGGCATGGACATCGTCGGCCCGATCAATCCACCGTCATCTAAAGGTCATCGGTTCATTCTCGCAATAACCGATTACTTCTCCAAATGGGCCGAAGCCATTCCTTTATCTGAAGTTAAGACGTCTAATGTCATCAGCTTTATTAAGCACCACATCATCTACAGATTTGGTGTTCCTCGACGCATTATTCATGATAACGGACCACAGTTCGTCAGCCAGAAATTTACTCGATTCTGTGACGATCACCGGATCAACAATGTGGCTTCTACCGCATATAATC
Source organism: Iris pallida (assembly GCA_029216955.1). Classification (NCBI taxonomy): domain Eukaryota; kingdom Viridiplantae; phylum Streptophyta; class Magnoliopsida; order Asparagales; family Iridaceae; genus Iris; species Iris pallida. The sequence continues at coordinate 14,407,532 of JANAVB010018993.1, forward strand.
CAGCAGCTAACGGATTAGCAGAAGTTTTCAACAAGACTATCATCAAACTCCTAAAGAAGTTTGTCTCCACTAACAAACGTAATTGGAGTGACAAGCTCGGGGAATGTTTGTGGGCTTATCGCACTACAGTTCGTAATGCTACCAAATGTACACCTTTCTCTCTGGTGTATGGTTGTGAAGCTGTTCTTCCATTAGAGATTCAAATTCCTTCTTTAAGGATAGCAATCGCTAATGAACTCACTGCTGAAAATAACGATCGTCTTCGACTTCAGGAATTAGAAGCTTTGGATGAAAAGCGATTATCTGCTCAACAAAATATTGAATTCTATCAAGCTAGAATTTCAAGAGCTTTTAATAAAAAAGTCAGAGTTCGATCATATCAAAAAGGAGAACTTGTTCTAACAGTCAGACGTCCTATGACCATGACTCATATGAGTAAGGGCAAATTTGACGCAAAGTGGGAAGGTCCCTATATTGTGAGCAAAGTTTTCTCAAATGGAGCTTATCAACTCTCAGAATTGGATGGTCGAAAAGTTTTGATGCCTATTAATGGCAAATTCCTTAAAAAGTATTATGTATAAATGTAAATACCGGTAATCATCAGACAAATTCATGTTTTTAAAAATAAAATTTTTATTTTATTTTCATGAATGATGATACATGACATTAAGGAAGATCACTATCATCCTTCTCTACTTTTGGACGTGGGCCACTACCGTCCTTCTCAAAGACGTGATCAGCAAAAGAGCCGAGAACCTCCTTGTTAGAACCCACGAGGAATTTGCAAGCGGCCATCCTCATGGCTTCCTCTTCTTCAGTCCTTCCTGGTTCGAGCAGAAAATCCAGAATGTCCCTTGGTGGCTTGGGTGCAGACGAACCTTCGCCTGCTTCCGTCTTCTTTGTTTTGACTGGACCAGCAGGGCGTTCTTCAGTGCCTTTCTGAACCTTTGAGGCTATCTCAGTCTTCTTGGATGCTTCTCCAGATGACGTCTTTATGTTGATGAGTAGAAGTATTCGTTCTCGCCAGATTTCTGCTATATTTATAGGCAGAAGTTCCTCATTCATCCGACGTTTCGCATATTCATTCATCCATTCATTTCTCACATTCATCCGACGTTTCACATCTTCATTAATACTTGACGGTTCATCCGTTCATTTATTACATCCACTCGACAGTTTATCTGTTCATCATTTCCTAACGGTTTATCCGTTCATAATCTTCTATCAATTTATTAAATGGAGATTCGTTATTTATCATGTTTTCATAACCTCTGAATCAATTCCGAATCTGCTTACTCATTTGTCATGTTTTGACCTCTGTATAGAAATCAATCTATTTTCTTTTGAGTTCCTATATATTATCACGTCCATAATACCTCTGATAATATCATATACTCTAAAACAGAAAAGATGATTTTATTATCTATCATGTCCACAATTCATCCACAAATACAAATCATTGAGCATAGAAGAATTATCATTTCCATTCTCATTTCACCACAAAAAAGTCTATTACATTTTCTTAGACTTTCTTATAAATCATAATGGAAATCTATTACAAATCTTGGATTTTCATTCTACACCACAACAATAACCTAATAGAGATCTATCTTCTTCTTTGGATCTTCTCCGTCGGACCTTCTCCGTCAGGTTCATTGTTGGTGGCAATTCCTGACTGTCTGGGTCCCAGTCACGACCAGATCAGCAGGAATCAAACTCTGGTCTTCTCTCTCAGACGAGAGGAGAACCACAGAGTATGGCTGCCCGAAGTCGTGGTGCTGCCAATACAATTGGTGGATTGGGGGTAACCTCTCAAGGAAGACAGGAATGTATCCAAACCTTGGGATACAATTCCTAGTTCTCCCGTGAAAGGAACTCTACTACCCGATTTCTCGGGGTAGAGTTGACTCCACCATCCAACTCTCGTGTATAAAGGCTCTTCCTACCATCTAAGGAAGACCCTTCTATCCCACGAAGAGTTCTGAGTTGTCTGATTTACGCGTCAAAAGCGTATGAGCTCCCTGATGTAGATGTCAGCAGGATATTCTCCACAGCATCCACATCCCCAATGCCAGTTCTGAAGAAAATTTTCAGCCAAGTTTCTGCAGAAAGATCAACAGAAATCATTCAGTGTGCATTTATCAAACAGTGACAGGCGTGTATTGTTCAAATCAGAAACAAAAAACAGAAAGCCTATCTTCAACAGCAAAAATAAGTGCACATATTACACTGATTTACCTTCAAGTTTGGTGCTAAGGATTGACAAACTCATGTTTGATACAGTGCGCAGAAGTCGAACATTAGACGGCATTGCTTTCCTGTTTGAGAGTGAAATCTCCCAAAAATTTCATTCTCAGAGAAGAAGAAGAGGAATGGGAGATGAGTATCTGCGAAACTCTTCCATCTATTTAAAGGGCAAAGTACAAGTCTATTCTTGGAAAAGATCCGCATAAATAGCGCTCGTAAACTGTGGAATGAGTGTCACGTGTGCTTTGGAAGACAGAGCAACATTGGAAACAATCAAAGACTGCTGATTAACATTCTTCATTAAAGCGCGCAGATCAAACACAAAAGTTGTACTTCATTTCTTAAGACAGGCACTGATGGCCTTACAAAAGACAAGACAAAAAGAGTGCAACAAAAGCATAAAAGTCACGCTCTATTTTCCAGAGCGACTGAGCTTGGTGCCTAGTTCTTCTACGCTCCTAACTCCCAGACAGTGCAACAGAGTTTTAAACATTTCACGCTGCTCTATGAGGCTGCGCCCATCAGAAGAGGACGAGCCATCCAAGCCAAAATAGCTCAAGAAATTCTTGGCTAGTCGTAAGGGATCATCTTTGAGCTCGAAGACAAGGGGCTCTGGCTCTTCACCCCCAAAAGTGGGGTCACCATGGGAACAAAAGCCCAACTTGCGTGCTTCTTCCTCAGCTTTCTCCTTTGGTGTCATATTGACGTAAGATGAAGATTAAAAAATGAATCTTCTCCATGTTTATATAACAGAGTTTGCCGGCGGTTCATATTCCACCATAAATTGGATATAATCAGTCTCGGAGAACGAAGAGTCATTATGACATTTAATAAGTTCATTTGGATGTTTTTAAAGAACTTCGAAGTCTTTTCAACTTCCAAAAAAAAAGTTTGGAGTCATCTCAGCATGGCTAAATCCATTTTATCATCTCTATTTTCAAAGTATTTCAAAAATTTTGAAGTCTTTTCAATTTTTTGAAAACTTTGAAGGGGGTTTTGTAGGCCTCAAAAATGAAAGTCACGCTCAGTTGATCCAGACAATATAAACAAATCACGCTGGGAAGACAGCTCATCATTTGTCAGAGAGTAATTATGACTGACAGCACAACAGTCGAAGAATGTCTCTTCGTATGCCACGTATGCACAGACTTCGAGAGATCATCGCCGTCTATTGCGTGATTTTCGAAATCTTCTTCAGCAAGACTCGGCCTTCGTCGAGTTGGCGTACCAAAAGGGTTTTTTGTCATTTAATGCGACTGACAAAGCAATCACTGTCAGAGATTTTGTGTCAGTCGAGACACGCCGAATCAAGACAGCTGGCAGTTCTATCTCAAGTCTGCGTGTATTTGTGATCTTCATCTCAAGTTTGCGTGGATTCTGAAGTTTTCTTCCTCAAGTTTGTGTGGATTTTTGAGTTCTTTGCCTCGAAGTCTGCGTGGATCCTGAAGCTTCCTGTCCCAAGTTTGCGTGGATTTTGAAGCTTTCTACACATAGTTCGCGTGGATTTCGTCTTCAACAAGTCTGCGTGGATTTTATCAAATTGGAGTACGTGGCAGCCATGCCCCTGATCTCTCGCCTGCGTGTCCTGTAACTTGCATACGACTCATGCATGATTGTCATGTGTCCAACAGTTACAGGTCACGTCCAGTAACTGCTCACAGCCTTGCGTATGTTAAATCCTGCGTGATTTTCAACTAAGCACAGGTTGTGAAGACAGTTATCTTTTCAGTTATTATTTTTGACTCTATAAATAGAGTTCTTTTTCTCATTCATTGTATAGATACATTGATATCGACTGTCAAAATTTTGAGAGCTTTTCTTCTTCGCATAGTCCAAGGGATAAAGCGATCGTCTTCTAGATCGGATTCCTACAGTTGTAATTTTCCCAGAAACGCAACAAATAAAGAGAATTTCTTTATGGAAAACAATATATATGTAATTTTTAAACATATATATATCCATTATGTAAATATCCATATATTTATGTATATATATTATTATATATGTATACCATTTTATATATGTATTTCACTATACTTAGTGTAAGTTATTTTTCTTTGTAAATATACTTATCACATTTTTATAACTACTATGTATAATTTTGCCTTATTAAAATATTAATATTTATTTTTGCACTTTTTACCAAATTGTATTTTATTGTATTTAAATTACTGCAACCATTTGGTGTCCAAGCCTAGCATGGGTTTTTGGACCCAAATGTGTTTTCACACATTCAAGACCTGTACAAGTCATATTGAACTTGATTCATGGCCTTGGGTCCTGTATTTGAACTTTGGTTCATTTTATATACATGGACAAAATACGCAGATAATTAATTGTTTAATTTCAATTGTGTGCAATACTGTTTTTGGATTTCTAAAAATACTTAAAGTAGTGTTAAAATTCTGGAAAAATAGTATTTAGATACTATGTTAATTTAGCTAATTTAGTATAATTTTTATAGTATTTAATTTACAGTTTTGCCACTAGTTTGGCATATGAAACCAAAACTCATTTTCTGTATACTTAGAAAAACTGATTTTTTTTATAAAATACTTGTACTGGTTCATAAATTCCAGAAAAATTATAATAAATTTCTATAATTAACAATGATCATTTGATTTCTTTATTGATTAATTACGACTTGTAGCTTTTTGTGTTACTTTGAGTTTTAGCCGTATTGGACCTCACCCCTAACTAGTGTAAAGACCCTGAAAAGTTAGTTAAAGTAGTGTGTCACCCTACATTGGTCTCCTATGCCAGTGTCATCATTTTGGCTAGGTGCCCAGTCACAAGTCGTGTTTCACCAATTAGTGTCTTAGCGTTTTAGCTTAGTGTAAAAACTAAGTTATTGCATTTATTTCTACAGTGACGAGTTACCGGACATCTATAGCACTTTTATCGCAGCTTGTTTTGCTTTGCTTTGCTAGAGGCAAGTACTTTCTACGAACTTTACATACTGCTATAACAATAAACTGTGATTTACCAACCATGTTAAATGCTGATCCTTGGGGTAGCAAGTTAGAACTTTACATGTTGTATTACTTTCAGTCTCTACTATGTTTATACCGTATCTCATATCTCTCACATGTTTAAATAATGGGTTAAGGGAAAACTGTTAGTATTGTACGTGAACATGACCCCCTTCTCCGTATGTATTTATCGCGCTCGGTGACATTCTATATGTGACCTTGCCGTATGTTCTGATCCCGCGTTTGTGTATGGATATACACCGATGCCATTCGTGCACGTATGTGCACACCAGAAAAACTTGATATGTGCCGCTGTACATCCTATACACCTATTGACCGATTCACGTACATGCTACGATTTTAAACTTTTAAACTACATGTTGTTAATTCTAAAAAGAACTAATTAACCCATGATATGCCATGTTTCCAGTTTATTACAATCCTGTTCATGCTTCGTATATTTAGTTTGCTAGAATCAGTACTTGCTCCCGTCCTGACAGGATAACGTTGTAGGTGTCCTTACTGAGGAGGAGTTACTCTGCGACACATATTATGGAGATACTGCCGAGGACCCGGCTTTGCTTTACGAGGATGTTCCTGCGGGGAACCTCGTCTAGTTGTCTTTTATTTTTAGACTTTTGAGAGTAGTCATGTATTAGGCTACATATTTTGTAACTGGACATGTATCCAGTTTTTACATTTCAGACTTGTACTTTGGACATTTTACTATATGATACGACTTTTGTGTTTGGAGCATTTATGACTTTTATTCACTTATAGAACTGTTAGCACATTTAGTCTTATCTTGTTGTCTTTAGAACAGCTTACTACGTTTTATCTCAAACGTAGGCTGAGCATGACTCGGCCTGGCCCAACAATTTGGGTAGCGGGTCGTGACATATTTTTACTGGTGGCCCATACAGGTCCTGACTAAATTGTTTGGTTACATTATTTTACCAAGCCTGCCTGCAATTAGAAACTTAAGGTAATTATACAACATTAGGAATGACGCTTAGAACACCTAGAAGAATGCTAGGATTGCAACATAGGAAAATATCACATATTGCTATTATAATTAGATTTTCTTGCCTATGATTGCTTACTTTAAACAAGTCCTTATATGTCCTTTTTATTGTAATTAGATGGTGCTTACTCGTTCATCCCAGTATGTTACGCCCGAGAATGGGGCCCTCCATATCCAGTCAGCTGACCAGTTGACTGATACACCCCCACCTCCACCTACCACATTCTCCCACTCCACAGATCCATAGACCCAGATGCCTCCACCACCTTCCACATCCCAGTCCCAGCAGGCCTCGATACTTCCACCACCCCCTATTATCATACCTACCCAGGCTTCCGTCACACTCGACGGGAACCAGCTGCTCACTATGATCCAGGGGTTCCTAACAACCCATCAGGAGCAGACTGCCCTACTCCGCCAGAGCATAGAGCGTTCTGAGGAACGTTCCGTGGTCCCACCACCTGTAGAGCCACGGCAGAGAGCGGGGATGATCAAGGACTTCATGGGTCTCAATCCCAAGGAGTTCTCAGGGACTGAGGGCATTGTAGTAGCATATGACTGGCTAGATTCGGTAGAGAGGAAGCTCCTAGGAGTCAGGATGCCGGGTGACCTCCAGGTCGAGGTAGCGGGATTTCTGCTGATAGACTTGACAGGAGTCTGGTTCCGGAATGAGCCGTTATTTGTGAGAGGGAGAGCCATTTAGGATCAGTTCAAGACCCAGTTCAAGAAGAAATTCTTCTCGACCACTGCTAGAGTAGCCATGGGGCTACGATTCCAGAACATCCAGCAGGGGAACCGTTCTGTTGACGAGTATGCGGCAGAGTTTAGTCGCCTGAGCCGTTTCGGTCCTAGTCTGGTTGCAGATCCAGAGGAGATGACTCGTAGGTTTTGCCATGGTCTAGTTCCAGACATCGGCATTCTTATAGTGGCGAACGGTACGACTGACTACTACTAGAGCCTAGAGTTGGCCCGGAGCATCGAGGAGCGTCTTCTGTCATGCAAGAGGCCGGTTTCTGTACACCTCGAAGGACCGTCCAAGCGTCAGGCTTTCCAGCAGAGAGCACCGATGCCGCACCAGCAGACTTACCGTCCCCCTACATCACATCACCCGACCCCGCCAGTTAGAGCCCCGGGACCCCGACAGCAGCAGCAGCAGCAGAAGGGAGCTTTGTGTGTATACTGCAAGAGGCCAGGCCACGACTCTTTCGTCTGCAGGAAGAGGTTGGGTCAGTATTTGGCTTGTGGGTCTGCCACCCATCAGCTTCGATAGTGCCCAGTAGCGAAGACTAGAGGACCGCTCCCGACTCAACAGCAGAGGTTTGGGCAGCATCTGCAGCAGCAGAAGGGACCTCAGGGAAAGGTCTATAGTCTTGCCCTTGAGCCAGAGCCGGAGCAGGTTTCGGAGCCAGATTACTTAGCTGACATCATCACAGGTCATGTTTATTTGCATACTTTTCTAGCTGTATATTTATTTGATTCTGGTGCATCTCATAGCTTCCTATTGTCACGCCCCGATCCGAAATCACCTGAATCATCGTCCTCGCAGGGGACGTGATGCCGCACGAGCCTGGAGTTGCGCTCGTGCAAGGCAAGATGACAAGTTCTCAAATGGTTATCTTTTGATTCGATATTAACAACGATAGGAAAACAGAGTATACGAAACAATTCTCTTTATTTATATTCGAAACTGAGATTACAAAGGCTTTCGATAGCCTAACAATATATGCCAGATTGGCCTCAACACTCAGGTTCTCTCTTGCCCACAAAGGATTTCACCGTTCCATATATCATGCCTTCTATATCTCGGCCGCATCAATCCAGCTGCGTAGTCCGAGCGTCAATGCGATAGCACGCTTCAATGCGCTTTGGCATTCCAAGCCTTAACACGTTCAAGCAACGCTTCGCTGCGGGCAATCCATTCCCTGCACCCTGCATGAAGCTGGTGGGGGATCAGTACGTTCGTCCTCGCATGTACTGAAGCAAAGATCATCTTTCCAAAACAATATTTTAATATTTATGTTGAATCATGCAACTTAGCTTATGATTTTGCTGTGTTCTCCTTAGGGTCAATTTTATGGCATCTTCGAAAGCGTAAAAGCATGTTAGCATAGCATTATGTTATCGAATTGAATGTACAAGCATAGCATAGCATTTATGTTGAATCATGCAACTTAGCTTATGATTTTGCTGTGTTCTCCTACACTTTCAACCCATCGTTCCTTAACTATATGAGGGCCGTTGGCGTATCCGCGCCGGAATGGACCAAAGGAGTTCCTTTCTTTTCTCTCCTTCTTTTCTCTCTATTTGGTCGGGCGGCCCGACATTTCACGGGTTGGGTCACATCCCAACAACCGAAACGTTTCCGCTGCATACCATCATTTGCGACTTTTCCCATCTTGTTTAAGGATGTGTGCCTACAAAGATTATTCGAATCCCTCCGCGGCCAATCGGTTCCGGGGCGCTCCTCCGGCATTTAACCGTTTTGGGGAAAATACCCGTGCACGGGTTATTATTACATTAATCTCGAGCCCATTCCAATCGACCATGCAACGCCCTATCATTCAAGTAATCAAATTCAAACAACCAAACATAGTCTTGAGTCCGAGACTCAAGACTTATCATCTCGCATCTCTTTCGTTAGCTTTCTGTGTTCTTACATTTCATACTTCGTTTCAATGATTCAATGGCATCGTGCCTCAACTCAATGCTCGTCAACCGAACGATCCAAAGGTCTTGAACACCTTTCGAGGCACCATGTCATATCCGACAGTTCTGCCACATTCATGCCACAACTGTATTCTCTCGCAACGAAGCCATCTTTTATTATCCCGTACACGTAGACACGTTTCGACCGTATCCCCATGTTCTATAACTTAGCATTCAATGTTCGGGGCTTGCGCGCTAGGGCGCTCGCCTATTGTCTTTCAATGTTCTAGCCGTCTAACTCGTGCAGCAAAGGCACGGTATGGTTCGTGCACTAAGGCACTCGCCGATTACAGTTATCTCATGTTCTTACGGCTTACGCATCGAGACGCTCGCCTTAGCGATATCCAATGTCCCATAGCGACTCGTGCATATTGATGCACGTTTCATTTCAATTGTTCTAACTTAGTGTTCGACTCACACTACAATTTTATCTCCGATCGGCCACGCCCGTGGCGTCGATAGGTTAACTTAGCATACAATGATATATTTGACTTATCGAATGAAGGAGTAAAAAGAAGTCAATCCTCCCACCTTGAGTTGATACGCCTTCGTCATTTCGCCGAGCCGATACGGCTCGATTTCATAACTTGTTTGCATGGCCACTCTCCTGACTTAGCCATTCGAGCACTTCGTGCTTCATTGAGTTATACGTCCGATTTGCCTTAGCGTGCCCAAGTCTCGGCCCGTCGCAAGCCGACGATTTAATTTCGCGGACCCCTTACTAAATATTGCAAAAGATCGACCTCTAATATTTTCGCGTCAAAGTATAACCAGCACACGAAATCAACTAAAATCAATACTTACAACGATTCAGACTTGCGCCTTGGTCGATTCGATTTCTTAGAATCTTCGAGCCGATTCAACGCACTCATCCTTCGGGGCAACGCGGCGCTTTGCATCGATTCAACTCGATGCATTCTTTCGGGGCAAGGCAACTCTTCGCATCAACTTAGTTTGATACATTGCTCGGGATAACTTAACACTCGTATCGTTTTACATCGATACATTTTCTTTGCGTCAACGCGACTCGTTGAGTCAACGCTTCAGCGTAATGTGTCGTACGGAGCGGGACATTACACCTATCATTAGAGTTTATGCATAAACACCATCTAGTAGCTACACCTACTGCGGAGATTAGTAGAGTGATGACGGGAGGAGGGCCAGTGCCTATTAGATCTATCTATAGATGTTCTATTTTTATAGTCGGAAGAGAGTTCAGGGGACGATTCTTTGTGATGCCACTCTCCGGTTATGATATCATATTGGGGATGGACTGGCTTAGCTATGCCCATGAATCTATAGATTGTCATGAGGGTAGTATTTTGTTCAGTCCCCCAGGCACAGCACCATTCAGTGTCAGGAGGACAGGGCCGGAGATCAGCCTAGAGCCGAACTGTTGTGCGACAGTTGGGGACGTAGCACCGCCACACCCTATCATTAGGGAGTTTATGGATGTATTCCCAGAGGATCTTCCAGGACTTCCGCCTGACAGAGATGTGGAGTTCACTATAGATTTAGTGTCGGGTTCATCACCAGTATCCCGGGCTTGCTATAGAGTGAATCCCAAGGAGGCAGTAGAGATGAAAGAGCAGATTGATGACCTGTTGAAAAAGGATTTCATTCGATCCAGTGCTTCTCCATGGGGAGCGCCAGTGCTCTTTGTGCCTAAAAAGGATGGTACAGTCCGGTTGTGTATTGACTACCGAGCCTTGAATGCCATCACCATCAAGAACAAATATCCTCTGCCCAGGATAGATTATTTGTTCGACCAGTTGAGCGGGGCGAAGGTGTTTTCCAGGATAGACTTGAGATTCGGGTACCACCAGGTGAAGGTTAGGGCAGCAGACATCCAGAAGACGGCGTTCAACACGAAGTACGGGCAGTACGAGTTTCTGGTGATGCCACTTGGTCTCACAAATGCGCCAGCTGTCTTTATGAACTTGATGAATAAGACATTTCACCAGTATCTGGATAAGTTCGTCGTAGTGTTTATCGACGACATCCTGATATACTCGAAGATGCCGGAGGAGCATGCAGAGCACTTGCGAATAGTTTTGGGGATTCTGAGGCGGGAGAGATTGTTTGCCAAATTGCCGAAGTGCGAGTTCTTTTTAGACCGAGTGGAGTTTCTCGGCCATGTAGTTACAGAAGATGGAATCTCGGTGGATCCCAGGAAGATTACTGTAGTTGAGACATGGAAGGCTCCGACGTCAGTTTCAGAGATCAGGAGCTTTCTGGGTTTAGCAGGCTATTATAGAAAGTTCGTCCAGGACTTTGCTAGGATAGCTGAACCCATGACGAAGCTGACGCGGAAGGACGCAGAGTATATCTGGTCAGAGGACTGCCAGGCAGTGTTTGAGGAGCTGAAGAGGAGGCTGACGACCGCTCTAGTTCTGACTTTACCTTCAGGTTCTGGAGGTTTCACCATTTACAACGATGCTTCTGAGAAAGGGCTAGGATGTGTCCTACAGCAGCATGGAAAAGTGATTGCTTATGCATCTAGGCAATTGTGGACTCATGAGAGGAATTATCCTACCCATGACCTCGAGTTAGCTGCGGTGATCTTTGCACTCAAGTTATGAAAATATTACTTATACGGAGAGCGTATGGAAATCTTTACTGACCACAAAAGCTTGAAGTATGTGTTCACACAGAAAGAGCTGAACATGAGACAAAGACGATGGTTGGAGTTGATGAAAGACTTCGACATCGATTTACAGTATCACCCCGAGAAGGCAAATGTGGTGGCGGATGCGCTGAGCAGGCATCCGATGGCATGGTACCTGATGATTGATCGACATTTGCGGAAGGATCTGGAGAAGCTCGGTATCGAGCTAGTTCGGCCAGGATCAGTGATACAGATGATGGCGCTTGACATTCAGTCAGGTTTGATGGAGCAGATCAGGGAGGCACAGTCTACAGATGAGAGCCTTCGCAGACTTCGAGCCCAGGCGTTAGCAGGATTGCTGGATGACTTCACTATAGCAGAGGATGGAACCCTGAGGCATGGCAGCCGATTATGCGTGCCGAAGGAAGAGCTGGTAGAGGCAGTCTTACAAGAAGCGCACCGATCGAGATATTCTATTCACCCTGGTGCTAACAAGATGTACCGTGACTTGCGGGAACATCTTTGGTGGCACGGGATGAAGAGGGATGTATCACGTTTCAACTCGAGATGCCTAGTTTTCCAGCAGGTCAAGGCGGAGCGCCAGAGGCCAGCTGGTTTGTTGCAGCCGTTACCTATTCCCGAGTGGAAGTGGGAACATATTACGATGGACTTCGTCTCAGGGCTTCCTCGTTTCCAAGGAGGAAAGGATGCCATTTGGGTCATCGTAGACAGGCTGACGAAGTGTGCGCACTTCATACCCTTCAAGGTGGGGCTTTCCACCGAGAAGTTGGCGGAGCTATACATGCAGCAGATAGTTCGCCTATACGGAGTGCCGGTGAGCATCGTGTCAGACAGAGACAACAGATTTACATCCCACTACTGGAGGAGCTTGCAGGAGGAGTTGGGCAGTAGGCTCAAGTTCAGTACGGCGTACCACCCGCAGACAGATGGGCAGTCCGAGAGGACGATACAGACACTGGAGGATATGCTGAGGACCTGCGTGCTGGACTTTGGAGGATCATGGGAGAGCCATCTGCACTTGGTAGAGTTTTCATACAACAACAGCTACCAAGCCAGTATCGGTATGTCTCCTTTCGAGGCGCTATATGGACGACGATGCCGCACACCGCTCTTTTAGGATGATGTTGGAGACAGAGTTATGCTTGGGCCAGAGATGATCACGGATGCGGCAGAGAAGGTCGGGATGATCAGAGACAGGCTCAGAGTAGGTCAGGATAGACAGAAACACTGGGCTGATGCTAGTTGCAGACCGATGGAGTTCGCAGACGGTAATATGGTGCTAGTGAAGATATCACCTACTAGAGGGACGATCCGGTTCGGACGATGAGGGAAGCTAAGCCCCAGATACATCGGGCCATTCGAGATACTTGGCAGGATCGGAGACGTAGCTTACAGGGTTGCACTTCCACCCAACCTAGCAGGAGTTCACGATGTCTTTCACGTATCTCAGCTGAGGAGATATGTTCCAGACCCCAGTCATGTGCTAGATCACTCAGAGTTGGAGGTCGGACCGAGCCTTACAGTTTCTGAGCAGCCAGTGGAGATATTAGACAGGAGAGAGAAGAGGCTGAGGAACAAGGTTATACCCTTAGTACGAGTAGCTTGGAGTCGTCACTCCCCAGGTGAATCTACTTGGGAGAGGGAGTCGGACATGAGGGAGAGATACCCTTACTTGTTCGATCCAACCGCTCCAAGGGAACCACCCGTTCCCGCTTGATACCTTAGAGGTTAGTTTCGATCATAGCCTTAGTCATTTGTTGCATTGCTTGCTATGTTAGAATATTGTCGGGTCTTCAATCCTTGTGAATTTCGAAGACGAAATTTTTCAAGGAGGGAAGACTTGTAAGCCCCTATTTTTCAAATTTTATTTTAATTAGTGTTAATTAATTTTTAATGTCATTTTTTGCCTTAAAATGATTATTAGGATTTTTAGGAATTTTTCTAGAATTTTTAAATGATTTTTAAATGAGTTTTATATATTAAAATATTAATTTACAATTTTCTAAAATATTTTAATTGACTTTTGTAATTAATTAGATTGTTTAAATATCATTTTGTAAATATTATAATTGTTTTAATATGGTTTTATAATTTTTAAAATTGTTTTTATATCAGTATGCAATTATTGAAATATTTTAAAGTGTGGAATGCAAATTATATTTGCATTTAGACTCTGTTAGGGCTTTTGTGTAAATTCCTAACCTATAGGGACCCCAGTGCTAAACTACACTACCCCCCCCCCCCCCACATGACCACGCTCTCTCTCCTCACCCACTCCGCTGACCGACGACCGCCAGTGCAGCCTACCTCCGCCCTTTCCGGCTGCCCCCGACCGCCTCAAGCCCCCTATTTAAACCCCCTCACCCCCCTCAGTTCGACAACCCCCACTTCGACCCACCACAGCCACCGCAGCCCACCGTCTCCTCCACTTTTCCCCCGCCGTAACCCTAACCCCGACGAACTCCCCCGACCAGCCTCCCCAGTCGACGTCGTCGCCTTCGACGACCACCATTCGACGCGCCCGGCCAAGGCGAACGCGTCGCCACCCGAGCGCCGCCGTCCTGACCGCTCCTCCGCCAGCCATCACCCTCGAAATCCCCCTTCGACGACCGGACACGTGAGTAGCAGTGTCTTTTCGTGTCGTGCGTGTCTCGTGTTGGGCCTATGTTGTTCGTCGTGTCCTGACGAACACGAGTGTAGAACTGGACACGTAAAACTCGTGTCGTGCGTGTCGAAATCGACCCGGACACGTAGATTCCTGTCCTTAACTGTCAGGACACAGGACTGTGTTTATATTTTTTTTATTATTTAAATGCTTTAAAACCTAAATAACATTAAACTAAACCCTAATCCTAACACAACCCTCGGGCTGACCCCCTGGCCAGCCCGACCCGACTAAACCCCCCCCCCCCCCGCGCTCTGGCTCGAGTTCGAGCCCCCTTACTGCTGTGTTTAATTCTTTTTCTTTTTTCTTTTCCTTTTTCTTTTCTTTTTGTTTTATATATATATTTATATATATATGTAGACATATATTTGTATATGTATATATATATATATATTATGTATTATGTACACATATGTATATATGTATATATTTTCTTGTATATTTTCTTTTTCTTTTTTTTCTTGTATATTATATATATATATATATATATATATATATATATATATATATATATATATATATATATATACTATTATATGTATATATATACAATATTTGTATATATATATGTATATGTATACAATATTTGTGTATATATATATATATATATATATATATAAATATTTATATATATATATATATATATATATATATATATATATATATATATATATATATATATATATAAATATTTATATATATATATATATATATATATATATATATATATATATATATATATATATATATATATATATATTTTATAGTTAAGTATTTTCTTATACATATATATATATATATATATATATATATATATATATATATATATATATATATATATATATATATATATATATATATGTAATTTTTAAACATATATATATATCCATTATGTAAATATCCATATATTTATGTGTATATATATTATTATATATGTATACCATTTTATATATGTATTTCACTATACTTAGTGTAAGTTATTTTTCTATGTAAATATACTTATCACATTTTTATAACTACTATGTATAATTTTGCCTTATTAAAATATTAATATTTATTTTTGCACTTTTTACCAAATTGTATTTTAGTGTATTTAAATTACTGCAACCATTTGGTATCCAAGCCTAGCATGGGTTTTTGGGCCCAAATGTGTTTTCACACATTCAAGACCTGTACAAGTCATATTGGACTTGATTCATGGCCTTGGGTCCTGTATTTGAACTTTGGTTCAATTTATATACATGGACAAAATACGCAGATAATTAATTGTTTAATTTTAATTGTGTGCAATGCTGTTTTTAGATTTCTAAAAATACTTAAAGTACTGTTAAAATTCTGGAAAAATAGTATTTAGATACTATGTTAATTTAGCTAATTTAGTATAATTTTTATAGTATTTAATTTACAGTTTTGTCACTAGTTTGGCATATGAAACCAAAACTCATTTTCTGTATACTTAGGAAAACTGATTTTTTTTATAAAATACTTGTACTGGTTCATAAATTCCAAAAAATTATAATAAATTTCTATAATTAACAATGATCATTTGATTTATTTATTGATTAATTACGACTTGTACCTTTTTGTGTTACTTTGAGTTTTAGCCGTATTGGACCTCACCCCTCACTAGTGTAAAGACCCTGAAAAGTTAGTTAAAGTAGTGTGTCACCCCACATTGGTCTCCTATGCCAGAGTCATCATTTTGGCTAGGTGCCCAGTTACAAGTCGTGTTTCACCAATTAGTGTCTTAGCGTTTTAGCTTAGTGTAAAAACTAAGTTATTGCATTTATTTCTACAGTGACGAGTTACCGGACATCTATAGCACTTTTATCGCAGCTTGTTTTGCTTTGCTTTGCTAGAGGCAAGTACTTTCTACGAACTTTACATACTTCTATAACAATAAACTGTGATTTACCAACCATGTTAAATGCTGATCCTTGGGGTAGCAAGTTAGAACTTTACATGTTGTATTACTTTCAGTCTCTACTATGTTTATACCGTATCTCATATCTCTCACATGTTTAAATAACAGGTTAAGGGAAAACTGTTAGTATTGTACGTGAACATGACCCCCTTCTCCGTATGTATTTACCGCGCTCGGTGACATTCTATATGTGACCTTTCCGTATGTTCTGATCCCGCGTTTGTGTATGGATATACACCGATGCCGTTCGTGCACATATGTGCACACCAAAAAAACTTGATATGTGCCGCTGTACATCCTATACACCTATTGACCGATTCACGTACATGCTACGGTTTTAAACTTCTAAACTACATGTTGTTAATTCTAAAAAGAACTAATTAACCCATGATATGCCATGATTCCAGTTTGTTACATTCCTGTTCATGCTTCATATATTTAGTTTGCTAGAATCAGTACTTGCTCCCGTCCTGACAGAATAACGTTGTAGGTGTCCTTACCGAGGAGGAGTTACTCTGCGACACATATTATGGAGATACTGCCGAGGACCCGGCTTTGCTTTACGAGGATGTTCCTGCGGGGAACCTCGCCTAGTTGTCTTTTGTTTTTAGACTTTTGAGAGTAGTCATGTATTAGGCTACATATTTTGTAACTGGACATGTATCCAGTTTTTACATTTCAGACTTGTACTTTGGACATTTTACTATATGATACGACTTTTGTGTTTGGAGCATTTATGACTTTTATTCACTTATAGAACTGTTAGCACATTTAGTCTTATCCTGTTGTCATTAGAACAGCTTACTACGTTTTATCTCAAACGTAGGATGGGCATGACTCGGCCTGGCCCAACAATTTGGATAGCGGGTCGTGACAATGCGTGCCGGAGTCAATATTCTCAAAACTCAGCAAACTACATGTCAACGAGTCCAGAATGACGATACGAACTCAACGGTATATCCGGAATTGGATTCCGATGAGCCGATCTCAAAATAACCCGTTGACCCGGATATTGGTATCCGACTTGCACCGAAATGCGTGCCGGATCCAATGTCCACCAAAACCTAGCAAATTATATGTCAACGAGTCCAGAATGAAGATACGAACTCAACGGTATATCCGAAATTGGATTTCGATGAGCCGGCGTCAAAAAGTCCTGTTGACCCAGAATGTGGGACCCACTTTGCACCAAAAAATGTGTCAGGGCCCACGTTCTCCAAATCTAACAAATTTTATATGAAAACATGCCAGAACGACGCCACGAGTCTAATGGTGGTGTCAGAAATGAAATCTGGAGTCCCGTGTTCAAAAATGGAATTTTACAAGTTGGAAATTACGAATTCGGACGGCCAACTTTGGCGTCGAATTTAACCAATCAAACAAGCTCACAATGAAACAAAACTGGAGGGGTAGTAAGAGGGTTATACCAGCTTTGCACAGGAACTGGTAGCACGCCAAAAGGAGCTGCGGTGGAGGAGATACAAGCTGACGAAGTTGGCCCCGCGAAACTGTCCAAATTTTATATAATTTAAACGGTCAACTTGGTGGCCGGTTTTGATGTATTAAACAATAAAATTAACGGATGAAAATTGACAGGAGTGAAGGTGGATATACCGAGATTGCGACGGAGTGAAGAAATCGTCGATCCAACGGTCGGATTCCCGGAAAAATGTACGCAAAATTGCTGCGACGGAACGCCAAAATGAACTTGATTCCGCGCGCGTCACGACAGGACTTCGTGCGAAACGTACGAATCGCCTCGACGGCGTATCCCGGAGGACGGTGGCCGTCAGGGGGCTGCTCGTCGGAGTGGGAAGCACGTCCAGGGTGGCCACGGCGGCCGTGCGGCGGTGCGGCGGCGCACGACGGCCTGGCCGACGAGGCACGACGGCGCGCTGTCGAGCCTGGCCCGACGAGGCAGGGGCAGCTAAGGTGGAGGTGGTGCGGGCTGGTTGAGGTGGTGATAGCTCGATGGTCGTCGGAAAAGATGGTGATGGTGGCGGCTAAGGTGGAAAGAAGGAGGAGGAAAGGGGAGTAGGCTGGGTGGTCGATAGCCACGCTCGGCCAGGGTGGCCGGCGGCGCCTGACAGGGAGGAGGGGAAGGTCGGCCAGGGAAGAAGTGGTCGGGTTGATGAAGGTGGTGGCGTTCATGTTGCTGTTGGTGTCGTGTTTTGTTTTGAATGGAAAAATAAGTGAGAGAGAGAAAGAGAGTAATTAATGTGAGAGAGGAAGAGAGAGAGAGAAAAGTTGTTCTCTCATAGAATTTAGGGCCGGCTAGGCTGCTAGGGGATTGGGAAAAAGTTTCATGGGGGAATTAATGGATATGATTAAAAGAGGAATTCAAGGGCTAGGATTAAATTTTGAGAAATTGGTCATTCCAAGGGATTTAATTCAACGAAAATTTCCAATAAATATTAGAAATTGGTAGAAGGATATCTGATATTATTTTTCAAGGATAATGATCTGAGGGTGTCATGATGGAGGGTAGTACGAAGCTGGGCTGGATTTGGTGGAGCCGAATTGGGTCAAATCAGACATTGTGCAAAAATCGAATTAAATTTTAGGCGTTGATGATCATGAGTAAATAAGTAGCACATGGGGATTCCAATAAATGGGACACAAGTGGCATACGGATAGTAGGCTCAATGTGGGCCATGTCCATAATTGGGGCTGACAGGTTTTGGTCGATAGGGTACCCACAAATCAAGTTGGAAAATAAATGTGACACCGTGGGGTGAAATAAAATCGGGTCACGCGTCGGGAAAGTTGTGCGAAGTAAATGGAGCACAAAAGGGCGTGTCTGAGTGGGATACGAAGGTCATAGGTGACGAGCGTCTCGAGTAGATCATGCATGAGAAGTTGGTTTCAAGAAACTGACTGGTCTTGTGCTCCCAAATGAAAAGTCACGGTAACGTGCTAAAAATAATCAAGGAAAAGAGTGGGAAAATTAATTAATAATAAAATGGTCTAATCGACCCGAAGTTCTGCGAAGCAAAAAGAGTACAAGGGAACAAGTTTGAGTGGGACACTATATACCATCATGAAGGTAATTCTGTCCACTCCAAAACTCGTGAAGAAGATTTCCAGAGTTGAACATCCCTGACACTCCAAATATCAAAGGCACGGAAAAGTACACTTAAGGAAAAATAACAGAATAAATTATTTATCGAAACCAATCAATCAGAAAATAAAATAAAATAAAAAAAAATCAACCCGAAATTCAGGGTGCTCACATCCTACCCACCTTATAAAAATTTCGTCCTCGAAATTAAAATGTCCATACTCCTTCTAGGTCAAACCCCCACAATCATAGTCCCAGAACTTAAACAAATCATGTGATCAAAAGGACGACATACAGGGTCATGGCATACGGTGGTAGTTAAGTCTCATCTAGGTATACTAGTCATGCTAAACCAAAACGGTCATAGGGTATCAAAACACACAAGCAATCCAGGGTTCTAAAATAGAAAAGTTACAAAAATAACAAATCATCAAAACTGTAAGGCGGTCTACCATCCTATATGAAAACTGGTACTTATCAAAAATAAAACAAAGGTAACTGCCAATTATCTGAAAAAGGGTACTATTCAAGGAAAAATCAAAATCACTAGTTAAGGAATAATAGTCAATTGCATGGAAATCCAATCACAATATATATAGAGAGAGAGCGTTAGAGAGGAAAAAGCTAGCATTATGTAATATTATGTGGTTTGTGTGTGTATGGGTGTATGTGAACAGGTCAATATGGTTATATAGTAGGCATGTGTGTAGGTGAAATATGTATAAAATTGTATATGAGGATTTGGGTTTCAAACAATAGCTATTTAGTTACACTAATCATGGCATATTGGTTAAACAATCTACAATACGCAACCTGTTTACTCATAACATGCATAGCTAACCTTATACATATATATATAAAGAGGTAGAGATTTAGTTATGTATCTATATACATTATAACATGTACCTATAAACTCTATATATATCTATATAGATATATGAACATAACATAGAGAGGAAATGTTAGGCTACATGACAGCGTATACTAAGTTAGGGTGTGTGTGTGTGTGTCCTTGTACAGGGTTATAGCTTAGTATTGAAAGGTTAAACCCAGTTTTAGTTAAGCATTTGCACACAAAATCTGAAAATAAGCTAACATTTAAACCAGTGCAATATTAACATAATACAATTTCAAAATTTATGAGTTTGAAACATCACAACTAATCTCAATGCTCCCAATACATCCTAACATGATAGAAATGAAACCCTAACATACTATCAATACATTTACCTACGCATACAGTTCAATATTACATGTTAAATCTGAAATTAAACTAAGCATTGGAAACCAATGTGAAAATGTTAACATGTATTCAGTTTTCAGGATCTTGGAGAAATTTGAACATCAAAACCAACTCAATGTTTATCACAACCTAACATGTAAGAATATGAAGCCTAATATTATATTCCTACATACTACAAGGTATATAGCTCAAAATATTACATAAAAAAAAATAACAGCAAGTTGAACTAACATTTGGAATCCTGTATCAAGGGTCAATATGCACACAGTCTTAGATTTGACAAATTCAAACACAAAACTCAACCAAACACTTTTTTTTTGAATTGAAACCCTATATATAACATACATGTGCAGTGATGTAAACAAAACTATTATCATGAAATTTATATTTGAATTACGAATTTAAACTGGAAAAAGCAGAAAAACAGAAATAGTAGGATTTTGAAAATTTAAACATTAACGACATATTAATATGTATTCAGATAGGTGGAAATCAAGTGTAGCATGCATAAGTGTCAGGAAAGTGTCCACTATATATATTCATATATATATTTTCACGTCCCAAATAAAAATTTAATTCTACGTTAAGACCAACATTTAGATTCCTACCAAGATTGCAAAGCAGGTGATTGACGTAATCAAGACAGTTTTATTATTATCTAATACAAGAATAATAACAAGAAAGAAATAACGATAAAACCTGTTTTGCTTATCTGTTTAAAGAAGAACCATTTTGAAACCCAGAGCTAATTTATCAAATCCAAGATAAAGTCTAGCAAAATTATCGATTCCTTGTATTAAGAAGAAACTCATAGCAAGAAGTTACACAAAGGTTTATAAAAACAGGCAAACCTACTCCAAGTTAAATAATGAGAAGCAAAATAAAACAAAACAAATAATAATTCTTTTCTTTTTGAAGGACTGCAACAAAAGTAGAGAAAATATGTTTGAAAACATGTAAGGTACAATCTGATAATCATATGCGTCTACCCAAAATCATGGTACTCTAAATCCTCGTCATACTAGTAAGCAAGGCTACGATAATCACAGAGTCCTTGACTTATGCACATACCTGTAGAATCATGGTATTTAACATTTTCGCGATGCCGCTAGCTTGGTTGCGAAAACCTTAAATTCCCACACCCGAGAAATATATCCAAAATCAGACTATATGTCCTCACCATGCTGACTAATGTGACCGTAGAAGACTAGATTTCCATAACTTAGAAGACCTAGCCCATATAATTTTATCTTATCAAAATTAAATTAAATCAACAATGAATACCCAAAAATCAAATCAAATTTATCAACGAACATCAAAATTTAAAAACGAACAAAAATCCTTCAAATCATATAAATACAAACTCGGATGCAACAGCTAACATCAACATTCAAAATTCAAAATCCTTCGTAAAAATCAATAAATACAAACTCAAATTCAACAATAATCCATCAAAATCAAATTCAACAACAGAAAGTAAAGATAAATCAAATCAAGGAAAAATAGTTTTCAAATCGAAGTTAAAATAAGATTCTCAAGGGTCGTCCCAGGAATCTCTCAAGGGATCCTAATTGTGATTGAGTACCTTCAAAATATATCCTAATTCTACTGCAGGCTGTAGTGGTACTCTAGTTCGAATACCACTACATAAACTCGACCTGCATGGGCCACCACTAAAAACGTATCACGACCCGCACCCTAGAGTAAGGGCACGAGAACGTAACAACGCCCAGCCTACGCCGCAGTTTCGACAGTAGAACGCTGTCCTATGTCTCATGCATCTAACAGTATAAGGCTAAGCAGTTTATACTCCCCGAATGGGGGTGACATAGCAGAATGTAAACTCAATCACATCTAATGGTAGAGCATAATGAAAGATAGATAAAACATGAAATCCAAAAGGGATACAGCAGATAGAAGTCTAAGTGTCTAAGATATACACAAACCCAGAAATACATCTCAAAGCTCAAATACAGCAATCCACAAAGTAAATACAACTCCAGACAATGGAAATAACTATCTAAACAACCTCTAAAGTGTCTCCTCTAGGCTAGCAGGCAACCTCCAGGCTATCTGTAAAATTTATCTACAGGTCCAGTCAGGACTGGAGCGAGTACAGTACATCTCAACAGATCATAGCAGGTTAGAAAATATAATCATGCAGTAAAGTAAGATACAGGTACTGAAAGAAATGCAGTATGTAAACAGAGAGAGAACTGTAATAGAAATATCTACTATACATAGAGAACTAGCAGTGACTAGTGAGTCAGAGTACAACATGGACATGTAAATGGCATGGGATGATTCTGATGTTACACTATGAAATGATTCTGATGCTACACTACTGGTGTATTATTCACATGTCCACTTCTACTCCCCCGTACCCCCAATCAATACACAAGGATCCAACCAGGTTATGTTATGATTTCATGCACAGGCCCCCGAAGGGTGATACATGGATGTCCCATAAATAGGAATTCTAGGAGACCCAATAAATGGGATAAGGATTCCAGGAAGACTCTTTGATCATAAGAGTATATGTCACAAGTGATCGAAGAACCAATAAAGCATAGTGATACGCCATGTAAGTGAAACGCACAAAATATGTAGTACCCGATGCTCCCTAAGGATAACATCTCAAGAAGAGATCCATATAGTACCAATCCGTGTGACCAACGTGACAGTACAAGTAAAGTAATTTAATACAGGAAATAATTCTAAGCAGGATATGAAATGATCAGAGAATGTACTCGTCTGATAACCTGAACAGCTGATAAGTATAGGGGGTCCGACTGAAGCCACAGAGTCCTATTTAAAGCAACACATGTTACAAGGTGTTCAAGTTGTAATAAATGAATCTCTACAAGCAATCTATATTATCCTAGGTTCTTCTAAGTCAAAACAACTCTAGGTCGACTCCGGCCAATAATCTAGTCAAACTAGGTCAAGTGTTGACTTACAGTTGACTTTGGGTCAACTGGTCAACTCTGGTCAAACAGGGTCAATTCTAGTCTAATTATTAAAGATATAAAGTGTACTTCGTTATTGGTACATCGAAACTTACGACATGCAAATCGAGATAAGATGATCAACGGTAAAGTTGATAATCTTATTATAGTGATCCACGTGTCCATCTTGTCAATTTCAGCGATGTGAGATCACTGGAATTGACTGAGCTCAGTTTCGTTGTACTAATTTCGAAATACGAACATTATAAGAATTAATTATTAATTAATTATAAAAAGGTTAAACTCAGAGAAATTAACAACAAACATTGTCGAACGATGAAATAAACATCGCCAACGTGTCCAGAATGGTCAAATTAGCTAGGATAGCCTACCCATCGGTCCAATTTGGACACAAGGGCAAAAAGGTAATTTTTGGTCAAAACGGTGTCCGTATCGGAGCTGTTTTGCACCGAAAAACGTGCAAGAAAATAAGTCTATAAAATATAACAAATTATATATCCACAAAACCAGAATGATGATACGAACCCAACGGTATCTCCAGAATTTGATTCCGTTGACCCGGTCTCAATTTGGCCCGTTGACCAGAACATTGGAATTCCGGTTTGCACTGAAATGCGTGCCGGAGCCAATATTCTCAAAACTCAGCAAACTACATGTCAACGAGTCCAGAATGACGATACGAACTCAACGGTATATCCGGAATTGGATTTCGATGAGCCGATCTCAAAATGACCCGTTGACCCGGATATTGGTATCCGACTTGCACTGAAATGCGTGCCGGATCCAATGTCCACCAAAACCTAGCAAATTATATGTCAACGAGTCCAGAATGATGATACGAACTCAACAGTATATTCAGAATTGGATTCTGATGAGCCGGCGTCAAAAAGTCCCGTTCACCCAGAATGTGGGACCCACTTTGCACCGAAAAATGTGTCAGGGCCCATGTTCTCCAAATCTAACAAATTTTATAGGAAAACATGTCAGAACGATGCCACGAGTCTAATGGTGGTGTCAGAAATAAAATCTGGAGTCCCGTGTTCAAAAATAGAATTTTATAAGTTGGAAATTACGAATTCGGACGGCCAACTTTGGCATCGAATTCAACCAATCAAACAAGCTCACAATGAAAAGAAACTGGAGGGATAGTAAGAGGGTTATACCAGCTTCGCACAGGAACTGGTAGCACGCCAAAAGGAGCTGCGGTAGAGGAGATACAAGCTGACGAAGTTGGCCCCGCGAAACTGTCCAAATTTTATACAATTTAAACGGTCAACTTACACTACACCAAAATAGATATTTTGTAACTCTTTTTTTAATTAATTTGTAACGGTTAACACCGTTACAACTTTATAACACTAATTACCGTTACAATAGTAAAAAACCATTACGAAAATGACTTTTTCCTTTTTCTCTCATACATTTTTGTTTTTTTATTGTTTCCTCCACTATTTTTCGTTTCCCTCCTTTCATCTCTCTCTAAAACCCTATCTCCGTCACTCAGAGTTGAAGAACGAAGCATCTCTCTAAAACCCTATCTTCGTCTCTCTAAAATCCATCTCTGTCTCTTTAAAACCCTCTCTATCCCTATCTCCCTTACCAGAGTTGAAGGTCGGAGTATCGTCGATCTCAAGTTCGAGAGAGAGAGAGAGGGAGAGAGTTCATGAGTCGAGCGAGAGCGGCGATGATTTCGGACACGATATTGGACTCCAGTGCGAACGGCGATGGCGACGCCTTGAAGTGCGACGACGATTGCCAGACCACCAAGTCCCCTCGCTTGAGAGGAGATCTAGATGGACACATGATGAGACTTTTTCCCCCTCTGATCCGTAAGTTCTTGCCATGACTGCAATTTTATAGAGACCCATATATTTCTAATTGAGGGTTTTCTATTTTTTTTGGGGGGGGGATTTTTGCTACCGCTTTGTAATGCTTGTGCGATTAGGTATAGAAAAAGGAGGGAAGAATTGGGGATATATGGTGTTGAAAATTTTGTGTTTTATTTTCACTGGAAAAATATTGATGAACATGATAGGTTCTAAGAGCAACACATTGGTGTTGTAATTCATAAAATGAGAGGAAGGTCCTCCCAAACTAATAGAATTGAATAAAAGCAAAGACTGGTGTTGGGTTCTAGGAAACTGACCTAGAATAATTTTTGAGTATGGAGATTTGGCTTTCATCAGGGTAAATGCAATGGGGGTCTCCATGTTCTCTGGGATGATGGTGTTTCTGGGATTTAGGACTCGTGTCAAAACACACTAATATCTATTAATTACAGACCAAATCACATTTTATATTAATCAAAGTCCACACAGAAATGAACAAAAGGTACATAAGATGTTGGTTACAAAGTGTTCAGGTTGCTGTCAATGTCATATATATCTATAGAACCATTGGCAGTTTGTCTAAGTTAGATGGCACCAATATCCATTAAGTTAGATGCACAGTATCCCAAGTATAATTCATTGTTCTCTTTCGGCAACCGAAGTCCACATAAGAAATGAACAAAAGATCCATAAGATGATGGTATACATAGTTCAGGCTCATGTCAGTATCATATATATATATATATATATATATATATATATATATATATATATATATATATATATATATATATATATATATATATATATATATATACCCAAGTTATAACATACGTACTAACTGATAGCTGTTTAAATTGTCCCCTTGTATTTATGTAACTTCAGGGACCAATTCAAGATACAGAAATATGCGTGCATTCCAGACGACAATCTGCTGGATATTGCTCAAGTATCATCGACTAGTTCAAGTATCTATAGTATGTATGTATCACTGCCATCGCATAAAGCATCAAATCTGCCAGATGCATCCAAGTGCCGCCAACTGCATTGGCCTACACTTTGATTCCATAGATTATGAATCATGGCATGTAGTTTATTTACACTAGAGTTATATGTTGCATCCAAGTGCCAATATTTGTTGACACGGTTATTTCCTTTATACACCCTTTCTTATTGTAGATTTCTGTTAAGATTTGATGTGACTATAATTATACTTCATTTTCTTTCAGGTTTTGGACCGTATACATGTGGAGATTTTGTGTCTAAAATTTATGATTTTGTTCTCAATAAACAAGTTAGTAACAACTGACAAGGTGGATATAAGTTATGAACCAAGGGTAAACTTTACTCCAATTTTCTATATTCAATTTTTTTGATAAAATTTATTGTAACCTTTCCTTCAGTTCTTTGCATCTGAAATACAGTCTGAGAGTCGGAATACTTTTCCTACTTGTCTACACAATCTGAATATTTTACCTGTTTCTATTGTCCTCTTTTGTGGATTTTAGAATGCAAAGTCTTATGCCCTCTTCATATGCAACATCTATTGTAGAAAATAATAGTTATGGTTCCCCACATCTTTCTTACAAAGTAAAGTTAGTGATGCTTGTTACAAAAACTGCGATAATAGAGGTTCATGTGAAAAAGTTAATGGGACACTGGACCTATGTGCTGTGAAATGAGAAGATAACCTTGTAGAGAAGAGAAGAAACGATCAAGGTTTGACAAAATCATACAGAAGGATACCGACAAGGTTGTACTTTGTAGAATATTTATCTAGCATTGAATGCTTATGAATGATAAAGAATTATCAATCAGCCAAATCAATGTTCTATTTCTGAGATTTTATATATTGGTTTTCTATAAACAAGGGCCTGAATTGTTACTTGACATCATTAAAGGCTAGTTGGCAAATGCAATGAAATTAATTTCAGTCTTTTGAATAGATTTATTCACTCAGACATGCTCATGAACTGGTTTTAATGCTTTATTAAAGCTCTTTAGGAACAATTTGTGCAGTTGTAATGGTGTGGTTTTCTTAAAAAAAATTTCTTTTCAAAGAACTTTGGGATAAGACCTTGGAAAACAATAAAAAGAAATTCTACCCAATGGAATCCACCTAAAGAAAAAATAAAGATAGGGAAGTTCCATCTTCAAGCATAAGATTTTATTTATTCATTTCATTCTCTTGTCATGATAAATGGTTACAGATACAAAAGAGTAGATGCATGCATATGATTTAAATGCATGTTATCATTGTTGAAGTCATAAGTACAATAGTGTCTTTATGACGACAAATGGTAACTCTGGAGATTTCTGTTAAGATTTGATGTGACTATAATTATACTTCATTTTCTTTCAGGTTTTAGACCGTATACATGTGGAGATTTTGTGTCTAAAATTTATGATTTTGTTCTCAATAAACAAGTTAGTAACAACTGACAAGGTGGCTACAAGTTATGAACCAAGGGTAAACTTTACTCCAATTTTCTATATTCAATTTTTTTGACAAAATTTATTGTAACCTTTCCTTCAGTGCTTTGCATCTGAAACACAGTCTGAGAGTCTGAATACTTTTCCTGCTTGTCTACACAATCTGAATATTTTCCCTGTTTCTATTTGTCCTCTTTTGTGGATTTTAGAATGCAAAGTCTTATGCCCTCTTCATATGCAACATCTATTGTAGAAAATAATAGTTATGGTTCCCCACATCTTTCTTACAAAGTAAAGTTAGTGATGCTTGTTACAAAAACTGCGATGATAGAGGTTCATGTGAAAAAGTTAATGGGACACTGGACCTATGTGCTGTGAAATGAGAAGATAACCTTGTAGAGAAGAGAAGAAACGATCAAGGTTTGACAAAATCATACAGAAGGATACCGACATGGTTGTACTTTGTAGAATATTTATCTAGCATTGAATGCTTATGAATGATAAAGAATTATCAATCAGCCAATCAATGTTCTATTTCTGAGATTTTATATATTGGTTTTCTATAAACAAGGGCCTGAATCGTTACTTGACATCATTAAAGGCTAGTTGGCAAATGCAATGAAATTAATTTCAGTCTTTTGAATAGATTTATTCACTCATACATGCTCATGAACTGGTTTTAATGCTTTATTAAAGCTCTTTAGGAACAATTTGTGCAGTTGTAATGGTGTGGTTTTCTTAAATCCTTTTTCTTTTCAAAGAACTTTGGGATAAGACCTTGGAAAACAATAAAAAGAAATTCTACCCAATGGAATCCACCTAAAGAAAAAATAAAGATAGGGAAGTTCCATCTTCAAGCATAAGATTTTATTTATTCATTTCATTCTCTTGTCATGATAAATGGTTACAGATACAAAAGAGTAGATGCATGCATATGATTTAAATGCATGTTATCATTGTTCAAGTCATAAGTATAATAGTGTCTTTATGACGACAAATGGTAACTCTGGAGATTTCTGTTAAGATTTGATGTGACTATAATTATACTTCATTTTCTTTCAGGTTTTGGACCGTATACATGTGGAGATTTTGTGTCTAAAATTTATGATTTTGTTCTCAATAAACAAGTTAGTAACAATTGACAAGGTGGCTACAAGTTATGAACCAAGGGTAAACTTTACTCCAATTTTCTATATTCAATTTTTTTGACAAAATTTATTGTAACCTTTCCTTCAGTGCTTTGCATCTGAAACACAGTCTGAGAGTCTGAATACTTTTCCTGCTTGTCTACACAATCTGAATATTTTCCCTGTTTCTATTTGTCCTCTTTTGTGGATTTTAGAATGCAAAGTCTTATGCCCTCTTCATATGCAACATCTATTGTAGAAAATAATAGTTATGGTTCCCCACATCTTTCTTACAAAGTAAAGTTAGTGATGCTTGTTACAAAAACTGCGATGATAGAGGTTCATGTGAAAAAGTTAATGGGACACTGGACCTATGTGCTGTGAAATGAGAAGATAACCTTGTAGAGAAGAGAAGAAACGATCAAGGTTTGACAAAATCATACAAAAGGATACCGACATGGTTGTACTTTGTAGAATATTTATCTAGCATTGAATGCTTATGAATGATAAAGAATTATCAATCAGCCAAATCAATGTTCTATTTCTGAGATTTTATATATTGGTTTTCTATAAACAAGGGCCTGAATCGTTACTTGACATCATTAAAGGCTAGTTAGCAAATGCAATGAAATTAATTTCAGTCTTTTGAATAGATTTATTCACTCAGACATGCTCATGAACTGGTTTTAATGCTTTATTAAAGCTCTTTAGGAACAATTTGTGCAGTTGTAATGGTGTGGTTTTCTTAAATCTTTTTTCTTTTTAAAGAACTTTGGGATAAGACCTTGGAAAACAATAAAAAGAAATTCTACCCAATGGAATCCACCTAAAGAAAAAATAAAGATAGGGAAGTTCCATCTTCAAGCATAAGATTTTATTTATTCATTTCATTCTCTTGTCATGATAAATGGTTACAGATACAAAAGAGTAGATGCATGCATATGATTTAAATGCATGTTATCATTGTTCAAGTCATAAGTACAATAGTGTCTTTATGACGGCAAATGGTAACCCTGGAAATGATGATGAAGCAACCAAATGGTTACCTGAAAGATTCTCGGTATCACCCTTAGTAGATAGTTGATTTGGTTGAAGTATACTGAGCGAAGTTAAAGGAAAACTGGAATAAGCATGGAGAAATATTTGCCTAAAGCAAGATTCTCTTTTCATCAGTTCCATATATAAGAGGTTTGAGGAACTTGTATAAGATGGCTTTGGAGAAAAGATGAAACACCAAATGTAAGTAGGGTGGTCAGCGATGCTAAAGGTAAAAGAACAAGATATTATTGGATGTGTAAGACACTTAATAAAAGGAGTCAAGATCATAAAAATGAAAGGCTGAAAGCTTTCACTGCAGCATACATAAGCAGAATAGAAATCTAAATACTTATAGAAACTAGAAGTATGGTATATTCCGCATTCTCATATCCCTTTTATGTTACTTTGTTAGTATATTGTCGCTGGAATACTGAAATTTATGTTGCAAACTGTAGTGCAACTAAAAAAATTGATTTTATGCATACTCAAGTCTGGTACAAAAAGCAGGGAAAACATTATGGTCCATGGAAAAACTAAATTATTGCTTGACAAGAGATTTAACTATTGCATATTTTTTTATCTTCATACTGGGATCACCTTAGTTTCATATATCCATCTAGAGTTCTCTTTTAGTCTATCACTTACACTATTGAAAGGTTGTTTTGTTTTGACATTTCTTGATGTATTAGGAAAAGTGCTAACTGATGGATGTATTAGCTAGCAAAATTTTTGTCTAAGATATGGTGACAGTAATCTTGTTGCAGCCTGGCACCATATCCTGCAGATACTTCATCATCTCGCTGATCTTTTCTCTCTTTTCTTGTTGCAAAATATCCAAGTTCAATTTTAATCACTAACTATACAAATCAGACTGATACTTCTGTTGAATTATCCAAAACCAAATTCATGCTTGTCTTGAACAACATAATTACAGATACAAAAACAAAGCCATTATCACAAATTTCTGTTATCGAAGTAAAATGTAGTTACTGCAATATCGATACTTATTGGTTGCTGGGGTAGAGAGGTTCTTAGCAGGCAGCATGGAGCTTGTCGATGGTCGTATCATCGATGTCAATTCGGTTGTCTTGGCTACAGGTTATAGTAGCAATGTTCCTTATTGGTACAAGGTATATATGTTGTGTAGATATTTGGTTCAATTGCTTCTAAGAATTTAAGTTATTATAAGTTTTATAGGAATATTAATACTGACCAACTCTTGGTTTGAAAACTTTCTGCAGGGAAGTGGTTTCTTCTCTAAGGATGGTTTCCCAAAATAATTTTTGAATTCATGGAAAGGGAAATCTGGGCTCTATGTTGCTGGATTCACAAGGATAGGGTTGGCTGGTGCTTCCCATGATGCAGTGAGAATAACAAAAGACCTCTACAAGGCATGGAAAGAGCACATGAAGCTAGATGCAGGCAAAGAAGCCTGTCCAGGCCTGTAGATCAATATGCATCCCATAACTTTAGCATTCCCTCCTAATCTCCTCTAGTAGATTGGTGACTGATTATATTTCTTGTTTTGAGTTATTTCAATTAGAATGGACACTTCTCAGTAAGAGAATGTTGCATTTTCTATTTAGATGTTGAATAATGTAAGCGATAAGGTTTTTGTAATTGTATGATGCAATGTTAATATTATACATTGCTTTATCACCTATGAAAGTGAATGATTGGATCCGAGTGTTTATGTTGCTAGTAGCTTTTGTACTTCTGAAGTATGCATATGATGATTATTGAAAGAAATTAATATGACAAAAATACATTTCAACTTTAAGAGACCATGCAGGTGCAGTACAAATATTAGGGGTTATTAATTTGGTAGAACCTCTGTTCAACAAACCTGAATGAATCTTAGGAGATTTTAACCGTGATAAAAAAATTTAGTCACATTAATATCCGTGACCAATGTTAAATTCCTAACAGTTATTACTGTGATGAATTGTAGTTTCCTCACGGTTATTACCGTGACGAAAAAAATAATTCGTCACGGTTATTACCGTTACAAAATATTTACCACGCTCAAACAGTAACGGTTATTACCGTGACGAAAAATATTTGTCACGGTAATAACCGTGAGAAATCGCCTATTATGGTGTAGTGTTAGTGGCCAGTTTTGATGTATCAAACAATAAAATTAAC
Organism: Iris pallida; assembly: GCA_029216955.1. Lineage (NCBI taxonomy): Eukaryota > Viridiplantae > Streptophyta > Magnoliopsida > Asparagales > Iridaceae > Iris > Iris pallida. The sequence goes on from JANAVB010018993.1 coordinate 14,439,544, forward strand.
GGATAAAAATTGACAGGAGTGAAGGTGGATATACCGAGATTGCGACGGAGCAAAGAAATCGCCGATCCAATGGTCGGATTCCCGGAAAAACGTGCGCAAAGTTGCTGCGACGGAATGCCAAAATGAACTTGATTATGCGCGCGTCACGACGGAACTTTGTACGAAACGCACGAATCGCCTAGACGGCGCGTCCCGGAGGACGGTGGCTGTAGTGCCCCGTCCCTACATCGTGCCCCATTTCCGTCCATGGGGTGCGCGAGAAAGGAACACTGTCGCTATCGATTCGGTCGGGACCGATAGGTCGGAATCGGCCGAGTCGATCGAACGGGAACGGTTGAATTAAGATCCATTCCACGTTATGGAATGGCTTCTTCGGAACCAAGTCCCATATTCAGCGGGTAGCGCCTCAAGGATTGACTCTACGGCTGAGTCGGGAGAGGCCTCCCGTTGCTCTGCTTTTCACGCCGCTTGCGTTGGTTTTGGCTTTGGTTTTCTGAATGCGTTTTCGTGAATGTTTTCGATGGTTTTTATGGTTTACATTTCGAACTCGCATTTCCTATCGAACTCTTGCATAATACAGTGTTCTAATCGGTTGCTCGTGCGATTTCAGGTGATCGCGTAGGCGACGTCTAGCGCAGCCAACAAGTCCCTCGCCTCAAGCAAAAACTCAAGGTGAGTGGCTGACCTCCTTCGTCTCGACCCCCTATTTCAAAATGAGAACTCGGGTAATGATATCGAAACTGAATGATTCGTTTGAAGAATACAAGTCCTATGTGCAAGTAGAGGAAAGAGATGTGTTGTGTTGAAAAGAGATAGAATTATTTTAGGCCAGCAAAACAACCAAGTAAATGAATCGACTATGTAACAAGCCCAACGGGACCCTAAATTATACCTTGTCAACCTATCACGGTCATGGACAACTTGTCGACAAGGGCGATGGTTTCTTCGAGCGGCAATCCGGGGCCACGGGACCGACTCGGCCTAGAAAGAAACAGGTTATAGCCGAGCTGGGTATGAAGCAACCGGTAAGACGGAGACTTGCATCGGAGCTCGCTACTTGCGTTACAAGGGTCCCGTATTACCAGGCTATGTCCAGGATGGCTAGTTAATGCCAGTGACCTCCATATCAAACACTTGATATAAATTGTTATCAACTAACAGGGAAGGTGATGGTAGGTGTTATGTTGCACGGCACGCTCTGCCGGAGGAAATTTTGGGTGTAACTTACTTGGGTTATGTTTCGTCAAAAATGCTTCATATAAAAATATCTAAGATGGCTAGAAAGACCACTAAAAGCAAGTTGTTTGATTTTATCTAAATTCTTGAACCAAATGAGAGCCTGGAAATTAATTAGCCACTCGCCAGTACATGTTGATTGTACTGATCCTCGCTCTCTCTACAGGTACGATAGATCGGGAAGAGCGTGCTACGTAAAGGGAGGCAACGCTCGTGTGTTTTGAAGCTTCGTCCGTGCATCGAAGCTTGGAACAAACCTTTTTGAAGACTCCGTTGTTGAAGATCGAAGACGGATGGAGCGCCTTCCCACCATCCCAGGTGGTTTTGTTATTTTGGTTGTATAATCAAGGGATGAATGTATGTAATGGCTATCTCATCGACGTTCACTTTGTAATGGAGTCAGTTTGTAAAAAGCCCGCGCGGCGCCCTTGTATCGAGTCTGTAAAATGATGTTCATTATTAATAAAGCTTATGTTTCCTTCTCTATAATATGTGTTCAATTTACTCTGCGCATTCTCTTGTTATTGTGTTTCGGATAACCTTATGACTATGCCTTGTGCGAGCGCAACTTAGGCTTGCACGGCATCACACCCGGAGGACGACTATCGATTCTACGGAATCGGGGCATGACATAATGGTATCAGAGCACGGCTTTACGTCCTTGGCCTCTAGTGTCGAGTTTCCAGTCTCAAATCGTTGGTCTCGTGTCGATGAGATATGTCGTTCCATACAAGGGAGTCCGTAATAAGTTTGGTTACTAATGCATTTTTACCTTCAAAATCCCAGAAGGTGCGATGGTGAATGTGGCGAACGAAAAAAGTGCTTCGAGCGGCTCGAGTTGCTCGAGGCCCGGACCCTCTAACGATGCCATGGAACGGATGTTGCGCATGCTGGAAGCGCAACAACAACAAGCTCAGGAGAATCAACGCCTGAATGAGCAACATCGACGGGAGACTGAGGCATATCGACGGGAGGTGGAGGCACGCCAGACCCAGTTCGAGGCCCGATTCGATGCACAATTCAAGTTGCAGCAGAAACAGCTTGATACTCTTCAGTAAATTGTCCAGACCGTGGTGGCCAACAACAACTCCGCGACAACTCCTGCCGTGACCGAGCCTGCGGCCAGACAAAGAGAAATCGAACCGGAGGTACCCGAGCTTATGCCCGCGGTACCGAGAAGTTCCAACTTCGACGTGTCAAAATTCACAAAGAGCTTCCGTACTTCCTTTTGCGGTACTGAATACCCTTCGTTGGCGATCGATTGGCTGGAGGAGTTAGAAGACCGGTTCGAGCTTCTGGGTGTCGATGAGTCCAAGAAAGTCGCATGCGCTCAACTTCTACTCCGATTGAATGCGCACGACTGGTGGGCCGTGCAAAAGCGAGCAATCAGACGCGACGATGAGACGGCGACAATATCTTGGTCCACCTTCCGAGAGGCGTTCGAGATCGAGTACCTTTCCGAAGCTATTTGACAAGAGAAGGAGAATGAATTTATGCAGCTGAGGTAAGGGAAAATGACAGTGCGGCAGTACGCAGCAGAGTTCAACAAGTTAGCCAAGTTTGCTGGAGAATTCCTGCCCTCCCTGGCGAGTCATGCACGACGGTTCAAAGTGGGCCTACGACCATCTATCTCCGCCCATGTGTCTGTTCCCAAATACCAAACGATGGGGGAGTCTCTCAACCACGCCCTCCATCTTGAAAGCCAATACCCTCCAAGTGCTGTCGGCATTGTGCATACATCCAATCATAAATGCCCTAGCCACGTGGGAGGAAACAATGTGACCAAGCGTCCGAACAATGGGCAACAAGGCAGGTATCAAGGGCGTAATCCATGGCCTTACTGCATCTATTATCGTCGGTCCGGTCACACGATCGACTACTGCCCGATACCAGAGGGTGGATGCTGGAACTGTGGCAAGAAGGGCCACATTCGTGCTGAGTGTCCAACCAGAAGGCCGAACCCAACGGCGCCCCAACAGCACCGTCCAATGGCGCCCCAACAGCACCATCCAGGGAATCAAGTTCCAGCGCCTCGAGCCCATCAACCCGCACCGCAAAATGGCCAAGACCGTCGCCCCAATGCCCAGGGCCGCGTCTACGCCATGACTCGGGATGAAGTGCATGCATCAGATATGGTCGTGACAGGTATACTAAATTTCAATAATGTGCCTGCTCGTGTACTATTTGATTCAGGTGCTTCGCATAGTTTTATATCGGCGGACTTTGCCGCCGAGCACAAATTTTCTGTAATATCATTAGATCTCGACCTTAGCGTAAGCACACCTTCTGGCATACCAATACTCACAAACTTAGCCTGTACCGAAGGGATTATCTGTATCGACGGTCAAAAGATCGGTCTTGATGTGATAGTTCTAGATATGAAGGACTTTGATATCATTCTGGGAATAGATTGGCTCGGGCCGTGCAACGCAACCGTAGACTGTGTCGGAAAGACGGTCACCTTCCGCATACCAGGAGTGCCTGAATTCTGCTTTTTATGTAGTGAGGTGTCGTCGACCTGCATGCTGATCTCGGCGATTTCTGCTCGGAGGATGCTGCATTCTGGGTACGAAAGCTATTTGGCGTCCGTTCGAGACATACGACAGGAAGGTGCAAACGCGGGTCAGACCGACGTTGTGGCAGAATTCCTCGATGTGTTCCCGGACGAGCTACCCGGTATGCCCTCCGATCGAGAAATCGAGTTCAGCATCGATATATTTCCTGATACTCGACCGATTTCCAAGGCCCCGTACAGAATGGCTCCCGCTGAGCTGAAGGAACTCAAGGTCCAGCTACAAGGGTCACTCGATAAAGGATTTATTCGGCCTAGTGTTTCACCGTAGGGAGCGCCCGTATTGTTCGTAAAGAAGAAGGATGGGTCCATGCGTCTGTGCGTCGATTATCGAGAGCTGAACAAGGCCACTATCCGGAACAAGTACCCATCGCCCCGCATAGACGACTTATTCGATCAACTGCAAGGCGCCTCGGTATTTTCGAAGATTGATCTCCGCTCGGGCTATCATCAACTCAAGATCAAGTCAGACGACGTGCAAAAGTCAGCCTTTCGCACTCGTTACGGCCACTACGAGTTCTTGGTGATGCCATTCGGCCTGACAAACTCCCCTGCTGCCTTCATGGATCTAATGAATCAGGTATTTCGACCCTTCCTTGATAAATTTGTGGTAGTCTTTATTGATGATATTCTCGTCTACTCAAAGGACAGGACGCAGCATGCAGAACATCTACGGGCCGTGCTCCAAACACTTCGAGAGAATGAGTTATATGCAAAGCGGAGTAAGTGCAAATTTTGGCTAAGCAGCGTATCCTTTCTCGGTCACATTATTTCGTCCGAAGGCATTACAGTCGATCCGAAGAAAGTGGAAGTTGTTGCTGATTGGAAGCGGCCTGCGTCTGCTAGTGAGATTTGAAGCTTTCTTGGTTTGGCGGGATACTATCGTCGCTTCGTGAAAGACTTCACGAAGATTGCATCGCCATTGACTCGCCTCACTCAAAAGGGCATCGTGTATGAGTGGTCGGATGACTGTGAAGCTTCATTCCAGGAGCTACAACAGCGACTAATTTCGGCACCTATACTCGCACTTCCGGATGGGCCAGAGGGTTTTCAGATATTCAGTGATGCTTCAGGCCAGGGCTTGGGATGTGTGCTCATGCAGCGAAACAAGGTGATATCCTTCGCCTCCAGACAGTTAAAGCCGCACGAGAAGAACTATCCTACGCACGACTTGGAGTTAGCGGCGATTGTGTTCGCGTTGAAATTGTGGCATCACTATCTATATGATGTGGCATACGCGATCTATACCGACCACAAGAGCCTCAAGTATCTCTTCACTCAGAAGGAATTGAACTTGTGACAGAGGCGATGGCTCGAACTGATCAAAGACTATGACTTGACGATCGACTACACTCCGGGCAAGGGAAATGTTGTGGCGGACGCTCTGAGTCAAAAATATCTTGCCTCGCTGTCCATCAACCGCAGACTACTACAAGATCTAGAAGAAATGGGCATCGATCTTCGGGTTCGATTCAGGGATATACGGTTGGCGCAGCTGCAGTTAGAGCCGAGTTTGCTGGAAAAGATCATGGCTGCTCAGAAGGATGATCCGTACCTGAAGAAAATGCGTGAGCGAATTTCGACAGGTAGTGCGACCGTCTTTGCGGAAGATAAGACTGGCGTGCTGAGAATGAATGGCCGACTATGTGTTCCGGATGATTCAGAACTACGAAAGGAGATAATGTCGGAGGCGCATTGTGCGAAATATACCTTGCATCCAGGCAGTACCAAGATGTATAAGGACCTCCGTACGACCTTCTGGTGGCACGGGATGAAGAGAGATGTGGCGCTCTTCGTGTCGCAATGTATGGCCTGTCAGCAGGTGAAAGCTGAGCATCAGCGACCGGACGAAGAAATGCAGAACCTCGTTATTCCCGAGTGGAAGTGGGATCACGTCACTATGGATTTTATTGTTGGCCTGCCGAAGACACCACGGGGAAGCGACGCCGTCTGGGTCATCGTCGATCGATTAACCAAGTCAGCGCACTTTATCGCCATCAAAGTTACTTGGAGCATTGATTGCCTGGCGCAGATTTATCTTGACGAGATAGTGCGGCTGCACGGAGTTCCAGTATCCATCGTCTCTGATCGGGATTCACGGTTCATGTCACGATTCTGGAGTAGCCTTCAGTCGGCACTGGGTACCAAGTTGCAGTTCAGCTCAGCTTACCATCCTCAGACCGACGGCCAAACGGAGCGCGTTAATCAGATTCTCGAAGACATGCTACGGCTCTGCGTAATTGACTTCAAATCAAGCTGGGACGTCCACCTACCGCTGGCAGAATTTGCATACAACAATAGCTACCAATCCAGCATCCAAATGGCGCCGTATGAAGCTTTGTACGGCCGAAAGTGCAGATTGCCCATTTGCTAGAATGAAGTCGGGGAACGGCAGATACTCGGCCCGGAGCTGGTAGAACAGACTGTGGAAAAGGTCAAGCTAATTCGAGAAAGACTGAAGATTGCACAAAGTCGGCAAAAGAGCTACGCCGACACCCATCGAAGACCGCTTGAGTTCCAGGTGGGCGATCATGTGTTCCTGAAGGTGTCGCCCATGCGAGGAGTTACTCGGTTCGGTGCGAAGGTAAAGCTGAGTCCGAGATTCGTTGGGCCGTTCGAAATACTCGAGCGGGTCGCCCCAGTGGCCTATTAAATTGCCCTACCGCCGGTGCTTGAAGGTGTGCACGATGTCTTCCACGTCTCCCAACTGCGGAAGTACGTACACGACCCTAGCCACGTGGTGGATTTTGGCCAGCTGGAGCTAAAGTCCGACTTATCCTACGTTGAAGAGCCCATTCAAATCTTAGAACGCAAGGATAAGTTGCTGCGAAATAGGGTGATCCCTCTTGTTCGCGTACTCTGGAGGAACCATGCGGCGGAAGAGTCGACATGGGAACTCGAGTCGGAGATGAAAGAAAAGTTTCCTTCATTATTTTCATAGAGGTAGGTTCTGTTCTTAAGTTTCGAGGACGAAACTTATTTTTAGTTGGTTATGGTATAGTGTCCCGTCCCTACATCGTGCCCCATTTTCGTCCACGGGGTGCGCGAGAAAGGAACACTGTCGCTATCGATTCGGTCAGGACCGATAGGTCGGAATCGGCCGAGTCGATCGAACGGGAACGGTTGAATTAAGATCCATTCCACGTTATGGAATGGCTTCTTCGGAACCAAGTCCCATATTCAGCGGATAGCGCCTCAAGGACTGACTCTGCAGCTGAGTCGGGAGAGACCTCCTGTTGCTCTGCTTTTCACGCCGCTTGCGTTGGTTTTGGCTTTGGTTTTCTGAATGCGTTTTCGTGAATGTTTTCGATGGTTTTCATGGTTTACATTTCGAACTCGTATTTTCTATCGAACTCTTGCATAATACAGTATTCTAATCGGTTACTCGTGCAATTTCAGGTGATCGCGTAGGCGACGTCTAGCGTAGCCAACAAGTCCCTCGCCTCAAGCAAAAACTCAAAGTGAGTGGCTGACCTCCTTCGTCTCGACCCCCTATTTCAAAATGAGAACTCGGGTAATGATATCGAAACTGAATGATTCGTTTGAAGAATACAAGTCCTATGTGCAAGTAGAGAAAAGAGATGTGTTGTGTTAAAAAGAGATAGAATTATTTTAGGCCAGCAAAACAACCAAGTAAATGAATCGACTATGTAACAAGCCAAACGGGACCCTAAATTATACCTTGTCAACCTATCACGGTCATGGACAACTTGTCGACAAGGGCGATGGTTTCTTCGAGCGGCAACCCGGGGCCACGGACCGACTCGGCCTAGGAAGAAACAGGTTATAGCCGAGCTGGGTATGAAGCAACCGGTAAGACGGGGACTTGCATCGGAGCTCGCTACTTGCGTTGCAAGGGTCCCGTATTACCAGGCTATGTCCAGGATGGCTAGTTAATGCCAGTGACCTCCATATCAAACACTTGATATAAATTGTTATCAACTAACAGGGAAGGTGATGGTAAGTGTTATGTTGCACGGCGCGCTCTGCCGGAGAAAGTTTTGGGTGTAACTTACTTGGGTTATGTTTCGTCGAAAATGCTTCGTATAAAAATATCTAAGATGGCTAGAAAGACCACTAAAAGCAAGTTGTTTGATTTTATCTAAATTCTTGAACCAAATGAGAGCCTGGAAATTAATTAGCCACTCGCCAGTACATGTTGATTGTACTGATCCTCGCTCTCTCTACAGGTGCGATAGATCGGGAAGAGCGTGCTACGTAAAGGGAGGCAACGCTCGTGTGTTTTGAAGCTTCGTCCGGGCATCGAAGCTTGGATCAAACCTTTTTGAAGACTCCGATATTGAAGATCGAAGACAGATGGAGCGCATTTCCACCATCCCAGGTGGTTTTATAATTTTGGTTGTATAATCAAGGGATGAATGTATGTAATGGCTATCTCATCGACGTTCACTTTGTAATGGAGTCAGTTTGTAAAAAGCCCGCGCGGCGCCCTTGTATCGAGTCTGTAAAATGATGTTCATTATTAATAAAGCTTATGTTTCCTTCTCTATAATGTGTGTTCAATTTACTCTGTGCATTCTCTTGTTGTTGTGTTTCGGATAACCTTATGATTATGCCTTGTGCGAGCGCAACTTAGGCTTGCACGGTATCATGCCCGGGGGACGACTATCGATTCTACGGAATTGGGGCATGACAGTGGCCGTCAGGGGGCTGCTCGTCAGAGTGGGGCGCACGTCCAGGGTGGCCACGGCGGCCGTGCGGCGGCGCGGTGGCGCGGCGGCGCACGACGGCGGCCCGCGCGCGCGCGCACGTGCGCGCCTGCAAGTGCAGCTGCTGCTGCAGTGCTTCTGTTGGTGGCGCGGCCTGGCTTGGCCGACGAGGCGCGGCGGCGCACGTTCGAGCCTGGCCCGACGAGGCAGGGGCGGCTAAGGTGGAGGTGGTGCGGGCTGGTTGAGGTGGTGATGGCTCGATGGTCGCCGGAAAAGATTGTGATGGTGGCGGCTAAGGTGGAAAGAAGGAGGAGGAAAGTGGAGTAGGCTGGGTGGTCGACGGCCACGCTCGGCCAGGGTGGCCGGCGGCGCCTGACAAGAAGGAGGGGGAGATCGGCCAGGGAAGAAGTGGTCGGGTTGATGAAGGTGGTGGCGTTCATGTTGCTGTTGGTGTCGTATTTTGTTTTGAATGGAAAAATAAGTGAGAGAGAGAAAGAGAGTAATTAATGTGAGAGAGGAAGAGAGAGAGAGAGAGAAAAATTGTTCTCTCATAGAATTTAGGGCCGGCTAGGCTGCTAGGGGATTGGGAAAAAGTTTCATGGGAGAATTAATGGATATGATTAAAAGAGGAATTCAAGGGCTAGGATTAAATTTTGAGAAATTGGTCATTCCAAGGGATTTAATTCAACGAAAATTTCCAATAAATATTAGAAATAGGTAGAAGGATATCTGATATTATTTTTCAAGGATAATGATCTGAGGGTGTCATGATGGAGGGTAACACGAAGCTGGGCTGGACTTGGTGGAACCGAATTGGGTCAAATCAGACATTGTGCAAAAATCGAATGAAATTTTAGGCGTTGATGATCATGAGTAAATAAGTAGCATATGGGGATTCCAATAAATGGGACACAAGTGGCATACGGATAGTAGGCTCAATGTGGGCCATGTCCATATTTGGGGCTGACAGGTTTTGGTCGACAGGGTACCCACAAATCAAGTTGGAAAATAAATGTGACACCGTGGGGTGAAATAAAATCGGGTCACGCGTCGGGAAAGTTGTGCGAAGCAAATGGAGCACAAAAGGGCGTGTCTGAGTGGGACACGAAGGTCATGGGTGACGAGCGTCTCGAGTAGATCATGCATGAGAAGTTGGTTTCAAGAAACTGTCTGGTCTTGTGCTCCCAAATAAAAAGTCACGGTAACGTGCTAAAAATGATCAAGGAAAAGAGTGGGAAAATTAATTAATAATCAAATGGTCTAATCGACCCGAAGTTCTGCGAAGCAAAAAGAGTACAAGAGAACAAGTTTGAGTGGGACACTATATACCATCATGAAGGTAATCCTGTCCTCTCCAAAACTCGTGAAGAAGATTTTCAGAGTTGAACATCCCTGACACTCCACATATCAAAGGCACGAAAAAGTACACTTAAGGAAAAATAACAGAATAAATTATTTATCGAAACCAATCAATCAGAAAATAAAATAAAATAAAAAAAATCAACCCAAAATTCAGGGTGCTCACAGTAGTAGTTGCATGGCCATTTAAATTGATTTGTTTGTGTACTGTACCTACTCTATTTACTAACTGCGATGATCAGAATGTCAGGACACGACGGGTCAACTTCTGTCTTTGTTTGGTTGGGAAGTTGGTTTGAAGTGTTGTGATGTTGTGTGAATTCCAGTAGCAAGCAGAGACCTATGTATTATATTCTTAACTCTTATCACTGGTTTTAATTCTCATGTCGTGCTTCCTTGTGGTACTTGTTATTAGAGGTCTAACCTCTCACTACCAAAATAAGTGGATTTAGCGACGCCCAAAAACGTCGAAAAAACAACAAAATCCGTCGCTAATATGTATCACCGACGTATTTACCGACGTTTAGGTTTTGTCGCCGTTTCCTTAGTCGCTGATTACAAAAACGTCGCTGAACGTCGCAATTACCGACATTTAGCGACGTAACATTACGTCGGTGAGTTATCGACGTTTATCGTCGTTCCGTCGGTATATTAGCGATGTATATGTAGTCGCTACACGTCGGTAAAGACCTGGAATATTTACCGACGTCTACCATCGTTTCGTCGGTAATATAGCGACGTGAATTTTGTCGCTAGACGTCGGTAAAGGTCCTGTACATTTTTGCAGCTAGTGTCGGTAAACGTCGGTAAATACGTCGGAGAGCTGTACTTTTTTGCAGTTAGTCGTCGGTAAATGTCGGTAAAACGTCGGAAAAATATATTATTTGCAGCTTGTCGTCGGTAAACGTCGGAACACGACGTCGCTAAACGTCATTAAGCGTCGCTAAACGTCGCTAAAGTTGTAAAAAAATAAAAAAAAATAAAACACAGATTCTTTATTACCACTCACAATTCTATAAAACACATATAGGTACACATTCAAATCCCCACTCACAATTCCAAATCACAGCGCATTCAAACCCCCACTCACAATTCCAAATCACAGATAGCTTTAATCTAAGTTAATTAACATCCAATCCAAACACAATTAACATTTATCGACGAAGGAATTAACATCCAATCCAAACAAGTCACAAGTCAATTCGATACAAACACAACTAACATCCAATACAAACATCCAATCATAAGTCACAAACATAAGATGATACAAACACAAACAAAAGTCCTAACTAGGACTACTAGTGATCTGGTGCAGGAGGGGCACCGCCGCGACGAAGGCGTAAAAACTCCTCATACTACGCAAGTGAAATCGATACAGATGGAGCGCCAGGCTGTGACGTCGGTGGAGTCGGTGTCGAAGAAGAAGGCGGTGGAGGCGGCGGAGTCGACGACGATGAAGGCGCACCCAGAGTACCAGCATGCTCCAACGCTGTAAGTCGCTGGTTGTATGAATCCATGATAGATAACATTCTACCACTGCTCTGGACCATCGAATCCTGCGCCAATCTCACCGTCTCGGCCATGGTCACCTGTCCTGTCTGCAACTCCGTCACCGTGCGCTCTAACCCTCCAACGGCGCGCTCTGTCCTCTCAGTCGTCTCCCTGAGGTCTATAATGCCGCGGTCGAGCGCATCCAATCGTGCTAGCAGCGCAGGATCGTCCGTAGGATGCTGAGACTGCTACTCGATCCGTCGTAGCAGGTCGTCACGGAGAGACTCCATCATCTGGTGGACTCGGGCAGACTCCTGGGACGGCTGTGGACCATGCACACTAGCAGGAGATGTCCTAGAGGACTGGGTCGCAACTAGGGCGCCATAGGATCCCGTACCGTAGTACGTACCCCTACGGAGGCCACCAGCGGCGGTCATCCACAGCTCGTCCGCCGACGGAGCTTGAGTGGGCTACGAGGAAGTACCGGCCTCTCCTGCATCAGGTGCACTAGCAGCCGCCCGTTCCCGCAGCCTCGTATACTCGGCCTAGAAAGTATGGATAGTACTCTATGATTTCTAATTTCTAATTAATGTACTTATTTTTACTAACTTCATGAATATTTATTTGTATCATATTTACTAAGTTATATTAAAATGGACACGAAGTATTACATTAAGATAACGTATTGTAATACTTACATAGGTCTGCTCGGCCCTCTCGTCAATAAGGACTCCGCCCTTCCGATGGGTGGCCAGGAAGACGGTCACCATGTCGGCGTTACCGACCTTCCTTACCTGTAATTAAATATATTATCTTAGTAATAATTTATCGGATTTGCATTAAAATAATATTTCTAAAAGAGAAAGACATACCAGACGACGGAAATGTTCCGTCATCGGAATCGACCCACCGCACCACTTCGAGGCATGTTGCCTAGCCGCCTTAGCCTTCTCCGACTTCTCCTTGTACCTTGGCTCGTTGAATCGAGCCTTCATCTCATTCCACTGATCAGGGGTGATCCAACCTTTGATCGGCTTTCCGGCACGACCACGTTCCTTCTGATCATTAATAGAGTCGCGGATCAGCTTAGCAGCGACGGAAGGAAACATCCCCTCGATCTGCTCGGCCCGGTGCGGCGGATAGTAAAACATATCCTAGAACAGTACGAAACCAAATATTTATCAGTTATATATAATATGCATAAATTAAATGATTCATGTTAAAAACAAATCTATTTTAACCTTGAAGCGCGTAAACCAGAAGTTCTTCCTTTCGTCTGGAGCATCAGAGTAGTTAATCCAGGGACCACCATAATTATGCCTCAGCATATCGCCTAGGCGTCTCTGTACCCCTGGAGGACGATATCTATACATACATATTATATTCATGAAAAAAGTTAATTTATGATAAAAATAGAAGAAAAAAAAATCATAAACCAAAATACCTACTTTGTACCGTCGGCCCAGATCTCCGTCCTCCCCTCCTCCGGATGTGCGCACGCATCATCTTCATGATGCTGGTCGGCCGTCGGCGCATCCTCCTCGGCCATCTGCTCATCCGTCTCCATCGTCGTATCAACATCAGGAACGCTAGACGGGGGAGCCCTCTCAACAGGTCTGGAACTACTCGTCCCAGGAGATATGCCACGTGACGCCGTCCCAACCGGCCCAGCTACTGTCCGATATGGAGGAGTAATCGACGACGAAGATCCAGAGCCGGTACCAATAGGAGGTACCGAAGGCAAACTCCGTCCCCTAGCAGTACCTGTAGGAAGTACCGGAGGATCCCGACCTCCTCGTGGCCCTCGCAAATGTCCGCGACGACCTGCCATACCTGATAACAGCATATGATAGTACAAGATATAATAGAGACTAGAAATATGACAGTACAACAAATAATAGAGACTAGAAATATGACAGTACAATAAATATTAGAGACTAGAAATATGACAGTACAACAAATAATAGAGAATAGAAATATGACAGTACAACAAAGATAATAACCAAGGTAACATATGATGATACATTCTACAATAAACATCTAAGTCCAGATAATATATTCTAGAAGAAACATCTAAGTCCAGATAAGTATATCTCTCTCAATCATCTTCAGAATAATCATCTTGTTCGTCTTCCTCGACCTCATCTTCCTCTTCCTCCTCATCTTCACTTTCGTCTTCACCTTCGTCGGCTTCGTCTTCCTCTTCGGATAATTCTACATCTTCTACATTATGTGTCGTGTAATGCGTAACTTCCGTGGAGTCCACATCGACAATATTGGTTACAGGAGGTAGCTCGTCCTCCTGGTAAGCTTTTTCATCAACATCAAAAGTATCTCTAGCTTTAGTCTTGCATACTGCCCACCAGTCAGACTTCGTTGCTCCCCGTCTCGGATAAGCTGTGAAATACACGAGCTGAGCCTGAGTTGCTAGGACAAACGGTTCGTAGCCTTGATATCTACGCTTGTAGTTTATATCCACAAGACCATGCTTGTCAATTTTCCAGCCTTGATTTTCAATCGGATCGAACCATTCACACTTGAACAACACGATCTTTGCAGGTTCTCTGCCATAATTATATGACAACTCCACAATCTCTCGCAAGATGCCAAAGAAATCATTTCCTGGATCGACGTCTTTGTAGTTCGAAGACTTGATACACAAACAACTGTTCTTCGTGGAATCAAGATCCAGGAAGCTGTCTCTGATCGGAGCATTTGTCGACTTGAACCGAAAGCCATTGACACAATAACTTGGCCATGTTTTAACAAAAGTAATTGGTCCCTTGGCAAGAGTTCTAATTAATTCAATCTCGGGTGAAATTAGACGATCAACCTGAATATCAAAGAAGAGATAATAAGTTATTTATTGCGCAGTTGCATTAGAAGAGGCCAGTAAATATTACCGAACTGCTTACATATTCGCTCAACCAAGAAGGAAAATGACGTCTCATTTCTTGTTCTAATGCTTCGTCTGTTAGGTAGGGTCTAACCAGCCTCAACTCATCATTATATGTGCTGGAAAACAACGAAGCATTAGAACGATTAGTACAATAATATTAGCTTATACTATTACATTGAGATGACGTAAACTCATCATTCCTTACTTACCCCTCTAGCTTCTCCACTTCATCCTCGTCGCAATTGAGTAATACATACAACTGAGCAGCCCTTAGCTCTTCGTCATTCAAATATCTCTTCTTCATTTTCCCCGAAGGCTTTCCGGACGCATTGAATACTTTCAGTATTCCATCATTAAATTCTTGATATCCGTCGTCGTTTCTCGGAGCCCTCGTTCTATTCGTAGCAACATGAGGTTTGAACTAGGAGGAGCAGAAATTTGTAATCTCCTCGAGAATATAGGCTTCACAAATAGAACCCTCGACCCGAGCCTTATTTTTTACCTTTCTTTTTAGGTGATTCAAATGTCGCTCGAACGGGTACATCCATCGATATTCGACGGGTCCACCAATACGTGCCTCGTAGGAAAGATGAATCGGCAAATGCTCCATAGAGTCGAAGAATCCAGGAGGAAACACCCTCTCTAGCTTGCACAGTGTTACCGCAATGTCCTTCTCTTGCTTTTCTAGACGATCAACGAGCAATTTCTTAGAACAAAGGTCCCTGAAGAATATGCTAAGCTCCGTCAATGGATCCCAAACTGCCTGCGGTAAGAATTCCCGAAATGCAATCGGAATTAACCGCTCCATGAATACGTGACAATCATGGCTCTTCATACCTGTCAGTTTGTTCTCCTTGAGGTCGACGCATCTTCTCAAGTTTGAAACATACCCATCTGGAAATTTCAGACCTTGAATCCACCTACAAAGCCTCACTTTATCCTCCTTCTCCAGTGAGAAAATTGCCTTAGGCTGCTTCAACTTCCCATTCCCGTCCTCTATCAAATGCAATGCAGGACGTCTACATATTTCTTTCAAGTCCAATCTAGCCTTAGGATTGTCTTTCGTCTTCCCCTTTACGTCCATTACAGTATTAATTATGTTGTCAAACACATTCTTCTCAATATGCATGACATCAAGGTTATGTCTAATCAGATTGGTGCTCCAGTATGGCAGATCCCAGAATATACTCCTCTTCGTCCAGTTATGAGTGCGACCAAATCCGTCACACTTGTAGCCCGTAGCAGGCTGCTCAATAGCACTTGGTAAATCTCTAACCTCCTCCCATATCGTGGCTCCGCACCACCTTGTCGGTGGATCACCCTTCTCCACAACGCCAGCACGAAAAGCATTCTTGTTCCTCCGGTACGGATGATCCTTCGGCAGGAATTGTCGATGACAATCGAAGAAGCACGGTTTGCCTCCGTGTTTCAAACGGAAAGCCTTAGTGTCGTCCATGCAACACGGACATGAAAGACGACCATGCGTGCTCCATCCAGATAACATTCCATAGGCCGGAAAGTCGTTGATGGTCCACATAAGTGCTGCCCGCATCTGGAAATTTTGTTTTCTAGATACATCGTACGTGTTGGAACCTACTTCCCACAGCTGATTCAACTCATCAATCAATGGCTGTAAATAAACATCGATGTTCCTTTTCGGATTGTTCGGACCTGGGATAATAACGGTGAGGAACATATATGGAGTCTTCATGCACATCCAAGGCGGTAGATTATACGGGATGACGATCACAGGCCAACACGAATACTGGGATCCCGAAAGTCCGAATGGGGTAAAACCGTCAGAGCAGAGACCCAATCTAACATTACGCGGATCAGAAGCAAAATCTGGATACTCTCGATCAAAGTGCTTCCATGCTTCTCCATCAGATGGGTGATCCAACACTCCTTCGGTATGTTCCCGCTTATGCCAACTCATGTTTTCTGCAGTTTCCTTCACCATAAACAACCGCTGCAAATGCGGCGTCAACGGCAAGTAGTGCATCGAAGAGGTAGGCTTCCTGGCACCGACAGACTTTCCTCTACCACAGGCCTTGTAGCGATCGACACCACAAAATCTGCAGGCGTCTTCATCCTTGTCGTCTTTGTAGTACAACATGCACCCGTTGCGACAGGCATCGATTTTTTCATATCCCATCCAGAGCGATCTAACCATCCTCTTAGACCGGTAGAAGTCTTTAGGCAACTTCGCACCCTCAGGCAATATTTCTATAAGCAACTCCATAATACGGTTGTAGCAATCTTGCGACATGTTAAAATCGGACTTGATTGATGCTCAATAATCTTGTAACCACCTCCAACGGTGAATGATCCTCACAACCAGGATATAATGGAGTTCTTGCATTCTCCAGCAACTCCATGAACTGTGCAGCATCGGGGTTCGGTGCCTCCTCAGGTGCATCATGATCATCCGGATCGAAACTAGGCCCGGCCGCGTCAAAAACCATATTCACCAACCCATCGTCGTAAGGAGCGTTGTTGTGGACATCCACATAAGGCTCGTACTCCGATGCTAAAGACACAAGTTCTCCGTGCTCGCTCCACTGATAGTAATTCGGCGTGAAACCCTTCGAGTACAAATGATACGTGACATCCACTTCTGGATGATATTTCAAGTTGCGACATCTCACACACGGACACTTAATTTTGGTACCGTCCATGTACTGAGGGAACGCCTTGGCAAACTGCAGGAACTGGTGTACACCCTCTATGAATTCATCCCGCACACCGCACATGTCATCAGGATGACGGTTGTACATCCAAGTACGATTCCGCAGATAGTAATTCAGCTCCATAATTCTGTAAGATAGATACATCAAGGTAGTGAAAATCTGTATCGTAAGACAAACTAAACATAATTAGTATATAATCATGTAACTGGTGGATCCGCTAGCTAGTAAGCCGGATGTACTTAATATCAGAGAGTATCAGATTAGTATTAGTATATAGGTTAGGTAGACCGTATCAGAGAGTATCAGATTAGTATCAGAAGAAGGGAGGAGCAGATGGGTCCAGAGCCATGGTGGAGAAGGAGAAGTAACATGAGAGCAGTTTCCGCCGTAACATCTCCTGGCTCTGCTGGCAACTGAAGTCCAGATGCTACAAAGGACGATCCTTCGCTGAAATTAACTACAACACCCATCAGTTCAAGTTCATTCCTAGATGAGTATATTCCAATGCCATAGAGGAAGGTCAACAAACTGATGGCTTCTATGGCATTGGAATCTACTCATATAGGAATGAACTTGAACTGATGGGTGTTGTAGTCGATTTCAGCGAAGGATCGTCCTTTGTAGCATCTGGACTTCAGTTGCCAGCAGAGCCACAGGAGATGTTACGGCAGAAACTGCTCTCATGTTACTTCTCCTCCTCCACCATGGCTCTGGACCCATCTGCTCCTCCCTTCTTCCCTTCTTCTCATTCGACTATCTCGGCCTCCTATTCGGCCTACTATTCCGATACCGATACTTTGAACCTTGATCTTAACACAAACCTATATACTGATCGATACTAATCTGCTACGCCCGATACTAAGTATATACGGTCGATACTGATAGCGATAGTCCGATACCGATAGCGATAGTCCGATACCGATAGTTCGATCGATACCGATAGTTCGATACCGATAGCGATAGTCCGATACCGATAGCGATAGTTCGATACCGATAGCGATAGTCCGATACAGATACACATGGACCTACATATATATATATCACTAGTAGCCATACTCCTCTACATACTACTCTACACTAGGATCTAGTAACCATATACTAAGTCAAAATCTAGGGTTTGACTGAATATGGGTTAACTTTCTGGTCAAACTAAGTCAAAATCTAGGTTTAATAGGGTGTGTGGGTGTTCACCATGTCAAAGTTCAGTCCATCTCTGGTGGACTCAAAAATGTACAGCAGGTGAGGAGAGTGTTAACCCCAGGTTTAGACATCTAACCCAAGTCAGTCTAATGAGATTCAATCTCAGATTTAACAAGTGTTTTCAGATTTACGAGAGGAAAAAGGTAAAAGAAGAAGAGTTCATACATTCATTTCCAAGTTTAACAGTTCATATAAATCTCAAGTTATATGCATGAAGGAAAGGAAAATCAAGTTCAGTCATGTATGCATTCTCAGGTTTCATGTTCAGTTAATCTCAGGTTAATGTTCAAAAACAATCTTAGTTATACATTACATCTCAAGTTCATCTCATTTCTCAGTTATTGCATATATTCATATCATGACAGTTTTGAACATGTAAGATATGAAATAAACTTAACATCTACATAACTGTGAACAATATCTAAACAAACTAAAATCCACAAATCAATCCCAGTATTAACATTACATCACAGTCTATATTTATCATTTAATTTCAATATTAATATAAAACTTACAGTTCAGTTGAGTAGCATAACCCATGTAATGCAAACCCAAATTGAACCCCAAAATACAAACCCATGTAATGCAAACCCAAGTTGAGTAGCATAACCCATGTAATCATATAACCACATCATTTAGTGAACCATACATTACATTAATTAACCAATTTATTATCCTATTAATCTCTGAAAATTCCCAGAACAGTGTAGGTATCATAGTTATGTAGGGAAACCCCAAACCATCAGTCCCACATGCCCCATCCGAAACCCCAAACCTAGTTTACATCTTCTTTCCCAATTTTAAAGGACTACGCCATCTCCAATGGGGGTTTACATTGATCAGAATAATATGCAAAAAAGAAAAAAAAAGTAATAAAAATGGCGTTAGGGTTAGGGTTTACCAAATTGACGAGGGGAAGAGGGGGTCGACGGTCTCCGGAGGACGGGGTCGGTGCTCGCGGCGGTCACGAAGGTCGGGGAGAGGAGAGGGGGTCGGTGCTCGCGGCGGCCACCGACGGTCGGCCGGGGAGCTGATGGGGGGGAGGGGGAGGGTTGGGGAGAGGAGAGGGGTCGCCGAGGTCGGTGGGGGTCGCCGAGGGCGCGGTCGGACGGGGGTCGACGGGGTGGGGGAAGCCGGCTCGGGGTCGGGGGGAAGGAAAATATTGGGGGGAAATAATGGGGGGAATGAAAACTCGAACCTGACCTATATTCACACTTTAGCGACGTCATATAAGAACGTCGGTACACGTCGCTAATATCATTGATATTAGCGATGAAGTAATAAATACGTCGAAAAACGTCGCTAATATCACTAATATTAGCGACGTTTACCGACTTATACGCGACGTGAGCTCTTTAAAATGCAAACGTAGTTTAAATACGTCGCAGAACGTCGCTGTCAGTCGCTAATAGTGACGTCTTGCGACGTTATAAAGAAACGTCGCTAAATTATTATTTTTCTGCGATGTTTTCTTAAAACGTCGCTAATTACGTCGGTAATATGACTTATTTTGGTAGTGTCTCTGGTTTTGCATGGCCAGATTTAGAGCCGGTCCCCGAGGATTCAGCTCACTTCCACCTCCAAGATGGTCAATACTAGAGGAATGATCGCAGGAGGACTCGAGTGGGTTCCTTACTTCCCCGCTCGTTTTGTTACTTACTTTATACTTTGTCGTTTGGCACCGACATGTTAGTCGGATTGTCTTGTATTTACTTTTACATAATTGTAACTAAGTCAGGCTGTAGCTGATAAACAATTGTGTATACTTTGTTACATCATCTGGCTATGTTTTGTAAAGCCAGATATCAAAAACATTTTGACTAAGCGTTTGGGACGCCTTACTGCCTTATCTTATATGTTCTCTATTACTGTTTCTTGTTTGAATGATTGAGACAATAGATGTGAAGTGACCATAGTGATACTTTCATGTAGTATGCATCCCCTCGTCTTTTAGACATCATTGATCGTATTATACGGTATTCATCTACTCGTAATACGTAGCTGGCTGAGTCATTCTTTCGCTCTCCAGTATTCTGGTTCTGGGGCGTGACAGTCTGAGAGAGGGGCGGAGGGGGGCAAAGGGGGAGGGGGTCGCCGGAGAGGGGTCAGAGATGGGGGTGGAGATGGGGGTCGGAGAGAGGGGCGAAGATGGGGGTCGCCGGAGAGGGGTCACCAGAGATGAGCGAGGGAGTCGAGGGAGCGGGAGGAGGAAAGTTGGGTAGAAATTAAAATTTTGGGAATATTTTTAGAATGAGTATGGGGGATACTTTTACAGAAACTCAGCGACGGAAAAGTCCGAAGCTGAGGCGACGGACTAGCGACGGATTCAGTGACGTCCAATTGAATTATGTTTTACGTAAATTATCCGTCACAAGTCAGTCATCAGTACGTCGCTAATTAGCGACGAATTTACTGTCGTCGCTGACGTCCGTCGGTAATTAACAGTATTTTTGTAGTGGTCGTCTTCTTCTTCTTCTTCACAAAAGATCTGAATTCCATTGCTCTCATCTTCAGCAGAGATCGCAAAGATCGTACGTAGTTCACCGTGCTTTTTTTCAGTCGAACTCCAATCATCGCTCATCTTCTTCTTCTTCTTCCTCTTCTTCTTCTTTTTTGACAATTAGGTCAATTATGGAGAGAAGATCTTCTTCTTCTTTTCCATAAGAGTTAGCATCATTTTGAAATAAGAACGAAAACTCTTGAATCTTTATTCATGTTAAATTTTTTTCCACAAAACAAAAAAAAATAAAAAATAAGGTTTCTGTCAACTATTCTCCGTCGATATAACACGAAGAATAGTCATTCTCCTGCATTTTAACACAGAGAATTTCATTCTCCGTGTTACTAACACGGAGACATTCTCCGTGTTACTAACACGGAGAATGGCCATTCTCCTGTAATTTAGCACGAAGAATGGCCATTCTCCGTATAATTTAGCACGAAGAATGCCATTATTCATACTAAATTACACGGAGAATGGTCATTCTCCTACGTTTTAACACTGGGAATGGCCATTCTCCGTGTAAATTAACACGGAGAATGGCCATTTTTCGTGTTTCTAACACAGAGAATGGCCATTCTCCTACGTTTTAACACTGGGAATGGCTATTCTCCGTGTAAATTAACACGGAGAATGGCCATTTTCCGTGTTTCTAACACGGAGAATGGCCATTCTCTTACGTTTTAACACTGGAATGATCATTCTCCGTGCTAAATTACATGGAGAATGTCCATTCTCCGTGTAAATTACTCCGTGTAATTTAGCACGGAGAATGGGCATTCTCCGTGTAAATTAGCACGGAGAATGCCATTCTCCGTGTTACTAACACAGAGAATGGCCATTCTCCGTGTATATTAAGACGGAGAATGCCATTCTCCGTGTTACTAACACGGAGAATGGTCACCCTCATACGAAATTAACATTCTTCATGTTCTAACACGGAGAATGGCCATTGTCCTGTATTTTATGGTCAGTTGAAACTTTGGAGGGCCATAACTTTTGACTGGGAGGTCGAAACGAGGTCCGATTTGTCTCAAAATGAGCGTATCTTCGAGGAGCCTGAGATAAATTATTTTTTATTTGTCGACCTTTTAAAATTTTAGAATCGCAAAAAAATGATGGACCTCAGTTTTAGCACTTTTGTCGTTTGTCTCGGTCTTTCCGAAATTTTTCGACGAGTTTTTGAAGATTTTTGAGGAGAAAACCTAGATTCGAAAATGAGCAGCGTATGGAAGAAGATAAAGTATCGAAACATTTTTTTAAGTGTAGTTTCGTGGGTGTTTTCAATAAATTAGAATGAAGGACAAAAAGGTCATTCGGAACCCTCTTTATATATTTTTGCTAATTCTGGGCACGCGATGAAATGTTATTGCGCGGTGGATTTTTCATAAAACTTTTTCGTTTTTTGGACATTTCATAAATTTTCCCAAAAAAAGAAACATCTTTTCAAATTATAATTACACAGATCTCCCTTATATTTTATATTTTCGTGTAATTATTTTCAAAGTAAAAAATGTTTATTTAATAAATATAAAATATAAGAGAGGTTAAAGTAATTTGCCCTAAAATAAAACATTCGGAATATTATCACCTAATATGATAGAAAAAAGGTTTTGTCCTGTGCAAACAGTAAAATGTGTTGTTTACTTCTCCAAAGAATATAGGTTTGGGTAAATTACATATATACACAGAGAGAGAGAGAGAGAGAGAGAGAGAGAGAGAGAGGGATTGGAATTTCTGTTCATAAGAGAGAGAGAGAGGGATTGGAATTTCTGTTCATAAGCATTAATCCAAATATTTTTGAAAGGATAGTATATATTTTTTTTCTTTTTTTTTTTTGCCATTCAGATGAGATTGATAGTTTAATAATCTAATCTGAACAATCAAAAAAAGACAATCTAACTGCTGCTATTTCAAAAAATATTCAAAAATAATTAATACCGATAATCCTGAACTTTCCCTCGTGAGGTTGGTAATGTGGTTGTACATCTTAGACCCTGAATACCTAAGGGGGAGCCGCTTGGCACTGGTATTATAGTAATTAAAATGTACGATTGTATTTAAATTTTGTGAAATTTGGTTTCATAAGTTCTGCAAAGTGCTGTTTGTATAAATTGGAATTGCAGGTGCTTTTTCTTCACTCCAAGCAAGGTCAGTTCTGCTTTCTTTTTCTCACTTTTTATCTAAAACACAATTTCTTCTATTTTACATGCACAAGTACAATGAACTTGTTAAGTTTAAATGCTATAACCAATGTTGTAAAAATCGGACTGACGGTTAGACCGGATCCAACTGGTTTAAGTCAAAAAATCGGTCCGGTTCGACTAAAATCGGGTCTTTTAAAGAACCGTCAGTTTTTTGTCAAAATCGGGTTCAACCGGTGAACCGGTCGAACCGGTTCACAATTGAACCGGCCAATTTTGATTATTTTTTCATTGTAAAAAAATTCAAAATAAATTATTATAAGAAATTTGGACCATTTGATTCTTTATTTGGTTTTAATCGACCTTATAGTTGTAAAATTAAACCGAACTAACATACTTATGATCAAATCAAACTAAACCAAGAAGTAAATATGAATATTTTACCTATTTGAACCAAACTAAACCAAGTTTATTAAACTCCAATTGAACCCGGTTGAACCACGGTTGAACCCCGGTCCGATCTATACCAAAAAAATTTGGTTCGATCATCGGTCCGATTTTTAAAACATTGGCTGTAACCTCCTGCCAAATTTCACTGAGAAGTCTTAGAATAGTACTACGTACCGACTGTCTAAATGAGCCATTTTCTTCATATTTGTCGATCTATGCATTGGTATAGTCAAGCCACAGAGTCCGAGTTAGCTCTTCGCGCGCGGTACGCAGAGGCAGGTTGTCCTAGACATGATTATTTCTGAGCACGTATAAATTGTACAATCGTACAGGACTACAAAAATCGAGAGGTTTCAAAAAATTTAACCTCAGTATATGTTATAGCAGTATAAAAGTTTTAATTTTAGATTTATACTTTTTTATTTTTTAGAAACTATAATAGCATAACCTTTAGAAAGTCAGAAAAAAAAGACCCTTAAATAAATTCTTAGTATTTGTATATAATTTTTAGAAATGTAAGGAACAAAATGAGTTCAGATTCTCTATGCTCGCGTAACCCCCCAAAGGAGCCTAAACCGTAGATTAATTTTCATGTATTAGAAAGTGCGGAAAACTTATCTAAATCAAATTAGTAATATTATTATCGTATTGTTAATTATCAGCTCTCTGATCAATGCATCAGGCCTTGAACTTCAGGTAATAGCCGTCACAAATATAAAACACATGACAACAACAAATTAAACCTGATAATAATTTAAAAAGCACGCAAATATATATATATATATATATATATATATATATATATATATATATATATATATATATATATGAAAAAAAAATTAATACATTTCATGAAAAAATTTGTATCGATATATTCCAAATCTGAACCATTGGATGTTCATCTAATGGTTCGGATTAAATAACTTTTCTTAGACTATTAATAGAGGTCAAAAGTCAAAATCAGCATTAAATGATGTTTTCTACTCTATTATTCAATTCGAACTATTGGATTAACATCCAATAGTTCATATTTTGGATGTATCGATACAAATTTTTTTCATAAAATGTATTGTAAAAGGACCACATATATATATTTTTTTTCCATATATATATATATATATATATATATATATATATATATATATATATATATATATATATTTTTTGAAGCAATGGGTACTTGTGGCGAACTCGCCTCCACTGAGGCTCGAACTCCCGACCACTTGGGCCGCATGCATCTCTCTTAACCACTAGGCTAGAGGTCATTTGCATATATATATATATGCAAATGACCTCTAGCCTAGTGGTTAAGAGAGATGCATGCGGCCCAAGTGGTCGGGAGTTCGAGCCTCAGTGGAGGCGAGTTCGCCACAAGTACCCATTGCTTCAATATATATATATATATATATATATAGGAAAGGGATATCGTCAGCATGCTTTATAACCACATGATTGAAATAAATGTGTGTTTGAGATTGTTTGGTACAATAATTGATGCAATAAGTTTTGTGCAATATCCCTCCCCATATATATATATATATATATATATATATATATATATATATATATATATATATATATATAGGAAGCGGATCAAAAGTCCCCCTTAGAAAATCTCCTAAAAATCCTCTCACTCTAATCCGTAATTTAATATTAATATTAATATTAATATTAATATTAATGTTAATGTTAACATTAATGTTAATATTAACATTAAATACTAAAATTAACATTAAAATTAATATTAACATTAACATTAATATTAACATTAACATTAACTTTAATATATAAAAAAAAATTAATATTAATATTAACATTAATATTAATATTAATATTACGAATTAGAGTGAGAGAGGTTTTTAGGAAGTTTTCTAAGAGAAACTTTTGATCATATATATATATATATATATATATATAACCAATATAAAGTTTGAATAGTCTGGATCGAATAAAGTAACCGTTAGCTCGGGGTAAGTTCCACAAAATTTTAGACTTGAATAACTCTTTTTTATAAAAAAAATTTAGGACAAATCTTATGTCCAAACCGTTTTTTTTTTTTAAAGTTGGACATTAAAACAAAATTTTCGAAGTCATTAATGAAATCAACCAATTTCCATAACTCGGACCGGCCATGCTCCCGTCTCCGCCAATTTAGCAACTGTACCAGCCTTAACCATCCTGATCTAGCTAAGCTAAGCTAAGCTAGCTATACCACATGCTGCAATGGTGGATTGCTTTAGCAAGCAAGAATTTTGTCGCGTATCTA
Source organism: Iris pallida (assembly GCA_029216955.1). Lineage (NCBI taxonomy): Eukaryota > Viridiplantae > Streptophyta > Magnoliopsida > Asparagales > Iridaceae > Iris > Iris pallida. The sequence goes on from JANAVB010018993.1 coordinate 14,465,021, forward strand.
CTACCATTCATTGTACGTACACCAAAGAAACATACAAGCGCGATCTCCGCCGTACGTTTAGAGTACAATCAGCAATATATATATACGACTTGAATGCAATAATAATTGATGGGAACTGAAGAGAGAGAGAAAAAGGAAGGATGTCAAAGCTAACAACGAAGCCACGTGAGAGGTGGGTGGGGCCAAGCTTTGTTGTCAATGTCGGCCGACTGACTCGCTCAACAAAGAAGAAATTAATTTGGCCTCTCTCTCTCTCTCTCTCTCCTCCTTTCCCACGCTGCTGTGTACTACTACTAACCAACCTTTGTCTCTGTCATTCACGTACCATGTGCATTTTCTTCCTCCCTCCGGAATCCTAGATACATATCACAACCATGCCTTCTTGGGACCGAGCGGGAAAACCGCACGTTAGCGAGCTGATACAGCAGCTCTCTATAAGTGCACTATATTATTTTACTACAATTTATCCTCCACTTTGACGGATTTCGTCCAACATCGACAGTTAACTCATTTGACCAAAAAAATTGGACAAAAATATCCTCTACATATTTTCTTTATTCCTGCACGAGCATCCCGTCGTCCCCCCCGACGTCTCCCGCCAGAGATCGCCGCCCTCACCATCCTTGTCAAGCTCGAGCTGCCCCACCTCTTCCTCACCGCCCCCCTCTGTTGGTGTTTTATTCTATGAGTTGTGTGTTCACAACACTCTATTGTTAAAAGATAGTCTCACATCGGAAAATCACACCAATATGTATCTCTATATATTACTTATGAAGGAATAGAGAGATGCACATGGGTTGAGGCCCAATGGAGGGTGCCATGTGGGAGGATTTTACATAGAGGTGAGAATAAGAAACCAACTTTTGGCCAAATGAAAATAGATTTAAATCTATTGGAGCTAAGCCCCGAAGGGACTTAGCGACTCGGACTCGGGCTCGGGCTCGGGCTCGGGCTAATGGGCTTTTGAGGCTTATTGTGGCTTTTTGATGGCACTTTGCACTTTTTGATGGCTCGGATCTGGCATTAATCCAGGGCGTGCGTTCAGAATTTGAAAAGCCCACCTCGTGCCTATAATATCAGCAGCATCTCCTCTCTCCAGGGGGACAGAAAATAATCAGAGAATTTCCAGAGAGAGAGAGAAGTGCTGCTGCTATTCCGAGGAGTCGTCGACATTTTTGGCCAGCGTTCTAAAGTTCTCTTCGAACTTGCTGGTTCCTGGAGGCTTGTCCGTAAGGCGGATATAGCTTTGAGCGCCGGTGATCTTTCACCCCAGCAGGCTTTCTTCTTCCTCTGTTGCCTTCGAGAATACCGTCGCTTCTCTTTAGAAGTTATACGGTTCTGTTGCCTTCGAGAAATATTACGAAATAATCTTTTTAGATTCTCGTAATACAACATCACCTTCTTTAGGATGTTGTTGCTGGAAACATTGTCTTTACAATAGTTTCTGAAATCGTGTTTTTCCATCGATTGTTCGCCAAGGGACTAACAATCTCAAAGCTATATCGAAAAGATGGATAACTCACGTGCATCGCTCGTCAATACCGACTTTAACAAGTTGGAGAAATTTGACGGCGAACATTTCCAAATCTGGAAACGGAAAGTAACATTAAACATTCAACTCGTGGAAATTGATCACGTGCTGAATGAGGAAGAACAGATCGTTCCAACAACTGGAACCGCAGAAGTTATTGCCGCTGCTAAGTTCAAGCAGGCAAAATGGATTAGAGAAAACAGTATCTGTAAACTGTTGATTCTCAATAGCATGGAAGACTCTCTGGCAGAGTCTTATTCCAAGAAGAATTCTGCCAAAGAGATTTGGGACTCCTTGGGGAAATTGTACGAAGATGACGAGAATCGGTCCAAGATCTTCTTGGTTGAAAGATACCACAAGTGGACCTTCAAAAATGAGAAGGCTATGCTGCCCCAAGTAAAGGAGTTTCTGAAGCTGCGCCAAAAATTAGATGACGAGAAGATGCCTCTTGTCGACAAGTTTGTCGTTGGAGGAATCGTCTCTAAACTTCCTGCGGGGTGGAGCAACTTCTATGCAAGGATGCACCGCAAGAAGCTGGACATATGTATGAAAGATCTCCTGCAAGAGATCCATGTTGAGGACGAGATGCGCTCTCAACAGAAGATGGATTCTCTGTCCAAACAACTGGCGAAAGCAAATCTGGTCCAAACCAGAGAGTACAAGGGGAAGCAGGCGGCTTCTCCTCATAAGAAGAAGAAGGACTTCACTAATCTGAAAGTGAAGAGTCCTTCATTCAAGAATCAGAAATCCAAGTCCCATGTGACTTGTTTCAAATGTGGCAAGAAGGGCCACTACAAAAGTGACTGCAAGGAACCAGAAAAAGGTGAGCCTAGTAAGGTTTCTTTGGTTACTAATCTGGTTGCAATGATAGCACAGGTTGCAAATGCGGGAGTTGACTCGGACTGGTGGATAGACACTGGTGCGACATGTCATGTCTGCTCAGACAAGGAATGGTTCGAGTCATATGAGCCAACTTTCGAGAAAGTCTTAATGGCAAACCAGGCACAAGCTGAAGTACTGGGGATCGGGACGGTGGAGCTGAAACTCACATCTGGAAACACTCTGACGCTTCAAGGAGTGAAGCATGTTCGTGCAATTGCTAAGAACCTGATCTCTGGGAGCCTGCTTTGTAACGCGGGCTTGAGGATGGACATCAATGCTGGTCAGATGGTGATGTCCAAGAAGGGTACATTCTTCGAAAAAGCTTTCCAGACTGAAGGAATGTACAAAATTCAGCTTGTTGTAACCCAGAAAAATGATATTAATGCTATTTCTACTTTGAACTATTCTTTTGAGTTGTGGCATAATAGGCTAGGACATGTTCATTGTAAAAGAATTAACAAAATGTCTAGCCTAGGACTTATCTCCAAGTGTGGGGGTAAGGTAGAGAAATGTGAAGTGTGTGCTCAGACGAAGATCACAAGGAAACCCTTTCACAGGGTCCATCGAAGCACAGATCTTCTGGAGTTGGTTCACTCAGATATCTGTGATTTCAAGCAATTCTCTACAAAAGCCGGGATGAAGTATTTTATTACTTTCATCGACGACTTCTCAAAGTATGCTTTTGTCTACTTGCTCAAGTCTAAAGACGAAGCATTCGAGAAGTTCAAGGAGTTCAGGGCCGAGGCTGAACGGCAAACTGGACAACAACTCAAAAGGCTAAGGAGTGATCGAGGCGGGGAGTATCGGTCTCATGATTTCTCATCATTCTGTAAAGAACATGGAATCATAAATGAGACGACGGCTCCGTACTCTCCTCAATCCAACGGAGTAGCAGAAAGAAAGAATAGAACGTTGACAGAGATGATGAACTCTATGTTGTTGACTGCGGGTCTTCCAAAGAGCTTCTGGGGAGAAGCTGCATTAACGGCTACTTTCATTCTCAATAGAGTACCGTATGCAACTTCGGATATAACCCCTCATGAACTCTGGTTCAAAGTCAGACCTAACTTGAATGTCATTCGAGTGTGGGGGTGTCTGGCTTATGTGAAGCTCCCAGATCTGAAGATTCAGAAGCTGGGGACTAGGACTACTAAGGCTATCTTCTTGGGTTATACCGAGAAGAGTGACGCTCGGAGATTCCTTGATATAGAATCAAATCATATCATTGAATCTCGTGATGCTGAATATTTTGAAGACAAGTTTGCAAGGCACAAAAATATTGTTCTCGCGGATCTTCCGGAGAATGATGAGAGTGCAAAGCAGACAGAAGTTATTATCGAACCAGTAGTCCAAGAAGAAGCTATTGTCGAAGAGACACCAGTTGAACCAGAACTCGCTGAGCCGTCAACTAAGCGAGTAAGGAGGCCGAAAGACTTCGGAGATGACTTCGTCACCTATCATGTGGAAGCAGATCCGCTTACCTATGATGAGGCGATGAAGACCAGAGATGCTGTATTCTGGAAGGAGGCGATAGACAACGAGATTGATTCAATCACCTCCAACAACACATGGGTGTTAGTTGACCTGCCAGAAGGAGCAAGACCCATCGGATGCAAATGGATCTTCAAGAAGAAGATGAAAGCAGATGGAACCATTGACAAGTTCAAGGCCAGGCTAGTGGCCAAGGGGTTTGCTCAGAAGCAGGGGATCGACTACTTTGACACTTATGCTCCAGTAGCTCGGATGACAACCATCAGATTGTTAATTGCTCTAGCAGCAATACACAAGCTGGTGATACATCAGATGGATGTGAAAACGGCATTCCTTAATGGCGAGCTGACCGAAGAGATCTACATGCAACAACCAGAAGGTTTTGTCGTCAAAGGTCTGGAAGACAAAGTCTGCAAGTTGATGAAGTCTCTGTATGGTTTGAAACAAGCTTCCAAAATATGGCATGAGAAGTTTGACAAAGTGATAAGGTCAAATGGCTACAGGGTCAGTGAAACAGACAAGTGTGTCTATACGAAGTTTGCTGACGGAAGAGGAGTAATCGTTTGTCTTTACGTGGACGACATGCTAATCCTAGGTACGGATTTAGACTGCGTCACAGAGACAAAGAAATTTCTCTCGACCAAGTTCAGTATGAAGGACTTGGGGGATGCCGACGTAATCTTGGGACTCAAGATCATCCGGACAGGTACTGGAATAGCGCTGTCACAATCTCATTATATTGAGAAGATGCTCACTCGCTGCGGGTATCAAGGTCTTCCTATAATTGATACACCGTACCGGAGTGATCAGAAGCTGGAGCCAAATTCGAAGGAAAGCGTCAGGCAGTTGGAGTACGCTAGCGTCATCGGAAGCTTGATGTACGCTACTACTGCCACAAGGCCTGACATAGCTTTTGCGGTGGGAATGCTGAGTCGGTTCACTAGCAACCCAGGCGTTGAGCACTGGAACGCTGTGAAGCGTGTTATGAGATATCTAAAAAAGACTCAGACATTTGCACTATACTACAGCGGAGATCCGTCAGTAGTGGAAGGCTTCAGTGATGCTAGCTGGTGTTCAGAGGTGGAGAGCGAGTATTCGACAGGTGGATTCATATTCGCTTTGGACGGAGCTGCTATATCGTGGAAATCGAAGAAGCAGACAATGTTATCTCGCTCCTTCATGGAATCTGAATTATTTGCATTGGATGCTGCTGCAGATGAAGCAGAGTGGCTTCGAGAGCTCATGTATGATCTTCCAGTGGTTGGAGCTCAGATACCGGCAATCCCGATATACTGTGACAACCAGGCGGCAGCAGCAGTAGCATCAAATGAACTCTTTAACGGAAAGAAGAGGACTGTGCGGTTAAAGCACAGAGCAGTGAACGATCTCATCAAACGAGGCGTCATTGCAGTGATCGATGTTCGGAGTCAGGAGAACCTGGCGGATCCGTTCACGAAAGGCCTCAAACGACAGCTGGTCGAGGACACAGCAAGGAAGATGGGTTTGAAGGCATTCTAATATTGTGTCATTATAATCCTATCAATAAATTTTATGTTATTGGTTCAAAGAGAAATCTACCAGATATCTAATTTTTTGATTCAAGGGAGGACTATTGACTGGAAAAATATTAGTTAACAGTGGGTACTTGTTCTGCGGAACATGTAAGGGTTTCGGACCCAGAACCACTGTTGTCTACTATGAATTTTCTACGAAAAATTGATCCTGTGGGAAGGATGGCATATGCCTTAATGAGTTCTCAGACTGAGTGAAGGTCTGTTATGCTTTACAGGAAGCATGGTGGTGCAACAACCACAAAGGAGTGTTACAACTCCATGCTACAGTGGGGTGACTCCACCATGAGGTTCCCAGGTAGGGGTAATGCCTCGGCTTTGTTAGCCAAGTCACAGGCGGCGTAGCACCGCATATCGGCAGGTAGCCTAATGTTGCATAATCATAAAGAGGTGTAGACAGCACTACAAAGAGGACAGTATCCTCATGTTACAGTGGCATGACACCACGAAGAGGTACCAGGAAGGGTAAATCCTCGGCTTTGCAAGCCATGTCATAGCGGCGTAACACCGCACGGAAGCGCAAGGCTTCATGCTGAGTAGTTTGGCACTACAAAGAGGATTGTGACCTCATGCTACAGTAGTATGACACTACGATGAGGTACCCAGATGGGGTAAAGCCTCGGCGTTGAGCCATGTCATAGCGGCGTAGCACCGCAAAGGAGCGCAATGCTTCATGCCATGACTCTTTATAAAGAACTCACCTATAATGTATGGAAAGAGAAATAGGCCGTCTCTTGAGGGTAAATTTGTAGACGCCCAAAATACATACATTGAAATCCAGACTGGCACAAGGCCTTTAATGTGCAGCCAGAAGCACAGATAACTACATTATGTGAGTGGGAAAAATTACAGCTGTGGTACAGAATTCAAGGCATAGTCCATTCTTGTATCATACTGTTGTTCAACCCATGCGGGAAGATTCAAGTCGTCAGCGACATCTATCCTAATGCATAATGGACAGTTATTATGTGGAACGCTTAACTCATATATATAGATATGTGGAGGATTGTTGGTGTTTTATTCTATGAGTTGTGTGTTCACAACACTCTATTGTTAAAAGATAGTCCCACATCGGAAAATCACACCAATATGTATCTCTATATATTACTTATGAAGGAATAGAGAGATGCACATGGGTTGAGGCCCAATGGAGGGTGCCATGTGGGAGGATTTTACATAGAGGTGAGAATAAGAAACCAACTTTTGGCCAAATGAAAATAGATTTAAATCTATTGGAGCTAAGCCCCGAAGGGGCTTAGCGACTCGGACTCGGACTCGGACTCGGACTCGGACTCGGGCTTGGGCTTGGGATAATGGGCTTTTGAGGCTTATTGTGGCTTTTTTATGGCACTTTGCACTTAGCACGACAGCTCGTCGCAAGGCGCATTGTGCGCTTTAGTTGCGCTCGTGCGCGAGCCTCTGCGCGGCCCTGCGTGGCGTGCGAGGCATACGGGGCCCTGCGTGGCGTGCGAGGCGTACGGAGCGTACGGGTCGTACGGGTCGAGCGGGTCGAGTGGGTCGAGTGGGCCGTTCAAATTATGTAACGTCCGCGGGTCTTGTGGGCTCAGATCCGGAAATGGCTCAGATCCAGAAAATCCGGATCTGGCATTAATCCAGGGCGTGCGTTCAGAATTTGAAAAGCCCACCTCGTGCCTATAATATCAGCAGCATCTCCTCTCTCCAGGGGGACAGAAAATAATCATAGAATTTCCAGAGAGAGAGAGAAGTGCTGCTGCTATTCCGAGGAGTCGTCGACATTTTTGGCCAGCGTTCTAAAGTTCTCTTCGAACTTGCTGGTTCCTGGAGGCTTGTCCGTAAGGCGGATATAGCTTTGAGCGCCGGTGATCTTTCACCCCAGCAGGCTTTCTTCTTCCTCTGTTGTCTTCGAGAATACCGTCGCTTCTCTTTAGAAGTTATACGGTTCTGTTGCCTTCAAAAAATATTACGAAATAATCTTTTTAGATTCTCGTAATACAACATCACCTTCTTTAGGGTGTTGTTGCTGGAAACATTGTCTTTACAATAGTTTCTGAAATCGTGTTTTTCCATCGATTGTTCGCCAAGGGATTAACACCCTCCTCCACAGGCGTCCCCTTCGCGTCCCTTATTGCGCCCCCCGCCTCCTCCACCGATGTGCCCCCCCCCCCCCGTGTCCTCCCGCCGCGAACCCCTCTCCGGTGCAGCACGCCCCCGCGTCCCCATCCTCTACCAACGAGATCCGCCCCTGCTGCTACTTCCGTCAAAGCGTCTGTTGCTGTTGCTGCTACTGGCGCGGGGGAGGGGGGCGCCGACGAGGAGGAGACGCGGCGTTGAGGAGGTGGCAGCGTTGAGGGGGCGGCGTCAGGGAGGGGACCTCTGCGAGGAGGGGTGGCGGCGGTGGATACGCCGCCGCAGCGGGGGAGGGCGGCGGCGGCGGTGGACACGCCGCCGCAGCGGGGGAGGGGGGCGGCGTCGTGGGCGGTAGGACGTTGAGGGGAGGGCAGGGTTTGGTGGTGGTGGTGATAGTGATGGTGAAGGTGGTGGTGGTAATGGTGGTGGTGGTGTTGATGAAGGTGGTGGTGATGGTGAAGGTGAAGGTGGGCACGCCGGTGGCGGTGGGGAGGAGGCAACCAAGGGGGAAGGGGGGGACACAGGAAAGAAGACAACGGTATTCTTGTTAAAAAAAATTGGTCAAACCAGTTGACCGTCAGTGAAGGACGATTTCCGTCAAAAGTGGGGAGTACCTTACATTGTTGTAATTGTGTGGGGTGCACCTTGTATTAGGATAAAAAAGTGGGTGCCACTCAAATTTTCTCAAAAAAAGTGTGACAAAGTAATTGAGGACATGGGCGGAGCAAAAAAATTGAAGTAGGGTAGACTAGCTAATAAAGTAACAGTTACTATAAGGCTTTAAAAATTTATGCCAAAAATTTGGCAGATTTTTTTTTGTAAATTCAATGATTAAAAAATTGTCATAGATAATAAACTTAAGGGTGCTCTACTTAAAACAGCTTCCTAAATTAATTGATAATCTTTTATCATTTTGGTCCATTCATTATCAACACACATCTTTACGTATAAATCAGATGAACACTACATGAAAAAAGCCATGTTGGAACGGAAAAAAATTTGTTACAAAATTTTTCAAACACACCTCTATCCCGTGTCTAACTATTTATGGGATGCCAAAATTTATAATTTTATAACAACTAGTAAGGTAAGTATAGATGTTATTATTATGGGCATTCACTTATACTATCATGACAAACATTTCAAAGAGGACTGAAAGGGATAAAGAGGTCGAGAGTGGAGTTGAGAATTGGGCTGGCTGCCGCTTGGGTACAAGCTCTTTTCATTTTAAAAAAAATGTGCTTCTTTTTGGACTTGCACTGGTCTACAACACAGTGCAAGCTAAGTGTGTCTCCGTCCCTGATTGAGGAGGAAAGAAAGTGAATGGAAGAAAAATGATTACATCCATCAAAATAAGAAATCACTTTTCCACCACATTGAAGTATTTACTTTCCTTTCCAAATTCTTTGGCATTTTCAAACATCCGAAAAAAAAAATCAATGAAAATTATAATTTTTCAAAGGAAAGAAAATGCAAAGAAATTGATTTCATTTTCCTTCCATTCTGCGAACCAAACGAGGCCTTAGAGTAAGGTAGGTCCAAGTGATTACATGAGGGTGTCACTTTCCGTTCCCAGAATACGTATTTTAATGCATGTACTGCTTTAATATATTTATTTAATATTTATCATATATTGTTCTGTAGTTAAACTCCTTAAATTTCATGTTAATTAATTTTTCGCAATTTTATTTTTGTATTTTATTTCCTGCTTTTACTTTCTGCCTTTCTTTGGGTTCGGTTTGGTCTGGTTTAGCTTAGTTGGTTCATCTCAAACCCCCACCTACCACCACCCCTTCCATTTAAGCCCATCCTCTTTTCTCTCTCTTCATTACTTCACCATTACTCTCCTTCTTCTTCCTCATAACTCTTTCACCAACCTAGGAAGAGCTAGGCAAGTGCCAACTTGCTTCTTGATGGATCCCCATTATTATTGTTTCATCATCTTCCTTATTTGATTTTGAGTCTCCTTAGTACTTAGCATTTTCACTTTCCATGGCTTATTTATTGTAGATCTAAGTTTGGTATATTTTCGGATTTCTTAGGTTTTAATCTAGCAAACTTTGTTATCTCCAAGTTTTGATGGTTCCATGTTGTAGAGAATTTCGTTCTACCCCATTTTGACCTATGGAAGTTCAGATTTGGGCTTAGAATGAAGGAATTAGAGAGCTTGGAAGCAATGGTTTCCATGGTTATGTCCTTAGGAATTCGGAGAAGAAGAACAGTTCTGGCCACATGACAAAGCTTGACCGCATGAGTCTTCATGCGGCAAGTCCCCTAGCCGCATGGGCATTTTTGCCGCATGGGCATGGGCAATTCCAGCCGCATGAGTTCATTCGTTTGAGCCGCATGAGTTCATTCGTTTGAGCCGCATGAGACTGATTTCAATCCCAGCCGCATGGGCTTAGTCGGCCGCATAGGACTTATCAGCCGCATAAGTCCTTAGCTAGCAGCATATGCATTTAGTCCCGCAGCCGCATGGCGCTGATCATTCTCGGCCGCATGACGCTGCATGACCTCTCAGCCGCATATAGGGTTGCACTTATTCTTAGCCGCATGAATTTGGTTTTCCTTAGTCGCATATAGGCTTGTCCCATGTTCAGCCGTATGGGCGCATGGCATTTCGAGCCGCATGGGCGCATGTCACTTCGAGCCGCATGGGGTTTGCTATCCCCTAGCCGCATGGAATTTCCCCTGGCCGCATGGTCTCATTTTAACCATAGCCGCATGAGACCCCCTTTAAGTTCTAGTCGCCTAAGGCTTGCAGGTTTTGGCCGCATGGGACTGCTCATTTTTGGCCGCATGGAATCATCCTTGTCCGACCGCATGAGTTTAAATTTTCTTGGCCGCATGATTTTCTGGCCGCATGAACTCTGATTCTAAATACTTTCTTGACTGATTCTTGTTCCAAAATGGCATTGATTGACATTGATTGACATCTATTAACATCAGTTGATTGCCTTGGCATTTATTAACAGTGATTATTGTCTAAACATTAAATAACATTATTGGTTATCTCGATTAATAATTGATCATGCATTCCTAGTTGGAACTGAGAGACTGGCTAGTCGTCTTATTGAAATGAATGAATGAGACACGTTCATATTAACTATGAACTATTACAATCGACTGGCTAATCTCGAATATTGGCATACAGGCACATGCAGGCTTCAAAATTAATTAATTAATTATTTATTTATTTAGTATTTATCTATTTATCTTACAAAAACAACATGTGTACTTTATGGTCAAGGCATGGTTACTTCGTGGTTAGTTTTGATTGTTGCATTACGCTATGTAAGACCTACAACCTAACCGTACTGGTATCGTTGTAGAGTTGTGCATATCGTGCCCCGTACGAAAGTACTCATTCTGAATGACCATGATCCACGGCATGGGATTTCACCTAACGTAGAGACTATTAAGTTAAATAAAATAATGATTGCATGGAGAGAATGGATTCTCGAGTTCTTACATGGCAGCCCTCTTGGGACTAGTAGTGCCCGACAGGCCGGTTGGTCCCCACAGATACTGCAAATCTGTCACACGGGCAGGGAGCGGTATCTAGTTATATTATCTATTGTATATTGTACATTGATGACGGGCGTCCCGCTGGGACTCGTCTAATTCATGATTGGCGCAATTGATTGACTGGGTAAACTAGCCTTGCTTGCACATAGTAAGAACTGAGAAATTTCTTTATTGCATAATTCCAGGATAACTTGAAAATCACAGTAGCAAGCCGTAGTAATTGAATGGCCGTTTAAATTGATTTGTTTGTGTACTGTATCTACTCTGTTACCTAACTGAGATGATCAGAATGTCAGGACATGACGGGCCAACTTCTGTCCTTGTTTGGTTGGGAGGTTGGTTCGAAGTGTCGTGATGTTATGTGAATCCCAGTGGCAAGCAGGGATCTATTATTATATCCTCTTATTTACTGGTTTCTTCCTCATATCGTGCTTCCTTGCGGTACTTGCTATTAGAGGTCTAACCTCTCTGGTTTTGCATGGCCAGATTTAGAGCCGGTCCCCGAGGATCCAGCTTACTTCTACCTCCACGATGGTCAACACTAGAGGGATGATCGCAGGAGGACTCGAGTGGGTTCTTTACTTCTCCGCTCATTTTGTTAAATGTTTTATACTTTGCCGTTTGGCACCGACATGTTAGTCGGATTGTCTTGCACTTACTTTTGCATAATTATAATTAAATCAGACTGCAGCTGATAACAATTGTGTATACTTCGCTACATCATCTGGTTATGTTTGTAAAGCCAGATATCAAAAATATTTTGACAGAGCGTTTGGGACGCCTTACTGCTTTATCTTATATGTTCTCTATTTCTGTTTCTTATTTGAATGATTGAGACAATAGATGTGAAATGACCATAATAAGACTTTCATGTAGTATGCACCCCCTCGTCTTTTAGACAGCATTGATCGTATTATACGGTATTCATCTACCCGTAATATGTAGCTGGCTGAGTCACTCCCCCGCTCTCCAGTATTCTGGTTCTGGGACGTGACAAAGTTTTAGTGGTGGCCCATGCAGGTCTGATTTCAGACTTGTGGGGTATTTTGATTTATAGGACGTCTCAATCACACATGTTCTCCCTTGATCTCATGATTCGTTGTTCTCAATCCTAGCTTGACCTTCTCATATCCTTTGGCTTCATTGATCCTTCATGTCCGGTCGTTTGATTGTTCTCTTGTCCCTTTCTTTAGGGGCACTTCGTCCGCGACTGTCAGAGCTGGACAACAACAACAAGAGCAACATGGACAACCTGATCATATTGGTCAGCAACAGGGGCCAGTACTACCCCAAGAGGCTATTTAAGAAGAAGTGATAGTGGAAGCAGCAGCTGGATCGCAGTATCCGGATGTTCCACCGCCACCAACAGTTCCACCTACCCCTGCAGAAATGGACACACCAGCCCTTCTGGAAATCATGAGAGGGATGATGGCCACTCAGCAACATCAGATGTTAGCCCAGCAGCGCATGCACGCTCAGTTACAAGAGCAGAACGTACTACTCAACCAAGGGTTGCAGACGGCATTGGAAAGAGGAGCGAGGCTAGATTCAGGAGCATCAACCAGATTTTGTAAGTATAACCCCCGTCGTTTCGAGGGCACGGAAGATGCCATCTCAGCAGATGCATGGCTTAAGGATATTGAGGCTATTTTGACGGCGGCTAAGGTACCGGCAGAAGAACGTGTGGATCAAGTAAAGTTGCTACTTCAGGATCTCGCACGTGATTGGTGGAAATCAGAGAAAGTAGGTATCAGACGTCCCATTGCTTGGGACGATTTTACAGCAAGATTCAAGACGAAGTACTATGGAGTTGTGGCGCAGTTTGAGCTACAACAGAAGTTTATCAACCTCAAGCAGGCCGGCAAGACAGTAGATGCTTATGCAGCGGAGTTCTGCAGATTGAGTAGGTTTGCCCCAAAGATGGTAGGAACGGAGCGCCAGAGGGCGATGAGGTTCCAGCAAGGGTTTCATCTTAAGCTCTTGCAATTGATAGAGGGGCACAACTACCAGACTTTTGACGAAGTGTTGACGGCAACCCGAAGGCATGAGATCACCATTCAGAGGATCACGGCTAGGACTGGGGGTCAGAAGAGATCTCACAGTCAGATTGAAGGAGGAGGGGGAGCAGCGCCCCGAACAACAGCACCATCCCCTGGCATTCGTATCCACGATGTGGCGATACGAGGGCCAGCACCACCACCCAGGCAGCAGCAGCAACAGAAGAAGAACCAGCAACCCCCAGCGGGCTGCACTTATTGTGGGAAGATAGGGCACACTAGAGATGTGTGTCGGGCATTGAACAGGCTGTGTTTGATATGTAGAAATCCAGATCATCGGGTTACCGCATATCCCATGAATTCGAGGTCGGAAGGACCAGTACAGTAGTTTCCTGCTCTGCCAGCACCAGGGGCAGGACAGTATCGAGGACCAGCGATAGCAGTGAGACCATTGGCCCAGCGTCCGTTAATGCCGCAGGCTCAGATGTTTCGGCAGGAAGGACCGCCGATGCAGCAACACCAACATAGACCACCCCAGCATCATCAAGAAAGGGGCCAGCAGCAGCACCAGGCTAGGCCGCAACATGGGAACCAACAAGGAGGTCGAGGGCAGGCATTCACCCTGTCCCTAGAGGAGGCATTAGCATCGGGAGATGTTGTGGCAGGTAACATTCTCGTTGCCTCATATCCTGCAGTAGCATTATTTGATTCGGGAGCATCCCACTCATTTATATCTGCACAATTTGCAACACGACTAGGAATGGAGTTTGAGGCATTGCCAGGAAGGTTAAATATACTCACTGGTAATGGGCTCGTAGGAGTTAGTAGAGTTATTCTAGCGTGTAATGTTGTAGTTTACGGGCATTCCTTACCCGCCCAGTTGATAGAATTTCCTGTTGGAAATTTCGACGTTATCTTAGGCATGGACTGGCTGAAAGACAGTCATATGACAATAGATTGTCGTAGTGGGAGTGTATCTTTTGATATTCCAGGCATGAAGAGATTCACCTTAGTCAGATCAGAGGCAACTCAGCAAGAGCAGGGAGTAATAACGGCAATAGAAGAAGTTCAAGTTTCGAAGGTAGTTGATGAATTTCTAGATGTATTTCCCGAAGAACTTCTAGGGCTACCACCAGTTAGAGATATTGAATTCAGCATCGAATTGGCACCTGGAACTAAACCGATATCAGATCGAATTTACAGAATGGCAGATTCGGAGCAGGCCAAGGTATATCAGCACATAGAAGAATTGAAGGAGAAGAAGTTCATCCAAGCTAGCATATCGCCATGGGCAGCACCAGTGGTACTTGTAGGGAAGAAAGATGGATCATCCAGATTGTGCATCGACTACAGGAAGCTTAACGCGACAACAGTAAAGAACAAGTACCCACTACCAAGGATCGACGACTTATTTGATCAGTTGAGCAGGGCTAGAGTTTTCTCCAAGATAGATCTTCGATCAGGATACCATCAGGTGAGGGTTCGGAAGGAAGACATTCCCAAGACAGCATTCAGGTCGAAGTATGGGCATTATGAATTCTTGGTAATGCCGTTTGGTTTGACCAATGCTCCAGCAATATTCATGGATTTGATGAACCGCATCTTTATGCCGTACTTAGATCAGTTTGTCGTAGTGTTTCTCGACGACATTATTGTATACTCTACTAGTGAAGAGGAGCATGAAGACCACCTCAGGAAAGTGTTACAGGTTTTGAGAGAAAACCAGTTGTATGCCAAGCTCAGTAAGTGTGAGTTCTGGACGAATCATATTTCATTTTTGGGTTATATCATATCAGGAGCTGGAGTAGCAGTGGATCCCAAGAAGGTAGAAGCAGTAGAGAGTTGGCCAATGCCCAAGACCGTAGCTGATGTGCGGAGTTTCTTGGGATTGGCAGGATATTACCGGAGATTTGTATCAGATTTTGCAAGGCTTTCAGCACCCAAGACCCGCTTGACACGGAAGGATGTGCCATTCATTTGGTCGGCAGAATGCCAGTCATCATTTGAGAATCTGAAGCAGAAGTTGATATCAGCGCCTATTCTTACATTGCCAGTTGGACCCGGAGGTTTTACAGTATATTGTGATGTGTCAGATAAAGGACTTGGATGTGTCCTCATGCAGCATGGGAAGGTGATAGCGTATGCATCTAGGCAGCTTCGGGACCACGAGAAGAATTACCCAACTCATGACTTGGAGTTGGCGACAGTAGTATTAGCTTTGAAGCTATGGAGGCATTACTTATATGGTGATCGAGTAGATATGTACACGGACCATAAAAGTCTAAAGTACATCTTTACTCAGAAGGAGCTGAACATGTGGCAGAGAAGATGGTTAGAGTTGATCAAGGATTATGACGTGGAGCTTCAGTATCATCCAGGCAAGGCTAATGTGGTAGCAGACGCTC
This sequence comes from Iris pallida, assembly GCA_029216955.1. Lineage (NCBI taxonomy): Eukaryota > Viridiplantae > Streptophyta > Magnoliopsida > Asparagales > Iridaceae > Iris > Iris pallida. The sequence goes on from JANAVB010018993.1 coordinate 14,480,535, forward strand.
TCAGCAGACGAGGCGACGCATTTATGTTGACAACACAGAAGCACATCTTAGAAGACCTTCAGGAGATGGGCATCGAGGTTATACTTCCTAGTGATATAGGAGTTCTGGCGAGTCTACAAGTTCAATCTGACTTGGTAGACAGGAACAAGGTAGCTCAGGCACAGGACCCAAGGATTCAGAAGCTTAGGGCAGAATGTGAGTCAGAACTCAGAAAGGAGATGCAAATCCATGAAGATGGTACACTTAGGTTTGGATCACGCCTATGTGTGCCTAGTGGAGATATCAGACAGGAAGTTATGACAGAATCTCACAGTTCTCAATATTCTATACACCCTGGAGGGACCAAGATGTACCAAGATATCAAGCAGCACTTCTGGTAGAACGGGATGAAGAGGGAGATAGCTAGATTCGTTTCCCGTTGCTTGATATGTCAGCAAGTGAAGGCAGAACAGCAGAGGCCAGCTGGATTACTGCAACCGCTTCCTATCCCGGAATGAAAGTGGGAGCATATTACAATGGACTTTGTGACCGGTTTACCAAGATCACCAAGTGGTAAAGATGCTATTTGGGTAATAGTAGATCGGCTTACAAAGGTGGTACACTTTCTTCCTTTTAGAGTAGGGCAATCTACAGAGAAGTTGGCAGAGTTATATATGCAACAAATAGTCAGACAGCATGGAGTCCCTGTCAGTATTGTGTCAGACAGAGATACCCGTTTCACATCGCATTTCTGGAAGAGCTTGCATCATAGTCTGGGCACCAAGTTAAAATTTAGCACGGCTTACCATCCACAGAAGGACGGGCAATCAGAAAGAATAATTCAGACTTTAGAAGATATGTTGCGAGCTTACACCCTAGATTTTGGAGGATCTTGGGAGAGCCACCCGCACTTAGTCGAATTCTCATACAATAACAGTTATCAAGCTAATATCCAGATGGCGCCATTTGAGGCACTATATGGTAAGAAGTGTAGATCGCCACTAGCATGGGATGATATCGGAGAAAGAAAGATGCTAGGCCCGGAATTGATTGTTCAGACGGTTGAAGTGGTTAAAGGAATTAGAGAGCGACTTCGAGTTGCGCAGGATCGGCATCGTCATTGGGCGGACCAGCATCGTAGGCCGCTAGAGTTTTCCGTTGGGGACCACGTGTTCTTACGGATCTCACCTACCCGTGGGGTCATTAGATTTGGCGTTCGCGGGAAGTTGAGTCCGCGATACGTAGGACCATTCGTTATCCTTGGTAGGGTAGGCGATGTTGCTTTTCGTCTATCCCTTCCACCTTCGTTACGAGAGGTGCATGACGTGTTTCATGTATCTCAATTACGAAGATATGTATCGGACCCCAGCCATATCCTTGATCATTCTGAGTTGGTTGTTGGTACCAACTTGTCTTATGAGGAGCAGCCGGTGTCCATTTTGGACCGGAAAGAGAAGATACTCAAGAACCGAACAATTAGCCTTGTCCGGGTTGCTTGGAGTCATCACTCATTAGGAGAGTCAATGTGGGAACGTGATGTCACGACCCGCACCCGGTATAGGGGCACGAGAAGTGGGTACGTCCAGCCTACGCAGCAGTGTCGACGGTAGTAAGCTGTCCTAGGTTGCTAACTAATCTCATGCAGTGAGTATAAAAAGTACTTGTCCAGATATCAGCTCCGAATGGAGGGCAAGTAAAGGGTATGATCTACTCAACACAGTCTAAACACGAAAAGATAACACAGAAGATATACCTAAGGAATTAAAGACAACAACAACTAACTACTAAAATAATACACCAATATCTCAAACCAACTTAATACAGACTCAATATCTTAACTTTAATACAACAAGCCAAAACATGAAAGCTAAAGTAGTCTACTAGCTAATCTCCTGAATCACTCCTGAGAGTCGGGACCAAAGGTAGCTAATCCCTCGCCAGGTCCATGGTAAGCAGGGCATGTGTCCTCAGGATTATCATCTGTAATATTTTCAACAGGTCCAATCAGGACGGGAACGAGTACAACTCATCTAGAAAAATCCAAGTAAATGACAAAGAACTATAAAGCAGTTATAGACAGTTTTATTGATGAGCATGGCAGTTTTATACAGGTAATGATGGCATAGAGAAACAGTAAGATACAAGAAAAGAAAGGTAACTAAAATAAGAGAAGAATCATGGCAATGAAGACTGTAATAAAAGCTAACTGAACTAGAATATCATGTGTGAGTCCAGACAGTACGATATAAGTCTAATGTAATCCCAGTGTGAGTCCAGTCCATATAATCTGATACCAGATAATTTCCGGTACAAGATGAGTCCAACAGTGATCAATGAATCCAGGGTGAGTCCAACTATGATCTAATAGTGTGTTTTAAAATACCGAGGTCGACATGCAAACGGCTGTAGGTATCAGGCACATCTCTCACTGATCGGGCAAGAGATGGCTATGCTTCTGGTAGATTCCAGTGGGAGATTCCGGATTTGGGGTATGTCTACATGTCTTACTCAATATTTCTCCGCCCAGCAAGTGAATCCAAAATCGACAAAAGAATCGAGATGAGTCTGGCCAATATATGATGATTCCAGAAATGATTCCGAAATGATACTAATGACTCCAATAATAGAGGCCAGCAAGTAAGGTATGTGTCGATACATGAATCCAGAAATATCCATACGTGTTGATACAGAGAATCACATAGAACTAACTAGAACTGAAATACAGTAATCGACAAATAAATGAAAGAACTATCAGAGAATGTACTCGTCTGTTACTCTGGAAAGAGTAGTATAATATCAGATGTCTGTACCAGGGTCACAATGTCCTAAAATAGAGCAATACAGTTATGACATGTCCAAAATAAAGATAAATGAAATCTATGATGCAATCTATATGAACTCTAAGCCAATCTAGGTCAAAGTCAAACTTGGTCAACACTACAGTCAAACTAAGTCATACTAGGTCACAAGAAGTTAAATTAAGTCATACAAGGTCAAATAAGGTTAAACAAGTCTAATCTAGGTTAAAGTCAACTCTTGGTCAAACATTCTAGCCAAACTAGTCAAGTTATCTAGGGTTTAGTCAACAATGGTCAGATTAGTCAATACTAGTCAACATGGTCAACATCCAGTCAAACTCTATAAGGCTAACTCAAACTATCATAGGCTAACATGTCTTAGAATACCTAAGATACTATACTACAATTACCTATACAAAGTATACCACACATAAATACATATAGTACAATACCAACCTTAATCCTATAATCAAGCTAATCCCATTCTCCAACTCAAGTCATGACTCAACTCTAAGTATCTCACTTAACCCCATACATATCTTCATCTATATAGGATTACCCTCATAATCTATATGGTTAACCTAATCATCTAGTTAGGGTTTAGTCAAACCTTAGTCAAATAGTCCTTCTATGTTCATCCAAGTCATTTCTAGGTCAATTTGGTCAAGGTTTGACCTATAGTTGACTTTGGTCAACAATGGTCAATTATCTAGTCAAACTAGGTCTACTAGTCAAGTTAGGTCAACCAATGTCAAACTAGTCATTCTAGGTTAATTCAAGTTCAATTTAGGTCAAGTTTGACCCTAGGTTGACTTTGGTCAACACTAGTCAAACAAGGGTCTTTAGTAGTGTTTTTGGTCAGTAGGTCAAATTGAGTTAGCCTCTAATGCCATAGGCTTGTAACCTAGGCCATAGGCTTGATAACCTATAGGTTTCCTTATAAACCTATATTTAGAAATTATACATATATATCTATATATATATAGATATACACCATCTATCTACTACCTACATATCTATGTATAAATACACTATATATAATACCAAAACCCACATATATATATATATATAACCTTATATATATATATACACAAACAACAATCACATAGGCCTATAGCCTATGGGATACCCATATACCCTAGGTATCTATATATAGACACACTATATATAATTCTAAACAAATATATATATCATTCATATATATATATATGAAATATATATATATATGTTTGTATATATATATATATATATATATATATATATATATATATATATATATATATATATATATATATATATATATATATATACAAACATATATATATATTTCATATATAGGGAGGGAAGTGAGATAGGGACATAGATAGAGTGAAAGAGAGAGAGAGAGAGACATAGAGTGAGAGAGAGGGTGAATGGGCTGGACAGTGAATGGGGGAGGGGGATTTCCAGTTTCTGGAAACTGAAGACAGTCCCCAAACACACACACGCACAGTCACATATATACATATATATGTATATATATACACAACTACCAATATACACAACTAAACATCCCCAAAACTCACCTACACACTCACATACATATATACTACGTATTCATATACTAAAAACATACAAATACATGTATAAAATATAACAAAAATCAATTTGAAATTCAATTTAAAAAACTGGGAAACACTCCAAAATCTGGAAATGTGCACTGTGCACAGAAAACATGGGTAAACCCATGTTCACACACCTAACCGAGCTAAGACTCGAATCCATAGGTTGGTAAGTGATGCCCCATGTGTCCTCTAGTGTCTAGGGGGCCTGACACGACACCACGACACGATTCGAAGTGTCCACTACCCATAAACACGAAACGGGTAAACACAGACACACACACAAACACTGTGTCGTGCACGCGTGCAACTCACTCTAGGACACGACACACACACACTCGTGTCACGTGATCGTGTCAGAAGGTGCGCCTAGGGATAGGGTACGTGTCCAACACCCTGATTCGTGTCCACACGTCGTGTAGAAAGGACACGAGACGCGTATCAGAGACCTAAAATCGTGCATTCAGACTACGTCGTACACGCGATCGAGTGTCTCGTGTTCACGACACAGGACACGACACACCATGTGCTTGTGTCCTGATGTTCGCCCAATGATGGGCTACACACGTGTCAGCCTGATACGTGTCCACGACTCGTGTGCGTGGGACACGAGGCTCGTGTCCTAGTCGAAAATTCGACTGAACGTGCGTGTAGGTGTCCAATGCGTGTCCCGTACGAGTGAGTTTTCTCACTCGACACGACACGAGAAGTCGTGAGATTTTGGTGGCATGTTCGCAGACATTGCCCCCGTGTCCATGCCAAATTTGGCGTGTCGAAGTGCTCTGTGCAGTGAGCACGAACAGCGTGGTAGCAGGGCACTGTTCGTGTGTATCGTGCAGTAAGTTCGTGTCCGTTTTGGACACGGACACAGTACGAAAACGTGCTCAGTCCACTTGGGTTGTGACCTACTAGTCTAGGGCTACACAAAAATATAATTTGTTTTGGAAAACAACAACTTTTAAACCATAGTGACATTTCACCAAACACTGCAATTAAGGCACAGAGATACGGACACCAAACCCAATCCATATCCTACCAAACTTGACCCACAGTTAGGGTATACCTATATGTATGCAACCATGGAGAGAAAACACAATCTTAATAGGTTTTGTGAGTGTTTACCTATCACTACCAAAATTTATCGTTTTAGCGACGGCCGCATCCGTCGCTAAGACGACGGTAATTACAATTAGCGACCGAATACCGACGGATATTGGCCAAAAACATCCGTCGGCAATCAGCTCGTCGCTAATAACCTTCCGTCGCTAAGTTGTCGTCACATGACGGATTAGCGACGGATAGTCGACGTTACAATTCGAAGACTTAGCGACACGTTCCCGACGGATTCCCGTCCATTTCAACTATTAAGTATTGAACTGTGTAGGAAATAGCGACGTAACTTTCCGTCGGTAACCCGTCGTAACAGCGTATCAGATCGTATCGATCCGTCGCTATGCCGTCGGTATCCGTCGGTAATTAACGACGGAGTTGCGACGATTTTATGACGGACTATCCGTCGATTAGGTTCTGGAAATGCTTGGCATTTCCAGCACCATGGCGACGGAATAGTCGTCGCGGACCCGCCGCGGACCCGTCGCTACCGCGACTCAACAGTGACGGATTACTGACGGATTATCCGTCGCCATGGTTCTGGAAATGTCATGTATTTCCAGAACCATGGCGACGGATAGCCAGTCGCTAAGTCGTCGTCAATTACAGCGACGGTTTAGCGGCTGGTTATCCGTCGTCCGAGCGACGACATGTCCGTCGCTGTTCCGTCGAAGCTTATACCACCAGAACGTTGCCGACGGATAATCCGTCGCTCATCCGTCGCTGCCTGGAAACAGTTTAAAAACTTCAGATAGCGACGGATTATCTGTCGAAAACCCGTCGGCAACTGGGAATATCCGTCGCTAAACGGTCACTAGTCCGTCGCTAACTGGATTTTTTGGGAAAAAAAATTACAGCACTTTTCCTGTTCACAAATATATGCATAAACCAAACCAATATATAATGCACACCAATTATCCAACAATCACACAGACCAAATATATAATGCACACCAATTATCCAAGAATCACATAGACCAAGTAATGCACATACGACCAATTATCCAAGAATCACAGACCAAACCAAATTAATAGAAAGTAAATATCAATTATCCTAAAGAGTAACATAATATCCGGTGCTATAAGCCGATTATAGCACAATTAGTTCAAAGCTCTCACAAATAATCTAAATTTTCTTAATACAACATTTTAAGAAGAAGGAGGTCGATTGTCCGTTCCCGTATTCGACCGACGCATATACTCCTCCACAAGGTACGGAGGCAAGGAGTCATAGACAACACTCGGAAGTCGGCGAAGCAGCTCTGGGGACATGAGATCCATGAGTGCCGTCACAGCCGTAGGCGGTAGCACAGGGGCTTCAGGGTTGAAAGAAAGATAGCCCACGGAAGACGGACCGACACCTGCAGTCGACGGACCAGTAGAAGACGGACGAGCACCATCAGCAGACGTACCGGCAGCAGCAGACGGACCGGCAGCAGACGGACCGGCAGCAGCAGACGCAGGCAGAAAGTGCGTGGCAAATTGCTCCCGCAAGGACGACACCGCCTCGTGCAGCTGCGTAAGCAGCGACCTAACATCATCGTCTGCCCGGGCCACGGGAGGAGGCGGTGTCGGTGGAAATCTCTGCGTCGCCATATGCAATGGCCCTAGGGAGCCGACTCCGTACAGGTACCCTTTCTTAAAGCCGCCGACGGTATCTACGAACAAGTCGTTCCGAGCGGCCAAAGAAGAGGGCGTCCGGAAGGGCGTCGTTTCACCGACATCCTCGGTGTCAGGTAACTGAGCCCGACTAAGGGCCTCACGATACGCAGCCTATCAAATGAATGTGTTTATATTATAAGATTTACCTAAGTTGTAATCTAAATCCTATGTTTCACTAAGTTAAGTGTGAATCCTAAGTTTACCTAAGTTATAGTCCGAATACTTTTAATTCTAACGTTAATCTCATAATCATAAGTACTTACATCAGTCTCCTTGGCCCTCTCGTCGACGAAGCTCCCGTCCTTCCGTCTTTTGTACGTATGCTAGAAGACGTCGTGCATGGTGACCGATTCTGGCGCGCTTCCCTCCTTCACCGCCCGTTGGGCCTGCATACGAAATTTGCGTAGAAACTAATTAACTCCTTTAATTAATAATACCTAATTCGATAGTGAAATAAATTTACGATTGCTCACCAGATCTGTAAGTGTCGCTGCGTGAGACCTTGATCCCCCCGTATGAAGGCCCGCGGCAGATCGGTTCACCTTCGCCTTCGCCGATTTCTCCTTGTATGCAGGGTTATCCATCATGCCTAAGAGGTCCTCATAATAGTCCTGCCGTATCCAATTCGGCCTCGTATGCCCCATCTTTAGGTCATGAATCATATCCCGTATCTTCTTCGAGCATGCGCTTCGGTAGGTCCTGCGGATCCCCTCCTCGCGATGGGGGGGCCACCAGTACGTTCTCTAACACAGAAAATCAATTATCAGGTAATTTACAAAATGGTTGATTAAAGAATCACATAGACTTAACCAAAAAAATATAGATATATACCCTCAACTCGTCGAGCCAGACGTACTGCTCGATTGGGGGCACCGACGTAAAGTTGAGGTAAGGACCGTGGAAGTTAGCCCTGATAATTTCTCCAAGGGCCCTGCCAACATTAAACGGAAAAAACCTACAAAGAAGAAACGACTGGATTATTAACTTGAATAAATGAAAGAAATTTAATAAATTAACTTAAATTTACTTACGAGGTCCCCCCGGGCCATAGCTCTCGTCGGAACTCGCCTCTCGGCCTCTCTGGTGCCGTCGGAGGATCCGCGGGTCCGCGTATGTACTCCCCAGTAACCGGATAGAACCGAGTATGGGGGTACTGCGGGGCCCACTGTGCAGTAACTGGGGCATCCCCTGGTGGATCCGCTGCTTGTGGTTCCGATATCGGATCGGATCCGCTAGCAGATTCGGACTGATGCCTCGATGAAGTGGTCGATCGAGGGCGGGATGCGTCTGTGCCCGGGGTACTCTCCGGGTCGGGCTCGCTCGATGGGGTCACATCCCGGGAACTCTGAACGCGACCACGACCACCAGCACCAGTACGACCACGACCACGACCCGCACCACCACCACCACCACCACCACGACGACCAGCACCACGACCACGGCCAGCCATCATGACCTGTAAATAGAACACATAAACATAATTAACAATATGAAAGTGTAAATGGATATAAAAAAACTAAACTAAAATATACATACCACCAGTAGGGAGACGAGTGCCGCCGCGACGAAAAAGACTAGGAGTGCCATCTGCAATAAGTAAATAATCGAATGAAAAAAACATGAATTCACGTAATTGCTTTTATGAGGTCAAACTTAATTCACGTAATTGGAAGTGTTTTTACTATACAACAATATTTAACCTAATCATCGTCTTCGTTCTCATCCTCGGCCTCGTCTTCATCATCATCCTCCTCATCCTCATCCTCATCCTTATCTTCATCGTCGATTTCATCTGTATCCTCATCCCCATCAAATTCTTCTCTTCTTCTTCTTCTTCTTCTTCTTCTTCTTCTTCTTCTTCTTCTTCTTCTGCCTCAAAATTTGGGACAAGACGCCTCTTTCTCCTCTGGTTGACAGCTAAGTCTTGTGTATCAACCTCTTCCTTCCCTCTATTTTCCTCAACAATATTTTCAACATCCATTGTATCTGAGTGTTATCCCAAGTTTTGGGACTTTTCGATCTGGTTCTCTTGGTATGCTGGGTCTCCAACGTTGAATGTATTTCTAGATTTAATCTTGCATACTGTCCACCAGTCAAATCGATCTCTACGACGCCTTGGGTAGCTTGTATAGTAGACTTGAACAGCCTGATTTGCTATTGCAAATGTATCGGACCCTCTATACCTCCTGCGATAATTTATATCGACGAATCCAAATTGTTTATCGATTCTCCAACCGATATTTGGTGTCGTATCGAACCACTCACATTTGAACATCACAATATGCATATCATGTGGGCCAGTATATTGTAAATCTACAATATTCCGAAGCACTCCATAATAGTCAAAGTCCGGCTCGTCGTCATAGACGGTGCCTCTTATGCAAACACCAGAATCCTTGGTATTGATGCCGTCATTGATAAATTCGACATTTATAGCATTCTGAGTTGACTTAAACCTGAAGCCATTAAGGACATAGCCTGGCCAAGTCTTTATTTGCTTCTTCGGTCCCAGTGCCAGATAACGAACACTCTCATGAGTGAGTGTTGTTTCAGGCAATAAAACCTGTAAATAAATATTTATAATTTAAATGTTTCAGATTATATATTAATAATCTTAATTATAATCACAGTTACTTACGTATTTGCGAAACCATGACGGAAATGTACAATCAACCTCTCTTTGAAGTCCCTCATCGGTAATATCGGGTCTCCTCATTTTGATTTCATCTCTAAATACACTATTAGAGAAAATAAGAATATATAAGTGTAGTCACTTACTTCATCAAATTCGAGATTATAACGATATTTAGTGTACTGACTTACTTCTCCAAATCTCTCACTTCTTGTATATCATAGTTTAACAAGACATATCGGTGAGCGGCATCATACTCGTCGTCTGTCAACCACCGTCTTTTACTAGCCCCAACAGGCTTGCCCCTTACATTGAATATTCCTCCATCCTCAACGTCCTCGTCATTCCTTTGAGGTCTATTTCGATTTGTTTTAACATGAGTATCGAAATAAATGGAGCAGAAGTTTGAAAACTCTTCGATAAGATATACTTCGCATATCGAAGCCTCTACATGAGCTTTGTTGCCAACTTTCTTCTTTAGATGGTGTAGGTATCTAGAGAGACAAATTATCTTGAGAATTAAGAAAGAATTTTAAAATAAATAGAAATTCAGCTTAAATTATATCGATATTTATGTACCTTTCAAATGGGTACATCCATCGATAATGAACAGATGCACCGACACGGGCTTCGTATGCTAGATGAATCGGTAGATGTTCCATGCTGTCGAAGAAGCCAGGAGGAAATATTTTCTCCAACTTGCAAATTGTTAAGATAATCTTCTCCTCAAGTTCAACCATGTGTTGCACAGTCAACTTAGTTGAACAAATATTCCTAAAAAATATTGATAGTTCGGCCAACGGAACCCATACAGCAGAAGGCAACAACTCTTTCAAAGCAATGGGCAGTAATCTTTCCATAAACACGTGGCAGTCATGACTCTTCATTCCCGTTAGCTTGCGTTCATTGAGGTCAACGCATCTAGACAAATTCGACACATAGCCGTCGGGAAATCTTAAAGTAGATACCCACTTGCAGATTATTAATCTATCTTCTTTGCTCAATGTGTATTGTGCTATCGGCTTACTTAATTGTCCAGCAGCTCTCCTTTGTATCAAGTTCAGATAAGGACGCTTGCATATCTCGGCAATGTCTTGTCGTACTTTTGGATTGTCCTTCGTCTTTCCTTTAATGTCCATGACGGTATTGAAGACATTATCGAACATATTCTTTTCGATATGCATAACATCAAGATTAGGCCTTATAAGATTATCTTTCCAATAAGGCAAGTCCCAGAAGATACTCCGTTTGGTCCAGTTATGGGTTTGTCCGAACCCATCGACACGATTGTTCGATGGATCTTCCATTACAGTGGGAAAATCCTTTACATCATCCCAAATATCGTATCCCGACAATCTGGCAGGCGGATGAGAAAATTCTTGTTTTCCAGCTCTGAATGCGTCCTTGTTCTTTCTCCAAGGATGACTCGCGGGCAGAAATTGACGATGCCAATCAAAGAAAGAAGTTTTTCCTCCATGCTTAAGGCGGAACGCCTTACTATTTTACATGCATATCGGACAAGACAGGGTGCCGTGAGTACTCCATCCCGACAGCATACCGTATGCGGGAAAATCATTGATTGTCCACATCAGTGAAGCTCTCATCTGAAAGTTCTGTTTCCTGGAAATATCATACGTCGTGACGCCGATCTCCCACAGCTGTTTTAGCTCATCCACCAACGGCTGTAAATATATATCGATATTCTTCGTCGAATTTTTGGGACCCGGTATGATAGCTGTCAAGAACATATAAGGAGTCTTCATACACATCCATGGTGGCAGATTGTAAGGGGTCAGAATGACCGACCAGCAGGAGTATTGAGATCCCGACTGCCCGAAAGGGGCGAATCCATCAGAATATAGCCCCATGCGTACATTTCTGGGCTCTGCAGCAAAATTCGGATGGCAAAAATCGAAATATTTCCACGCCTCTCCATCCGAAGGATGTGACAATTCTCCATCGTCCTTTGTGCGTTCTTCGTTGTGCCACGTCATGTGTTCTGCTGTATTCTGAGACATATACATCCTCTGCAAGTGCTTCGTGATCGACAAGTAATGCATATACTTGTAAGGACGTCGTTTTCTAGTTGACTTTCCTTTTCCCCTGACTTTCTTGTAACGATCCGCATTACAGAAGCGGCAACTTTCTACATCCTCGTTCTCCTTGTAGTACAACATGCATCCGTTGCGACAATAATCTATCTTGTCGTACCCCAGTCCCAGTTGTCGGACCATCATCTTCGACTTGTAGAAGTTTTTTGGAAGCTCTTTTGATTCCTTCGGTAACACCTCCTTCATTAGTTGTGTAATCCGATCATAGCAAGTTTGTGGCAAATTAAAATTGGACTTTATGTTCAACAACCGCATCATCACTGACAGTACGGAATGTGGATCACAACCAGGATATAAAGAAGTTTCAGCATCCTGAAACATATCATAGAACTCCTTCGCCTCGGAATTAGGATCCTCCGGATCAAAATTAGGCCCTGCCGCGTCGTACACCATATCTCGTGCAAGGTTCTGCACGTCTCCATAATCAACGGAGCATTCGTCGTCATCGACGACAAAATCTGCTGCAGCATTATCATCAAAAGCATAAGTAGCAGCATTCGCAACCTGTCTTTCGGCATATAGTTCACCTTGCGATGACCACAGGTCGTAATCACGTACGAAACCCTTACGGGTCAAATGATCTCTTACACTCACCACTTCTTCGTAACGTCTATTGCGACAATTATGACATGGACACTTGATTTTGTTACCGTCCATAAACTGAGCTTTGCTCATGGCATACTTAAGAAACACTTCCACGCCTGCCTGAAAATCGTCACTCACACCTATTCTGCTCTCTTGTTGTCGTTTGTACATCCATGTACGATCAACGAAATAACGACCCATCACAGATTAGATGTAAAAATCTGTATAGTAAGACAAACTAAACAGAATTAGTATATAATCATATAACTGGTGGATCCGCTAGTATTCTAGCTCGAGAAAAGAAAAATATAAATACAATTGTTACTAGTAGTTCGATACCGATACCGATAGTTCGATACCAATAGCATGGTTTAAGGTATCGGCCGATACCGATCCGATACGGCCGATACCGATACGGTTTGGCATGTTCCGATCCGATACCGACCGATACCAAATATTGACCGATACCGACTATATATGGGGGTCTTTGTTCCGGTCAATTCGGCAAAACCAATCGGTAAGGGTGACTACTATTTCATATAATTTCAAAACTACTAAGAAATAACGCTGAAATACTTAAAATTATGCCTACATGTATAAAATATATGTTTTTAAATGTAAATAATTTATTAATAATTATTTGTTTTCCGATACCAAAGTCCGATGCTCCGATACGATACCGCCGATACTACCGATATCCCCGATACCAATACTCATAGGAATAGTCCGAAACCGATTCCGATGATTGTGAACCTTGACCGATAGTGCGATACCTATACCGATACCGATAGTGCGATACCGATACCAAACTAAGTCAATCTATCTATTCTAAATTGCAAGAGTCCACTTCTAGGATATGGGAACTATATCCTAAATATCTAGTCTAAATTAACTTGGTTAGGATACTAGAGTGTCCTTATTATCTAGCAAGCACTACCTTAGTCTAGTCACACTAGCTTTAATTACCTATAATTCCTACCATGTCTACAATCACACATTACACCCCAAGCCGTCCTGCATGCTAATTATAATAGGCACATATATATATGTATATCACAGTTAGATGTATAGACCATGAACCCAAACACTGACTTATGCAGATGAAGAACTCGCACTGTCCTTGACACAGTGAACATATACACCATGAACCCAAACGCCATATTCACATTTACTAATCCAAACACCACCAAACTAATGGATAACACCCAATATGGATAACACATTATTTAGCCAATATATAAATTAGATGAATTTGATAAGTAAAGCCCCCCGCCGCCCCCGACCAAAGCCCGCCGCCCCAAGCCCGCCGCACAGCCCCCGACGCCCCCGCTCCAAGCCCGCCGCCCAGCCCCCGACGCCCCCGCCCCAAGCCCGCCGCCCAGTCCCCGACGCCCCCGCCCCAAGCCAGCCGTCCAGCCCCCGACGCCCCCGCCCCAAGCCCGAATGTCCCCAAGCCTGCCGCCCCCGTCCCAAGCCAGCCGCCCATCCCCCGACGCCCCCGCCCCAAGCCAGCCGCCCAGCCCCCGACGCCCCCGCCCCAAGCCCGAATATCCCCAAGCCCGCCGCCCCCACCCCAAGCCCCCGACGCCCGCGCCCCAAGCCAGCCGCCCAGTCCCCGACGCCCCCGCCCCAAGCCAGCCGCCCAGCCCCCGACGCTCCCGCCCCAAGCCCGAATGTCCCCAAGCCCGTCGCCCCCGCTGCCCCTACGTCGACACCGCGACACAGACAGAGAGAGAGAGAGAAAAATAGAGAGAGAGAGAAGATTACCTTCGGGAGAGAGAGAGGAGAGGACGCCGTCGCCGTTCACGAAGCCGCGCGAGAGAGAGAGACAGAGAGAGAGAGAGAGAGAGAGAGGAGAGAGATTGAATTTGGAGGGAATGCCAAAAGTCCCTCCTGCCTTTTCATTTAAGTCTGGAACGCTAATTTAGCGACGGAATAGCGACTAAGACAAATCCGTCACCAGGTAGTCGCTATTATTGATTATCCGACTGAATATCCGTCGCTACGTAGTCGAAGATATGTCCCGCCAATTATATACACAATTCTCGCCAAATAAACGACTACGTGGCGACGACCGAATATCCGTCGCTATAACACCGACACACTAGCGACGGATGTGCGACCTTTCCTGTCCCTAAAATTAGAATAAAAAATGGTAAATGTTTGTGGTCGGTAATCAGTCGCTGAGCGGCCACGAACCCGTCGCTAATACCGACGGAATAATTCCGTCGCTAAACCGTCGTCGCTAAATGAGCGTATTTTGGTAGTGTATTGAGTGAAAACTCAATAAAAACAAGGTTTTGGGGGGGGGGTATCCTCTTCGCTTGATGGTACCCAAAATGCTATGCAACCTAGCTAGCTAGCTCCCCTTAGCATCCTCAATAGTAGGGGGTTCCAATGCAAGAAGTTTGGCTCAATTTGGAGCTAAAATGGCTAAATGGTGAGGGTGTGAAGGTAGAGGGAAAAACTAGGTTTTAAGTGTAATGAAAGAAGCTTGAATGAAGGGGGGTGTGATTATATAGGATGGGGGTAGGATTGGGCTGCCATGGGGGGGTAGGGTAGATATTTAGGATTCCTTTCCACCTAGCAAGCTTAGTCTCTAAGTCTTTGACCCCTAGATATTTCTAGGTTTCTAAAGGAAATATCTTAGATAGGTAATATCTAGATATTTGTAAACTAGATATTTATAGATAAAGCTAACCTCCTCTACTTAGTCTTCTAGGTTAGTTGCTAACCTCTAGATTAGTGCTAAACTAGGTTAGGGACTAACATGACACTAATCAACTAATTAAATAATAATAAAAACACATAAATCCAAATAATTCCTAATAAATCCTAGAAAATTACCAAAATATCCTTTAGGCTAAAAAGCCCTAATTTGATGTTCTAAACCTATGGCTAGGCTCACATGATCATGGTTAGTTTCTAGGTTATGAAATCTCTAGGGTTTACACTAGGGTTATACTAGTAAAATCACAAAGTCATAAGCCATGACTTAGAAAATAGTTTTAATCTAACTAAAAATCACCAAAATTCATAACATGACTAAATCACCATTAATAAATAATAAAAATAATAATTTTCAAAAATACTCCAATTTTAGAAAACTGGGTGTTACAAGTCTACCCTCCTTAGAGAAATTTTGTCCTCGAAATTAAGATAGTCGTACTCCTCCTAGGTCAAACCCCTAGTCAATCAGAGTCAAAAGATAACATGCAATCATAGTTCTACTGGTCGTGATTCCACAGTCTTGAACAGGGTAACTACACTATCTAGCATATCACAAGCATATCCTGACAGGTACTAATGGAATCATACAACAATATGGGAAAGGAAGGACAGGAAAGACAAACCTGCTAACCCGTCACCTGCTGCGTTGGTCTCCTCGACCGTCATCGCAAAAGCTCCACCCCTCTGGTGCTGAGCTACAGGTGGCCTAGCCTCCATATAAGGAGGTGCAATGGGACAATCCATCTTCTGGTGGGTATCAGACCCACAGGTATAGCAAACCTTCAGCCTCTTCCTACACTGCTCCCTGATGTGTCCCTGCTTCCTGCAGTATGAACAACTGATCATCTTTGGGTCCTGACCCCGATACTGATGCTGCCGGGGTCCCGGGGCTCTAACTGGCGGGGTCGAATGATGTAGTGTGGGAGGACGATATGTCTGCTGGTGTAGCATCGGCGCTTTCTGCTGGAAAGCCTGACGCTTGGAGGGTCCCTCAATATGTACAGAAGCCGGCCTCTTGCAAGACAGAAGACGGTCCCCGATACTTCGGGCTAACTCTAAGCTCTGGTAGTAGTCAGTCATACCGTTTGCCACTATAAGAATGCCAATGTCTGGAACTAGACCACGGCAAAACCTACGCGTCATCTCCTCAGGGTCAGCAACCAAACTAGGAGCGAAACGGCTCAGGCGACTAAACTCTGCCGCATACTCGTCAACAGAACGGTTCCCCTGCTGGATATTCTGGAATCGTAGCCCCATGGCTACTCTAGCAGTGGTCGAGAAGAATTTATTCTTGAACTGGGTCTTGAACTGATCCCAAGTGGCTCTCCCTCTCGCGAATAACGGCTCATTCCGGAACCAAACTCCTGCCAAGTCTATCAGCAAAAATCCCGCTGCCTCGACCTGGAGGTCATCCGGCATCCTAACTCCAATGAGCTTCCTCTCTACCGAGTCTAACCAGTCATCTGCTACTACTATGCCCTCAGTCCCTAAGAACTCCTTGGGATTCAGACCCATGAAGTCCTTGATCGTCCCCGCTCTCTGCCGTGGCTCTACAGGTGGTGGAACCACGGTACGTCCCTCAGAATGCTCCATGCTCTGGCGGAGCAGGGTGGTCTGCTCCTGATGGGTTGCTAGGAACCCCTGGATCAGAATGAGCAGTTGGTTCCCGTCGAGTGTGACGAAAGCCTGGGTAGGTATAGTGATAGGGAGTGGTGGAAGTATTGGGTCCTGCTGGGCCTGTGAGGTGGAAGGTGGTTGTGGTATCTGGGTTTATGGATCTGTAGAGTGGAGGAATGTGGTAGGTGGAGGTGGAGGTGTATCAGTCAACTGGTCAGCTGACTGGATGGGAAGTGTGCCATTCTCAGGTGAGACATACCGGGATGAACGAGTCTGCAAGTGACTTTAGTAGTGAAAAGAAATGAAGGAATATAGAACAAGTAGATGATATTGGAAAGAATGATGCATGCATGTATATTAGAGGCCTCGTGCATAAAGGAGCAATTCCATCCCTTTTTCCTGTTCATCTTAGAAGAGGAGAGTTTCATGTGCGGGTGGGGGAGGAGAGCGAGTTGGATAGGGTGCTTGCATCTTTGCATGTGCTCAGAAAGATAAACGCGTGGTCAGTGAGGGGGAGGCGTAGCTAACTAGGAAATTCCGAAATTAAATGGAGAAATTCCCTCCTCTCCTCCTTCACGTGTGTTCCCTCTCAATGTTTTGTCCTAAGGACTCATTATATATACTAAAAATATGCGTTGCACGTTAATTAATTAATTTATTTTCTTTCTTTTTATTTTTATCAAAAATTAATTTAAATATTAAAATTAAAATTTATTGTACATATATTTATATTTTAATTAAAATTTGTAAAAATAATTAAATTTTAATTATAATTTTTTATGGATAAATATTTTTATTATTGTTGAAAAATAGTTCAAATATTTAAATATATTTAAATTAAGCTTTGTTAAACAATTTAAATATTTTCTGATTTTTTTTTCTTCAAATTTAGTTTTTAAACCATTTTAAATTTAGTTTTTAAATAGATATTTATAAGACTAAAAAACAGAAAGTTAGTTTTATGAGTAATTTTTTTTAAGAAAACGTGGATGAGAAAGTTAATTTTATCTTACGTAACTTTTAAGAAATAAAGTGGTCCATGATATTCATAGGACTTGGACGGCTCAAACCTTCTTATATAATAGAAGATATATAATTAGTCATCTTGATTTCTTCTTTGCTCAAAATCTTCAAACAAATCAAATCAACAGCCACGCTATAATTGAAGTTTATACTCCTCTTTTCTCTTACAAAAATAACAATTATTGCAAAGGCTCGTCACCGGGATGAGATCAGATGTCCATTATATTCTGTCTCATATCATGTCCTTCCTCTATTGCACGTGAATCCTACCTATCATTAAAAAAAAGAAAAAACAGTGGAGGGACAGAATAGAGACAGAAAATAATGGACATTCCCTTGTCACCATGTTTGTCGCATAATTATAGAAACAAGTTAGTGGAAATAAAATTAACGTCCGAAACAACAATTGCGGTACTTTGAGATATTTTCAGTATTTGAACGTGTAATATTTTCTTGCGCATTATAGCATACATATCCATCTTTACATCAACAAATTTGTTGCAAAGCGGCTCAACAAATACAATTGCCATATTATCATTTACATTCCATGTGTCCAATTATCCAATGTATATAATTAGTATTCGTTTTCAACGGAATCTAAATTATGAATTTTGTTCCTATTCGTAGTCTGTAATACCCTCACAATTTGTCTTCAATTTCATTCACACTTTTAGTACCAAAAACATCACCCCAAAGAACAAAAATAAATAAATAAATAATTATTATTTTTTGTTTTTCGGCATTTTAATCCACTTATCTAGATATCTCCAAAAAAGAATGAAAACTACTTCTATAAAATCTCTTCCGAAGGTGCAACGAAAAACATTTGCGTGAGAGATTCAATTTGTATTCTTTTTATATCAAGTCAAAGTTCCTACCACTACATCAATATTTCAAAATATTGATGAAGTATGAGGGCTACACTATTTATGTTAACAAATATCTATAAGGTTTAATTCTTTGTTTCTACAAGTGACCAAGTATCCTTCAATTTTTTGAGGTAAAGGGAGTAGCAAACGTCATTTTTGTGTAGCTAAATAGGACCTATTGGGTCATACATTTGTTAATTATTACATGAATTTTTTTAATGTAACATGTTAATATCCAATTTTTGAAGGGATAGTGATGTTGTGTCTACCTTATTAAACATAACCAAGCATGGGAACCTTAATTTAACCTTCAAGAAGAGCCATTACTATAATACTATAATCCCATATTTCTTATTAATGACAATGTTAAGGGTCTCAATGACCAACTACTTTCTCTGGGGAGGGGGAGGGAGATGCCTCCCTAAAGAGAGACTATGTTTATTCAATGGAAGCTCAGATGTCCTTTTAATGGAGAGGTCATGTAGTAATCTACTTGGATCTCACAAAATTTAATAAAAATATATATATATATAAAAAAATAAAAGTTAACACTGGCTAACTTTCGGCCAAAGTTATGATCACCCTTTACCTTGAATATATATAATATTATAAATTTACTTTGTTCTCTTTTGCATACAAAAGATCTTATTCCAAAGTTTAAAGTAGTTTAATGGAACCCAAAACAATTTTATGCAATGCATGTATGGTATGGGTTGGTATGGTATAGAATTGTATGGTCCTCTTATCCTCATATATAAGAGCAATTTGATGACAATCTTAAGGGTTGATGTGATTAATATTTTTCAAAACTTTTGTTTTAGCTATAAATTTAGCTCCTATATATATGGATTTTGTTGAAATTTAGTTTAGTTGGTTAAGTAAGTAGGAGTCAATTTTTTTTTTTTAGTTTGAATACTCCTATATATACCTTTGAAATGATTTTTTTTTTTCTAATTCCTCACTCGCTGTTATTTTCTAAGTTCTCAATCGTTAAATTTTTTTGGACATTACCTAAATAAATAGGATATGTGACGTATTTAGCAACGTCAAATCATTGCGACGCTGGTTTCGTTGAAATTAGCGACTCCCAAATATTGTGTCGCAAGTAGTGGCTCGGAGCGATGACAATAGAAAATGAAGACCGTGACGTCATTGCGACACCAATTGAAGTTGCCAATGTAGCAACATCAGTACAAATAACATAAAGACTATCACAAAATACGTCACAATCTTTGTTATTGCCAAATGTTGCTATACGTCGCAGACTAGAGTCGCTATGCGTCATAAAATAGTGTTTCTATAAATCGTTAACCTTTTAAAATTTTCATTTATTCGTCCTCCAACTTCACGATGACCTACCCCCCTCTCTCTCTCTCTCTCTCTCTCTCTCTCTCTCTATATATATATATATATATATATATATATATATATATATATAGAGAGAGAGAGAGAGAGAGAGAGAGAGATATTCCCCTCTCTTAAGCATTTTTGTATATTTTTTGAAATAGTAGTTATTGGATCGTATTTTTTGACCGTTCATGTTATATCAAAATCTCGTAAGAATTTGGATAGTTTAATAATTTAATCTGTAGAATCAAAAAAAATACAATCTAACTAATGCTATTATGAAAAACATACATTAATGCTAGTGAGAATTCCTATCGCTTCTCTCTCTCTCTCTCTCTCTCTCTCTCTCTCTCTCTATATATATATATATATATATATATATATATATATATATATATATAAGATTCGTTTGGTTGGCGAAATCATGGAGAAAGTAGGAGGAAAAGAAAATAATTCTCATAGAAAAGAAAGAAAAAAAAAAGTGGTTCCCCCATCCAACCAACGATTCATTTTTCTACTTTAGAGATTCATTTTTCTTTCTAATTTTCTTGTCTTCTCCAAACACCAGAAAAAAAATGGATGAAATATAATTATAATTTTTCAAAAAAAGAAAGAGAACAAGAATTGATTTATTTTCCCTTCCTTTCCTTTCCGCAAACCAAAGGAGGCCTTATACACTAGAATGCTTAAAAGCAGGGATCTCGGTCCCCTTTCTCTCTATAGCAACAGCTAGTTGTACAGTTGATGAGACTCGATAACAAAAACTTGATCATTTTTTGATACAATATTTGTTATGTTCGGTAGTCGACCCTATTTTGATTTGATCACAAGGACCTTGATGAATATTTATAAATAGGGTTGTTTATTTATAAATACTGTAATTTGTGATTGTATGAAGATTTACAACTTGATAAACTCTGAATCCAAGGCATTAACTAGGATTGTGATGTGGTGTGCCTGTGGAGGACCAGCTAGGCCAGCTAGACACAGACTCAAGGAACTCCTTCCAAAGTCCTTCATGGCATAGCTGTCCTCTGTCGGAATAAATAAAGAACCCCTTAAGTGCCCACTTGTTAATATTCTTCTTTTCCTTTTCTTTTTCTCTCTTATTCCTTTCTTAATTGGCTTCCTCTTCTCCATGTACAAAGTGAGACTCTTTCCATGATATCATTTTATGTATATGTGTTGAATTTAGACTACACATTTTCTTGCATGTGTACTTAGAAAAAAAATAGAGGCCAGTCAGAACACAATTTTGAACATCTCCACATTTTTTTTTTCCACATTCAGCTCTAATAAGTCTAAGTCTACAATGTCATGTAATTGTCTCACCTTGATATATTTAATTTTTTGCTTTCATTCTCACACATAATTAATAATAACTTAAATGACGAATAACCGAATATTTTTATTATTGTTCATGGATGGCGCGCTAGCTATGTAATCTAGAGGCCAAGACATTTAATGTGGGGAAGAGAGGTCTCCATCCGTTGGGAAATTGACTACTAAAATAATTATTTAGTTTGGTGACTAATTGTCATAGTGACAAATATAAACAAAATTAGTTACCACTAACAATAATAATTTTTGGCACTTGGAAAGTCCTTAGAAATAAAAAGAACAAACACAAAAATGGGAAAAGAGTTTCTTGTTTTGCTAAAATTATCACATATTTCAGAAGGTTTAACCAAGAGAGGAACCATAAATTCAAACCGGAGTGAACCATAAATTAAATTAATTATCACATATTTCAGAAGGTTTAACCAAGACAGAACCATAAATTCAAACCGGTGTGTGTGTGTGTGTGTGTGTGTGTGTGTGTGTGTGTGTGTGTGTGTGTGTGTGTGTGTGTGTGTGTGTGCCTAGTTCCGCCATTAGGTTTAACATGTTGAAAATTTATGATCGTTTGTAACATTTTGTGTGTGTGTGTGTGTGCCTAGTTCCGCCATTAGGTTTAACATGTTGAAAAATTATGATCGTTTGTAACATTTTGAGGATCCTGTATAAAAACAGAAAAATATTTTCTCTGACATTTTAAGGATCGTGTTACTGTATTTTCTGAGAAATAGGAATGTCTGAATCTAAAAGTGAATATATTAGATAAGTAATATATAATAAAAAAAATACCTTCCTCGTTTTTTGGGTTATGTGCGAACGTATGACTTGTACATGCTCAAAAAGGAAACATCTATGTAAAAAATGACATGTGTGAGTTGTATGTGTAACGATCAAGAATAATACTTTGCAGTCCGAAAAAAAATCGAAACCGAAAAAAACTTGCCACGTGTCCGGCTCTGATTGGCTGGACCAAATTTGCTGACATCACCCTCCCCCCTGCTAACCTAGACAATAAAGTCCGGGCCAATCAGACTCGGACACGTGTCACGCGGTTTGTACCGCGGTTCACAGCATGGTCTGTGAGGCGCTGTCGAACAATCAATAGGTTATGGTCATTCAGGAAGTTGATATTACCTGCCAAAGTGAAATAAATGTTTTACTAATTAATTAATTGATCATATATATGAAATTTTCATTTGATTCTAATGTTTTATGGAATGAATAATCAAGAAGAATATTATGTCTTTAGGCATTGGTTAAGAAATCTCAATCAGTCTTTGTGAATGTTAAGAAATATGAAGAAAGATGATAATAACTTCAAAAGTTGTCTATTGTAATATCACATCTTGATTGCAATATGCACTTTATAATATTTACCAACATAATCTAAAGTCATTGTTGATATGGTGTGTATATAAAGAAATTTGATGTTGGTTACATGGTTTATTTATTCTATGACTTTGCATGCATCCTCTTTACTTTACCACAAATAATAGTATCATTAATACTACTTATTCCATATAGGGGGTGAAGTCACAATTGATTTTGATGGCTCCACTGATGCAAATTATATGCAACATTTTATTTCTGTAATATTTTTTTGGGACAATTTCTTTCTGAAGTATTGAAAACTCAAAAATGGACCCACTTTGTAAAAGATTAGACTAAATTTGTATTCAGTTGATTGTGTTTTCTTTGTTTTACATTAAATCTGCTTCTAATTTTATTTTAATCTCTTTTTTTTTTTTTTTTTTTTCATTTGCTTGACTAGAAGTGAAATAGTTGCAATAACATGATCTTGTGTTTTTTTTTTCTTTCATAAAAGATAGTAAAATATAAATTTCTACCACTTTTCAAATTACATTTGAGTTCTGATATATGATAACAAAGTTTTTTTTTTTGGGGGGTTTTTTTTTTGTACAAATGACCTTTATGTAGAAAAATAAGTGCATCTCAAATCTCACTTGCTGTCCATAAAGAAAAATAGGTGGATAAAGTGAGACAAACAAGTTGTTTTGTTGTTGGTAAATAGAAAAGCTATAATCAATTGTTGCAAAATATATATATATATATATGGAAGCGGATCAAAGGTCCCGCCCGCGGAGTCCCGTCGAAGCCCCGCCCCCCCCTGCACCATCGGATCGCGCGGGGCCCGCGTGGGGCCCGCCCCCGCCCGCGCGATCCAACGGCTAAGGGAGGGCGGGGCTTCGGCGGGGCTCCGCGGGCGGGGCTCCCGATCCGCTCCCTATATATATATGTTTGAAAACATGTCATTAAGACAATTGGTTACAATTTTTTATGTTGCAACAAAATATGCAATATTTAGAAAAAATAATTATAATTTTGGATTATTTAGTATAAGAGTATCTGGTTTGGGACCTAATTAGATTTTTGGTATTAGATTTGTCCGTTTAGACTTTGGGTACTTAAATTTTTTTAGTAACACATTTTAGTGACGAAATTAGACTTTCGGTGACGAAATGAGCATTTTAATTCGTTACGAAAATGTGCCACTAAAAAATTTGAGTATCCAAAATTTAAAATGACCAAATCCAGTACTCAAAGTATAATTAGGTCATAAACCTGGTATCCTTATACAAAATTATCCTATAATTTTTTTGGCATTAATTGACATAATTCATCAACAAATCAGATGATAAATATATATAAATAACCGAAAAATATTGCAATCTACAACCAACAATCACCACACTCTTATCACTTATGCTCCACACGAGTTGTGAAAAAAAAAAGACATATTGGAGACGTCCAAAGAGAATTTATCTAACACAAACCAAATTCACATCACATAATTCACTTTAAAAAAAAAACCTCACATGAGCTAATTTACACTAAAGGAGAAAAAAATATTAGGTGGTCCGGCCTCACCACGTGACAATGGTGAATGGTGAGTCCGACCACTAATTTCTTGACACTTGACATAATATATTATATCATCACATTTCTCTTATTTTCTAGGTCATTTTTTAAATATTTTTGAAAGAAAAAAATCTATTTTTTTTTAATTATATGCCAAGTAAATTATATATTTAAATATATATTTTTTTTACAATTTTTAAATTTTTTTATGCCAAATATTATGCTAAGTGTCAAGAAATTAGTGGCCGGGCTCACCATTCACCATTGCCACGTGGTGAGGCCCGACCGTATAATAATTTCTCCTAAAGAATGGACTAAAAAAGGCTAATGCTATAAATACCCTTATAAAAAGTTACTGTTATTATTTTCTGCAGTTCTGCACATAGTTACAGTCCTGCTTATAGTTAGACTGCTATTCTTTGTTTTTTTACAATTCTTGACTTTAAATACTATCAAAATTTTGATAATTATGAATATACAAAATGCTGTCAAAAATTTTGACAGTCCTCCTCGTGTCCAAATTTATTAAAAATTTGTACAAATGGTGAAAACCACTAACATTTTAAACATTTTGTGGAACATTAGCCAAAAAAAGAAAAACACAAAAAAAAGGGAGGGAGACTAAGATAGATGCCAAAGGGACAGTTAACAGTGTCACACCACCCAGTAGTCCTTCCTTCTACCCCCCCTCTCCTCTCTCCTCTCCTCTCCTCTCTCTCTCTCTCTCTCTTCATCTCCAGTCTCCATCTCCATAGCTCCTTCCACCAAGAACAGGGGCATTTTGGGAAAGATTGCTCCTCAAGTCTCCTCCTTCAACTTTGCTCCCAAGCCCAACTAAAATGATAGCACTTGCTGCTGCTGCTGCTGATACTCTTTTTCGCATATAAGCCCCTCTCATAGCCCTATTTCCCAGTAAAGGAGGCGCCTTTAATTATTCCTGCCAAATTTGTCGAGATTTTATGGTTTGTGGCGGTGGCGGCAGAATCGGAAGTATAGCAGAAAATAGCGACGAAGAATGCCGATGGCGGAGCACCACGGGGAGGACTGCTGCGTGAAGGTGGCCGTCCACATCAGACCCCTCATCGGCGACGAGAGGCTGCAGGGATGCAAGGACTGCGTCGCCGTCGTCCCCGGCAAGCCCCAGGTTCGAGATCTGCTCTCTGGCTTTCGAACTTTCTTTTTTGTTTTTTTTTAATCGATTATTTTGTTTGTAGCAATGGAAGGATTGTTCATTATAGTGCATACGTTGATTTTTTTTATTATTTACTTTACTTTAGATTTAGCAATATTTTTGTCTTTTTTTTGAGATTTGAAGTGTTTGGGTTAATTTAGGAGATCTAGGCGATTCTTCTTATACACTATGAGTCATGGCGATCTTTTTCTTTTAAAAAAAAAATTATTTCGTATTTTGTGCATACTCATTTTTCATATTTTTTTCATCTTTTTTTTAATTTTGATAATGTGGAAATATGAATTCTTGAAGGGAATACCCAAATTATTGTGATTTTATTCTATTTTATCTTTCCATTTCTCCACATAAAAATAGCTTTATGATTTTCTTAACGAGTTCTTGAAGGGATTTTTTTTTTCTTTTCCATTTTTATATAAAAAAAAAGTTTCAACCATCTACTTAATTTTCCACTAGAAAGTTCTTGAAAGTTCCAGAATTACACAGCCTTGCCCCCAGATATACGAAGAGTCTGTTTCTGCAACTCAAACCTACAGGATGCAAGCGCCATGCCTTACCGTTCCGGATTCACTAATTTTTGTTAGTTCCAGTGAAAAAAATGTGTCAAGTCCATACATAGTTACTTTTACACATCAGTCCAGTTCAAGTTCTACGGGCATCTTAATCTCCGGCTGTCGTTACCATTAATAACTGTTTATTTATTCATAATCATCCGAAATTGTATCCTGTATGCTGCTCTCAGGATCTTTCTTTCTTCCGAAAATGATAGCAGCTCTGAACTTGAAGGAAAAAGAACCGAAGACGAGAATTTGCGATTTGATTGCTAAACTACTGTTATTAGTTTATTGAATTTGATGCTCTAAATATCTCTAAATCTATGGATACCACCTATCTAGTCGAGGAGTTTGAGCATATCTAGTGTTAAGAGAGAGCTTAGCATGTATGGAATCCACAAATTTCTAGTGTCATACTTAGCAGATCCCTCTTGCTTATGATTGCAGGTGCAAATTGGCACTCATTCCTTCACTTTTGATCATGTCTACGGAAGTACTGGTTCTCCATCATCTTCTATGTTTCAAGCGTGCGTTTCCCCACTCGTCGACGGCCTATTCCAAGGATATAATGCCACTGTTCTTGCATATGGTCAGGTTGAGTTATACCTTATCCAAACGAACCCATCATTTCATTTACAAAATATTTATTTGTTTACTTTTTTCTTTTTCATCATTATAAATCTTGAAGAAATTGAAGTATCTGACATATTGTATGATGTCCCACAGACGGGTTCGGGTAAAACATATACCATGGGGACTGGATGCAAAGATGGTTCTCAAACAGGACTTATCCCTCAAGTCATGGATGCATTATTCAACAAGATTGATAGTTTGAAGCATCAAGCTGAATTTCAGTTACGTGTCTCTTTCATCGAGGTATCATGGAAAGTTCTTGGGTTTCTTTTCTAGTGCTCACAAATTTTGTTTGGTTTTTCTGAAATCGTGCCTTTTGCTTTACCTTATTTCAGAATCTTCCAATGAATTTATCAATATACATTTTGAGATTGCCATTCCCTCATTCTTTTATCTTAGAGATGAATGCAATTTTGTATAGCAAATTGTATCATCTTACCGCTTCGTTTGGACTATTTATAGGCTAGGGGAACATGGAGGGTGCTCCTTGGTTGCATGAGCTTAAACTGCAATCCAAAAGGTAGGTCTACCTACCGTGCCAACTGGCCACCTGGATTTTATGGCATGACCTTTATCATGCTCATAACTACATTGTCTAGGAATTTGGCACCAATATAAAGGGTTTACGTCCGGTCAGGAGCCGGTCATAAAACTTTGTCAGATCTTGAATGGAGGTTTCTTATGCTCCATAACCGACCCAATTTTGATGGAAGGAGGCTTGGATGATGATGTTGACAACGTTTTGTATCCTTAAAATATATCTGTGAATAACCACATAAGATGCCCTTTTGATGGTGATAGCCAACAATTACCTCTGTTCTATGGATTAATGCCCCTGTTATAAAAGTATAAATTTTTAAATTGCCAATCTTACCTTCTTTTTGGATGAGGATCGACTCTAAGCATACATTTCTACACTTTTTATATAACTTGTAGTAGGCATATGCAACTGAATTCTTACCCTCCTTAGATTTTGTTTCCGGTCTTCTACGTTTATGATCATCTTTATACTAAAGAGTAATTATTCTCCGGGATTGTATGTAATATATATGTTTTGATTGTGAAGATCCTGAAAGAAGAAGTGCATGATTTGCTGGATCCTGCATCTGTTGGGAAAGTTGAGGTTGGCAGTGGTCACACAGGGAAGATTACAGTGCCTGGAAAACCTCCAGTGCAAATCCGTGAGGGATCAAATGGAGTTATAACACTTGCTGGATCCACTGAAGTTGATGTTAGCACTCAAAAAGAAATGGCTGCATGTCTTGAGCAAGGCTCATTTAGTCGTGCAACTGGAAGTACGAACATGAACAACCAGTCAAGGTTAGCTCCATATCAGATTTCTAATATACTGTCCACATATTTTTTGTTTCTAGTAGTTATATAGTTCAAAACATCTTATCGTGTTCCCATTGTATTTATGTTTTGAAATTCCCCTTGTTAGTGGTCTACCACATTTTTCTCATCAATGATCGGTATCAGTCACTAGTATGAAGTGGTGGCTGGTAGTCACTGACACAATGTATGAAGCAAACTATACCCATTCACGGTTCATATCCTGGTGAGTCCCTGGGCCTCGGCATGACAGAAGATTACTCTCAAAAACCCGTATAAAATTAATAAAGATAATTTAGTTTCCTGTGGGCAATGCATTAGTCCAGTTCGCTGCATAACAAGATTATAACTCTCTTTTTTTCCTTTTCTTTTTGAGAATATGAATTCATCACATACTGTCCACCTGGATTATTTATTAGTCTATGGCACAATGTCTATTCGCTAGTCTAGATAAACAATATAATGTATACTCTCATGTTATATATCTACCTTTAGTTTTAATGTTACTTTGGTTTCTTTTTCTATAACAGTCGTTCCCATGCCATCTTCACCATAACCTTGGAGCAAATGCGTAAACTTGATACAGTTTTTACTGCTGACGGTGTTCCGATTGAGGATATGACTGAAGATTATCTATGTGCGAAGCTCCATTTGGTAGATCTTGCTGGATCAGAACGGGCTAAGAGAACAGGTTCAGATGGCTTGCGGTTCAAGGAAGGTAGTTTAGCCTTTTGATAATCTGTCCGACAAGCCTTAGAGATCTCAATTCAGAATTCCTCTTTTCAACTTTGTTCAGGGGTTCACATCAACAAGGGGCTGCTAGCACTTGGCAATGTTATAAGTGCTCTAGGGGATGAGAAAAAACGGAAAGAAGGTGCCCATGTTCCTTATCGAGACAGCAAACTTACTAGACTCTTGCAGGTGAGATCTATTTATTTCTACTATTAAGTTATGATAGAGATCTTTTCAACACAGAGTAAAGATATAATTAGCTAGCAACTGATTGCAACTTCACCTTTTCTGGATAACTCTTGGTCAATTATTCGGAGTTATACAGCTGTTGAAAACTGAACTATGTAATCTACAACTTGGACTTCTCATCAAGTTAAGGGCTTGCTATTGTTGCCGGCAGGCCACCTAATGGAGCCTGTCTTTTGATCGTAAGGAAATTATACTGACTTTATCTTCTAAGTGCGCAGCTAGTTCCCAGTTGCTTGTAACTCACAGCTATCTACTAAGCTTAGTAACAGAATCCTGCACCAATACTTTTTTTTTCTGAAATCCTGCTGTTTGGAAGTTCACTTATTTTTTACTACAGTTCAAGGAGACTATAAAATATAGTGACATAAATATTCTCTTGCTAGTTCTTTCCTTGAGAAGTAAACAATATAAAGCCTGCATCTTTGAGTATCCCATAACCACTCCTTGCTTTGAATTATTTGCTAATTTTGTGGAAATATTCAGAATTTCATATGAAGACATTTTATTTGCTCTTGACATATTGTTAAACCAAGTTTGAGCTAAGAGGAAAACAAAAAGATATATGGTTGTCTTAGACGTTTGAGAGTCTTAACTATGAAAAGGGAAACATCTTACATTATCTCCTAACATGGCTTCTTAAATCATTGACTATTTTTTTTTTCAGTGTATTTATCTGATTCCTCTTTTCGGCAGGATTCACTTGGTGGAAATAGCAGAACTGTCATGATAGGTATCATCTTTACGCAATTGTCCTTTATTAGTGGTGATTTCTTGGTCACCATGCCACATGCCTCATCATTCATTCATTCATTCATTTGTGAAGGGATACAGGTTTAAGTGCCTCCTTTCTTTTACATTGGCATTATTTAGGTAAAAACAGCATACCTCCCCGTTGGGAGTTACAAGTACAAAGACGAGAAAACCCTCGAAACCCCAGAAAATAACTTATAAAATGTCCAGATTCTATCTGTGCAAACCAAACAAAACCAGGATTGCTGATCCGTGACCCATAATTCGGTTCAGTTTTGATTTCTGGAGAACTTATTTCCAACAGCTAGTTTAAAATTTTCAGTTTTCCACTGCACTTGGTTTGGAGAAGTTATCTGTTAATGTAATAGATCAATGATGGCTGTCAAATAATTTTAACACGTTATGTCTTGCTGCATAAGTGACTGTCGAGCTGATACTGATTATGCTACTTTTTTCTTTGTTTGTCCTGCATTTAATTTTCTGACTGAGACTTTCTTCCAGCCTGCATCAGCCCTGCTGATATTAATGCAGAGGAGACTCTTAACACACTAAAGTATGCTAATCGTGCTCGGAACATTCGGAATAAGCCCATTGTGAGTTTGACACTCGAGTCTCAGTGTTTCAGTTTCTAAGTTGTTAGACGTGAGCCCCTTTTTGTCTTACATGGAAGTGCATTCCTACCGTTCGCCCTCTCTTTTTAGGTCAATAGAAATCCCATGTCAAGTGAGATGCTACGTATGCGGCAGCAGCTTGAATTCTTGCAGGCCGAGCTACTTTGTGCCCGTGGTGGAGGAGTTTCAAGTGATGAAGTACAGGTATCTCATGAAACTATTAAATTAGAATTTAAATTTCAATATTGCTAGCCGCTGGTTCTCTTGGAAGTGAGAAAGGATATCTATTACATATTTCATTATGTAGGTTTAACTTTGCTACATTTTCTATTATATGTGTAGGTTCTCAAAGAAAAAATCTCTTGGCTTGAAGCTAATAATGAAGATCTTTGTAGGGAACTCTTTGAGTACCGCAACCAAAACACTCCAAGTGATCTCTGCGAAACAGATGTTCAAGTATATTCCATAACACTTATTCTTCGTAACTTCTTTTCTAGTCTATTTTTTATTTTTGTTTTATTGTTGATACCTGTTTATCTCATTCTATTCCAGTCTACTTGACAATGTTAATGCTGAGGTTTTTCTTATTTAGACCACTTTGTGCTTAACGTTTCAGAAAGCTCGAACATGTTTTGTGAAACCAGAAGGACTAAAAAGGAGCCTACAGAGTACAGACACATTTGATTACCAAATGTCTGAAGCCCTAAGAGGTAATTACATTCGATGGTGTAGCCTTTATATTTATAGTTCAATTTCTTGTATCCATGTTTCATTCATCGGAAATCAGAAGGATTAGGGCTAATGCAGTTTTTTAAGATCATATTTAATAGTTACAAATTTCTTCTTTGCTATCAGCTGATGATAATTCCAAAGAAATCGATGAAGTGGCAAAAGAATGGGAACACACAATTTTGCAAGATTCTATGGGCAAGGAGTTGAATGAGTTGAATAAACGGCTTGAGCAGAAAGAGGTAATCCAAATAAAATATATTAGCAATCTATTCTTGTTCGCCGCGTTAAAGAACTTTCTTGCTGAAATAGTGTTGTCTATCTATGGCTTGTGATCTAAGCACACAATATTTTATGCATTTCTGGAATAACAACTACATTTTTCTGAATCGTTATGAACATGAAAAATCCATTTCTTTTGACAAAGCAACCTCTACTTTATGCAGATTAAATTTTACATTGAGATTTTCTCATAATATTGAAGCAAAGTTTTTAATATGCTTAACAATGTGTCTTCCGACTGATTGCCTAAAGTTTTGCTTAACTTCTGACACTTCACTGACGGTGATTTCTCATCCTCGTGCCCATGTAATGCAAGAGATATATTAGTAATTAGGTTCCATATCTGTTCTGTTCCCACTAGGATTTGTGTAATTTTTGATAATGTTAGAATTTTCCTATAGTTACATATGGTTTTAATTTCTTATAATAAACAGTGATGCAATACGATAGAAAGGTGCAGATAGATAGTAGATGAAAACAGACTTCATTATATGAAATTAATATTTGTGTTGAAACCCGGTAGATGTTGAATTCTTTGGAGACTGAATGCCAGAATCCAATCACAGGCAAAAAAAATTGTATGGTTATTTGGATGTTGAGCAGATATGCTAGAGCTTTCGTATGTAGGTGTATAAATAAAGATGATTCTCAACATGAAGTCTGTACATGATGTGGACTTCTCTAGATTTAATCACAACTGAATCTCACTGTAATTTGAGGAGGAAATGGCCATTAACACGTCTTCCCTACAACGTGAAACAACATAAATCAGACAACATTTTTGGCATTATAGATGTCAATCAGAGAGGACAAGTGTATAATGCACGGGGCACTTGCTTCAAGCCATACACTTCCTTCTTCAATCTGTAGACCTTGACTTCATTACCTTTCCTTCACATAACCTAGAGGCTGCTGTACGTAGACTTCCTCCTCAAGAGCGCCATTGAGGTCGACGGACTTTACGTCTATCTGATGGATTCTCCACCTGTTTTGGGATAAAAGCGCAATCTGCGGTCTCACAAACTCCAATCCTGCAACTGGAGCGAAAACTTCGTGGTAGTCAATCAGCGTCTTTTCTTGTAGCCTTGTACTACCAACCCTGCCTTGTGTGAACAATCGTCCCGTCCTTTTTCTACTTTGTCGTGTACACCCATTTGACTCATATTGTTTTATGTCTTTTTGTAAGTTTGGTCAAACTCCCAAGTCTTGTTCTTCTCGATCACGTCAATTTCAATGTCATCATCTTTCACTTTGTTTGAGTGACGGCTTCTTCAAACTTGATTAGATTGCAGTCAGCAAACATAATATAATGCAGCTTGGTGTCATTGTCTCTCCTGGCACTATCATTTGTTAGCATATAGTCAAGTACATAATTCGGATTGGTCCTAGACTTAACAAGGAAATTTTCTTTTTAGTCATATGAGCCAAGTTAAATATCATAGCTCACGGATCAATTATGTTTCTGGTCATACCACATTCCGCAACAATTTGATCTCAGAGTCAGGTCGGGCTAACTGAACACTTCAGTTGCTTCAAGACAGATTTTGATTATACGTACCATACACGTGTCAACACGATCTGTCTTGAAGCAACTGAAGCGCTCAATTAGCATGATTTGTAACCGTGGGCTCTGATAGTAATTTGTTGCAGAATGCGATGTGACTCGAAACGGAATTGATCCATGATGTATGATATTAGACTTGGCCGATATGACTTAAAAGAGAGTTGTGCAAAAAGTTTAGTCCCACATCGAATAGAAAATGGGAGGATGAGGTATAGATAGGTATAGATAATTGAGATTGTTCCTGAACTTAACAAAGGATTTCCCTTTTGAGTCATATCATATGGGCAGTTCAATATCATACCTCATGGATCTTACTCCGTTTTGGGTCACACCGCGTTCCGCAACAAAGATTCACTGTAAAGAAAAGTTGTAGGAATATTTGAATTTTGCCTTTGGAGTAGAACCTGTCATTTGCAGGTGGTAGTGCAATCTGTAACTGTAACATGCCTTTGGGTAAGAGGAAGGGTGTGTTGGTGGGTGGGTGAGACAACGTTTGTTGGCTCAATAATTTTTTGACCTTCACCTTTCTGGTGAAGTGGTTATCTGACATTTTCTGAGTAGAAACAAGACGTTGAAAACAGATAGATTAACGTAAAACAAAAACAGTATGATCACAAACTGCACAAACAAGTACGAGCAAGGTTTTACCTTGTTGATTTGGAAATCATACAGGTTAAACTAAGGGAGGTGTAGAAAATAATAGTTGGGATGAATTTTATTGATGGACTACTTCACTACTTATAGGGAGTCTAGCTCCTCTACATACTACAAATTCCGATGTGGGACTAAAAGTCCCTTATTGATTCTCAACACTCCCCCTCAAGATGGGCGATAGATATTAATCATCCCCATCTTGTTACATAGCTTTGACAGACTCAATGAACTAAGACCCTTAGTCAGACAGTCTGCCACTTGTTCTTCTGAGCGAACATAGTCAATCTTCAGTATCCTTTGTTCCAGCTTTTCCTTGATGAAGAATCGATCGATCTCGATGTGCTTCGTTCTGTCGTGCTGAACCGGATTGTTCGCTATACTTATCGCAGCTTGACTATCGCTCCGAAGGTGCAATGGTGTCCCCTTGTCTAGCTTCAACTCTGTCAGCAGCGCCTTTACCCATAGCAATTCTGATACTCCTAGAGCCATTGCTCTGTATTCTGCTTCAGCTGTCGACCGTGCTACCACTGACTGTTTCTTGCTTCTCCATGAAACCAGGTTTCCTCCTACAAAAACACAGTACCCTGTGGTAGACCTTCTGTCGTCTATGCAGCTTGCCCAGTCTGCATCGCAGTATCCCTCAACATCTGTGCATCCATTCTTCTTGAACCACAGTCCTTTTCCCGGCGTCCCTTTCAGATATCTTAGGATCTGAAATACTGCATCCATATGACCCGTTCTTGGATCATGCATATAGCGGCTTACAACACTTACTGCAAATGAGATATCAGGGCGAGTATGCCCTAGATAAATCAGTCTGCCTACTAGCCTTTGATACCTTTCGCGATCAACAGGCTCTCCTGCTTCTGCTCCCATCTTGCACTTCTGGTCAATTGGAGTGACTGCTGCTCGGCATCCCAGCATTCCTGTCTCCTTCAGCAGATCTAGTGCATATTTTCTTTGTGAGAGAACAATTCCTTGTTCACCATTACACACCTCGATACCCAAAAAGTATCTCATCTCCTCCAGGTCCTTCACCTCAAACGCTTTGGCGAGTTTCGTCTTCAGCTTAGTGATCTCATCAGCATCATCACCTGTGATTACTATATCATCTACATATACAGCAAGTATAGTTATGTGGCCTCTTGCATGCTGGAGGAAGACCGTGTGATCTGCATTTGTCTGATGGTACCCCATGCCAGTGACAGCCTTTCTGAATCTGTCAAACCAGGCTCGAGGAGATTGCTTCAGCCCGTACAGCGACTTCTTCAGTTTGCACACTTTTCCATGTGACGTTCCTTCACCTGAATCTGACACAGAGTAGCACCCCGGAGGAGTCTCCATGTAAACTTCTTCTTGTAGGTCTCCATGAAGAAATGCGTTCTTTACGTCTAACTGGTGTAGCTTCCACCCATAGTTTGCTGCAATGGAGACCAGTGTTCTTACGGTACTCATCTTCGCTACTGGGGCAAAAGTCTCATCATAATCGATACCATATGTCTGGGTATATCCTTTTGCAACCAGTCTCGCCTTGTATCGTTCAACTTTTCCTTCTGGTGTCTCCTTCACTGTGTAAACCCATTTGCATCCCACAGCTTTCTTCCCTTCAGGTAATGGCACCAGCTCTCATGTCTTATTTTTCTCTAGTGCCCCAAGTTCTTCCATCATTGCGGCTTTCCATCTTGGGTCCTTCTTTGCTTCCTGCCAATTCTTAGGTAAAGAAGTGGAGTCTAACGAAGTGAAGAATGTTTGATAAGTCGGAGAAATATTAGAATAAGATAGGTAGTTGGCGATATCATGTTCATAAT
This sequence comes from Iris pallida, assembly GCA_029216955.1. Classification (NCBI taxonomy): domain Eukaryota; kingdom Viridiplantae; phylum Streptophyta; class Magnoliopsida; order Asparagales; family Iridaceae; genus Iris; species Iris pallida. The sequence goes on from JANAVB010018993.1 coordinate 14,515,903, forward strand.
CTTTATAACGAATAGGAGCATTTCCCGCATTAATGCGAGAAGACCTCCTTAAGGGAGCAATGGGTGGTGGAGAAAGCATACCATCCGAATCGGAGAGATCCGCTTCCGAATCCGGGCGATCCGGTGCGGGAGTAACATCTTCAGGAGTCGGGGCAGGAGTAGACGAGGGACTTGGCACTATAGGCACAAGGTACGGCACAGTACTGGACCTCTGCTGTCTTCTTCTGTAAACTTGGAGCTCCTTTTCCCTTGTCTGCTTCTCCCCCTGCGTAATGTACGTATTGTCTTCTTCATCCTCCGTATCAGTATCAGTGATGTTGTCTCCCCCTTTCTGCCAGTCTGTCACGACAGGACAAGGTACCGATCCGACAACGACGTTTGGGCGTACTACCTCCCCCTCACGTCTAACACCCGCTGTGTGAGGCGTGTTCCCAAACGCAGAACCTTCGTCCGAACCATAATAAGGTTCCAGTTCTCTGAATGTAACGTCCATGCTTACAAACAGCTTCCGTTCAACCGGGCTCCAGCATACGTAACCCTTTTGTGTCCCGGTGTACCCAACAAAGATACACTTAAGTGCTCGAGGATCCAGCTTACCAACACCAGGCCTGTTATCGTGGACGAAGCATACGCAACCAAATACTTTCGGAGGAACGGTGTACGCAGTTGTCCCCGTGAGCATTTCCAAAGGCGTCTTCCAGTCCAGTAATTGAGAGGGCATCCTGTTGATGAGATAAGAGGCTGTCAAGACAGCCTGCCCCCACAAAAATTTAGGGACATTCATAGCCAGCATCATTGTCCGAGCCACCTCCAGCAGGTGCCTATTCTTTCGCTCGGCAACACCATTTTGAGCCGGTGTATAAGCACAAGAGGTTTGATGCAGTATACCATGAGAGGATAAATACGCAGCAAACCTCTTATGGGTATATTCTGTCCCATTATCCGACCGGAAACACTTAACACGAGCATTATATTGTGTCCGCACCCGTTGATGGAAGCTTTGAAATGCCTCGAAAATATCACTTTTATTCTTCAGCAGGTAGACCCACGTTACGCGGGTAGAGCAGTCAATAAAAGTAACAAACCATCTATAACCGTTAACACCGTTTGTAGGACAAGGGCCCCACACATCGGAATGAATCATATCAAAAGCAGCAGAACATTGATGTCCAGAATGCACATAGGAGCTTCTGGTATGTTTCCCCAACTCACAAGAATCACAAACTAACAACTCTTTATTTGCTTTTTGATATAATGACGGATACAGTCGACCAATAACGAAAAAAGAAGAATGTCCTACACGCTGATGTTGGAGGAGCAGCTCGGCTTCGACACTTCGACTTCGGACTTCCGGTTGGGCGTCTGCAACCAAAGATGCCAGTGCTCTATCCAGACCGTTCCTGTCCAAGTACCATAGACCCTTATGCCATGTGCCAGTGCCTAGTCGTCTCCCCGTTCCCTTCTCCTGAAAAGTTACCTTAGGAATATCAAAGAAAACAATACAGTTTAGATCAAGGATAATGGCGCTAATGGAAATAAGATTGACAGGAAAGGAAGGAGCATGTAAGACATTAGATAGAGTGATGGAAGGAGTGCAATCAACAGTGCCTTTACTCGTAACCGGCCTGTAGGTACCATCAGCAGTCTGAATGCTTTCTGGCGGCGTTAGAGGAGAGTATTCCCGGAACTCTCCTCGGGACCCCGTGACATGGCAAGATGCCCCAGAGTCCATAATCCAAGCTGGCTGAGAGACAGATACAAGAGCACGCGGAGGTATACCGGCACTGGTTTGGGAGAAGTAAGTGCAGTAATCTCCTGTAGCGGACGGCGCCCCAGGAATGACTTGTCTTTCACCAGAACCAAGCTTTGAGCTGCGCATCTTCTCGAGAACTTCCCTCTCAAATGGAGTGATGTCCGCCAGCTGATTGTCCCCACCTTCATCCGCCAGATGCGCCTTATTGCCTCCAGAGTAAGTGCCCCTTCCACCACCGTAGTTGCCTCGACCACCTCGTCGTCCACCGCGACCACGACCCCGACCATTCGAGGGAGTCCGTGTCGGTTTTGGGCAAAAGCGGATGTAATGTCCTGTGTCACCACAGTTGTGGCAAACGCCTCCCGTAGAAGGAGGCTGTGTGAAAGTGGCAAGAGCAGATGTGTCAACTCTGGCCTGCTCCCCCTGGAAGATACCATTGGTAGGCATCAGCTTCAACCGTGCTTCTTCTTGTGCCATGGCAGCTATGGCGTCCTCTAATGTCGGCAGCGTCGGTTGTGCGAGAAGGACATTCCGCCGTTGCTCAAACGCTGGGTTGAGCCCCTTCAAAAACTTCATCATCCGTTGCCGCGAAATATAATCCAGAAATTTCTGGAAATATTTGGCAAAAGTCGGTTCAACCTGAGCATCCTCCATGCCAAGAGGATCATAATGGTCAAGATCAGACCAGTACTTCTTCAACAAGGCAGCGTACTCAGAGATGGTACGATCGTCTTGGATTACCCTATCGAGCTCATCCTGTAGTTGGAAGACTCGCATGGGGTTACCCGAACCGGAGTACATGTCCTTCAACGTTCTCCAGATATCAGCAGCTTCCTCCATTGCTTCAACGTTACCCGACACTTGGTCGGTCAAAGAGGCTGTCAACCAACCAGCCACGACATTGTTGACAATGTCCCATACAGCAAACTCCTTCGAGGAGTGATCGACAGGGGCCGTAGTATGGCCATCAACATAACCAACCAAGCCACGTCCCTTCAGTCCGCATCGCCTGCCGCGACCATTTCAAGTAGTTGGTCGTGCCTTCCAACTTCGTCTCCAGCTTGTCCAACTTTCCCATTTTGTACGGTGACGGATCCACATCAGTATGGTCACGCGTGGGGTCGCCTCCGGTAATCTCTTGGTCAGGAGATCCTCGACCAGGGCCTTCATTTCTTCTGCTGTCAACTTCTCATAGATGGAATCCATGACTTCTGCAACTGCAATCAGTGAGGTGTTGTGTTTCCGGAGTCGTCTTCTTTGGAGTCGTCTTCGTTAGTCAGCTACCGGGAGGAAACAACAAAACGAGATCCCTCACTGATATGTCGTAGTTTATACGACCAACTAGAACCGCGTCATGATAACGCGTTCGGACGGCTCAAGGATAACCAACGTAGTT
>JANAVB010018993.1:14519064-14611564 GCA_029216955.1 Iris pallida
TTTTGCATACAAAAGATCTTATTCCAAAGTTTAAAGTAGTTTAATGGAACCCAAAACAATTTTATGCAATGCATGTATGGTATGGGTTGGTATGGTATAGAATTGTATGGTCCTCTTATCCTCATATATAAGAGCAATTTGATGACAATCTTAAGGGTTGATGTGATTAATATTTTTCAAAACTTTTGTTTTAGCTATAAATTTAGCTCCTATATATATGGATTTTGTTGAAATTTAGTTTAGTTGGTTAAGTAAGTAGGAGTCAATTTTTTTTTTTAGTTTGAATACTCCTATATATACCTTTGAAATGATTTTTTTTTTTCTAATTCCTCACTCGTGTTATTTTCTAAGTTCTCAATCGTTAAATTTTTTGGACATTACCTAAATAAATAGGATATGTGACGTATTTAGCAACGTCAAATCATTGCGACGCTGGTTTCGTTGAAATTAGCGACTCCCAAATATTGTGTCGCAAGTAGTGGCTCGGAGCGATGACAATAGAAAATGAAGACCGTGACGTCATTGCGACACCAATTGAAGTTGCCAATGTAGCAACATCAGTACAATAACATAAAGACTATCACAAAATACGTCACAATCTTTGTTATTGCCAAATGTTGCTATACGTCGCAGACTAGAGTCGCTATGCGTCATAAAATAGTGTTTCTATAAATCGTTAACCTTTTAAAATTTTCATTTATTCGTCCCAACTTCACGATGACCTACCCCCTCTCTCTCTCTCTCTCTCTCTCTCTCTCTATATATATATATATATATATATATATATATATATATATAGAGAGAGAGAGAGAGAGAGAGAGAGAGATATTCCCCTCTCTTAAGCATTTTTGTATATTTTTTGAAATAGTAGTTATTGGATCGTATTTTTGACCGTTCATGTTATATCAAAATCTCGTAAGAATTTGGATAGTTTAATAATTTAATCTGTAGAATCAAAAAAATACAATCTAACTAATGCTATTATGAAAAACATACATTAATGCTAGTGAGAATTCCTATCGCTTCTCTCTCTCTCTCTCTTCTCTCTCTCTCTCTCTATATATATATATATATATATATATATATATATATATATATATATAAGATTCGTTTGGTTGGCGAAATCATGGAGAAAGTAGGAGGAAAAGAAAATAATTCTCATAGAAAAGAAAGAAAAAAAAAAGTGGTTCCCCATCCAACCAACGATTCATTTTTCTACTTTAGAGATTCATTTTTTTTCTAATTTTCTTGTCTTCTCCAAACACCAGAAAAAAAATGGATGAAATATAATTATAATTTTCAAAAAAAGAAAGAGAACAAGAATTGATTTATTTTCCCTTCCTTTCCTTTCCGCAAACCAAAGGAGGCCTTATACACTAGAATGCTTAAAAGCAGGGATCTCGGTCCCCTTTCTCTCTATAGCAACAGCTAGTTGTACAGTTGATGAGACTCGATAACAAAAACTTGATCATTTTTTGATACAATATTTGTTATGTTCGGTAGTCGACCCTATTTTGATTTGATCACAAGGACCTTGATGAATATTTATAAATAGGGTTGTTTATTTATAAATACTGTAATTTGTGATTGTATGAAGATTTACAACTTGATAAACTCTGAATCCAAGGCATTAACTAGGATTGTGATGTGGTGTGCCTGTGGAGGACCAGCTAGGCCAGCTAGACACAGACTCAAGGAACTCCTTCCAAAGTCCTTCATGGCATAGCTGTCCTCTGTCGGAATAAATAAAGAACCCCTTAAGTGCCCACTTGTTAATATTCTTCTTTTCCTTTTCTTTTTTCTCTTATTCCTTTCTTAATTGGCTTCCCTTCTCCATGTACAAAGTGAGACTCTTTCCATGATATCATTTTATGTATATGTGTTGAATTTAGACTACACATTTTCTTGCATGTGTACTTAGAAAAAAAATAGAGGCCAGTCAGAACACAATTTTGAACATCTCCACATTTTTTTTTTCCACATTCAGCTCTAATAAGTCTAAGTCTACAATGTCATGTAATTGTCTCACCTTGATATATTTAATTTTTTGCTTTCATTCTCACACATAATTAATAATAACTTAAATGACGAATAACCGAATATTTTTATTATTGTTCATGGATGGCGCGCTAGCTATGTAATCTAGAGGCCAAGACATTTAATGTGGGGAAGAGAGGTCTCCATCCGTTGGGAAATTGACTACTAAAATAATTATTTAGTTTGGTGACTAATTGTCATAGTGACAAATATAAACAAAATTAGTTACCACTAACAATAATAATTTTTGGCACTTGGAAAGTCCTTAGAAATAAAAAGAACAAACACAAAAATGGGAAAAGAGTTTCTTGTTTTGCTAAAATTATCACATATTTCAGAAGGTTTAACCAAGAGAGGAACCATAAATTCAAACCGGAGTGAACCATAAATTAAATTAATTATCACATATTTCAGAAGGTTTAACCAAGACAGAACCATAAATTCAAACCGGTGTGTGTGTGTGTGTGTGTGTGTGTGTGTGTGTGTGTGGTGTGTGTGTGTGTGTGTGTGTGTGCCTAGTTCCGCCATTAGGTTTAACATGTTGAAAATTTATGATCGTTTGTAACATTTTGTGTGTGTGTGTGTGCCTAGTTCCGCCATTAGGTTTAACATGTTGAAAAATTATGATCGTTTGTAACATTTTGAGGATCCTGTATAAAAACAGAAAAAATTTTCTCTGACATTTTAAGGATCGTGTTACTGTATTTTCTGAGAAATAGGAATGTCTGAATCTAAAAGTGAATATATTAGATAAGTAATATATAATAAAAAAAATACCTTCCTCGTTTTTTGGGTTATGTGCGAACGTATGACTTGTACATGCTCAAAAAGGAAACATCTATGTAAAAAATGACATGTGTGAGTTGTATGTGTAACGATCAAGAATAATACTTTGCAGTCCGAAAAAAAATCGAAACCGAAAAAAACTTGCCACGTGTCCGGCTCTGATTGGCTGGACCAAATTTGCTGACATCACCCTCCCCCCTGCTAACCTAGACAATAAAGTCCGGGCCAATCAGACTCGGACACGTGTCACGCGGTTTGTACCGCGGTTCACAGCATGGTCTGTGAGGCGCTGTCGAACAATCAATAGGTTATGGTCATTCAGGAAGTTGATATTACCTGCCAAAGTGAAATAAATGTTTTACTAATTAATTAATTGATCATATATATGAAATTTTCATTTGATTCTAATGTTTTATGGAATGAATAATCAAGAAGAATATTATGTCTTTAGGCATTGGTTAAGAAATCTCAATCAGTCTTTGTGAATGTTAAGAAATATGAAGAAAGATGATAATAACTTCAAAAGTTGTCTATTGTAATATCACATCTTGATTGCAATATGCACTTTATAATATTTACCAACATAATCTAAAGTCATTGTTGATATGGTGTGTATATAAAGAAATTTGATGTTGGTTACATGGTTTATTTATTCTATGACTTTGCATGCATCCTCTTTACTTTACCACAAAATAGTATCATTAATACTACTTATTCCATATAGGGGGTGAAGTCACAATTGATTTTGATGGCTCCACTGATGCAAATTATATGCAACATTTTATTTCTGTAATATTTTTTGGGACAATTTCTTTCTGAAGTATTGAAAACTCAAAAATGGACCCACTTTGTAAAAGATTAGACTAAATTTGTATTCAGTTGATTGTGTTTTCTTTGTTTTACATTAAATCTGCTTCTAATTTTATTTTAATCTCTTTTTTTTTTTTTTTTTTCATTTGCTTGACTAGAAGTGAAATAGTTGCAATAACATGATCTTGTGTTTTTTTTTCTTTCATAAAAGATAGTAAAATATAAATTTCTACCACTTTTCAAATTACATTTGAGTTCTGATATATGATAACAAAGTTTTTTTTTTTGGGGGGTTTTTTTTTTGTACAAATGACCTTTATGTAGAAAAATAAGTGCATCTCAAATCTCACTTGCTGTCCATAAAGAAAAATAGGTGGATAAAGTGAGACAAACAAGTTGTTTTGTTGTTGGTAAATAGAAAAGCTATAATCAATTGTTGCAAAATATATATATATATATATGGAAGCGGATCAAAGGTCCCGCCCGCGGAGTCCCGTCGAAGCCCCGCCCCCCCTGCACCATCGGATCGCGCGGGGCCCGCGTGGGGCCCGCCCCCGCCCGCGCGATCCAACGGCTAAGGGAGGGCGGGGCTTCGGCGGGGCTCCGCGGGCGGGGCTCCCGATCCGCTCCCTATATATATGTTTGAAAACATGTCATTAAGACAATTGGTTACAATTTTTTATGTTGCAACAAAATATGCAATATTTAGAAAAAATAATTATAATTTTGGGATTTAGTATAAGAGTATCTGGTTTGGGACCTAATTAGATTTTTGGTATTAGATTTGTCCGTTTAGACTTTGGGTACTTAAATTTTTTTAGTAACACATTTTAGTGACGAAATTAGACTTTCGGTGACGAAATGAGCATTTTAATTCGTTACGAAAATGTGCCACTAAAAATTTGAGTATCCAAAATTTAAAATGACCAAATCCAGTACTCAAAGTATAATTAGGTCATAAACCTGGTATCCTTATACAAAATTATCCTATAATTTTTTTGGCATTAATTGACATAATTCATCAACAAATCAGATGATAAATATATATAAATAACCGAAAAATATTGCAATCTACAACCAACAATCACCACACTCTTATCACTTATGCTCCACACGAGTTGTGAAAAAAAAAGACATATTGGAGACGTCCAAAGAGAATTTATCTAACACAAACCAAATTCACATCACATAATTCACTTTAAAAAAAAACCTCACATGAGCTAATTTACACTAAAGGAGAAAAAATATTAGGTGGTCCGGCCTCACCACGTGACAATGGTGAATGGTGAGTCCGACCACTAATTTCTTGACACTTGACATAATAATTATATCACATTTCTCTTATTTTCTAGGTCATTTTTTAAATATTTTTGAAAGAAAAAAATCTATTTTTTTTAATTATATGCCAAGTAAATTATATATTTAAATATATATTTTTTTTACAATTTTTAAATTTTTTTATGCCAAATATTATGCTAAGTGTCAAGAAATTAGTGGCCGGGCTCACCATTCACCATTGCCACGTGGTGAGGCCCGACCGTATAATAATTTCTCCTAAAGAATGGACTAAAAAAGGCTAATGCTATAAATACCCTTATAAAAAGTTACTGTTATTATTTTCTGCAGTTCTGCACATAGTTACAGTCCTGCTTATAGTTAGACTGCTATCTTTTTTTTTTTTACAATTCTTGACTTTAAATACTATCAAAATTTTGATAATTATGAATATACAAAATGCTGTCAAAAATTTTGACAGTCCTCCTCGTGTCCAAATTTATTAAAAATTTGTACAAATGGTGAAAACCACTAACATTTTAAACATTTTGTGGAACATTAGCCAAAAAAAGAAAAACACAAAAAAAAGGGAGGGAGACTAAGATAGATGCCAAAGGGACAGTTAACAGTGTCACACCACCCAGTAGTCCTTCCTTCTACCCCCCCTCTCCTCTCTCCTCCTCTCCTCTCTCTCTCTCTCTCTCTTCATCTCCAGTCTCCATCCATAGCTCCTTCCACCAAGAACAGGGGCATTTTGGGAAAGATTGCTCCTCAAGTCTCCTCCTTCAACTTTGCTCCCAAGCCCAACTAAAATGATAGCACTTGCTGCTGCTGCTGCTGATACTCTTTTTCGCATATAAGCCCCTCTCATAGCCCTATTTCCCAGTAAAGGAGGCGCCTTTAATTATTCCTGCCAAATTTGTCGAGATTTTATGGTTTGTGGCGGTGGCGGCAGAATCGGAAGTATAGCAGAAAATAGCGACGAAGAATGCCGATGGCGGAGCACCACGGGGAGGACTGCTGCGTGAAGGTGGCCGTCCACATCAGACCCCTCATCGGCGACGAGAGGCTGCAGGGATGCAAGGACTGCGTCGCCGTCGTCCCCGGCAAGCCCCAGGTTCGAGATCTGCTCTCTGGCTTTCGAACTTTCTTTTTTGTTTTTTTTAATCGATTATTTTGTTTGTAGCAATGGAAGGATTGTTCATTATAGTGCATACGTTGATTTTTTTTATTATTTACTTTACTTTAGATTTAGCAATATTTTTGTCTTTTTTTTGAGATTTGAAGTGTTTGGGTTAATTTAGGAGATCTAGGCGATTCTTCTTATACACTATGAGTCATGGCGATCTTTTTCTTTTAAAAAAAAATTATTTCGTATTTTGTGCATACTCATTTTTCATATTTTTTTCATCTTTTTTTTAATTTTGATAATGTGGAAATATGAATTCTTGAAGGGAATACCCAAATTATTGTGATTTTATCTATTTTATCTTTCCATTTCTCCACATAAAAATAGCTTTATGATTTTCTTAACGAGTTCTTGAAGGGATTTTTTTTTTCTTTTCCATTTTTATAAAAAAAAAGTTTCAACCATCTACTTAATTTTCCACTAGAAAGTTCTTGAAAGTTCCAGAATTACACAGCCTTGCCCCCAGATATACGAAGAGTCTGTTTCTGCAACTCAAACCTACAGGATGCAAGCGCCATGCCTTACCGTTCCGGATTCACTAATTTTTGTTAGTTCCAGTGAAAAAAATGTGTCAAGTCCATACATAGTTACTTTTACACATCAGTCCAGTTCAAGTTCTACGGGCATCTTAATCTCCGGCTGTCGTTACCATTATAACTGTTTATTTATTCATAATCATCCGAAATTGTATCCTGTATGCTGCTCTCAGGATCTTTCTTTCTTCCGAAAATGATAGCAGCTCTGAACTTGAAGGAAAAAGAACCGAAGACGAGAATTTGCGATTTGATTGCTAAACTACTGTTATTAGTTTATTGAATTTGATGCTCTAAATATCTCTAAATCTATGGATACCACCTATCTAGTCGAGGAGTTTGAGCATATCTAGTGTTAAGAGAGAGCTTAGCATGTATGGAATCCACAAATTTCTAGTGTCATACTTAGCAGATCCCTCTTGCTTATGATTGCAGGTGCAAATTGGCACTCATTCCTTCACTTTTGATCATGTCTACGGAAGTACTGGTTCTCCATCATCTTCTATGTTTCAAGCGTGCGTTTCCCCACTCGTCGACGGCCTATTCCAAGGATATAATGCCACTGTTCTTGCATATGGTCAGGTTGAGTTATACCTTATCCAAACGAACCCATCATTTCATTTACAAAATATTTATTTGTTTACTTTTTTCTTTTTCATCATTATAAATCTTGAAGAAATTGAAGTATCTGACATATTGTATGATGTCCCACAGACGGGTTCGGGTAAAACATATACCATGGGGACTGGATGCAAAGATGGTTCTCAAACAGGACTTATCCCTCAAGTCATGGATGCATTATTCAACAAGATTGATAGTTTGAAGCATCAAGCTGAATTTCAGTTACGTGTCTCTTTCATCGAGGTATCATGGAAAGTTCTTGGGTTTCTTTTCTAGTGCTCACAAATTTTGTTTGGTTTTTCTGAAATCGTGCCTTTTGCTTTACCTTATTTCAGAATCTTCCAATGAATTTATCAATATACATTTTGAGATTGCCATTCCCTCATTCTTTTATCTTAGAGATGAATGCAATTTTGTATAGCAAATTGTATCATCTTACCGCTTCGTTTGGACTATTTATAGGCTAGGGGAACATGGAGGGTGCTCCTTGGTTGCATGAGCTTAAACTGCAATCCAAAAGGTAGGTCTACCTACCGTGCCAACTGGCCACCTGGATTTTATGGCATGACCTTTATCATGCTCATAACTACATTGTCTAGGAATTTGGCACCAATATAAAGGGTTTACGTCCGGTCAGGAGCCGGTCATAAAACTTTGTCAGATCTTGAATGGAGGTTTCTTATGCTCCATAACCGACCCAATTTTGATGGAAGGAGGCTTGGATGATGATGTTGACAACGTTTTGTATCCTTAAAATATATCTGTGAATAACCACATAAGATGCCCTTTTGATGGTGATAGCCAACAATTACCTCTGTTCTATGGATTAATGCCCCTGTTATAAAAGTATAAATTTTTAAATTGCCAATCTTACCTTCTTTTTGGATGAGGATCGACTCTAAGCATACATTTCTACACTTTTTATAACTTGTAGTAGGCATATGCAACTGAATTCTTACCCTCCTTAGATTTTGTTTCCGGTCTTCTACGTTTATGATCATCTTTATACTAAAGAGTAATTATTCTCCGGGATTGTATGTAATATATATGTTTTGATTGTGAAGATCCTGAAAGAAGAAGTGCATGATTTGCTGGATCCTGCATCTGTTGGGAAAGTTGAGGTTGGCAGTGGTCACACAGGGAAGATTACAGTGCCTGGAAAACCTCCAGTGCAAATCCGTGAGGGATCAAATGGAGTTATAACACTTGCTGGATCCACTGAAGTTGATGTTAGCACTCAAAAAGAAATGGCTGCATGTCTTGAGCAAGGCTCATTTAGTCGTGCAACTGGAAGTACGAACATGAACAACCAGTCAAGGTTAGCTCCATATCAGATTTCTAATATACTGTCCACATATTTTTTGTTTCTAGTAGTTATATAGTTCAAAACATCTTATCGTGTTCCCATTGTATTTATGTTTTGAAATTCCCCTTGTTAGTGGTCTACCACATTTTTCTCATCAATGATCGGTATCAGTCACTAGTATGAAGTGGTGGCTGGTAGTCACTGACACAATGTATGAAGCAAACTATACCCATTCACGGTTCATATCCTGTGAGTCCCTGGGCCTCGGCATGACAGAAGATTACTCTCAAAAACCGTATAAAATTAATAAAGATAATTTAGTTTCCTGTGGGCAATGCATTAGTCCAGTTCGCTGCATAACAAGATTATAACTCTCTTTTTTTCCTTTTCTTTTTGAGAATATGAATTCATCACATACTGTCCACCTGGATTATTTATTAGTCTATGGCACAATGTCTATTCGCTAGTCTAGATAAACAATATAATGTATACTCTCATGTTATATATCTACCTTTAGTTTTAATGTTACTTTGGTTTCTTTTTCTATAACAGTCGTTCCCATGCCATCTTCACCATAACCTTGGAGCAAATGCGTAAACTTGATACAGTTTTTACTGCTGACGGTGTTCCGATTGAGGATATGACTGAAGATTATCTATGTGCGAAGCTCCATTTGGTAGATCTTGCTGGATCAGAACGGGCTAAGAGAACAGGTTCAGATGGCTTGCGGTTCAAGGAAGGTAGTTTAGCCTTTTGATAATCTGTCCGACAAGCCTTAGAGATCTCAATTCAGAATTCCTCTTTTCAACTTTGTTCAGGGGTTCACATCAACAAGGGGCTGCTAGCACTTGGCAATGTTATAAGTGCTCTAGGGGATGAGAAAAACGGAAAGAAGGTGCCCATGTTCCTTATCGAGACAGCAAACTTACTAGACTCTTGCAGGTGAGATCTATTTATTTCTACTATTAAGTTATGATAGAGATCTTTTCAACACAGAGTAAAGATATAATTAGCTAGCAACCTGATTGCAACTTCACCTTTTCTGGATAACTCTTGGTCAATTATTCGGAGTTATACAGCTGTTGAAAACTGAACTATGTAATCTACAACTTGGACTTCTCATCAAGTTAAGGGCTTGCTATTGTTGCCGGCAGGCCACCTAATGGAGCCTGTCTTTTGATCGTAAGGAAATTATACTGACTTATCTTCTAAGTGCGCAGCTAGTTCCCAGTTGCTTGTAACTCACAGCTATCTACTAAGCTTAGTAACAGAATCCTGCACCAATACTTTTTTTTTCTGAAATCCTGCTGTTTGGAAGTTCACTTATTTTTTACTACAGTTCAAGGAGACTATAAAATATAGTGACATAAATATTCTCTTGCTAGTTCTTTCCTTGAGAAGTAAACAATATAAAGCCTGCATCTTTGAGTATCCCATAACCACTCCTTGCTTTGAATTATTTGCTAATTTTGTGGAAATATTCAGAATTTCATATGAAGACATTTTATTTGCTCTTGACATATTGTTAAACCAAGTTTGAGCTAAGAGGAAAACAAAAAGATATATGGTTGTCTTAGACGTTTGAGAGTCTTAACTATGAAAAGGGAAACATCTTACATTATCTCCTAACATGGCTTCTTAAATCATTGACTATTTTTTTTTTCAGTGTATTTATCTGATTCCTCTTTTCGGCAGGATTCACTTGGTGGAAATAGCAGAACTGTCATGATAGGTATCATCTTTACGCAATTGTCCTTTATTAGTGGTGATTTCTTGGTCACCATGCCACATGCCTCATCATTCATTCATTCATTCATTTGTGAAGGGATACAGGTTTAAGTGCCTCCTTTCTTTTACATTGGCATTATTTAGGTAAAAACAGCATACCTCCCCGTTGGGAGTTACAAGTACAAAGACGAGAAAACCCTCGAAACCCCAGAAAATAACTTATAAAATGTCCAGATTCTATCTGTGCAAACCAAACAAAACCAGGATTGCTGATCCGTGACCCATAATTCGGTTCAGTTTTGATTTCTGGAGAACTTATTTCCAACAGCTAGTTTAAAATTTTCAGTTTTCCACTGCACTTGGTTTGGAGAAGTTATCTGTTAATGTAATAGATCAATGATGGCTGTCAAATAATTTTAACACGTTATGTCTTGCTGCATAAGTGACTGTCGAGCTGATACTGATTATGCTACTTTTTTCTTTGTTTGTCCTGCATTTAATTTTCTGACTGAGACTTTCTTCCAGCCTGCATCAGCCCTGCTGATATTAATGCAGAGGAGACTCTTAACACACTAAAGTATGCTAATCGTGCTCGGAACATTCGGAATAAGCCCATTGTGAGTTTGACACTCGAGTCTCAGTGTTTCAGTTTCTAAGTTGTTAGACGTGAGCCCCTTTTTGTCTTACATGGAAGTGCATTCCTACCGTTCGCCCTCTCTTTTTAGGTCAATAGAAATCCCATGTCAAGTGAGATGCTACGTATGCGGCAGCAGCTTGAATTCTTGCAGGCCGAGCTACTTTGTGCCCGTGGTGGAGGAGTTTCAAGTGATGAAGTACAGGTATCTCATGAAACTATTAAATTAGAATTTAAATTTCAATATTGCTAGCCGCTGGTTCTCTTGGAAGTGAGAAAGGATATCTATTACATATTTCATTATGTAGGTTTAACTTTGCTACATTTTCTATTATATGTGTAGGTTCTCAAAGAAAAAATCTCTTGGCTTGAAGCTAATAATGAAGATCTTTGTAGGGAACTCTTTGAGTACCGCAACCAAAACACTCCAAGTGATCTCTGCGAAACAGATGTTCAAGTATATTCCATAACACTTATTCTTCGTAACTTCTTTTCTAGTCTATTTTTTATTTTTGTTTTATTGTTGATACCTGTTTATCTCATTCTATTCCAGTCTACTTGACAATGTTAATGCTGAGGTTTTTCTTATTTAGACCACTTTGTGCTTAACGTTTCAGAAAGCTCGAACATGTTTTGTGAAACCAGAAGGACTAAAAAGGAGCCTACAGAGTACAGACACATTTGATTACCAAATGTCTGAAGCCCTAAGAGGTAATTACATTCGATGGTGTAGCCTTTATATTTATAGTTCAATTTCTTGTATCCATGTTTCATTCATCGGAAATCAGAAGGATTAGGGCTAATGCAGTTTTTTAAGATCATATTTAATAGTTACAAATTTCTTCTTTGCTATCAGCTGATGATAATTCCAAAGAAATCGATGAAGTGGCAAAAGAATGGGAACACACAATTTTGCAAGATTCTATGGGCAAGGAGTTGAATGAGTTGAATAAACGGCTTGAGCAGAAAGAGGTAATCCAAATAAAATATATTAGCAATCTATTCTTGTTCGCCGCGTTAAAGAACTTTCTTGCTGAAATAGTGTTGTCTATCTATGGCTTGTGATCTAAGCACACAATATTTTATGCATTTCTGGAATAACAACTACATTTTTCTGAATCGTTATGAACATGAAAAATCCATTTCTTTTGACAAAGCAACCTCTACTTTATGCAGATTAAATTTTACATTGAGATTTTCTCATAATATTGAAGCAAAGTTTTTAATATGCTTAACAATGTGTCTTCCGACTGATTGCCTAAAGTTTTGCTTAACTTCTGACACTTCACTGACGGTGATTTCTCATCCTCGTGCCCATGTAATGCAAGAGATATATTAGTAATTAGGTTCCATATCTGTTCTGTTCCCACTAGGATTTGTGTAATTTTTGATAATGTTAGAATTTTCCTATAGTTACATATGGTTTTAATTTCTTATAATAAACAGTGATGCAATACGATAGAAAGGTGCAGATAGATAGTAGATGAAAACAGACTTCATTATATGAAATTAATATTTGTGTTGAAACCCGGTAGATGTTGAATTCTTTGGAGACTGAATGCCAGAATCCAATCACAGGCAAAAAAAATTGTATGGTTATTTGGATGTTGAGCAGATATGCTAGAGCTTTCGTATGTAGGTGTATAAATAAAGATGATTCTCAACATGAAGTCTGTACATGATGTGGACTTCTCTAGATTTAATCACAACTGAATCTCACTGTAATTTGAGGAGGAAATGGCCATTAACACGTCTTCCCTACAACGTGAAACAACATAAATCAGACAACATTTTTGGCATTATAGATGTCAATCAGAGAGGACAAGTGTATAATGCACGGGGCACTTGCTTCAAGCCATACACTTCCTTCTTCAATCTGTAGACCTTGACTTCATTACCTTTCCTTCACATAACCTAGAGGCTGCTGTACGTAGACTTCCTCCTCAAGAGCGCCATTGAGGTCGACGGACTTTACGTCTATCTGATGGATTCTCCACCTGTTTTGGGATAAAAGCGCAATCTGCGGTCTCACAAACTCCAATCCTGCAACTGGAGCGAAAACTTCGTGGTAGTCAATCAGCGTCTTTTCTTGTAGCCTTGTACTACCAACCCTGCCTTGTGTGAACAATCGTCCCGTCCTTTTTCTACTTTGTCGTGTACACCCATTTGACTCATATTGTTTTATGTCTTTTTGTAAGTTTGGTCAAACTCCCAAGTCTTGTTCTTCTCGATCACGTCAATTTCAATGTCATCATCTTTCACTTTGTTTGAGTGACGGCTTCTTCAAACTTGATTAGATTGCAGTCAGCAAACATAATATAATGCAGCTTGGTGTCATTGTCTCTCCTGGCACTATCATTTGTTAGCATATAGTCAAGTACATAATTCGGATTGGTCCTAGACTTAACAAGGAAATTTTCTTTTTAGTCATATGAGCCAAGTTAAATATCATAGCTCACGGATCAATTATGTTTCTGGTCATACCACATTCCGCAACAATTTGATCTCAGAGTCAGGTCGGGCTAACTGAACACTTCAGTTGCTTCAAGACAGATTTTGATTATACGTACCATACACGTGTCAACACGATCTGTCTTGAAGCAACTGAAGCGCTCAATTAGCATGATTTGTAACCGTGGGCTCTGATAGTAATTTGTTGCAGAATGCGATGTGACTCGAAACGGAATTGATCCATGATGTATGATATTAGACTTGGCCGATATGACTTAAAAGAGAGTTGTGCAAAAAGTTTAGTCCCACATCGAATAGAAAATGGGAGGATGAGGTATAGATAGGTATAGATAATTGAGATTGTTCCTGAACTTAACAAAGGATTTCCCTTTTGAGTCATATCATATGGGCAGTTCAATATCATACCTCATGGATCTTACTCCGTTTTGGGTCACACCGCGTTCCGCAACAAAGATTCACTGTAAAGAAAAGTTGTAGGAATATTTGAATTTTGCCTTTGGAGTAGAACCTGTCATTTGCAGGTGGTAGTGCAATCTGTAACTGTAACATGCCTTTGGGTAAGAGGAAGGGTGTGTTGGTGGGTGGGTGAGACAACGTTTGTTGGCTCAATAATTTTTTGACCTTCACCTTTCTGGTGAAGTGGTTATCTGACATTTTCTGAGTAGAAACAAGACGTTGAAAACAGATAGATTAACGTAAAACAAAAACAGTATGATCACAAACTGCACAAACAAGTACGAGCAAGGTTTTACCTTGTTGATTTGGAAATCATACAGGTTAAACTAAGGGAGGTGTAGAAAATAATAGTTGGGATGAATTTTATTGATGGACTACTTCACTACTTATAGGGAGTCTAGCTCCTCTACATACTACAAATTCCGATGTGGGACTAAAAGTCCCTTATTGATTCTCAACACTCCCCCTCAAGATGGGCGATAGATATTAATCATCCCCATCTTGTTACATAGCTTTGACAGACTCAATGAACTAAGACCCTTAGTCAGACAGTCTGCCACTTGTTCTTCTGAGCGAACATAGTCAATCTTCAGTATCCTTGTTCCAGCTTTTCCTTGATGAAGAATCGATCGATCTCGATGTGCTTCGTTCTGTCGTGCTGAACCGGATTGTTCGCTATACTTATCGCAGCTTGACTATCGCTCCGAAGGTGCAATGGTGTCCCCTTGTCTAGCTTCAACTCTGTCAGCAGCGCCTTTACCCATAGCAATTCTGATACTCCTAGAGCCATTGCTCTGTATTCTGCTTCAGCTGTCGACCGTGCTACCACTGACTGTTTCTTGCTTCTCCATGAAACCAGGTTTCCTCCTACAAAAACACAGTACCCTGTGGTAGACCTTCTGTCGTCTATGCAGCTTGCCCAGTCTGCATCGCAGTATCCCTCAACATCTGTGCATCCATTCTTCTTGAACCACAGTCCTTTTCCCGGCGTCCCTTTCAGATATCTTAGGATCTGAAATACTGCATCCATATGACCCGTTCTTGGATCATGCATATAGCGGCTTACAACACTTACTGCAAATGAGATATCAGGGCGAGTATGCCCTAGATAAATCAGTCTGCCTACTAGCCTTTGATACCTTTCGCGATCAACAGGCTCTCCTGCTTCTGCTCCCATCTTGCACTTCTGGTCAATTGGAGTGACTGCTGCTCGGCATCCCAGCATTCCTGTCTCCTTCAGCAGATCTAGTGCATATTTTCTTTGTGAGAGAACAATTCCTTGTTCACCATTACACACCTCGATACCCAAAAAGTATCTCATCTCCTCCAGGTCCTTCACCTCAAACGCTTTGGCGAGTTTCGTCTTCAGCTTAGTGATCTCATCAGCATCATCACCTGTGATTACTATATCATCTACATATACAGCAAGTATAGTTATGTGGCCTCTTGCATGCTGGAGGAAGACCGTGTGATCTGCATTTGTCTGATGGTACCCCATGCCAGTGACAGCCTTTCTGAATCTGTCAAACCAGGCTCGAGGAGATTGCTTCAGCCCGTACAGCGACTTCTTCAGTTTGCACACTTTTCCATGTGACGTTCCTTCACCTGAATCTGACACAGAGTAGCACCCCGGAGGAGTCTCCATGTAAACTTCTTCTTGTAGGTCTCCATGAAGAAATGCGTTCTTTACGTCTAACTGGTGTAGCTTCCACCCATAGTTTGCTGCAATGGAGACCAGTGTTCTTACGGTACTCATCTTCGCTACTGGGGCAAAAGTCTCATCATAATCGATACCATATGTCTGGGTATATCCTTTTGCAACCAGTCTCGCCTTGTATCGTTCAACTTTTCCTTCTGGTGTCTCCTTCACTGTGTAAACCCATTTGCATCCCACAGCTTTCTTCCCTTCAGGTAATGGCACCAGCTCTCATGTCTTATTTTTCTCTAGTGCCCCAAGTTCTTCCATCATTGCGGCTTTCCATCTTGGGTCCTTCTTTGCTTCCTGCCAATTCTTAGGTAAAGAAGTGGAGTCTAACGAAGTGAAGAATGTTTGATAAGTCGGAGAAATATTAGAATAAGATAGGTAGTTGGCGATATCATGTTCATAATCTTTATAACGAATAGGAGCATTTCCCGCATTAATGCGAGAAGACCTCCTTAAGGGAGCAATGGGTGGTGGAGAAAGCATACCATCCGAATCGGAGAGATCCGCTTCCGAATCCGGGCGATCCGGTGCGGGAGTAACATCTTCAGGAGTCGGGGCAGGAGTAGACGAGGGACTTGGCACTATAGGCACAAGGTACGGCACAGTACTGGACCTCTGCTGTCTTCTTCTGTAAACTTGGAGCTCCTTTTCCCTTGTCTGCTTCTCCCCCTGCGTAATGTACGTATTGTCTTCTTCATCCTCCGTATCAGTATCAGTGATGTTGTCTCCCCCTTTCTGCCAGTCTGTCACGACAGGACAAGGTACCGATCCGACAACGACGTTTGGGCGTACTACCTCCCCCTCACGTCTAACACCCGCTGTGTGAGGCGTGTTCCCAAACGCAGAACCTTCGTCCGAACCATAATAAGGTTCCAGTTCTCTGAATGTAACGTCCATGCTTACAAACAGCTTCCGTTCAACCGGGCTCCAGCATACGTAACCCTTTTGTGTCCCGGTGTACCCAACAAAGATACACTTAAGTGCTCGAGGATCCAGCTTACCAACACCAGGCCTGTTATCGTGGACGAAGCATACGCAACCAAATACTTTCGGAGGAACGGTGTACGCAGTTGTCCCCGTGAGCATTTCCAAAGGCGTCTTCCAGTCCAGTAATTGAGAGGGCATCCTGTTGATGAGATAAGAGGCTGTCAAGACAGCCTGCCCCCACAAAAATTTAGGGACATTCATAGCCAGCATCATTGTCCGAGCCACCTCCAGCAGGTGCCTATTCTTTCGCTCGGCAACACCATTTTGAGCCGGTGTATAAGCACAAGAGGTTTGATGCAGTATACCATGAGAGGATAAATACGCAGCAAACCTCTTATGGGTATATTCTGTCCCATTATCCGACCGGAAACACTTAACACGAGCATTATATTGTGTCCGCACCCGTTGATGGAAGCTTTGAAATGCCTCGAAAATATCACTTTTATTCTTCAGCAGGTAGACCCACGTTACGCGGGTAGAGCAGTCAATAAAAGTAACAAACCATCTATAACCGTTAACACCGTTTGTAGGACAAGGGCCCCACACATCGGAATGAATCATATCAAAAGCAGCAGAACATTGATGTCCAGAATGCACATAGGAGCTTCTGGTATGTTTCCCCAACTCACAAGAATCACAAACTAACAACTCTTTATTTGCTTTTTGATATAATGACGGATACAGTCGACCAATAACGAAAAAAGAAGAATGTCCTACACGCTGATGTTGGAGGAGCAGCTCGGCTTCGACACTTCGACTTCGGACTTCCGGTTGGGCGTCTGCAACCAAAGATGCCAGTGCTCTATCCAGACCGTTCCTGTCCAAGTACCATAGACCCTTATGCCATGTGCCAGTGCCTAGTCGTCTCCCCGTTCCCTTCTCCTGAAAAGTTACCTTAGGAATATCAAAGAAAACAATACAGTTTAGATCAAGGATAATGGCGCTAATGGAAATAAGATTGACAGGAAAGGAAGGAGCATGTAAGACATTAGATAGAGTGATGGAAGGAGTGCAATCAACAGTGCCTTTACTCGTAACCGGCCTGTAGGTACCATCAGCAGTCTGAATGCTTTCTGGCGGCGTTAGAGGAGAGTATTCCCGGAACTCTCCTCGGGACCCCGTGACATGGCAAGATGCCCCAGAGTCCATAATCCAAGCTGGCTGAGAGACAGATACAAGAGCACGCGGAGGTATACCGGCACTGGTTTGGGAGAAGTAAGTGCAGTAATCTCCTGTAGCGGACGGCGCCCCAGGAATGACTTGTCTTTCACCAGAACCAAGCTTTGAGCTGCGCATCTTCTCGAGAACTTCCCTCTCAAATGGAGTGATGTCCGCCAGCTGATTGTCCCCACCTTCATCCGCCAGATGCGCCTTATTGCCTCCAGAGTAAGTGCCCCTTCCACCACCGTAGTTGCCTCGACCACCTCGTCGTCCACCGCGACCACGACCCCGACCATTCGAGGGAGTCCGTGTCGGTTTTGGGCAAAAGCGGATGTAATGTCCTGTGTCACCACAGTTGTGGCAAACGCCTCCCGTAGAAGGAGGCTGTGTGAAAGTGGCAAGAGCAGATGTGTCAACTCTGGCCTGCTCCCCCTGGAAGATACCATTGGTAGGCATCAGCTTCAACCGTGCTTCTTCTTGTGCCATGGCAGCTATGGCGTCCTCTAATGTCGGCAGCGTCGGTTGTGCGAGAAGGACATTCCGCCGTTGCTCAAACGCTGGGTTGAGCCCCTTCAAAAACTTCATCATCCGTTGCCGCGAAATATAATCCAGAAATTTCTGGAAATATTTGGCAAAAGTCGGTTCAACCTGAGCATCCTCCATGCCAAGAGGATCATAATGGTCAAGATCAGACCAGTACTTCTTCAACAAGGCAGCGTACTCAGAGATGGTACGATCGTCTTGGATTACCCTATCGAGCTCATCCTGTAGTTGGAAGACTCGCATGGGGTTACCCGAACCGGAGTACATGTCCTTCAACGTTCTCCAGATATCAGCAGCTTCCTCCATTGCTTCAACGTTACCCGACACTTGGTCGGTCAAAGAGGCTGTCAACCAACCAGCCACGACATTGTTGACAATGTCCCATACAGCAAACTCCTTCGAGGAGTGATCGACAGGGGCCGTAGTATGGCCATCAACATAACCAACCAAGCCACGTCCCTTCAGCGTCCGCATCGCCTGCCGCGACCATTTCAAGTAGTTGGTCGTGCCTTCCAACTTCGTCTCCAGCTTGTCCAACTTTCCCATTTTGTACGGTGACGGATCCACATCAGTATGGGTCACGCGTGGGGTCGCCTCCGGTAATCTCTTGGTCAGGAGATCCTCGACCAGGGCCTTCATTTCTTCTGCTGTCAACTTCTCATAGATGGAATCCATGACTTCTGCAACTGCAATCAGTGAGGTGTTGTTGTTTCCGGAGTCGTCTTCTTTGGAGTCGTCTTCGTCTTAGTCAGCTACCGGGAGGAAACAACAAAACGAGATCCCTCACTGATATGTCGTAGTTTATACGACCAACTAGAACCGCGTCATGATAACGCGTTCGGACGGCTCAAGGATAACCAACGTAGTTGTGCCTCCTTGCATGAGACAAACCAGAGGTATACCAGCCGTGCAGAAACGATTGTAAAGACAACGTTTCTGAGATACGAAGATCTAAAGAGATTTCGTATTCGTAGCAGAGCTTCTAAAAAGAAGGTACTAATTCTCGAAGGCAACTACAGAGATCTTCTAAAGAAAAGGAACTCTGATTCTCGAGGCAACTACAGAGATCTTCTAAAGAGAAGAAATCTTTTTTTTTTTTTTTTTTTTGGAAACAGCAAAAAGAAAACCCTAAAAAGGGTGCTGTAGCAGCAGTAAAGGGGCGGGGGGGGGGGGGGGGGGGGGGGGGCGGCGCTGGAGGGGGGGAAGGGGGCCGGCGGGTCGGGGGGGGGGGGGAGGGGGGGCAGCGGGTCAGCGGGGGGGAGGGGGGGCGGCGGGTCAGCGGGGGGGGGGGGGGGGGCGCGGGTCAGCGGGTGGGGGGGAAAGGGGGGGGTCGGGGGGGAAAGGGGGGCTGCTCCGGGAGGGGGGGGGGGGGAAGGGGGGTCGGGGGGGGGGGGGGGGGCTGCTCCGGGAGGGGGCTAAAAAATTTTTTTTTTTTTTTTTTTTTTGTGTGGAGAGAGAGAGAGAGAGTTATGGCTCTGATACCATGTAGAAAATAATAGTTGGGATGAATTTTATTGATGGACTACTTCACTACTTATAGGGAGTCTAGCTCCTCTACATACTACAAATTCCGATGTGGGACTAAAAGTCCCTTATTGATTCTCAACAGGAGGTATTACTTAAATGTTGTCATATAAACTTATGTACCATAGAGCTACTTCTTGACATACTCTGTGCTTCCTTATTAGGTGAGGTAACTCTTGCTGCCACCCTCTTTTAATAATTAACTTCTTGTCTTTCCCATATACATGCTCCTGCATGAGACCTATCTGCAAGTACAATATGAAGTGTCGTTGTGTCATAGTTTCTGTTTATTTTCCACTTAATTCATATTGGACCATGACCCTTTTCGTAAACATATTTTTTCCCATTTGTCACTTTTGTATGCAGTAGAAACTTTTGGCTATAAGTGAAAAGCTTCAATTAATAACTTTTGATTTAGTACTTCTAGGTGATGACTAAGACTTTTTTGTTCCTATAGTTTGAGATGAAAATGTTTGGTGGGGTTGACACTCTTGCTCTAAAGCAACATTTCGGGAAGAAACTCATGGAGCTTGAAGATGAGAAAAGAACTGTACAGGTTGTTGAAATGTCTTCGGTTGTTTGAGTTATGTTTATATAATGAGTTTAGGATTTACTTTAAATGCCTACACTTAAAATCAATTTCAGCAAGAGAGGGACCGGTTGCTGGCTGAAGTGGAAAGCCTTTCTTCAGATGGAATAGCACACAAGTCGCCGGACATTCACCTGCAGAAATTGAAGTCCCTTGAAGCGCAGGTTAGTGACACATTTGTAGTTCGAGTATTACAAGATTTTTTTGTTTTCATACTAATTGGTTTCCAAACTTTTTAAAAAATCTTTGAAGATACTGGATCTTAAGAAGAAGCATGAAAGCCAAGTTCAGCTATTAAAGCAAAAGCAAAGGAGTGAAGAAGCAGCAAAAAAGCTGCAAGATGAGATTCAATTTATCAAGGCACAAAAGGTTATCCTTCTTTACGAGTGTCATCCTTAGGACCTTAGCATATTGTATCCAATATTATATCTTAGATTACAATTTATGTTTTCCTTTGTGCTAATAGTAAGTTATATGGCAGGTACAATTGCAACACAAGATAAAACATGAGGCGGAACAGTTTAGGCAATGGAAGGCTTCTAGGGAAAGGGAACTGTTGCAGGTGCTTCATTAATTAGATGAAATATTATGGCTTATTAGGCTACATAATCATCATGCTTTTGGTCTAAAAAATATCATCATGCTTTTGGTCCATGTCTACTTTCCAACAGAAATGATGAAAATATGTACCCGTGCAGGATTATTTCCCTTTTAATTATAGGCTTAATTGCACTTTGATACCCTCAACTATTCATGTTTTTCAACTTGATACCCTAAACTTTTTTTTGTAACAAGTTGATACCCGAAAAAAAATTTTGGACAAAAATACCCATGGTCAAACTTGAAAATTACCCCCCCTCCCACCCCCCCTTCCCGCTTCCGGCTACCCCCCTCCCGCTTCCGGCCGCCTCCCCCCCCCCCCCCCCCCCCCCCCCTTCCGCTTCCGTCCACCCTCCCCCCACTCGCCCCGCTCCGGCCACCCGCCCCCGCCTCTCCCCCTAGGGCACGACAGCGTAGGAGGAGGGGGGGCTGGGGAAGGGTGGACGGAAGCGGGAGGGGGGGGGGGGGGGGGGGGAGGCGGCCGGAAGCGGGAGGGGAGGGGGTGGCCGGAGGGGGGCGGGGCGGGAGGGAGGGGGGCTGTGCGGGAGGAGGGGGTGGCCGGAGTGGGGGAGGGGGGGGGGGGGGGGAGGGGAGAAGAGGAGAGGGAAGGGATAAGGGCATTTTCGGGATTTTTAAAATTTTAGGTATGAAGTTGAAAAAAAATAATAGTTGAGGTATTAAGTTGTTGAGTAAAAAAGTTCAGGATATGAAGTTGAAAAACCGGAATAGTTGAGGGTATCAAAGTGCAATTAAGCCTTAATTATATTGTTGAACAAGACGGCACGCCTCTATGGTGGAAGATGATTGCAATAGGTTGTTTGTTAGCAATCTTATGTGGAACCAGTGTAGTGTGTGTACATTTATGTGATACGTGGAAGTTGATGTGCTTCTATTATGAAAGTTTAAACAGTATTTTAAAATGTCATAAAGGTATCCAATATCCAAAATATACTATATTGGCCACATGTTTAGTTACTCAATAGCGCTTAAAAGCAAGCTGGACTATTTCCTATATATGTGATACTTGCTTCCATACATCATTGGGTTACGCTGCTCCTATATTCATATCGAAAGAGTGAAAATAGAAGTGGTTTGCGAATGATGGTTACTGCAGCTATAATACCAATCAAGCTAAAGATGCATGATTTGGGAATCATTACTGAAACATTTTTCTTGTTGCCACGGGAAAAAGGTGGTTATGTGGGGGGTAAGGCATGCTGCTTGCATCCTGGAGGATGCAGGTTCAAGTCACGGAAACACTATCTCCATATATATGGGGG
Source organism: Iris pallida (assembly GCA_029216955.1). NCBI lineage: Eukaryota > Viridiplantae > Streptophyta > Magnoliopsida > Asparagales > Iridaceae > Iris > Iris pallida. Next base: position 14,541,301 of record JANAVB010018993.1, read on the forward strand.
TAAGGTTGCGCACTTCCTGATCCTCCCCAGACTTTGCGTAAGTAGGAGCCTCGTGGCAATGAATGCCCTGTAGCTTAGGTTAACTTTTGTATCATAGTTGATGGTTCATTAACAGTCTGAGGACAGTGGATGATTAGCTATCCTGCATTAAATTTCATAAAGTTTTCATCTCCATGCTTGGAAGAAAAGCAAGGTCTAGAATATATAATGAACTTGATGTTCTATAGAAAGGTACTTTATCTGGTGGTCTGTGCATTTACTTAAAAGTTCTGCACACACACCCCATCCCGGCCAATGTCTTTTTATTATTCAAGAGGTTCTGTCAATATCTTACACTATTCTTCCTTCATTGATGCAAAAGTAACATGAGATTTATTACTTGTAGGATACTCTTCATAATTCATATAGTTCTTTGTCAAGTTACTGGATCTCCAAAAACAAGTACATAAACTTTATTTTCATTTTTTTGTATGAAGGACAACTTTTTGTGGTTTCTGCTCGTCTTTTTATGCATAATATTCTATGTTCCTTTTTTCTTCTTCTGAATTTGATATCGATCCTCTGTTCGAGCAGTTAAAAAAGAAGGGAGGAGAAATGAGTACGAGCGCCACAAACTCCAAGCTATGAACCAGCGACAGAAACTGGTACTAAGATTCTCTTTCAGAAATTCCATGCATCTTGTATGGTTTCATTAACCTGAATACTATTCATATGTTTAGTAATGAAAGAAATTTAGTGCATCTCTTTGGTTTTTATTATCTGAAAATACTATTTGTAGGTATCGTATCTTGCGTACAAATGTTGCCTCCTGAATGTGTCCGTACTAAGTGTGATCGGATAGAGTTTTAGATCCTAATGCTTGTATGTTTGGGTATACCGTGATTACCCATATACAGATACATTGGTGGATTCTAGTCATGACCGGATTATCCAAATTTCTTTGCATCCATAGCAGCCACCTTCCTTGGAAGGAAACCATAGCAGTAGCTGAAATGTGTTTTTTCTTGTTAAGAAATTGTTTTGTGAGCCATAAAGTTTATTTCAAATAGCACATTAAATTGTAGGTCATCATATATTATTCTGTCAAATCTTTGCTGACTATGCTGAATATTTCATAATCTACCTAAATGGTAAATTAAAGTTAATTAGGTTTAGTAAAATTTCTGATGTAGGTCCTTCAGAGGAAGACAGAAGAGGCTGCCATGGCAACCAAGAAATTGAAAGAATTGCTCGAAGCTCGCAAATCTTCAGCACGCGAGAATTCTGGTTTCTTCTAAGTCCTCTTCTTCTGTCATGTTTTTCATTCTACTCATCCTGGCATTAAATGGAAAAGTTGATACCCTTGTTTCTTTTCCAGCCATTTCAAATGGAAATTCACCAGGCACTCCGGTAATTTATCCGTATGCTTACCTTAATTTATCCATATGCTTACCTTGATTTATACTGTCAATTCAGACAGGAAATGATAGATTAGCTCTACCTTAAACTTTCAGGTAAATGAGAAGTCCCTGCAGCGTTGGTTGGATCATGAGCTTGAAGTCGTGGTGAATGTGCATGAAGTTCGCGCTGAATATGAGAAGCAAAGTCAAGTGTAAGTGTATAAAAACTGAAAACCTTTTATTTTGCTCATTTGTGTTCTAAGGTTGGATAGTTGCATTGCCACTTGTTTTTATATTTATATCTGAATTTTTTTTGTTCTAGACGCGCTGCATTGGCAGAAGAACTTGCTGTTTTAAAGCAAGAACAAGCAATTTGTGGGGGGCTTGGTTCACCTAGAGGAAGGAATGGAAACTCTAGGTACACAACTTGCTAAATCTTCTATTTCTGGGATTTCTATTACTTTTTTTCATTGAGAACTTGCATCATTCATTACTAAGATCATCCGATGAGAATTTTACAATTTCATGTGTTGGAGAATTTGATGTTCTTACTTTCTTTAGCTTATGGTCAAATTCCTGTTATTTTTTACTCTTGGTCAGACTATCAAATATGTCTCCGAATGCAAGAATGGCAAGAATAGCATCACTAGAGAGCATGGTGAGTATTTCGTCGAATGCTCTTGTAGCAATGGCTTCTCAACTATCAGAAGCAGAGGAGAGAGAACGTGCATTTACTGGTCGAGGACGATGGAATCAGTTGCGATCACTGGCAGATGCAAAAAGCTTACTTCAATACATGTTTAATGTTGCAGCAGATGCAAGGTTTTACTTTAGATTTAAAATCAGTCATGTTGTTTATCTTGTGTTATCTTAATTATAATTTAATAATTTACTTTCGTTCTACTTGATTCCACTTACTTCATTAAGTTTTTTTTTAAAACAAATTAATGCTTAAGATAGTTCTGGAATTAATGTTGCCAGAAAAGAAACTAAATTTAGAGAGAGAGTTTGGAGAGGTTGAGGTTTTGGAAATTTTGTTTTGGTTTTTTTCTCCTTTCTAATTAGAAAATCTTAAGATACAGAAGTGATGGCAAAAAGGAATGAGCATGGAGTTACATTAGATTTATTTAAGTAATTTAAAGAGGGGGGGGGGGGGGGGGGGGGGGGGGGGGGGGGGAATAGAGAAACATGGTTGATTTACCCAGCTTTGTGCTTGAATCTCAAACACCGATTTCTTTATTTCAAAATATCTCATTGTTTCTCTTCCACACACATCCACATACACAAACACACTGACATACAAACAAATGTACAGATGTATATATATTTTGCTTCTCTACTTCTGAATCTAATATTGGAAAGATGTATTGTAAACAGATGCCAGTTAAGAGAGAAGGAAATTGAGATCAAGGAGGTTAAGGAGCAAATGCATGAGCTTGTTGGTATACTCCGACAGAGCGAAGTACGGAGAAAGGAAACAGAGAAGCTACTAAAACTGAAGGAGAAAGCTGTTGCCGTTGCTATGGCTACCTCATCCCCAGTAAGAATCTATGCTTGAAGTGCACAACTGTGCTTATATTAATTGATGGCAAATAATCTTCTTACAATTATTGGAAAGTTGAAATCTGTCAAACATTTTCTGATTTCAGATATTGGTATATATACATAGCATGTATATAAGCTGCAGACATTATATGGCCAATCTAACAGAAACTTGATTTTTGTTTCAGTGTTTCACTATCTTGAAATTTGGCTGGGATCTCCTTGATCCCATCCTTTGTCTCAAAAAGTGTTTCACAATCTTACTGAAATTTCCACAACACCAGGTCTAGCATTTGGTGGTAAATATAGTTGAGGCCAGAGCATTTGGTTATTCACTGTATTTACTTCATAACAATTATAGTGTTTAAACCACCAAGGGGGTGGTCCAGTTGTAGCACTGGCAAGGGAGGGGAGGATTGGGCATGGTTCCGGATCCTAGCCCAAGCAAAAATTTAATTAAATGGGAGGGGGTCTTTGTGCTAGTAGCACATGACATGGTCTCATGGATTAACATTAATGACTTGCCTTATATCGAATAAAACAAAACAAAACAATTATAGTGTTGAAAGTTGGTCTCAAACTAAATGTTCAGAATCCTAGCCCAAGCAAAAAATTTAATTAAATAGGAGGGGGGTCTTGGTGCCATTAGCATAGGACATGGATGGCCATTAATGGCTGGCCTTGTATCATAGTGTTTAAAGTTGATCGCAAAGTAAATGTGACGGTCATCCTCTTTACGTTTTTCTCATTATAATCATAGAAGATGTTCTTGAACTTACGAAATATTATTTATCTTCCTCGAGACATTTGATCATGAAAGTATTTGAGCTCAAATACCAAAGCATTTTGCATGTCCTGATCTATGGTGTCATTCTGCATTGATTTCATAGTTCTTTTAACCACAACTTTTGAACTCATTTTAAGATTGTTCAATGAAACAGTTGCTACTAGACCAATTCTGAAGCACGACACAATTTTTTTTTTTAATATTTTGTATACAAAGGAAATTAGGTTAATAAGCATAAGAGAAAATAATACTAATGTTATTCTAGAGATGATGTGATATGACCAAATGGCTTTTTAATCAATGGAATTTATAAGAGAAAATATTTTGTAGTTCACTAGGTCTTTGTTTGTAATTAAGATTATCTAGGATTAATTTACTTGGATACAGGATATCTGACAGGATAAGTCTCCAGATTCTAGACACTAGGAAGCAGCTATATATATTTATCTTTGTAAATATACATATGCAGTGACATTTTATGTGGTTGAAATTGTGTTTGGAACTTTGGATATTAAGGAACATAATAAACTTTACAATATATTGAAATGTTATGTTACAGTATTTGCTAAGTAGGGACACAATGCAAATGGAAACCACTAGTGTCCAACATGGATGGACATGTGTGTCCGACTGTTCTGTTGGACAAAGATGGGTGTGGCAAATTCTAGTACGGAAAATACCCTACATATGGCAGTAACTAAATTCAAGTAAATAGTTGTGCTTGTAGTATCTACAGAATTGACCTCATGCTTCATTTCCTTGTTTGTTTTTATCAGTAGAGTGTTCCTCTGAAGTTTGTAGACTTCCTAAGAATTGCCTCTCCTTCTTTTTGCCCTCTCTTCTCCCATCTTTTTGCCCTTCACTAGTCACGTACACGTGCATTGCACGTACAAAAAAAAACTATGATATTGTATGAAAAATTAGATAAAAATTTAAATTATATTAAAATATTTTAAATATGATTTGAATATATTTTAATTAGAATTTGTTATAGATATGTTTTTAGAATTTTGGATGTATGTTTAGTTAGATAATACCATGTACTTTGTTTAAATATAATTTGAATATTGAATATATTTTAGGATTTGTTATATGTTCAGGTAGTTATAATGATTTTAGAATTTGTATTTTTTTTCTTGACTACGTGAGGAGATACATAAGTTTTTTTTTTTTTGAATTTTTTATTTAATATTTTTATATTATTTAATGGATATATATACGACTTGGACGGCTCATTTTTGAGCCATTTCCAAACCGCATTATTATAGTAGAGATATTGTACTTCATTTTTAACTCATTGCATTGAAGTTTTTGCATATACCAGTTGGAAGTGTTAAGGATTGCTTTTTCAGTAGTTCAAGATTTCTTCTGAAAGCGCTTATAACTTGCTTGTTTAGAAGTTGAGATCATGCTTGTATAAATGATACTGTGACGCACGAACAGTGAGATCTGATGGCGTACTAGCCTCTGGGCCACTAAGTTCAAAAAGCTATTCTCCTTAACATCTGAAGTAGGCTATAAAAGTAAAAACAGTATCTGTTCATACCCATATAAGCTGAAGCTTGGTTTGATCTTTCCTTGACATTTTGGGGATTTGATGATTCAGGAGAATACAAATGGTACATTGAAGCATTCTGCTGATGAGACCAACACACCATTATCTCCTGTGGCAGTACCTGCACAGAAGCAACTTAAATATACTGCCGGGATTGTCAATAGTCCAAGCAAAGGGACCGGAAGCTTCACAAACCAGCCGTTAAAGGTTCACCTTTTCTCTTGAACAGTCATTGCAACTCGTAGTTTGCCTTTCTCTTTACTTACTAGGTGTATTGTCCTGACTGCAGATGGTTCCAGTTGGCCATCTTTCCATGGGGAAGAAGCTAACAGTAGCAGGACAACCTGGAAAGCTTTGGAGATGGAAAAGGAGTCATCATCAGTGGCTACTGCAGTTCAAATGGAAATGGCAGAAACCATGGAGACTGTCTGAATGGATCCGGCATAGTGATGAAACGATCATGAGGGCAAGGCCGAGACCTCAGCCTCTTCGAGAGGAGATCACGAGGGCGAGGCCTAGACCTCAGTTTCTTCGAACATAGTTGGATACCTTACCCTTCTTTGTCACACGACTAATTCTCAGCCCACGCAACACGTGGCTAACGACTTTCAACTGGATGCAAGTAAGCTTCAAAACAACTCTCCAGTTCCTTAGAAACCCAAGAGATTACAAGCTTACTAAAATTTGTGCTCGTGTTTCAGTCGTCATGGATGAGGTGCCGATGAGTTGGGCTGAGAGGTTCAGACATGTTTTTCTCTCGAAAGGTGGATTGTACAGTTGGTATCAGCTTGCTTGGTGTTTTGGCTTGTATAAGGCGTGGAGAGCCTATTGTAAAGTGATTCTGATGCTACCATTCTTACCATAGCTTTAGATTCTTGATGACCTGATGGGAATCAAGATGCTAAATGGGTTTTATACTTGTGATTCAGTGCAAACTTTTTCAATAATTTTTTTCTTTCTCAATTATTTTGTTATCATCAGAAGTTGAAATACATAAAGTGTTGACTGATAAGGGTTCTTTGTAATGCTTATATTTAACATATTTTTGAGACTTTTATAGGAGTCCTGTGTATTATTAACAGTTACTGGTCCAAAACTGCAAGATGAATTTGTTGCCTCCAATTTTGTGATGTTTCGTAGTGTATAAATTTCCTATCAGGTTATATGAAGTTGTGTACTCTTATTTGGTATAAAAGATTGCGATCTAGAAGCAAGAAATAACATCAAAGTGAACTTGTGAATTTCTGCTTCATAGTTAAAACTTAAAAAGTTCTTTCAACCAACCATGGAGAATTATGCATGGACCCTCAGAAAGATCGACCTCCTGACAGCCATCACACAATAAACAGCTCCCAAAGCCGTAGAATCTTCAAATATTTTCTTTGTAAAGAAATGTATGACTCATTTGGTCACTCGTGCTAGAATCACCGTTTCTGGTCTAATCAGGAAAGATAGCACTCGCACGTGGAGCATGTGCGAGATGCCGTAAATTATCCCCTAGCCGTTTACATGTCGAAAATAGTACTTCAAAACATACTAGATAGGAGTAGTCTTTCTGGTCTCACTTCACGTTTGCTGGACTCATTATACATGTTAAATATTTTCATATTTGTTGTGTTACTAGATGTTATGCATGTGTGTACCTAGATATACATATATGGGTGGGTGAATCTATTGTACATAGGTAATAGATTTACCTATAGGCTTGGAGAATCATGTGCGACATGGTGTGTATCAGTTTTTTTTTTTTTTTTTGGGAAGGGGATCAAGTAATAAAAAATGTTTTAGGGAAATAAAATAAAATAGAGGCATACATGGATTTGGATTCTGTAGAATTCAGCTAAAGTTGATGCAGCTGGAGCTATGAACTGAAACCTTAAAATAGTTTGGTGATCACCGTGGCCAACTACAGCTGTGTTATAATGTCATATTCACAGCCAAGCCCTAGGTAACCTAGAGCCAGAGCTGAACAACTTTGGATCTCTATGAAATAAAACAACTTTGGATTCAAACAGCCTGCCAGTAAATTTGGCATAGAGGCCTGTGTCCTAGTTCTTTATAGGACACCACTCCAACAATCGTCTCCGAATCGAGGGAAAAAAAACGTGTCAACAAAAAGCAAGATAGACATTTGCAGTTAACGTTTTCCAGAACACACAACGAAAGGCAATCTGTTGACCATTGTAACCAACATTTTCTTTCAAGCTTCTAACCCCAAAGCAGAAAACAACTACTAAACAACAGGTTAATACTCTATTAATATTTACACACACCAAATGCCAGTAACAAAGACGAGACATCAAAATGACAACTGCGGTTAAATTACTATCATGCTCAAAAGGTTAACATGCGACAGCTTCCACTCTTACGTATTCTACAATGCACTCATTGGAAAGATGCAAACTTCAGCTACAGTCCCAGCCTCAGTTGTTCATTAGGACGCTGGTTATTCACATGCCTCAGCCTCGGTCCCCCTATATCTGCCTCTTGCTCATGATGCATCAATCCAACATCAGCCAGTCCGTTCGTCGTTCCTTGGACTTGGGGAATGATCTGTGACTGCTCAATTCTCTTTCCCACTGCATCCTCCCCGAAGTCATGTAACCTCCTACCAATGAGATATCGGTCGTCCCTGATGGAATTGTGCAGGTTGGTGAACCAGACGTGGAACCTCTTGACACAGAAACACACCATGCTGAACAGGAGGCATCCAAGCCAGGCAAATCGGTACACAGCAGAATTCACAATCAACGGATAGCCAAGTACAGGGAAGAGACCCCTTGAAAACACGTATGGAACACAGAGTGCAGTAAGTAGCTTTGAGATGATCGGTATTACAATCTCGCGGAGGACCCAAAGACCCCTCAGCCCAGAGAAGCCGTCTCGTTTCACCCTCTCAAACTTTACCCGCCAGCTTTCATCCACCAAGGGTGCCATCTGATCCAGCATAACCTGTTACACACAGTCAGATATCAAGTTGGCGAGCTTTATTTGTAGTCTTATATGAAGGACTGTAGAAAGCCTTGGTGACAAAAAAGACTGAGAAATATCATGCTTTTACTGCAGAAAGAAATATGAGAGAAATTATAGCCAAAACTACAGATCACTGAGTCTTATTTTCTGATCTGTCACATGAATATATAAGTTAATAAATGATCAAATTCACAATAAGACGTAGAGGTACCAGTCTAATCCAGATCTTAAGAAATATCAGCCCCAAAGCCCAATCCTGGTACAAGAGGAACACCGGGCTCTCATCCACAGGTACCCGCATAGGTACAATCACCAGCAACTCAAAAAGAAGACCAATCAGAACCGGGATGACGAAGATCTAAAATTAAATGTGTTAGTTAACAATGAAGAAAATTAATGGACAACTAACAAGCCTGGATGTATCTACTTACCCATATAGACAGAAGAGCAGAACTCTTCACAACAATGGTGCACCACTTCCAAACCTGGGATACAAGGACACTTGCTCTTCGAGCTTTAATATATTCCATCGAGTACCTAGCCCCAGCTAGAACAGCCCAGATTATGTAACATCCAATGCTGAATGCAAAGAGATCTGTAAAGTAACCATTAAGACATTAATTCCCCCATTAAACAAGACGTTAAAATAATACTCTCCAGTAAGGCAGTAACATAGAGATCCTAAATAATTTCTTCAGATTCACACATCACTACCTACCATTACACTTAATACCATGTGTGATTGGTAGACGAGGAATAGCATTAAACAATGCACGTCCAAGGGACACAGGTACAACAATGACCGCAGCATTAAAGAGCAAGAGTGTCATCCATGCTAAGACCAGCAGCAACACAATACGAAGTACGAAGCCATACCTGCCAGAGTTGAATAAACAGACTATTAAAACAAAAGACGATGATGGCAATCAAACACATCAACGATGATACGGTTATATTCATTTTGGTTCTTATCTCAATTTCATCAACCAGGACTAATCGTCTTGGTTGCCATACTTAATTCATGGATGCCCCATTAGAATACATCAGCTAAGGAGCATAATAAAGCCGCATACAAGAATTGACATTTTTTTTACTGGCTGTAACCTGACGTCAACCTCAATTTGGTGCCAAATTCAGTAAAACACAAACGGTCAGTTGGCTTCTAGATATACCTACATGTTGGCCATGTAGTCAAGGATCACTCTCCAAGTTCCCCTAGACTATAATTCATAGATAACCCATCCGACTAGATATTACTAGACTGCAAATCATATAGCTATTTTAAATGATTGGGACTAGAAAAATACAGAAAGAATATTGGATTTTTTGCTAGATAAACTATTAAGATTCTATTACAAAAAGTAAAGAGGAAAGAACAAACAGATCTTCAGCTAAGATGATAGTATATTCAGCTTTTGGGCTTGAATATTAATCGTCTAAAAACAGGTCAATAAATCCCTTCTCTAGATTAGTTAAGAAGTTTATAGCTTTTTCTAATCCATATGGATATATTTAGAATGTATTAACAAATTCTGTTTTCCATTATCAATGTATTAAAGAGTGGCAAGTTGGCAACCATGGAAGGATAGAGTGGTTATCATCAATCGTTATCAAGGAAGTAATGTAGGATGTTGGGTTAATGTCGGATGCCGGGAACATACTAAAACAATTTTACTGCAGGAGTCTACTAACTCAAATAAAAATTAAACAGGGTTTAATCGAAGTGAACAATGGCAATGCCATTCCTTTTTAACTCTTTGACCTATCGTTTCATAGAGATTACTATATCAAATAGTATCATCTTTACCTATTTGTCTAGACTCTTTATAGTCCATTAGAACTTGGAGGGTGCTCACGCCATGTCAACAACTGGTCATAAAATCTTTGTTAGTCAAAATCTTTTTTAATTCTTTTATGAAGCTTTCCTATGCTCCATGTAAACATATACCGGTGGTAAAAGGCTTGGATGATGAATATGAATCGGAGTTACCCTCATGCTACCAATCCAAATCCTAACCTAAGTTAATAGCAGAAACATACGGAATCAGATTTGGAGATGCAAAAAATATTGAAGGCTTAACTCACTTAAGCCTTTCTCCTATGCCAAGCACCAAAATCAACCAACCATATCAATCCAAAAACAAAAAGATGCAGCCATTTCACCTGGAGTAAGAGAGTTGCCCCTTTAATCCTTTCTCTAATAACCTTGGTAAAAGGGATTGCCTATTTTAATTTTACTTGCCCACACCCCGACACCCCCAATGCAACAAGCTTATTTAAATTAAGCATAGCTACTCCAGTATTTCGCATCATAATGCCAATCTCAACTTTACTAGGTTAAATGAACAAAATAAAGGAACCATTATTAATCAAATTAAACCAGCAGACAGCTTGCAGAATTTACAGAGACAGCTAACCGAAATCATATTTACTATCATGGACAAATAAAATGATCTAATATATAATATATGAATCTTGGGAGTACTTACTCTGAATCAGTTTGATCGTCCACATCTGAATCTTCTTCAACATCTACGTCTCCAAGTGCATGAGCCCTCCTTTCATGATTATCAGGAATAAGCAGCGCCAAAGGCTGCTCCTGTTGCAGCATCTCTTGCTGTGCATCAGGCAACCTGTCTCGCCTTGCTATTTCAACATTCCCATTTTCCAACCCAGTATTTTCCTCAGGTCTGGGAAGTAAGAAACCAGTTAAACCAAGAGACCAGCCAACTGCTGTAAACCATTGACGTAAAAGGGCTTTGACTGTTGCTCGTGGCTTGAAATGTTCAATTGCAAATGGGATGCAGATTTGAAACAATAGCACATCGGCAGGTATCTCAGTGAAGGGATCAAAGATTCTGTATTTAAAATAACCACAATGTCAACAAAAAGAGAAAAAAATATGATAGAAACAAACAAACACGACAAAAATGCAACTCACGTAATGTCCAATGGGAAAATAGATGGTGCCAACCGCATGGCAAGTTTAACAGGCAAGAAGACGAGCATCACAATCAAGCTTCCATATACAGCAACGGACAACAAAACCCGTCGAGCATGTTTGTGCACTGGGTCATCAATTAGATCACGGAATGGATTATAATTTGGATCTGCTGGGTCCCGCAGAAAATACAGAACTCCATTGCGCAGCACCTGTAAAAGCATATGCATAGTACTTCAAATACTCATTCAAAATTTTGAGGTAGGATTTAGAAAAGAAGTAGTTAGCACTGATACCCCTCTAAGAAGGCTGACAAAAACGCTTATTTGAAGCATGTAAACAATTCCCACAAGCCAATGAATTGATGAGCTTGCCAATGGCGACAAGGAAAAGAACTCGAGCCTTTTAGCAAATGATGTTCCAAGCATCCTTATAGTACAAACATCCAACCACCATCCACACATAAGTGGAAAGACACCAAGTTCAATCACCAAAAGAAAAGCAACCTTAACCATAGTCATAAGATGTCTCATTCCAGCCAAAAATTGTTTGAAGAGAGATGGAATTGCTTCTGCTACAAAAGCTATCCCATAGAGCCTTCCAATAGTCAACCGCTCACCTCTGGTATACCGGATTAATGCAACAAGTCCAAGATAAAAGAAGACCAGACAAAATATACACGTATATCCAACCCCAAGTGTGGTAACATCAGACAGACGTGATGAGCCAACTGTCCCTTTGAATAGATCTGTCGAAACCGCCCTAACACTAGTAGAAAGTTCATCCAGTCCGGTTGCATTTAACTTTCCAGATCCAACAACTGTCTCCATAACATGTCCAAGAACACCCTCATTTTGGCTTTCGGATAAGTTCTTAACAGCAGTTAATGCATTCTTCAAGGTGATATTAGCCAAGGAGAGGGCTGACTCAGTAAGAGGCATTACTGTTGGCAACATAGGAGTAGATGTAGAAGAAAAGAACCATGATAGATAGTAGAGAACTAGCCTTCCCAATGAGAAGGGAATAAAAATCACAACACCCAAGAATATTGCGTTACTTGCAAGCACCTGTTTATAAGAAGAAAAATAGAAATTTTTAGTAACCAAAGGGAAGATAATTTTATATACCAACAGATTGGACAAAAGATCATATGAAGCAGTCAGGATCATCAAAAGTACTAACTAATAGAGAGAAAAACACTCCATTTATCCCCTGCAAACCACTATTTTTACTTGTATCACAAACCCATATGTGTACAAGCACATACAATTTGATTTCCTTATAGGACCAACTTCAGTAGAGTGAACGGTCCCTAAAAGGATGATAAAATGAGCAAGCTAAAACAAAAAAATGGTGATTCTATCATTGATTTTTTGAATAATAAACCATAAAAGAATTATAACAAATCAGATCTAAAGCCTCTCCATGACACGCAAACCTCACTGATTCCAAGCAATTTCAGTTGCTTAACCAATTTGATGCAAGCTCAAACATGCAACCAAGGTCAATCTTCCAATTTGGGTATAGGGATTTTGTAATTTGGTGGGTTGTAATTTGGGAAAAGGAGGAACAAGATGATAGGTTCGGAAAAAGGCAAGAAATTAAAGTTTGTGCTGAAGAAATTGAAAGGGAGTTCCTAGGAAATCTAGATTTTACATTTTTAGAGGGCTGTTTGAAAGATAAACTGAGGGAAAGAAGGCTGTTTTGGGAACCTGCCAGGAATAGGAAGGTAAAAGGCAAAAGGAATAGGGTAGGCTGCTGAATTTATGTGAGGAGGAGAAGAGAGTATGGTGCTACCACTCCAAGAACATGGGAAAGGTGGCCTTCTATGTCTAGAAAGAAGGTTAAAATGAGGGTACCAGGGGAAGTCGGAAAGAATTTCCTATGGTGGATAAGAAGGAAAAAAAAGGAAGAGGCTCCACACCTTCCCTATTAGGTTTTACACCCAATTTGCATTGCACAAAATTCCGAAGATAATAAACTCTATTTTCTAGAGGTAATCATATATTTCTTTCATCCAATCACTAAACCTGAATTGGGTGCCCTACTCTATATGTTTATAGGGTTTGTAACATAAACATTTTACAAATAAGACCCTCTAATAATGACTAACAACTTGCATGAAATTTTGCATAAAAAACTAACTAAAGACGTTATAACAATAGTCTCTTAAATTTGATTTATAAAGCATAGTAAGTAAAGCCAACTACAATCGACTCAAGCTAGAGCAGAACTTGACAACAATACGTAAATGTGACAGGTCCAATCATTAAGTCAGCATGGATTCACCTTTATTTTGTGAAAGGTGGTGGTGATATGCCTACGGCAGCAACTTTTAAGTCATAGCATACTGAATTCTTGTTCGGCAAGCCTACATAGCAGCAGCATAAAGTTTCTAGAAAATGATGAAAGAACTAGGATCAAAGTCGGTTTTTTTCAAGGTCTATGAAGTTCTATCAAAAGACAAGATTAGAAACAACCCTAACATTTTCAGCAATACCAGTAGGCCGAAATCTTACCTTACCTACGATCTTTTTTAATAACCGTCTCATCTCATTGGACTATCAAACAATACAGAAGAAAAATGAAAATTCATACGAGCATCCAGTATGATAGTAGTTAAGATGAATTTTCACTTGGATTTTAATTGATCATTATCTACCAGGATCACATATTTGAGTAAGTAAAGGTAGTTTCTATTATGATTTATATTGATTCTTATCTACCCAAAACCCGTTGTGTTCACAGTGAAAAAGATTTAATCTTCAAATATGTCATGGTTATAACGTAATAGAAATTTAAATGGTAATATGACATGATTATTACATTAAAGGGATACGGTTTCGCATCATACACGCTTTTATGCTAGTTTTAACGTATGGGGAGTTTTTGAACTAAAACTGTTTCGGCCAAGTTCCTCTATAGTGCGGTATAACCTAGTTTCAAGTTAATTTTGAATCCTTATTATGAGAGGAATTTGACATGATGCTAAGCATATAGGCAGAATAACTGAGAACACAACTGAGATATAACCAGCAAAAACAAACAGGAGACTTACAGTAATTGCATTCTCAACCAAATGGAACACAGGCCCTTGCATACCAACAAGCTCATCAAAGGGAACATCTTCTGCGCCATCAGCATCATCTAATCCATCAAACATCTGTTCAACGTGTGCTTCAAGGCGAGCTGCCTGCATTTCCAACCGAGCAGCAACATTTTCTGCATTTCTCCTGATTATTTGACCTGCTCCTGCAATTCCTTGGGCCCCACCTGCATCTTCCGCATTCCCATCAACGGCATTGGCCCTGTTAGCAGCACCAGGAAGTCTCCTCACAGCACGAGCACCATTCCTTTCATGACCATCATCATTTCTTTCGCCATCATGTCCAAGTTCTCTTAGATGTCTAAAGTAATCCCTCAACGATGTGGCTCCAAGGAATATAAACACAATACTAGCAGAAAGAAGGAAACCATGCAAGCAATCGGTAAGGATCAAAGGTGCAGATACATGACTTAAGAATAGCCTTTGTGCTTCACCAAAGCTTCTCACAAATGTCAAACGCCATATCCAAAATGTAATAAAAGGAATTATAAGGAGCCAAACAGAAAGAACAAAAGCAAGACGGAGAAAGAACTGCAGGACATGGCATGCCTTCATTCCCATCCCAATCACGAATTCCTGGAAAGGCAGTCTTGCAGGAGCATTCTCAGCATAAACAGGTGAGAAGGAAAAAGCATGCTTGCAGACCTGCACAAGGTACCAGCGTATATTAAGGGTCTCCACCAAAATTGAGAAAAAAATAAGCACGGGTTTAGGAAAATCTGAAAAAAAATGTAAGTCTGCAGGAAATAAGATAGCCTCCACTTGAAATTCGTTCAGAACATTAATACTATCAAGTATCAACATGTTAAGACATGGAAACAACTGTTTTTAAGCACTTCACTCGTGAGCATCAAATTCTTGTGACAGTCAAATACTGCATGAAATATATGCAGGAGACAACATTCACAAGGTTGGAGACGGAAGTCTTTCAATTTTGCACGAAAGAGCAACAATGCCAACAAGAAATACACGACACTTATTTACAGACCCAATATGTTAAGACAGACGTCTCCAACCTAGTGAATGTTGGAAAACGCCACGACACTTATTTACGGACCCAAAAGGAAGAAGCCTTCTAAATAAGAACAAAGAAATTTAAAATTTGGTACGAACGTGTTGGTGATTATTTGGTTTTTGCATCCTCACTGTGTCTTGTCCTTCAGTCCAGGCCCACAGGAATATTATGGACTTCGCAGAAAGTTGTGCAAGAAATAATTTGGTCACTTGTAGACAGAAATTCAACCCCACCACCGCGTGCTGATCTTTTTTTAACGTAGAAGCAGCAAGTACTGCTCTTCCCAATTACTGAATTGATCTTATATACCGCATACCTGCTGCTCTCCAAACCTAGTGACCTCTGATTTTCTTATACCCACAAAACTGGTTGAGCCTAATGCCTTTTTGACAAATATTATACATTAAAACCTAAATCACAACCAGTAATGTATTGATCTTATAAATCATTCTATCTGCATGTATGTGAACCCTAATAATGTCAATTCTGGTTATGTTACACCAAATAAATTGAGATTCCTTCTATGTGATTTCAAGTCCTAAACTTTATGACTAGTAATTGGGGAAAAAATCACAATTGGAAAAAGAGAAAGAAACCCTAATTCTTATAATGTCAATTACCCTTAATTCTGGTCATATCAGACCGAATCAACATAAATAAATAGGAGATACTCACAAAATTGGTTAATGTTTATGCCTTTCCCAACTAGTATATTTAAAACACAAATAGCAACCAATAATGCTATATTATTCTTTTTTGCATGTATATAAACCATAGCAATGTCAATTTCTTCTCGTTTTGGTTTATATAGAGCAAATCAACTGAAAAAAATTTCATACGAATTCAAGACCTCATCTCTATGACAGGGAATTGAAAAAACCGAAAACTGTAAGGAGACTAAGGAACTCTAAATCTAACCCCAATCCGTATAATGTCAGACTTTTTTATAATGTTATATTACATCATATAATTTGACAGGGAATTAACAGAAGTCCAAATTGTGAAAAGATACAGAAACCCTAATCCTTATAATGTCAACTTCGCTTGATTTTGGTCATACCACACTAAATCAATTGATATTCCTTCCAAATGAATTGATTTTGTTAAATCTTATGTATACTTCAAGACCAAAATCACAACCAGTTAAACCAAGGCACCAAATCCATTCGTTCCAAACAATTTCAAGACCACAAGAAACAAACCCTAATTCTAACCTAGATAAAGAAATTGAGAATACATAAAGAAATCCTAACCCTAATCCTTATAATGTCAACTTCTCTTGATTTTGGCATATTACACAAAATCAATTGAAATTCCTTCGAAATCAATTGATTCTGTTAAATCTTAACCAAAATCACAATCAACTATGCTAGTTATCGTATTTTTTGAGCCAATTCAAGTCATTCTATACGATTCAAGACTACAAACCCTAGCCCTAGATAAGAAAAATGGAGAATAGGTAAAGGAACCCTAACCCTAATCCTTATAATGTCATGTTTTCCAGAATTTGGTCATATCACAACAAATCAATTGAAATTCCTTCCAAATCAACTGATTTTTATCGAACCTTAACCAAAAATCGTAGCCAATGATGCTAATAATCGTTCCCCTCGCGCCAATTCAAAATCCATTCCGAACAATTTCGATGCCCCAACTTTACGACATCGAAGAAAGAGAACCAAGAAAAAAAACCTAACCCTAGAAATCGAAGGGAGAAGGAAGGACCGTCACCTCGCACTGGCGGGCGTTGCTGTGGTTGAGCCACTGGAGGAGGCAGTCCTGGTGGACGAACTTGATACTCCCGCTGCAGGCGCAGGGGTACCTCAGCGGGTTGTCGAGCTCGCCGGGGTTCCGGCAGATCCGGCACACGTCCCCCTCGTCGTCGTCGTCGTCGTCGTCCGCGGCGAACCTGCTCATCAGCGACGACACCGGAGGCGGCGCCGAAGAAGGAGAAGAGGAAGAGGACGAGGAGGAGGAGGAAGAGGTCGCCGGCGGCATCGGGACGCCGTGGAGCTCGTCGGCGATCTCTTCCATCGGAACGGAGAAGAGGAAGAAAAAAAAATGTCGGTTTGGGAAAGAGAGGGGGAAGGAGGAAATTGGGAGATTTTGTGGGTGTTTTTGTTCGGTTGGGTTGGACTTTTCCTTTAGTTATATATAGCTGGAAATTGTTGGTAATGAATATCCACTTTCTAGAAACTTGTAATTCTTTTATGCATTGTTTTTTTTTTTTGTTGGAATTAAAAATATTTATATTGGTAATTAATGTCCAACTACTTACTTACTTCCCAAGAAATAAAAATAACTTAGTCCCCAAGAAATGATTTATTATAAAAGTTAATTAGAGTCCAGAGTTTTAGTTCAACCTTATGCAGCTAGATCTATTTAGTCACTAAGAAGATTAATGAGAGAAAAATGTTAATTATATATGTATTTATTGTCTTGAAAAAAATTTACAGCCGAATTCCAAAGAATAATGTGGACTTTTGAGAATAAACGAGTCTTTTATGATATATTAAAACTATTAAGGACGTGTATGTATGATGGAGTTATGATGAACATTTTGTTAATAGTTTAGTATATTATGTTGACTTGTTGTCAGCTCGTGCATATTGAAAATATTAGTTAACTAACATGGTGTCAAAACATTGGATTCATTTTTCACCAATTAAATGATTTATATTGCCTGTTTTTTCACGTGTGATCTTCTGTTATAGCCAAGTGTACACTTCATGTTTATCCACATTCAAGTACAATCCATATTTTTTATTATTTCGACCTCGCACATGACAAGAGTGTAAAACATTTAATGTATAATGTTGATATGTTCCTATAGGGTCGAGCTTTGGAAATATTGGTTGAATGACTTAGAATAATTGGAGATAGCATTACTATCACTATTTGCCCACATAAAAAAGAGAACAATATCATCTCTTTATCTGGGACATTAAAAAAAATCGCGGTGTACTGATATTAGTTGATATTAATTGTGATAGTGGACAAGAATAGGGAAGGTTACATGCAAAATTTGAAGTACAAAGAGGACTTTATATAGATATGAAGGTTTTCAAATTAGGGGTTGTTTAGTTGCTTGTAGGTGTGGATGAAAGTGCGAAAGCGACCAACTTTTGAGAGAGAGAGAGAGAGAGAGAGAGAGAGGAGGAGGAGGTTGTTGTTTGGATGAAGTTAGATCCAGAGACAAAAAATGTTCTTATTTGAATATCGACTGCAAAATGAGGTTTGCCCACATCCTATTCGTCAATTATTATTATTAATTTTAATAATAGATGATACTAAGTTTCAGTTTTAATAAATTAAATAGTTAGTAATAGTACATAACAATTTAGTTATATATTGATTTCTAATAACTATATTATTATATTTGTTTTTGTTGTTGTTGATACTAAGCATTAATTTTAATAAATTAAATAGTTAGTAATAGTACATAACAATTTAGTTATACATTGATTTCTAATAAGTTAAATAATTAGATATGAAGCATATACAATCAACAATCGTGGACTATATTGCCGAACGCATATTGAAAAAAAAAACAAAGGAGAGAAGGAGGGAGTGAACTCATGAGTTTTTACGAAATTAAGCACAATGAAAGACAATAATGAGCTTGAAATAAAGTTGAGCGGACTTGAAATCAAGCTTAACGAGCTTGATTTTGAGCTTATCGAGCGTTGTTTATCAATCTTGAATCACTTGCTTATCAAGCCAAGCTTGAGCTCAAAGCAAGCCAAGCTCAAGCTTAATATAAACAAGCTCGAGCCAAGCTCATGCTCTAAAATAAAAAAATTATCAAGCTCGAGCACCATTAATTTTAGTCAAGTCAATCTCAAGCTTACAAAAGCTTGGCTCGAATTGGCTCGTTTGCAGCCCTAGGAACCACCCTTGGGCTTGGGTGGGCTCCCAATTTCTTTCTTTCTTTATTTTTTGATTTTTTTTCTAGTAACTAAAAGCTTATTTAAGTATGTAAATAAAAAAGATCTTCAGGGTTGTATATCCAAAACAAAGCCTACTTGTTTAATTAAAATATCCAGAGAAAACCCTACTTTTTTTTTCAATTAAAATATCAAGAACAATTGTTGGGCACTAATGGGTCAGTTGAACCAACACAAGAAAAAGTACCAAATAGAGTATTACAGTATTACTTGGTCAACAGCATCCCAAACCTAAGCAATACCGTCTAAACTACAATATATGACTCATCAAAATATTATGAGCAGGTTAACTAGAAAGGGTAATGTTATTGACACTTCTATAATGGCAGTTCATTACTACATATAAGTTTTTCTACTTCAGTGTGGCTATAAAATGTGTCAAAATATATATTCCTACAACATTATTGTTTCTACTCGTCTTCTAATTTTATCCCCTACATTAAGTCTGACATTAATACATTCACCTTTTGAAATCCATACATTCACAAATTAATATCAGATTTAATACAGGAACATATTTAAAATTTGAACCGTTGTTAGCAATCACCCGAATAAAACTCGTATTATACGCGAATATTTTCGTATCTTTTATAAACGTATAATACTTGCGTACTTTTGACAGATCTAAATCAGTACGTAAATTTTAAGCTAGCAAATTTTTAAACGTGTTCTGTTAAATTATTGAAATATTTGGCACAAAAAACGTGTTGGGAACCTGCTTACTTTACCAAATTTGACAAAATATTTAAGAATGTGAAGTTTCTAGCCTCAATATTTTCATTTTTTAAATATTTGACCGAATTTTTGAACGTACTTTATTTGCACTGAGCCGATTTATACTCATACTTTTGCCGTCTCGAATTTTTTCCGTTTGCCGAATTGCTAACAAGGATTTGAACTATTGCTCCTACACTCATCTTCTAATTTTATCCTATGCATTAAAACTGACATTAATACATTCACCTCTTGAAATCCATACATTCATAAATTAATGTCATATTTAATACTAGGGCAGATTTGAAATTTGAATGTATAAAAGTAGAAGAGTGTAGGATAACATTTTAATAGTTAAATTTTTTAGAAGAGTGCATGATAACATTTTAAGAGTGTTAACAAATTAATGTCATATTTAATACGCCGACTGCGGCCCTCTTCGCGTTGGAAACGCTAATTTCTCCGCCAGACCGGCTCCTCCTCGCCGATCCCTGGACCCCCCTTCCTCCAATTCCTCGGTTCTCATCCCTGATGCCCTAATTAATTTCCTCCGAACCAAAAATTGGGAGATTTGGGGGAAACTTTTTCTTATTGGCTATTCATAGCGACACAACCGAAAATATTAGAGCATCTCCAACCCTATTGTGACTTTGGAAAAAAGTTATTGC
This sequence comes from Iris pallida, assembly GCA_029216955.1. Lineage (NCBI taxonomy): Eukaryota > Viridiplantae > Streptophyta > Magnoliopsida > Asparagales > Iridaceae > Iris > Iris pallida. Next base: position 14,561,928 of record JANAVB010018993.1, read on the forward strand.
CACATAGGAATGACAAAATTTTATTCAAAAGTTCTTCTCCAATGCAATTTGTCAAGTCAATTGTGAAGTTTATGTGGCAAAAATTAAAGAAGACATTGTGAAGTTGATTGTCTTGTTCTAGACAATGCACTTGACAATGTCTTCTCTTCCATGTCATCAATTATGAATAAAAAATATTAGAAAAAAGAAAGAAGATGAGTAGTTGTCTTAAAAGTTATCTTGGAAGTTGGAAACAATACTTTTTATTGTCTTCTCAATACTTTTGCATTGGAGAGAGTTTTTCTATCTCATTGTCTTTTGAGATATAATTTTGCCACATAAATAAGACATTGTCTTGTGGCTCATGCCACGTAGGAGCCACCTAAGACTCACAACACTTAACAAGACAATAGGGTTGGAGATGCTCTTAGAGGATAGCATTTTTTTTAACCTACACATGCATATCTATAATTGTCAAAATTTTGACAGTTCTAAGCATAGTATATACGTCAAAATTTTGCGAGTCCTCCAATGACTTAGGACTGCAAAATTTGTGATGTCCTGTAACACTTGGTGTTGTGATTTTAGCAATATATAATCTATTTTTCATTCCACAAAAAAAATATTATATGTTTAGAGGTAAGATAGGTTATGGCCATGTCATAACGAAACCCATTTAAGTCCAATATGAATCTAACATCGTTTATGTTTTTTTTAATTATTATCGATCTGTTTAAGTTAGTCCTAATTAACCTTGATATTTTTCTTCCTCAACCGTGATACAATTTTGGAGGGGACCAAGGAGGAACTAGAAATGGTAAATAAGAGGGAGAATGCGACAAGTCACGTAGATGATCACAACCTTTGCGAGTGAAGAAATTGGAGGAGAAAAAGAAAGTAAAAAAACAAGTTGGATGTCCTAGTAAATAAGAAAGAATGAACAAGGATTTGAATTGAAGAATTATAAAAGGACAAATTTTTAGTATTTTTTCGAGCTTGTGTAGTATTATAAAATATTTTGTTCGATATTGTTTTTTTTTTTTTCCTAGCTTAGTTTAGAGGTTTTTTTGAAGTTTTTTTTTTTTTTTTTTTTTTTTTTTTTTTTTTTACAAATATAATCTTGTATTACATGTTAGAGAATTGGGATTTTAGTCTTTCTTATCTTGGATCTTATTTGGTTTTTAGACACCAGTATTTATGTGTAGAAGTTGGTATATTTTTGGAAGGCAAATTATAAGGGCACATCCTTTTTTACTCGGGGCTGACCAAGTGACTGTTTTCCATTATTTACAAGTTTGCCACTGAAAAAATTACTCAGGGCTATCCAAGTTGTAGGTATAAAAGTTAACTCTTATTTTATTTTTTTTCCTTTTCTTCCTCACTCTCCATTCTCTCTCCCTCTTTCTTCTCCAAACCCTAGGTCTGGTCCCCACCATTTTTTCAACCCCACATTTCTCCAAATCCTAGAAGATTCTCCAAGGAAGATTCCTAGAATATTCGGTACGATGACGTCCGCTAAACGACAAAATTTTTGAGTTTTTTTTTTTTAAGTAATCTTATATTTTGTCCCAATGTAGAAATTATGGAAGAAAGTGGATCACGTCTATCAATCGAGGAACCCGAATCTTCCGAACAACACGACAAAACACCCGAAGAACTCTCGGTAAATTTTCGACCGACTGCTACGCATTCGACTGTACGAGAGGACTGCCAGACTTTCTGGCAGTCCATAGAACAGAAAGGACTGCCATATTACGCGACAGTCTATTTGTACAACTAGTGTAAAATAGGACTGCCGCAAAACATGGCAGTCGAAGAAGTAAAGAGGACTGCCAGATTATGTGGCAGTCTATATGTAGAAATACTGTATAGTTGGACTGCCAGACATTTCGGCAGTCCATAAAACACGTAGGACTGCCACATAACTCAGCAGTCAATGTGTAGAACTAGTGTTAAGTAGGACTGCCAGACTTGCTGGCAGTCTTTTAAACACGTAGGACTGCCACAAGAATTGGCAGTCTTTGTTAAGAAGTAGTGTAAAACAGGACTGCCAGACTTTCTGGCAGACTATAAAACACGATGGACTGCCAGAATGTCTGGCAGTCCTGTTGTACAGTCCTGAAGGAAGGGCAATTTTTCTTGACAGTCTTGAAGTTGTTGATATTGTAATTTTGGTTGTAATTGTGATTGGCAATTTTTTTTTGAAATTAAATGTAGGGCCCACCACCTCCTATTTCCGTTGACTTGAGTAATATATTCTCAACGGATGTCGCATTTGAATCTTATGAAGAAGCATTAGAATGGTGCAGACAAGTTGGAAGGCAAGTAAACACAGTCCTTGTCATTTCAAGGTCATTACGAGGCCCGTCGTGTCGTAAAACTGCTGATCTTGGATACGAAAGAGGTGGAACATTTAGGCTTCATCGAAAGAAAGAAGAATGTGTCCGGAAAAAAGTCCCGGAGAAGGCGGTAGGGTCCAGAAAGTGCGGTTGTCCTTTCAAGATTGTGCTTGTCTCAAGAAAGGATGGAAAGTGGACAGTTGATGTCAGAAATGGGATGCACAATCATGCGGTGGCGGAGACACTTACCGATCATCCCTATGCCGGAAGGTTGAACGAACAAGAGAAGAAGTTAGTTGAAGAATTGTCCTGCTCCGGAGTCGCCCCGAAGCAAATTTATTCCGCGGTGCGCCAGAAGAATGAACAGAACAAGTCAACAATGAGGACAATCTACAGTGCACTCTCGAGATCGAGGACAAATACCCTAAGAGGAAGAATGGCGATGCAACAAGTTATGAAGTTACTTGTCGACAATCACTATGTGGAGTACCATAGAAGACATCCGCCGTCCAATAAAATTACCTCTATGTTTTGGGCGCATCCGGAGTGTACGCATTTGGCACGGTCCTTTGCCGATGTCTTGGTGGCTGATTGCACGTACAAGACTAACAAATTCAAGATGCCACTCTTCCACATTGTCGGCTTCACGTCAACGGGTAAATCATTTTCAGTTGCATTTTGTTTCTTGAAAAATGAAACAGTAGATGATTATACATGGGCATTGAACAAATTGAAGACACTTTACACTGGACACAAAGAGCCGTCCGTTTTTGTCACCGATCGAGAATATGCATTGATGAATGCTATAGATATCGTATTTCCTCATGCTCGTAGACTACTATGTATATGGCATATTAATCAAAATATTCAAGCACAATGCAAGAGCCGGTTTGAAAAAGTAGACGGCAAACTTGATATTGACCGCTTCACAGAATTCTACGACGATTGGGGCCTTGTTTGGCGAGCAAGTACTGTAGACGCTTTTGACAAAGCGTGGTTGGAGTTCAAGGAGAAGTGGGAAAGTAGCAACAAGTCATGTATATCTTATATCAAAGACACATGGGTTGATCCATTTAAGAAGATTTCGTCTTAGCATGGACGAATAAGGTGAAGCATTACGGCACGACCACTACAAACCGTGCCGAAGGTTCACACTCAAAACTGAAGAAATATATACGTTCATCGGTTGGCGGTTTTGTGTCAGTTTGGCAGTTTGATTAATCTAATGACCAACTCGACAGTGAACGAGATAAAGGCTTCATTTCAGATGAGCCTGAATATTGTAAAGCACGAACATAGGAAAGAGAAGTTGTTGTCTGATTTAATCCATGTATTGTCTCACTATGCTTTGGGGTTAAAATTTGAAGAGATTGCTCGGGCAAATTCAGTTGGTGTTGATACCGAAGAATGTGGTTGTACACATCGTCATTCTCTCGGTCTTCCTTGTGCTCATGAGATCAACGAATATCGACGTCAAGGCAGATCTATTCCAGTAGTGGTCGTTGATCAACGTTGGAGACAATTGTCAGTTATGCCTATGGTGGAGAGTCACGACGATTTCTTTTCCTTGCCAGAAGTTAAACTTCTTCATGCAAGATGGTGTGCTGCCCTAGAACCTGAGAGAAAGTCTATTGAACGTAAAATTCGAGAACTTGCCCACCCGGCAAGCAGTGCTGTGCAGGAGCCATCTGTTGTCGTTGCCCCAAGGGTAGACCAGCAAGAAGACTTACAAGAACACAGAAGAAGAAGTTCGAGTCCACTAGAAGAGAACTATCATTATTTGAGCATATTGAAAAAAGCATAGAAATGTTCGTTTGTCCAAAGCGGAGCGACAAGCTTCCTATTCAACGGAAGAAACAGAAAACAAGCGTTGGTGTCACATTCGACATGTACATTCCTATATTTAATCCTACAATACGGGAGTACATTTGGTCTATTGAAGATGTGCCTAAAGATGGACATTGTGGGTACCACGCCCTTGCAAGACATCTAGGCTACTCCGTTAAAGACGGATGGAGGCAGGTTAGAGCAGAGTTGTACGAGGAGTTGGAGTCTCATCTTCCCTTCTACAGCAAATTACTAAGCCCAGATACAACTGGAGAATTATTGACAAGCATTCCCTGCGCCGATCAGACTACTGGAGAGGAACATTACATGGATATTCCTTCTGCTGCATATCTATTAGCTAACAGGTACAATATACCTACACATACTTACTAACGTGAAAAGTTTGATACATACTTATACTGCATTTGTATTCGCCTACAGGTACAAGATCCCACTTATCGTTCTGTCGAAGAGAAGTAACAACACTTTCTTCCCAATGACCGCTCCTCCGGCAGACTACACTTTGTGCACTCTACATGCCATTGGACTTGATTATAATCACTTCGTCATCCCGCGGTTTATCGGGCACAGTCCTATTCCCCCCCCCCCCCCCCGATCCAGTCTGGTATAAACATGCTCCGAAAGAATCGATCGCTTGGACGACGATGTACGCCGATGCGATCAATGTCTACAAGGTGAAAACAAACTACGTGCAACCTAAACTAATGCCGGAAGACCACTACGATGTATTGATTGACTGATAGTGGGGAGCATCACCGATAGTTTTGTCACATTTTGTAACTAAAAAGAAGGATAAACATTTACGTCTATACCGATATAGTCTTGTCACATTTTGTAACTAGAAACAAGGATAAACATTTATGTCTATACCGAAGAACTTGCATGTTGCCAAAAGAAATGTAAATATTTGGTCCTACGCCGATGTTTATATCTTTGGTCCTACCCAGATACACTTTTTTATATCTGTGAATGTGGTTGTCAAAAGAAATGTAATGAAGAAGAAGGAAGTTTATTTTGCTAAGACATTTGAGTATCAATTTCACAGTTGAGTATCACATTAACAAGGACTGCCCAGAACTCTGGCAGTCCATCGTGAGTGAAAGACTGCCAGGGAACTGGGCAGTCCAATTTGGAACTTGCTGTGAACTAGGACTGCCCAGTTTCCTGGGCAGTCCTTGTTCACAGCAAGTTCCAATTAGGACTGCCCAGAACTCTGGCAGTCCATCGTGAGTGAAAGACTGCCAGGGAACTGGGCAGTCCAATTTGGAACTTGCTGTGAACAAGGACTGCCCAGTTTCTTGGCAGTCCTTGTTCACAGCAAGTTCCAAATTGGACTGCCCAGTTCCCTGGCAGTCGTTCATTCACGATGGACTGTCAGAAAACTGGGCAGTTCAATTTGGAACTTGCTGTGAACAAGGACTGCCCAGGAAACTGGGCAGTCCTAGTTCACAGCAAGTTCCAAATTGGACTGCCCAGTTCCCTGGCAGTCTTTCACTCACGATGGACTGCCAGAGTTCTGGACAGTCCTTGTAAGAACTTGCAATGTTCAGGAAACACCTGTAGGTGATCGACATTTCGTATTCAAAAACTATTACATCAAAAGCATATTACAACAAAATGATACGGGAGTTCGACATGAAGTATTCAAAACCTATTACAAGGAAAACACAATACCATAAAATGATACCGGAGTTCGACATTAAGTCTTCAAAACATATTACAACCAAGACGTCAACAAGTATTCGAAACACAGTTCAACAAAAGGAGCACACAAATTGTTCAAACAAGTACACACAAGTCATTTCTTCTCATGACGCATCTTAGTCCGTCGCTCTTGTTCGAGAAACGGATAGTCCGATGCGCGATGTTCTGCATCTGGTTAGCCACGTCGACGTAGTTCTCTCCCTTGCACAGCAGTAGACTTTTCCCCAAGTTTCTTACTTTCGAAGCCTGAAGGAAAAATTAAGGGTCCAAATTAGCCAGGTTACTATACTGGTAAACATTAATTCGAAAAAATACTACTTGCCATCTTTTGCATTGCGTCAAGCAGGCCTGCCCTGTTTGGTAGAGGAGCAGCTACCGGCACTTCATTCCCTCGCGTATCTGGATTCAACATCATACCATGTCCGGCCTCTACATAATAATTCCTATATTCATCAGTACAATCCCACATCTGCTCCACCGGACGTCGTAAAGTTTCACCAACTACATGACGTTGCTACTCAGTGAAGAAGTAAGAGCCCCAACGGTAGTCCGGCGGGACATAGGTTGATGTTTTGTTCCCTTTTGAAGAAGTCCTCAAATTCAAAGTGCCCGGTACAGTTTGCACGTAGCCAAACTGACGAAGCACTCTGTCTGGCATATGAGGCTCCTCAATTTCTTGACAGGATATCAGACCTTGAAATAGTGAAACTCCTTGCAACGGACGAGAACTATTTCGAAGATCCTTATAAGGATGCCAAATAATCTACATCATAGTATATGTAATCAAGACCAAAGAAATTACTATTTTACACTATAATGAAATCCTAAGTAAATAAAAATTTAAGTTAGCATTGTCTCACCTCCTTTTCGTTCATATCTTCAAGTGCGATACGCAGGGAAGCTAAAGTATACGGATGTCTGCTATCCATCTTAACTGGATTTCACTTGCACATCCTAGGTAGCTGCTCATCATAGTCTTTGTTAAGAGTAGCCCTCTTTAGCGTCGGGAAATGTTCGTATATCCATGCCTGTACATGAAATGTAGATGACACACATATTAATCGACCTAACTTTATTTAAACTATAAACAAAGTACGATTTACTTGACTCACATGGAGCAGAGTTTGACAACCAGCTATAGTCTTCGATCCGACTCTAGATACAGCGCCAAGTTCGCGGTAGAGATAAGCTAGTATACCGCTTCCAAATGATATTTGATCCACAGTGCCTAAGTTCATAAAATTGTTAACATATTTGGCGTGAATCGAGGTTCCGGACTTGTCCGAAATGCAGACGGCTCCCAAGATGAAATACATGTATGCCCGGGCCACTGCATCGTCGTTGGCGTCGTCCTCATTGTCATTTTCATCGTCTTCATCGTCATCATCATCAATGTGTGCATTCCTAAGAAAACTCAAAGGAACTCCGTACAACTTCTTAAACTCGGGGAGACTAACAAAATTCCCTGCCTCAATACCGAGTGCATTGGAGACCAATTCCACCATCTCGTCATACATCTCAAAGTCACCCGTATCATAATTCATGAGCATTGGACCACCATCAACTCTAAGTCCCAAAATGTGGTGGACGTCGTCGAGGGTGATCGTTAACTCCCCGGAAGAGAAATGGAAACTGTTTGTTTCGGGATGCCACCGCTCCACAAACGCAGAGATCAGTGCGTGATCCAAGATCTTGTACGAGTGTTTCGCAATATGCTGCAACCCAGTGGGTATGATTTTGGCCTTCACACCTTCTTTCAAATTGTCAAAATTCCATGTACTGCACATCTTAGCGTGGTTAATGACCCGCAAGATACGCGAACTTTTCTGAAAATAAAACAATATAAAGAAACTATAAATATAAAATGTAACTACTATTTTACAAAAGAAATGTAAATATCTAAGGTAGTGAACTTGCCAGATCCTTCCAAATTTGGTAAGATATGTGGTTAGGTAGGGACGTCAATAGTGAGCAACCGATTGGCCTCACTTCCGGATCAGCTCTATCAGAAGCGGCGTTCGCGTCAGAAGGTCCGGAACCATCGTCCCCCCCTCTATGAACAATGGGAACAATGGGCAAATCCTCATCGGAGGAGGGGGAATCAGGACGAGTCTTCTGTTGCTTCGATTTACTTGCAACATGTTTAGTTCGACGTGGTGCAGTCTGAGAGGGTGCCGCCGGTTCACTTATCGTTATTGGTTTTTCGCGAACCCGCTCAGCTTCACGTGCCTTCCGCTCCGATGCGGTAGGTCGTTTTCTTCCACCTTCGACGTCAACGTCCTTCGACTTCGGAGTCGGGTCGTGACTACGAATATTTAATATCAATCGACTAATACTTAGCAAACATCAAACAAGACTGCCAATTCAGGACTGCCGCTCTTTCTGGCAGTCCTATGTACTGTTAGGACTGCCAGAGAGAGGGGTAGGGGTGCAACTCGGGCGGGTTGGGTCGGATTTGAGGTCAACCCGAGCCCAACCCGATAGATCATAAGTCTAGCCCAAGTCCAAGCCCGACCCGACTTCGGGTTCAACATATGAAGCCCAAGACCAAGCCCGGAGGATCGGGTTGGGCTCGGGTTGGGTCAGGTCCATCGGGTTTATCGGACTCTAATATGATATTTGAAATAATTTTAAACAAGAGTAATATTAAATGCATAATCAAATAGCAATCAAGCCTCAATCGTTACAAAATAAAACTAAAATTGGATTTAGGACAAGGAATTGAAGAGTTTGGGTGAAAAAAATTATAGTTTAAACTTTTTATTTAAGTAGTATGAAACAATATATATATAAATTATATATATGTCGGGTTTCGGGTTCTTCGGGTTACCCAACACATGAACCCAAGCCCAACCCGATTTTTGATCGTGTTCAAATATTTTAACCCGAGCCCAAGCCCGAACCCGAATATCTTCAACCCTAACCCAACTCATTAACGGGTTTACCCGATCGGGTTCGGGTTTAGCCCGCCCGAGTTGCACCCCTAGAGAGGGGCAGTCCACTTGTACAGCAAGTATTACAAAGAACTGCCGTACTTTGTGGCAGTCCTTTACGCATAAAGGACTGCCACAAAGTGAGGCAGTCGTCCGTAATACTTGCTGTACAAGTGGACTGTCCCTCTCTCTGGCAGTCCTAACATTAAGTAGGACTGTCAGAAAGAGAGGCAGTCCACGTGTACATCAAGTATAACACAGGACTGCCGCACTTTGTGGCAGTCCTTTACGCATAAAGGACTGCGACTGAGTGCGGCAGTCCTGTGTAATACTTGCTGTACACGTGGACTGCCTCTCTTTCTGGCAGTCCTATGTACTGTTAGGACTGCCAGAGAGAGGGGCAGTCAACTTGTACAGCAAGTATTACAAAGGACTGCCGCACTTTGTGGCAGTCCTTTATGCGTATAGGACTGCCACAAAGTGCGGCAGTCCTTTGTAATACTTGTTGTACAAGTCGACTGCCCCTCTCTCTGGCAGTCCTAACAGTACATAGGACTGCCAGAAACATGGGCAGTCGTCGTCGAGTCGAGAGGAACTGACTTGGGTTGTTCGAACTAAATTAATAGGATTTTGGGGGGGGGGGGGAGGAATTGACAACGTATTAGGTTTCTTACCTTGATTGAGAGGAACGTTTGCGTGCCATCGTAGGGAGAGATGTTGGAAAATGGTGAAGACGAAGGAAATGACGGAGATGAGGATCGAAATCCTAACCGTGACAATTGCGTAAAAGAAATGGAGAGAGAGTAGTGGAAAATCGTGGAGAAGAAGAAGAAGAAGGGGAGGAGGAAAAATAGGGTTTGTGAAGAGAGAGAGGAAAAATTTCAAATGATACAGATTTTCGGGTTTGGGGGGGCCTGTGGGGTTTGGACAGCCCCCTGAGTGAAAACTTTGGACAGCCCGAGTAAAAGTTCCTCAAAGCCTGGCTAGCCCTAATCCTGGATAGCCCCGAGTAAAAAAGTCTGTGCCCTTATAATTAGCCTTTTGGAATTATTTAACTATATTAAATATGTGTTTCAACATTTTAGATGATAACTTATATTGCCATACCTCTTTAAATATAAAAATGCTATTTGGCTTCCAAAATATTTGGGTGATACCATTTTTCATTATGTGGCAGATGACATGGTTGCTGACATGACAGCTGACATGGCAAAATTTAACAATAAAATTAATATTAAATTAAAATTAATAATAAATTAATAAATTAACATTAAATTAACATGATAATTAACATTAAAATTAACCTTAACATTAAAATTAACATTAATATTAATATTAAAATTAAAATTAACATTAACATTAATATTAACATTAATATTAATATTAATATTAACATTAACATAAAAAAAATTTGGGTAATTAATTTTTTTGGTTAAAATTTGCCATGTCAGCTGTTATGTCATCTGCCATGTCAGATGCCACATAATGAGAGATTGCATCACCCAAATATTTTGGGAGCCAAATAATAGCATAATTAATTGCTTTAAATATCTCTCTTATTTGTCATTTGACTGTGCACTTTTTATTTCTCCTGCAATTTGATTGTTATTGTTTTTTTTACCCCAAAGAGATCACTCCAACTTAATTTATTTATTTTACAATATAGAAACCATTACAGCAGCGTACAAATAATTGTTGCAAATATTCACTGATGATGAACAGACGAGACATTCCTATTCCTAAGCCTCCTCTCCTGTGAGAGCAGCTTAGCGAAACGAACGAGCTCTTGTTCGTTGGTCATGCCACCTCCGTTAACTTCCTCGAGTATCCCCGTGTCCACATTCATCCGCGAGACCTTCTTCTTCAGGAGCTTCTTCCCAATTTCAAGTAAGCTCGTCAAGTTCTCCTTACTGGAGTTGTCGACTGATGATAACTTCTCAGACAAGGTATCGTCCTGCACACACACACATATATTTATACATTTGTCAGTACATAAAATTTTATATTTATACTAATAGTACTAAAATAGTGTTATTTTGTATAAGATACCAAGTTTTTGATATAATTAGATTTTGGGTACTGAATTTGTCCGTTTTAGAGTTTGGGTAATCGAATTTTTTAGTGACACATTTTAGTGACAAAAATGGACTTTCAGTGACGAAATAAGACTTTTAATGACGAATGTTCGTCACTAAAATGTGTCACTAAAAAATTACAAGTCTAAAACGGACAAATTCAGTACCCAAAGTCTAATTATATCAAAAACTTGGTACCCTTATACAAAATAACCCACTAAAATACTAGGTGTGTCATTAATTTTTGGTGTTCAAATGCAAGTTGTATCATTAATATTTTAATACTGTAATAGTTTCTTAAAAATATGGATAAAAAAATTATTTACTCATCCAATAATTTAATCTTCAATACTAATCTCATCTCTCTCTTTTTGTCCATATTTTTTCACTAAAAATACTCTCTTATTGTCCATGTTCAAATGCTTTTATTCACCAAATTTTGGTGATTTCATTGTGTTGATTGAATGCTCCTTTGTGCAATGCCAATATCGTTTCCATTCAGAGTTATTGTTAAGACTTGCGATCATTTTGATTCAACACTTTAAATTAAAGCTTACCTTGCAGTATTTGAATATTCTGATACAAGATTATGAAATAGTGACACTTTTAATGCTACTAGTAACGTGTACATACATTGTACGTACGTAAAAAATATATTAAAAATTAAAAATTAATTTTAATTTTAATTTATTATATCTATCATGTGGATCAAACCCACCTAGCCAGCGAGAATGTCTACCCTCTTAACTACATGAGTTAGAGATGTTTGGATAGATAACATTAGATAGTTAAATAATTAGTTTGGATTCATTTAATTTGTAATTTTTAATCATATAAAAATATACATACGACTTAAACGACTTATTTTACGGTTTATTTTGAGTAGTTTTTAATACTCTATATAAAGAACTAGTAAATTCATGTGCGTTGCATGTAAAATAATTTTTTTTCTTATTATAATTTTTCTTATGATATTAATATAAATTTATTTAAATATTTAAACATATTTAAATTAAGATTTATTATATATTTGTTTATATTTTAATATTTGTTATATATTTGATTATATTTTAATTATAATTTGTTATGGACATATTTTTACTTTTTATAAATAGTTTTGGAAATGGTTAGCCGTTTAAACGTATATCCTCACCTAATTAAAAACTAAATAAACAGATAAATATAACTAATTGTTTAACTACGTAAAATTATATAATTATGAACAAATACTTGCTCTAACTCATGTGATTAAGGTGGTAGGTATTCTTGTTATTGGCTTGGTTCAAATCCTAAGAGTGTTATGTATAACAAATTAATTTTTTTAACATTTTTATACAAAATAATATATATTTTTGAAAATAGTTAATTGATAATTTACATACATATTAGATGGCTCAAATTTAAATCATTTTGAAGCCCTTTATATTAGTTTTATATTAATAGATAGAGATAGTTATTTTATATACCTGCATTTTTCAAGTAGCAAATAGGAGACTATCATCACTAACATGATAGGTAGACTCTCCATATAGAATGTCCAAGCAAATCTTGAACTGTAATATAGTATGCGCTCTCTTTCACACTCAAAACCTAAAATAATTATGAACTTCAACGTGTGCTCATCTTTCCCAACCCTTGTTAGCAATTTGGCAAATGGAAAAAATTCGGGACAGTAAAACTACGAGTATAAATCGGCTCAGTGCTAATAAAATACGTTCAAAAATTAGGTCAAAAATTCAAATATATATATTGAGGTTAGAAACTTCATATTCTTAAATATGTTGTCAAAATTGATTAATTAAACAGGTTTTCAGTATGTTTTTTGTGCCAAATTTTTTCAATAATTTATACAGAACACGTTTAAAACTTCGCATGCTTAAAATTTACGTACTAGTCTAGAAGTAAAATGCTTGAACAAATTTAGATGTACAGTGCAATGTAAAACAGAAGTGAAGTCTCGTTTGGTTTGCGGAATCATGAGACCGAAAAAAAAAATTATTATTTTTTATGTTTGGGTGCCAAAAAAATTGAGAAGGAAAGAAAAGTGATTTCCAATAAAAAAAAACTAAAAAAAAAAAAAAACCTGGATACGAAGATAGTTCCTGTCGCAGCGTTGAGCTTGGAAGAGGATAGAGAAGTTGACATCCACCACGTCGCTGCTGGCCTCCATGAAGGAGCGTATCAGAGGGCTGTCGTTGTCTTTGTACAGCCACCCGAGAAGACCCCATTTCGCAGCCTCTTTCGCGCCGCCGCCGCCGCCGCGCTTCCCCCCGATCTTGGTCGTCCCGGTCCCGAGCGAGAGCACGAGCAACGCGCCGCAGTCGCATGGCTTCATCGGAACGAAATCGCCGTTCTCTTCAACGATTTCTTTCATCACCAGGCTCATCGCCAGCAAACTCTGCATAGTTTATAATTTGTATACATATGTCAAGTTAGCGTTGTTGTTATCACGAAAATATATATGTAGAATTTTTTTTAAGATTGTTTTAGCTTTTTGATGATGTGAAAGTATGTAAATAAATTTGTTAGGGATGACACCAAGTAAGCTATCCAAACTCCAACAACGAGTTTCTAATTAGAGTTAATTATCAAAGTGGTGCTTGAAGAATGTAGTGTTTGTTATTTTGGTGATCGTTTTTTTTTTTTTTTTACTTTGGTATCTAAGTTTTACATTTTGGGTTAAAGAATGTCTGAACTAGATTCGGTTGATATTTTTGGATAAAAATTGATAAAAATGGACGTGTGATGGTCATATGCATTATTTTTCATAGTTATTTTGTCATTATTTTCTTTTTCGGCTAAGAAAATTTTCTGCATAAACAAATAGCTTTTGTCGAGTACAAAATTACGACTCTAGAGTCAATTATATCCGACGTACCGACTGGTCATGACAAAAATAGCTCTAAAAATAAGGTACGTGATCATCGCATGTCCATTTTAATAATTTTCATGCAAACTACTAACGAAACCTAGTTTAGACGCTCCTTAAGCCAAAATATAAAGCTTAGATACCAAATTAACAAAAAAAAAATTAGTTCGATCATGCACCATTTGGGCACTTAACTATTCTAATTTAATGTATGCAATTGACTTACAGGGTTATTTGCTGCGACTGCTCCATCGATGAGGTCGAAGCTCCTGGTATTGTCTTGGTCGTCTTTCGTCTCGAAGTAATGGGCAGGGAGATAAGTAGGTGCAGCTGAAGTGCCTATGCATATATCCGAAAGAAGTGCATCTTTCAGTGGTTGCTTTCTCGACTGTTGGAAGAAAAAAAAAAAAAAAATTTGGTTTGATTTCTTGACCAGTTTCAAAAAAAATCATAATCAATAACATAATTAAGCTTTTTCGAATTTGGAGATGATCATAAAATACGGAAATGCTACGTTATCTGCGAATTTGGACTGCAGTTCTGACCCGCGGACCATGTGTCGTCTCCTGATTGGCCGGAAGGCTGGTGGACACGAAAGTTAGCAGGAGAAGGCCAATCGGGAGGCGACACGTGGCCTGCGGGTCCAGACTGCGGTCCAAATCTGCAGATAACGTAGCACTTTCGCATAAAATATATAGATTGTAATTACCTCGAAAGTGGAAAAAACAGTCAGCTGCCCGAACTTGATGTCGTAGGTCGGTATCACGACGTTTGTTAAGCTTTCGTGGAGCCTCCTTTCTCCGAGCAACTGTCGCACTTTGTCATGCAAATATTTTCCGTTGTACTTTGGTCCAGTGAGCGCAGTCACCAATCGAGGAATAATCCCACTGTGAATTTGTTGCATCACAAAATTAGAAAAAAAAAAAAAAAACTTCGATTGACATATATATATAATTTATTTTTTATTTTACCGTTTTTCTGGGAATATTTTGGGACAATTTTCTAGATAAAAATCAGCAATCTCTTTCGCCTCGAAGAGCGGGCGGTTGTCGCTGCCAGGAGTCGTGAGCATCGCGGTCACCAGCCCTCCGGTGCTCGTCCCCGCGACGACGTCGAAGTAGTCGGATATTCTGGCATCCTTTCCATCGAGTTCCTAATCAAGACGGAGAATGTTAAGTACTCGAGTTAAGTGATGGACGACCAATGATCAAGTTTTTTTGAATAATTAACTCAAGAATCTAGAGAGAGAAAAAAAAAGTTATAATCACCTGAAGTTTTGATTCGAGGAAGGCGAGGATGACTCCGGGGATGATGCCTCTGACGCCTCCTCCGTCGATGCTGAGGATAGTGATCGTCTTCCCGAAGGACGGAGGGGCGTGGGAGAGTGTCTTGGACTTGTTTGATTCCATCAAATTCTTTTTCGACAATCTAATTTAATTCCAATCTCAATGTTTAAGTCTTAATAATACAAAAATATATAAGCATGATGAATATATATATAGTTGAGCATTTTGTGACATGGGTCACGAGTCAGCCTACTCAAAAGCTTATATTTGGTGTGTTTCCTAACATGGATGGGTCATGAGTCAGCTGACTCGATTGGATGACACAAAGGTTCTTAAAAATAAGTTCGATTGGATGACACAAAGATTCTAATATTTATTTAAAAATATTAAGGGAATCTAGTTGAAATATTCTTTAAATCTGCCGTTTTAGGATATTTATAAAGTCATCCAAAATTAGATTATAACGATATTTGAATATTTTTGAGTCGATCAAAATCTCTGTCTTAAAAAAAATTAACAAACGGAAGTTTCCATAAACGGTCGGTAAAAAATACTTCAAAACCGATGAAAATATTGTTGCCAAATTTCTACTAAATTGTTCCTCCTTTCGTTGATTTTGCACGAGACTTCATATATTCAAACTGGATCGCTGGAAATTAGTCGGAGTTTTCGCTAGCGTGATCCTATCGATCGGTCGGTCGGGTGACTCGCCTTCCTCAATTTCTTTCGTTTTCCCCTGAAATGAAGTACTACACGATTCGTGCAATCAAGCTCACTAGGAAGAACGGACACTCCGAAAGGGTGTGCACCGTGTCCGTGTCCGTGTCCGTGTTGGACACGTGACGTCGTGTCCGTATCGGCATAGGTAATTCGACACATATAAGTAGCGGGTGAGCTGTCTGTAGCTTTGGACATGGAGGCTAATGCTACGAACACGAAGATTCAAGTGTCAAATTGTTGATTGCGAGGAGAGAAGGCTCTATTGTCAGAGTTCATTAATTCACAGTGCATCAACAACTATAGGAAAAAAAATAATTGACATAATAAGAAAGTAGTGAATTTTCGAAATGTCTGAATAACTTCCGAAAATATGTTAGAAAAAACACAAGAAAACTGTACGCATTAATTCAAAAGCGAAATTGATGGTCGTCGGCGATATAAGTACGAGAATGCATATATAATTACATAACACAATTATGCCTCGTTTGATACACTATAATGCAATCATAATCGCAATGTAATCAAATGAAAAAATAATTTTTTTAGGTCTGCAATATTTTCTGCGACATTGTATTAGTTTCGGATTACCGTTGCTTCACTCGAGGAAAACTCTTATGTTTTTTTTTTTGCAGAAAATATGATCTGAAAAAAAATTTAGGCCAGGATGCAGTGGATGAATACCAATCTGTCTATTGCCAATAATGTAGCTTTTATTAGCCAATTGTTCTACTTATTGAATTATGTTCCGTTTTGTAGCGAGGCCCTCGTTAATTTGAAGTTGTTCTAGAGTTCATGGTAGAGTTTAAGCAGTGGTAACATTAGGTTGGCTCAGGAAAATTTACATAAATCCTGGGTTACCGGTGATGTATGTTGCATGGACACAGCAAAATGGTATCCTTATTAGTATCGTGTCCATACCCGTGTCCATATTCGTGCAACATAGGGCTTTATGTTCGAAATGGCATAGATACAAATGGTTACTTTTTGGAAAAATTTGAGTGGCACCCCACTTTGTTTACGCTTATTTAAGGTGCACCCCACAAGTTTACATGAATGTATGACACCCCCCACTTTGGACGGTTTCTGTCTAAAACGAACGGTCAACCCCGTTGACCAATTTTTTTTGACGAAAATACCCCCCCTATCTGTTCCCTTCTTTCCCGCGTCAACTATTCGTCTCCCCCTCCCCTCCGCCGTGCTCGTCCCCCCCACGGCGTCGCCGCACTCCCCCCTCCCCGACCTCGCCGCACCGCCCCCCCCGGCCATCACCACCACCACCATTACCAACATCATCACCATCCACCATCATCACCGCCCCCCCCCCTCCCGCTCCGCCTCCTAGCCCTAGCCGCCGCCGCGCGCAGCTGCCCTAGCCGCCGCCGCGCGCTGCTGCTGCTGCTGCGGCGACGGCGGCGGTCGGGGCTAGGGGGCGGAGCGGGAGGGGGGGGCGGAGCGGGAGGGGGGGGGGGGGGGGGGGGCGGTGATGATGGCGGATGGTGGCGGTGATGATGATGATGGTGATGATGATGGCGGATGGTGGTGGTGGTGATGGTCGGGGGATGGGGGTGCGGCGAGGTCGGGGAGGGGGGGAGTGCGGCGACGCCGTGGAGGAGGGCCGAGCACGGCGGTGGAGGGGACAGCCACGTGTGACGGGGAGGGGGGACACACAAAAGGAGACAAGGGCATTTTCGTCAAAAAAAATTTTGACCGTTCGTTTTAGACGAAAAACGTTAAAAGTGGGGGGTGTTATACATTCATGTAAACTTGTGGGGTGCACCTTAAATAAGCGTAAAAAAAGTGGGGTGCCACTCAAATTTTTTCTTACTTTTTTGGGCCCCGTTTGGTTCACGGAATGAAAGGGAAAGGAAATCAATTCCTTGGCATTTTCTTTCCTTTGGAAAATTACAATTCTCATTGATTTTCCTTTTCGATGTTTGGAAATACCAAGGAATTTAGAAAGAAAAGTGAATACTTCAACGTGGGAAAATGATTCCTTGCGATGTAGTCACTTCCCTCCCTAATTTTCCTTCCATTGGAAATCAGTTTCCTTTCCTCCTCAAATCCTTTGACACCCAAACATAGGAAAGTAATCACTTTCCTTTTCCAACCCGCTGATTCCGCAAACCAAACGAGGCGCTAAGTAACCAATAAACTAAAAGTCACTCGATACTGAAAATATTGCATTTTGGTATTTAGCATTTTCACACCTTTTCTTTTGGATTTTCATATTCTAGTTGTAATATATATATATATATATATATATATATATATATATATATATATATATATATATATATATATACTTATCTTTGTCTTCCAGGAAGAACTTGTCAATTTATTTTGTGCTCTGCACAAAAATTTTCTCGTCTTGGTGTCTGGGAGCATTGACAACAAAATGGAGGAACAACCTTGTGAGCCTAGAAGGAAATACTAGTATGGAAGAAAGTTGCCTATGGAGGGAGGAATGCAGCCTGGGTATGATGACAACTATACTGATGACACCTTCCTTGAAGCCATGGTGATGAATGCTAATGTTGTGCATTATCAGCTATGTTTTGATATTACCGAGCGAGTGGTAGTTCTGTGACTGGTTGATGCTCATATTACTAGTAATTATAGGATCAAATGAGGGTGTTCAGAAATCCTTGTATTGATGAATAAGCATCGTGTATTATTATCGGGATTTTGGTGTGTGTGTGTGTGACGGGGTGCAGCCGCTGGGAGGGGAGAGGGGAGAGGGGGTGCAACCGTCAGTGCAGTCACCGGGAGGGATAGGGGGAGAGGAAGGGACGATGATAATATGTTCATTTTTAAATTTTAGGATATCAAATTAATGCTTATCAAAGTTGAGTCAAGTTGAAAAATTGGAATATTTGAAGGTATCATGTTATAATTTACCTTTTTCTTATTACAACTATACGATTGGGAGACTCGAAATTTTTGGGGTATTCTAGTGTCTTGAACATATCTTGCTTTATTTCATGTTCTTAATGCTGACCAATATGCTGCTGGTGCTGTTTTAATAGGATGCAGGTAACAGGAGCCAATCGAGCGAAGAAGTTAACTCCTTGCACGAGTTGACTGGTTTTCCATTTCCTCCCTCTGCTTGCCTACTAACAAATTGCAGGCTAGTTTGGTTCTGTTTCAAATAGAAATAAGACACTTGTCACTTTCGCCTGCATTTTGGCCAAGACAAACGAAAACGCGTTTGCCGTTTTTTACACAAAAAATTAGTCGAAAATAGAGTATTACTTGGTCAACAGCATCCAAAAGCTAAGCAACACCATCTAAAACAACAATACATGACTCATCAAAATATTCTTTAGCAGGTTAACTAGAAAGGGTAATATTATTGACACTTCTACGGTGGCAGTACATTTCTACGTATAGATCTGCCACATCAGTGTCGCTATGAAATGTCAAAAAAAAAGTGTCCCTACAAACATTATTGCTCCCAACTGTCTTCTAATTTTATCCCCTACATTAAGTTAATACATTCAACTCTTGAAATCCAGGGACGATTAATACAGGTTTAAATTTGAACTATTGCTCCTACACTCATCTTCTAATTTTATCCTCTGCATCTGCATTAAAACTGACATTAATACATTCACCTCTTGAAATCCATACATTCCCAAATTAATGTCGTATTTAATACAGGCGCAAAATTGAAATTTGAATGTATAAAAGTAGAAGAGTGCAAGATAACATTTTAAGAGTGCTAAAATATTAGAAGAGTAGAAGATAACATTTTAAGAGTGTTAAAACTGGGACGAAAGCTCCTAGTCGCAAAAATCATCCATATATATGAGAATAATGGAACAATTGGAGCAATGTCAACTTATATCAAAACCACCAACAATAACAATGCATAGGCCTGGCAATGACAACTTCCACAATATTATTTTCTTAAAGAAAGCAACACAATGTAATCAGCAAATTGACGACAATGCAAAAACATCAAACCATCAGTAACAAGAGTGAAAATAAGGCACCAAAGGAAATAGATGTCCAACTCCAATATTCTAAAATTAACTTCAAAATAGCCTTAAAACAGAGTATGCCAAGGGCCAAACTTAACAAACACCTCTAAATAAGCCATAAATAGACCTACTAAAAATAATCCAAACTCAGATTCATGTCTAAAGAAAGAAACCTAATGTCCTAGGATAAAATTCAGATATAATTAACTCAAGAAACGATGCCGTCATTCAACGACAGTGAAGACAGCTGATCAGTGGGTGCACCAGGTTGCTGTGCAACATTCCTCAGAACATCCATAGCCTCAGCGACTTTTGCCTTGAGAGCATCTGGGGACTCCAGCAAATGCAAGACTTCTGTCTGATCCATTTCCAGCAGCATACCAGTCACCTTCGCAGCAGATTCATGCTCCAGCTGATCCACAAGTGGGTACAGGCTTTCCCCAAGCATCTGGTAAAGAGAAAAACAAAGTATGAGAAGGAAATAATTGTTACAGAAAACAGCATCAAGGCTTGCCAGAGTTTTTATTTTTATTTTTTTGGAGTTTAATAATCCTATTTTTAACCATTTCCGAAAAGCTTGGTAACAACTTGGGGTCAATCTCAAGCACAAGCAATACACCATTTTACCCAAAGCATCAATTAATTATTTTTTTCTTGTATAAACTAAATGTGAAAAATATCAGTAGGTATATGACGTATACTGACCAAAAACACTTTCATAAGATCGAAGAAAACATACCGTCCTCTGTTGCTCAGGGCTTGCATTGGCTAGGGCTGAAGTCAAAGCTCCAATTGGAATCGGCTGCGACATGCCAGCATCTCTCATAGGCATACCCCCCATGTCATACGGAACAGAGAGCATTCCACCAGCTAAACCAGGCATTGGAACATCGGGCATGTTGCGGCCTGGAGGATAGCGATAGACCCGACCACCCCTTGGAATCATCTGCAACAGTTTTCATACTTCTAGTTACTTGCATTTCAGAATGGACTTACTAGGGGGGACAACAATTATCAGAAAAAGCAACTTTAATAAACAACGGATACAATAAAACCCACCTGCTGCTGAAGCATTGGCACAGGGTGTTGTGCCTGCTGTACAGGTCCACCACCAGCACGTCTTCCCCCTGGTCTCTGGGGTTGCTGACCCTGCTGGACCATTGGCACGAAAAAATTGGCCATAGGAGCACCACCTGGCCTCATCCCAGGAACAAGCGGCTGCTGGTATCCAAATTGCTATAAAGAAGATAAAAACTTGATCAATTTGTAGATATATAATGTCCAAATGGACAGAATTTGCTAGTTCTGAACTAAAAACATAAGCCTTCAATTGTTGACTGTCATAACAGATAAACAAAAGTGACAATGATAAGTTGACAAAATGAGAGGAAAGCTATATGCACAAAAAGCATAACAAGAAACTGGTCTTCAATCAAAAGCCCGCATAAGATTCATCTGCAACTTCTATTCAGAAAGCACTAAAAGTGCTCTGGCCAACTTTATTTATATTAATTGCTTCCATTTTCATTTTTGTTACCAAATGATATGCGACCACAAGTTGAATCTATCCTTGACACTTGATACTAGTTTGCAAGACATTGTTCCGAGGTACTTGAATACAACATTTCCCAAAAAGGCAGCTGAAGTAACCAGCAAGTACAATAATACAATTTACTAAATCATAAAATAACATGCAACACCAGCCAGAGTATCCAGCTATGAAGGCACACAAAGTGGGAAGGATACTGCAATTTGGATTTAGTAAAGATAATAAAATTACCTGCGGACGAATGAGTGCAGGAGGGGCTTGACCATAAAACAGTTGTTGCCCAAGCCCAGGAGCACCATGAGGGTAAACTGGCATCCTAGGAGCAACATTAGCAGGGATTGCTACTGGGCGCATTTGGGAAAATTGAGCCTAAAACAGAAAACAATGAGTATTATATAAGATTTTGGCAAATGAGGTATTTACTATAGACAACAACATTAGGAAATAAAATGGATGCTAGAAAGAATCTTTCCAATTGTGAATTGTAGAAATCATGTATCTCAGAGCCCTGTTCTCGTCCATGTTCAAGTGCATTGCTACTAATGCTGAACTTGTTAATTTTCTTAAGGAGGCACTGAGATTTCTAAGTAAATTTCCAGACAATATAATGATAATAGTGTACCAATGGCAATCTAATGCACAATATACTTCTAATAACAATTTCAGAATGGTAGTTAAGCTATACATACGAAACAGGTCAGGATGCAGAAGCTTCAAACTACCGTCATAATGATGTATACAATTAATGTTAAACCATAGAACTAATGAAAGTTTGCAATATGGCTTTATAGAAACTGTTATATAAATAAAACAAAAGCAAGAAACTTAATATACGGAGAAAGGAATTTAGCAAGAACTCAAAAATGGTAAAATATATTCTCTTAAGCAGGTCAATATAACCAGTTTTGACAATAAAATCATACACATAAAAAGACGTACACCAAAAACAGAAGAAAGAAACAATGTGCTATAATGTTCTAGAGAAGGGAAGCATGGGAATTCACAAAAAGGCTAAAATGGTAATCATAGATAGTAAAATAAATTATGAATACGTCGTGGCTAACATAGACAACAATGCCTTCGTCCCAAATTGTTAGGGTTAACTGTAAAACCTTTATGCCTAGAGAAAGATTTTGAAAATAGAAATGCAGGAGCACGCAGACAGACATGTTGAACAGTAAAACTCTGCCAAATATATGACAAAATCTAAAAGAATGTAATGGATGCAGCTAAATCCTGAAGGAACATGTAGATATAAATTAGCTGAAACAACATCATATATTTGATGTGGTATCTTTGATACATAAGCCTAGATACAAATAGAAGAACCATGTTTACACATTTCTTTGCATAAAAAGATGGAAACTTATGTTTCTTTGTTTGAATAACTTATGTTTCTTTTGCTTGAATAAAATAAGCAGACCAGACAAAAAACAAGGACCATTCGCATGACATTACTAATTAATCAAAACAAAAAAGGAAAATAACATCAGAATTAAATTCTGAATGTATGTTTCAGAAGAAGAAAAAAATTGTTTATATAACCCACCTGCAGCCTTGCTCTTCTGTCTTCTTTGCGTTGAGCAATTGCAACATAGAGAGGTTTGCTTCCAATCATTTTCCCATTCATTTCTCCAAGCTAAATAAAATGTTGATGCAAGATATAAATATTTTCATAAATATTTTTCAAAATTTCGACAAAATAATGACTGCTGACTTACAGCACGAGACGCATCTTGAGGAGATGAGAAAGCAACAAATCCAGATCCCCTACTAATGCCATTCACATCCCGCATAACCTGCACAGCAACAAGTTCTAGCAATCTTTTCATCCAGAATTAACAGTGAAGGACTAGGTCACAAGGAGATTATCACCTTGCACGATGTAATCGTTCCAAACTCTGAGAACAGTTCTCGAAGTTTATCATCACCAATACTGTCATCCAAGTTCTTCAAGTACAAGTTCACTCCCTGATATTTTTCAGCAACCTCCTTGGCACTCTGATCAAATCTCCCTTTAAGTTCCGACTCCCTCTCGGACTTCTTCTGAGCTTTTCCAACATACCACTCCTTGTCATCAAATTTCTTCCCATTCAGCTCCTCCACAGCTCGAGCAGCATCTTCGGGCTTGACAAAATTAACAAACCCAAAGCATTTCGATTTCCCATCACCCTCCCTCATTACAATAGCACTAGTTATCTCTCCATATTGGCCAAAAATTTCTTCCAGATTTTCTTTAGTTGTAGTTTCCGAGAGATTTTTTACAAACACGTTACTAAAAACAGACTTGTTTGCAGAGTTATCTCTTTCTTGCTTGCGGAGAAAAGGTCCAACAAAGACCTGTTTCTCATTAAGCAACATACCGTTTAGCTTGTTTATGGCAATTTCTGCTGCCTCTTCTTGTTCATATTGGACAAACCCATAACCTTTTGACTGGCCAGATGGATCGGTTGCAACTTTGCAAGAAAGAATGTTCCCAAATGCAGAGAACGTATCATGAAGAGCTTTGTTGTCAATTCCCTTGTCAAGATTCTGTAGAAATAATAATATGTTCAGATTATGAATACAAGAGAATCAAAATAAACAAGTCAAAGAAGTCATAGAAACAAGTTAGAGGATAACTTAAAAAACAAGCCAAATCACACAGATTATGAAAGCATAAAAAGGAGACAACTAACCTTAATGAATATATTAGCCGCCCCACTTCTACGTGCGCTGGGGTCACGGTTAGAATACATTATTCTGATAGGTTTTCCGTTGAAAGGAGTGTAGTTCAGCATTTCCAATGCCCTCGCCGCTGCGAAATACATTCCAAAGAGTTTAACCAAAGAATATCAACAGAAACAAACTTCCTTTGCACATAAAAATCATTTATAAGATGGACACAAGATAAGTTTTCAAAGTGTTCGAGAATTAGGAGTCTTATCATCATCAAATAGGTTGAATTCCCACCATTTGTCTGTTTTGGTTGAGATCAGTTATAAGAAATATTGAAAAATAGTATTCTAAACATAGACTGCCACAAAAGTACCCAAATATTGCATCAAACTCCTTAATTGATAAATTAATAAAATTGCAGGATTTTGTCGAGCATATGGGATAGCTCAAAACAATACATTATATAAAGACAACCGACTCTTATGCCCCCTAGACCTTTCTCATGGTAACTCACATAAAATACATATATCGCCATGCCTGCTTCGTCTCGTGAAGTGTTGTAGAAGACATGTATTGGACACATCAAGGACACACCCAAAGCACTAGGGATACCAAATTACGCGCCATGTTTTTGTCTACGAGTTCGTGCGAGTATTATCGGTCAGATTTTCCATGAAATCTACATATGTCCGTTATTATCCCTAATGAAGGGAACTCAAATCAATACTTAAAATCAAGATACAATTTTGAACAACAGCTAAACTTGCAAACTTTAGCAATTACCATTACCAAAAAGTACACAAAATTAATCAGAGAATAATAACTAAAACAATTAAATAACCCTAAATCCATATATGTTTAACTTAGAAAGAGAATTTCTCACCATCCATCGGACTGTTGAAGTTGACATAGGCGTAGCCGAGCGAGCGGCGGGTGGTGATGTCGCGGCAGACCCTGACCGACACCACCTGCGCCACCTGGCTGAAGAGGTCATACAGCTGGTTGTCCATCACGTTCACCTCCAGATCGCCGACGTACAGCGAAGTCGTCGGGAACTGGTTCGCCCCGGCCGCGCCGGCACCCGCCGCCTGGACCGTCGGCGATCCGTTGGCTCCACCGATCTGCTGCTGCTGCTGCTGCGGAGGGGGGAGGGGGACCTGGACCTGCGCCATCTCTCGACTCGACTAGGGTTTCTCGGGATAGATTGATAGAGAGATCGTATCGAATCGATCGATTTTTGGGGTTTTTTGGGGGATTTTTCGGATTTTTTTGGCCGGGATTTGGGGATTTTTTGGGTAGAGAGAGGGGGAGGAAGAAGAGAGTAGAGAGAGAAAATGAGGGTTTGGGGAGGGCAGCCCGAACTGCACCGCGCAGAGGCTCGGTGGACCACGCCGGCCTCCTTATATAGTGGTGGTGGAAGAGGAAACCCTAACCGGTGGGTTTGGGGAGATCTGAACCGTCAGATTTGGAGGGGGTGGGTTACGTGTACAGTTAGATGGGCATTCGCGTCAGTTTTGGACTTCCGTTAGGATACGGAGTAACAGCTAACAACACGAGCGGGTTTGCAGTTGTGAGTCACATGTCACATCCTCTGTGTTTGATGGGCCTTTGGGCTTGGCCCAAATATAATACAACAACAACACGGAATTGTTTGGATTGTCTTCTTCTATTCGGCAACCTCTAATGGTTCTATTAATTATTGCATTCTTCTTCTTCTTTCCTACGGAATTATTTATTGATTTATATTACATATGTTCAAATATGTTGTACATGTCATAATCTATTGTGTGTTTGAGTGCAATTTTGACCCGACCAAAGGCCCAATTAAATTATTTCTATACTAATATACTAATATATAACTTAAAATATCAGTATTTTTTATAATATTTTCTTGCCTAAAAAATCACTATTTATGAAATTTATTTATATTTTAGTTAGTTATAACTACTAAGATATAATTGTACCACTATGCCATCCACCCACTAATTAATAATAATAAAAAGTAATCCTTACGATTAAATACTACTATGCCTTATGTATATCCTAAAAATTATTCAAGATCCATTTAACTAAATATAAAAATAACTTAAAATTCTTATAACTATTTAAACATATATCCAAACTCTTATAAACATATATAACAAATTCAAATTAAAATATATTCAATATTTAAATTAACTACATGGTATTATCTAAATATATATCCAATATTCTAAAAAATAAATTGTAATTAAATTATATTTGATATTTAATATTTAAACTAACTACATAATATTATATTAACATATATCCAAAGTTCTACAAAGAACAAATTTTAATTTAAATATTTAAATTATATTTAAACTAACTACATGATATTATCTAAACATATATTCAAAGTTGTAATTTAATTTTTTTTAACAAATTTTTTTATATAAGTGCAATTACTAGTTAGATATAACTCTCTCTAGGAGATCTGCTTTATCTCTTGTATATTATAATTGTGAATTAAAATTGTTAAATAACAACCAAACATACAACAACAAACAAACAAACAAACAAACGCTGCATATCCAATGTTATCTATATTTTCCACCGGTTTTAGCATGTCCAAATCATTTAAATCAAAAAAAAATTCCACATTCTTTAGGGTCTGCTTGGTAACTGTGTTTTCACTGGTTTTGAGGTGTTTTTGAACCGATCGTTTATGAAAACCCCTACTTGTTAATTTTTTTGAGGCACCAGTTTTGGTCGGCTTAAAAACCCCCCAAAATTCGGTGCAATGTATTTTTTGGTGGCTTTATAAACACCCCAAATCGGTGGGTTTTAAGCGGCTATATTTTTTTTATTTCATTTATATCCTCACAAAAATATATATAATTATAACTACTGATACCCTTCCCTATTTAATTTATTCGTGTAAAAAAAAATCAAAACCGCTCGTTAGTGAATTACCAAGCATGGATTGGACTGGTTTAAAAGCCGCTACTTAAAAACTATCCAAAACTGGACCCCTCATAACCGCTCATAACTGATACTCTAAAATACCTCATAACCGCTATCCCTACAATTGCCGAGCAGACCCTTAATGTATCATCATTCATCCCATCTTAATATTTTCAGTTCGACTCGAACAACTAACCACCAAGTATCCATTAGATATTGGTTTTCAACTATTGGAGAGAAACACTTCATCTGACGCACATACACACGTCGTTCAGTAACATTGAATTATCAAGTTGTTAGTTGAAACAAGGGGAAAAAAACAGAGAAATTTGGGTCCAGACTTTTCTCATTTCTGTCTCTGAGCTGCTGATCTTTCTATTTCAGTACAGGGGATAAATAAAGAAACATATTTCCTTTTATTTGGTGTTTGTCCAACTTTCGACAGATTTACCAAACAATTTCCTTCTCTTGACTTTGAGTAATCTCGTCAAAGAACGCTACAAATATTGATTAAATAGTTGTTTTGTAGGTGTACTGATGAATCATCTGAAGTTTCCTTGAGCCCTCTTTATTTCCAAGGTTACAGTTAAAATATTGCTAACGCACAAATAGAGATTCTTAGCTCTTTAATTCTTTATGGAAAATCTCAAACAATTATTCAAGGAACTCATCAAAACTTTTCTACAGTTTCTGAAATAAGAAACATATATGTAACTAGTAATATACACGAGCTAACCGTGTCACCATCTGATATTCATATATGCAAGGGTCCTGATTATGATTTTTTTCTGATTCCGAACCACCGACATTCTTTGCATCCATTGCCAGCATGCCGGATCACGCTTTAGAACTCTCTTCAATTGCACGCTTGATCTCGAGTGCCGCTCTGACGACATTCCCCCTTGTAATTATTCCAACCTTACAAAGTAGAGAAAAACTAATCAGTGCAGGAAAAGAGAGCAGAGAAAAGAAGAGGTTTTCCATCTTCTTCGTACCAATGCCCCAGAACTATCAACTACTGGAAGCCGTCGGTATTTTGTTTCAAGCAGTAATCTGCAACCATATGAGTGTATATTCAGTTCAAATTCATTCGGTACAGAAAATACTCAAAAAACGACTAGTTTTCCGGAACCTTGCAGCATCTTCGAGGTTGGTTGTCTCACGAACAACGAGAGGGGCTGGTGTCATCAACTCGCCAACTACTTTACCATTTGTTTTACTCAACAGCCTCTGAATCTCATTAAATGTCTATAACATGTAAAGTTTACAATACTAAGCATTAGCAATCTCTCACATTTCATGGCATAAAATGAGAGTTAATTTCAGCAACACTATTGTGCATAATAAATAAAGAAACTGGAGGATTCTTGCATAATATATAAGGTTGACAACAAGACTCTAAGATGTGCAATCTTATTATTCATCACAAACTGTTAGAATCTATTATAAAACTATACGATTCTAAAAGAAAAACATAGCGACAATGAAAATAATCAAATCAAGCACAGAAATGGTTCCTTGAGAATAAATACTGACTCCCAGCAGCAGAAGGATCCATTGGTGCAAATTACAGAAATGCTACCATATGAAATGATCTGCAATTAATATGCACAGGGTTGTTCGTAACTCGGGCCATTGCAAAATGAGTTGCATGTCTAAGCAGTTATGCTGTTTGGTTGTTGTAAGAATGACCAGGCCAGTAACCGACATATTTATTTATGCTCCCTACTGTATTCGGCCCAATTTTCAAAATAATGTAACTGATAGGTAACTACTTTTCTCCGGGTAACCCTCTTAACTGGGCTCTGCCAGCCACATTCAATCCTCAGTGGCATCCCAACCCAATAAAAAGTTTAGACCTTGAATTTTATACCAACTTAGAGTTTAAGCCATGACTTGTTCAATTGGAAAGTTTAGATCCTGTATTTTTATTATTTGTTTCATTTTTTTTTCATTATACCCCCCTCCCATGCTTAACAATGAAACCTTCATATATAAACTAGGGAGGGTAAAATGGGAAAAATGAAACTAATAATAAAAGTCCGGGGTCTAAACTTTTCAATTGGACAAGTCGAGACGAGTGTTGTCAAAGGCGCGCCTTGATCCTAGGCGCAGGGTCATCGCCTTACCAGTGTCCCGGTGAGGCGCAATTAGTCAGGCGCGCCTTTTCACCAGGCGCATGATGTGGTTGAGGCACGCCTCGATAATTTTTTTGTATACACTGTTCAATTTGTGCAGGAAAAAAAGAAGCAACCCACAACAGGCGCCTAAGCCCCTAGGCCTGCAGGAAAAGTCCAACAAAAGCAAAAAAAAAAAAAAAAAACGGAAGGAAAGATAAAGAAATTTTAAAAAAAACGTACAGAAGGAAAAATAGAAGGAAGAACAGAAGACCCTTACCTGGCGACTTGGTCGGCGGCGGCGGAGACACCTTCAGGTGAGCCATTCCCCTCTCCTCTCTCTCTCTCTCTCGATCTCTCTCTTGTCTCTCTCTCGATCTCTCTCGTCTCCATTTTCTTTTTCTTTTCTTTTACATTATTCCTTTTTCTCTCTCTCTCGATCTCTCGCCTTTTTTTTCTTTTCATTTTTTCTTTAGATGTCATGCAAGTAACTGTATTGATAATGATCTCCCTTGTCTTTATTTTTCTTTATTGTTCTTTTTTTATCAATGTGAATTGTGAATTATATATTGAGAGAGACTATAGAGGTGACACAGGTTTATATATATATATATATATATATATATATATATATATATATATATGCGCCTCACATCGCTCGGGCGCGCGCCTTAAGTGCGCCTTGCGCCTCGGACGATATGGACCCTTTGCACCTTGAGTGCGCCTTGCGCCTTTGACAACCTTGGTCAAGGCTTAAACTCTAAGCTGGTATAAAATCCAGGGTCTAAACTCTAATTAGCC
This sequence comes from Iris pallida, assembly GCA_029216955.1. Lineage (NCBI taxonomy): Eukaryota > Viridiplantae > Streptophyta > Magnoliopsida > Asparagales > Iridaceae > Iris > Iris pallida. Next base: position 14,591,714 of record JANAVB010018993.1, read on the forward strand.
CTAAAAAGTAAGAAACTACAATCTGTCTACCAGAAAGGGACAAACTGTCATTTCATATACCTTTGTTACATGATTTTACACTAGAAAACCAATTGGATAAAAACTTCCTCTCTAAGCAAAATATATTAGCAGATTGGTAAAGGTAATGGCGACTTTGTAATTGAGCCCAAATTATAGATCTCATCTCCTATACAATGGAAGTAGTTAATTGCTATAGCTAAAAGCCACATTTTTCTTAAAGAAAGAAGGAAAAACAAATAAAAGTTACTTCCCTCAAATCTTATTATAACAAACAGAAAGAATAGAGACGTGAATCCTAAGTTCTAGTGCAATCACCTATCTTAAGGCTTTACCGTGTCGGTGTAGGTGTCAGTAGTGCTTGCATAATGACGTTGTCACTTGTCCGTATCGTTTCACAACGTTAAGATAACTCCCTTCTGTTTATTGCCAACCATTGCTCAGATGTTTTATCCAAGTACTTCAGATGTGCGAGATGAAAGAGTTTTAAAAAGTACTACTATATTACAAGAGTTCATTAACCGATAAGCTTTTGATCTCTCTTCACAACAAAACTCCCTTATTCTTGAAACCAGACAACTCCTGGTGAATCTTTGTTACTATCATCAGCCTTTCACTTAATTTTGTGAATTATGTGCTCCACTTCCCATGGAGTCTTATACAACTAAGAAATCACCCAATTCTGCATATTCATGAAAAAATTTCACCCGCCCTCAAAATTTAACCTCTTCGTTTACACGCATTGTAGTTTAGGGACTTGGGAGGGTGCTTATTGGTGGCATGGGCTTAAACTGCATAGACTAAAAGGTGGGTTTACATCAAACCAACCAGTCAAGTGGCCTTTTAGGTTACATGCAAGGAACTCTTTTGTTCATAGACCCTTCGGCTAGGAATTGACATCAGCCAAAAAAGAGGGTTGACATCGGCTTGACAGCCGGTCATTAAATCTTTAATTAGTTTTTGATGCTTTCTCGTGATCCATAGACGATCCAATTCAGATGGGAGAAGCCTTGGATGATCGCTTCCAATATCATCTTCAAAGTTAAATCTTTGTCTGATCTTTTGTGCTCAAAGATGAAAATCATCAGTTGTATAGACTTAACCTCCCCCTTTTCCTACAGTCTGTCAATGGGTGAAAATTTATTCGCAATGACATGGCTACGGCACAAGGAGATATAGCAGCAATTTTGGCGTGCCTTAGTGTACTTTGTGATGTCGGCATCCTGGTAACGTGCACATCCTACATAAGCACAACACGACAACGATTTTGAAGGGAGATGCTTCCTATTCATTGGCCTTCTAAGCTCTTGAGTCTCAAAGCAGTAGTTTTAGCTAATAATATATAAAATATGAAGCCCTCAAGTTTAAAAGAGGAATTTCAACGTGTAGATTGTTTGTTGTAGATGGATGGTACTAACCTAGTGAAATGTAAAGAGTGAACATCAAGATATTGACATTTTTTAGTTTGCAACAGAACCTATCTTGCTGCGCTAAGATCTCAACTGGTTGATTAGAAAGGGTATGATAAGGGCATCAAAGAAATTTCCTTACCCTCTTTTACAACTTGAAAAATCATACACAATAGTAAACTATTGAAATAATGAAATGAGTGTATCTTACTCAAAGTAAACAAATTACGCGGCAATTGAATGCGAAATTATTATATACCTTCCATGTGCTATCAGCCTCTGGGAATAAGCTCGTATCTGTGCGCCCACTCCCTGATTACAGAAGTAAAGGTTAGGTTAGATGGCGTCGGAAATAAATTTATCACATAGCCACTAACTAATGTGTAAACTGTAAACAAGTTTCATGTATTTAAGAGAACCACAATTTGCAAGACATTCTGAGATGGTGACTGATCGAACCTTGGGAGAAATCATCCTAAAAGCTAGCCGTTAGGAAAAGAGAACCCAAGATTATATCAATCCACATTGAGTTCCCATATAACAGACGTGGGACTATAGTATCGTAAGAGTCCATGCGGAATGGCTTTGCACTATATTTCTAGTCCTGTGCGAACACGTTAAGCCAATGTCAACACCCACACATTTCGATTGCAACCGGAAGACATGGTGTAGGCTCTGATACCATTTGATATGAACCTTGTGAAAACTCATCATAAAAGCTAGCTATTAGGAGGATAGAGCCCAAGATTATATCAACCCACATCGAGTTCCTCTTGTAACCAATGTGGGACTATAGGATCTTGTGACAAGAAATAATTATGTTTAGCAAGCTATCAACTTGACTATTAAATATTCATTGGGATCAAAGCAAGGGTCGAAGAATCTGCTTGGGTGCGAGTTTGTAACCATTCCTACAGGTATTGGTTTTGGCAGCTTCACGAGGTTTTGATGGTTTTGAATAGGTCAATTTCGGTAGGTTCGACGATTTTGGGCCCTCCAATTCCGGTACGAAACGGTCAAAACATATCAATTTTGGCCAATAATTGAACCAAGGATTAGAGGGAAACTACAGAAAAGGACAAAAACAATTTAGGAAGTGTTTGGTTGGTTGTTGATGGAAGAAAATATATGCAACATTTGTTGCACCATTTTCAATATTGATTTCATGTAAATAGTGGAATTGATGCAACAAATGTTGCATCAACTCCCCCAACTACCATAACTTTTGTTACCAGCGAAATGAACAAAACACCACTTACAACAACACTAATGACACCATTTACATCATTTCCTTGCATTCTCTCTTCATTCAAATAGATTGTATTTTATCAATGTTCACGACCGGACCGGGAAAACCGTGAAGCGGCAGCTAGTCCGGTTCTCTTGAACCCCAAAACCATGAGTGAAGTTGACCCGTAATAACCATAACCGTTGAACTGTCCAAACAGCTTGAGCTGTATGGTTGAACGGTTCAGTTCTTTTAGGGATAAAATATTAAAAATTAATGGGTCGACGCCTACAGTTTCTAAACCTTCAGTCCTACAGTTTCTAAACCTTCGGTACAATCGTCAATGCCCTAAACTGTGCTCCATGCACCTTCTCTGCATCTACTTCTCTCTCTCTCTCTCTCTCTCTCTCTCTCTCTCTCTCTCTCTCTCTCTCTCTCTCCAGCGGCAAGACATTGCCATGCAGGTAAAGTTTCTTTTGTTACATATATAGAGCAATTTCTTTGTTTCTCCCATAGTTTTCTTAAGTCGGTCTTCATCTCCTCTCCTCTCTAATGTTGTTATGCCTATGGTTGTCTTGTAAATTAATAAAATATTTGAGGACAACATTATATCATGTGTTGTTGTTACTTAATTCATGATATCTCTAACGTCTGATTACAATGTGGGATCTTGTGGTTTAGTCTTAACTTTTAAATCATAGGTTTTCATTTAAATAATAAATCATGATTTGTAGGTGGCTATGCCGTCTTTTGTAAATAATTGTCTTCTTCCTTTATTCATTATCAAGTAAAGTACAGAAACAATAAAGGACTAGAGGTTCATCCCTTCTTATTTAAATTTGAAAATTCAGAAAGTAATGTATTATAATGTTTAGGCTACTACTAAATTTGCTTCAGTATTTTGATATAAGAACAAAAAAAATGTCATTTTTAATAATATGATAGTACATAATCTAAAAATATGTCCAAAAGGGTTTTTTTTTTTTAATGATTTTAACAACTTAGGTGTATATTTGAAACCATGGCTCAACCACCGGTTGAACCTAATGACCAAGGTTCACAGTATCGCTATCGGTATCGGACCATTCCTATGAGTATCGGGATCGACGATATCGGCAGTATCAACGGTTTCGGATCGGAATATCAGATTTATTGGTATCGGAAAGCAAATAATTATTAATAAATTATTGACATTTTAGAAAATATATTTTATACATTTAAGCATAATTTTAAGTATTTTCAGCTTTGTTTCTTAGTAGTTATGAAATTGAATGAATAGTAGTCACCCTTGCCAATTGGTTTACATGCAATAGATAAGTTTTCTTCTTTTACATGCTTTTACAACCTTACTATGCTTTTAAAACCCATGTTGATTGCTTTTTTCTGTTTAATTTTCTTTGTCGAATTGACCGAAAAAGAGATCTACAATGTCAGTATCGAATATCGGTCGATATCGGATCGGAACATGCCAAATCGTGTGTCAAACTGTATTGGTATCGGCCATATCGGATCAGTATCGGCCGATACTGCAATTTATGCTATAGACCTTGAACCTTTGCCTTCACCGGTTCGGTTCTCAAAACATTGCTACTTATGGCAATAAAAAGTTGCAACCAAGCATCATAATTACATTATTCCCAACGATGGATTTGTACATGGAGCAAAATCATTTACATGCAGCCAAATAATATATTTGCATCACCACTTACAACAACAAATGCTATATTCAACAAATGTGAATGGGATTTCCATTTACGGGCAACCAAACAACCCCTTAGTGTTTGGGTGAACCGTAAACCTTGCGAATTCTGAAAATTTTGATTCCATATATAGACACCTACCTAAAAGACTCTTCAGAATAATTTATGCAAATTACATGAAACACCCTTGAGGTTTTACAAATAATTGGAAGTGTCTTGTTGTTGAAGCTATGGTTCTACTAAGAGGCCGTTAGTCGGGCCTTTGATTCAAGATAGTACTCCATTTCGAGGTCAGAAAGGTGAATGGGTGAAGAGTTTCAAGTTTAGTGACTGTACCAGTCTATTGTTGAATGCAACCAAGGGATAAGATCCACGAGACAATGGGTCAGACTTTCTCCTTTCGTGAGCTGTCCTAGACGACATGCAACAAGGTCAAGAATCGAGCGGAGGATACTCAGTTTTGACCCCTCGAACGTCCAAGTGAGACTCCAATAGAAAAATAAAAATAAGTAGAATCTCACTAGGATAAAAGAACGTACCACCTTGCATTTATGGTTGGTCTTGGGGTCTCATGCTTGAAGTCAAAATTTGAATAATTACAAGTTTACCATAAGATATTTTCCTTGCCTTGGATAACAAGCACATTAATTTACAATAGTGCCACAAGAGATTCTTCTTGGTATATTTCCTACAGGAATACTAGATGGCTCCTGACTTTGGACCTTCGGGTTCTCATAGGGTCATATATCACCACTGCACCAAATATATATAAACTTCAATTTACACTCCTTTTGCTATCAAGATTCTCCTTGATATCCTTGAGAGCAGTTACCAATCCGCCAGCAGTAACAAGGTCCCACATATCATGCCTCCTACACGAAATCTACACCATCAACTGACTAACTGAGACGACTAATGGTGTTGGGGTCTAGTGATGATATGTAACATACTGAGAACATGAAGGCACAAAGCTCATTAGAAAGGAGCCATCCAAACGTGAAATATTAGGAAAATAGCCTAAGGGACCACTCATGACACTACTGTAAAGAGTGGGCATTTAGTCCAAGGTAAAGAAAATATCTCAAGGTGAAGTTGTAATTGTACAAATTTTGATCCCAAACATAAGTTTCCCTATAAGCAACCATATATGCCATCTCAAAAAGGAAAGAAAATTACGCTTTCTTTATCCAAGATTGCTGAAATTTTCTGTATTGTAATCTCCTATGTTGCATGAGGATATTGACATGGACACGATAAGAATACGGGATATAAACATTTTCAAATAGTTACAGAAGTGGTTACTTATGTTGCATGAATATGGACACGGCTACATACACAATACGAATATGGACACCATTTTGTTGTGTGGATTCAAATAGGTAATCTCACTTAGACATCGTAAGGGTAAAAATCGAGGACTCTCGTGCTCGTTCTTGACTTTCTTGCATGTCGTCCTAACAACGCTTGCGAAAGGAGAAAGCATGTCCCATCGTATTTGTGGATCCCATTGCTCACTCGATTTATTTGTGGGTCTCATTGCTCACTCGGTTGCATCCATCACATGTCCGTTGTATGTGAAAAGTTAAGTCCTAACTATCTAGCAGATCTTGGAATTTGTTGGTCACAGGACCACATGTACAAAAATGACATAAGTGCGCTCATGCCCTCTTGGAATTTTTTTGCCATATTTCTTACAATATTTCAGTATTTAATAAAATATAAGAAAGATACGATCAAAACAAAACAAAAAATCGGTATCTACCCCCTCGGTATCATCTCATGTTGTGGTGGTGGTTGACGGCATCACTAGGGCCGAGTATATCGTCCAAAACCGGAACAGGAACAAAATAAGGAATTCTGTTTGGTTTTCCAAAGCTCGGTTCGGTGTTCAGTTTAAAAAATACGGGTTTTGGTTCGGATTTCAGTTTGGGCTTTGACAACTAACCCAAACAGAAAACCAAATTATAATGACCTATATACCCTCCACACACCCCCCCCCCAAAAAAAAGTAGAAATATGACATAAAGACGTTATTTTTCCAATTCCCAATTATAGTTACCTGTACACTCACGCCCCCACAGAAATATGTATTATGTCAATTTTTTTTCCCAGTTACCAATTATAATTACCTATATAGTTGTGAATTGGAAAATTTTGATTGTAAAAAGCCAAGCCCGTACCATTATGCAAGGGGCCCACTCAAACCGAATTAACCAAAATACCGAACCGTTTTGGTCCGGTTCAGTTTGGTTCTGTTTGGGAAAACGGTCTGGTTCGGTTTGGGTTTGGTTATAGAGAATTCTGGTTCGGTTGAACCGACCTGGCCGAATGCTCATCCCTAGGCATCACCACTAGGTCACCACTACAGTCGACACTGTCAATGACGTTCCCTCCCTCCCACTCAAGCCAGCATTGTCAAACTCCCTCCCCTCTTTATCCGGTCACTTCCTCGATTGAATCTGCTCGAACATTCAAAAACTTGTATCAGAACAACTTTGGCCAATGACATTCTTGCACAATAATATGTTCTTACTCTGTTAGCTCATCGATCTTCCCGAAAAAATGAGTTCAGCGAGATGATCTGTTCCCTTCAAAGCCTGTTCACTCATAATTCTGGTAACATATTTTATGTGAAATTGTATTCAATTGAATGAGTCTTTATAGGAGAATGAGCGAAAGGTTCTGAAAGAAAAGATGAGTGTGAGCAGCATATGGTCTTGCTACTGGCTGGGTTGGGGATACAAAGGGGATGCCATTGGGAACACAGGGAAGTCTACTTGACTCTGGAAGTGCTAGTTGAAATAAACTGTAAGTGTGAATGATCTAACCTCAGCATCACCTGCTCTATCTGCACACCGTGTTTGGTCTAGGGGACACCCTTCCTAGCTACCCTAATGCAAAACAAATATTACTTAATATTACCATGCATGCCATAAATGATGTGCACTTATGTACCCCAGTGACAGGATAAGTATCCCACTGACAGGATAATCAAATCAACAAGAAGGATGTACTGTTGGCTTTATTTCTTGTGTGCTAATTAAAGTTATAAGCATTAGCTGATGTCCTATCCCACTTCCACATTGAGTAAAAGCTAAAATCCACGGTATCAAATGATAGATATGCAGGCTAACCCTGGAAACTAATTGACGCATCCTTGTGTAAAGTGAAAATGATGCAAAGTCAGAGCCAAAGGAGAAAAATGCTCAAATCATGACTTCACTACGGAAAAATGTGGAAACCTTCTTTCCCAAAGTATCACATATTACGAGATATATCCTAGCAGAGATATCTTGAATAAATAACGTATAAGACACTTACAAAATTTAGAGTTTCTGTCTATTAGTATTAAGTTACTGCTTTAACGTATAAGAGCATTTTAGTACCTGTGTGGATAATGTATAGAAGTAAATGTATACTATCATCTCTTATTACAAGTCAACATCAAAGTGCATCAATGGGAAAATCTGTCTGGAAGTTGGTTAACCAAAGAGAAATGGACCAAATCAGATTCCTGAGTGATGTCGATAGAAACAGATTTGCTACATACTACTTGACAGTACCACTAGAGGAAATTCAAACCTTGTAAACCACCTATAGTTAAAAACGTCTCTCAGAGGAGGCAAAATAAGGTGTTAAACATGTGTCAAAGCCCTCAAGTAGTGGAGAGAGGAAAAGGTGAATATAATATCAAAGAGCTCGATAAGTGTGCACTAAAAGAGACCTCGTAGGTCTTAGCTCCGGCGACCAGCACATAAAAGTGTGAATTTATGCGACTGGCAATAGAAAATGGACTTCTTCCAGCAGAAAATCTAAAAACCAGAAAAAATAGCTTAGCTAGGAGCAGATATGTTGCACGAACATGAGAAAATGGCATCCATACCAGTATCCATATCCTGCAACATAGGTGACTACTTGTTACATCTATCTTAAAATGTTTGTATCATATCCTTATCCAACAGGGGTAGCTTAGATGTGGCTTTGAAGTATCCATGAAGAAACAACAGCACCTCTTCCTCAGATGCCCAAGAACTTGGCTTCTATGGAGAATGCCGCAAATCAAACTTTAAGGTGAGAAAGGATGAGAACTAATCATCAAAGCACCTTGGAAATTGAGGGTAATAATGGAACTAAAAGGAGAGGCATGGGGCTCAACTATTATGGCACTATACCAGGTGATTTGGCCAGATAGGAATGAAGAAAGTTCCTTGAATAGATCTTTGAATAAAATGTCAAGATCCCTATTTGTTGACAAGTGTGTTTCACCATCCATTGTGGTCTCAACTTGTAAAAACTTATGGTACAGTAATGATAATTTTCAAAAGTTAAGCATGGCGGAGGGAGGGGAAAAATACCAAGTATTTCTAAACTTGTACAACTTATAGTATGATTAATGATAATTTTCAAATGTTAGGGCATCACACCCTCAGGGCATGCTTTTGGGTCCATCTCTCGTTATGTGCATCTAAACTGAAATAATATGCTGATATGTAGGTTTAACCACGAGAAGAAACCTTAGATGGAGAAATAAAAGAAGTTAAAAGAAATAAATAAAACTTCTAGGAAATTGCTTCTATCAACCTGAATGTTTGAAAAAATAAAGACAGTTTTGTTAAGATGCTCAGCACTATGTCATTACCAAAAATAACTTCCATAAATGAAATATTCATATCAAGTGTTGGAATACAAATATTTAATCCTCGACCCTCAACACAACTCTGGAGCTTTGGTGCAGAGGCAGAGCATGTGTTGGACCATAAATATTAGAGGAACCTAGGTTCAAATCTCACTGACAAGCACGTTAAGCGGACTAAAAAAATATAGCGTCGTGTGAATCTTAGCCCATAAAATGGGCATTCAACATGCAAGTGTGTTGGACTATAAATATTGGTTTTTAAACCGACAACTCTAGAGTTTTGGTGTAGTGACAGGAATTTTAACACGTTGTAAACTATAAGCTTTCAGTAGTTCACTAGTTCACATTAACTGAAAGTGTTAACAAACCTGATATGGAGTCCAGTGCTAGCAAATCATAATCTGAAACTACACCAACCTGCAGGGAAGAAAATGGAACTGCATAGTGTAATAGGCTGTGTACAAAAATATCAGTCGTGGATTGGCAACAAGCATGCAAATAAACTAAGACGAGCTAGATTAAAGCTATATCTTATAAGTAGAAAGCAATCACCACATAAAAATTAATAACGAAAACTCTGGATTCGTACATGATTATTTCATTATAAGAAAATTCGTGTTGCAATGATTATTTCATTTATTAGAGATTTATTCCTAAACAAATGTGCAAATATAAGGCCTCCTAGGAAGTTTTGAGCGATAGTTATGGGATTCAACTTTAAACCAGACCATGTTTGTCTGCCTTTGGCTTTCTGGTAAAGAAGGCCTGTCAAACCCAGTATCGACCAAAGTGAAGAAACAAAATCTACACGATTGTCAATTACATCACCAATACATAATAGTAATATAGGATCATTACTTCTTATTTGTTAAACACGATCATTCTATAGGTCATTATCATCATCCATCCAAGCCTTGTCCAATCATAACAGTGTCAACTATGGATCACGAAAAAAAAGCTCCACAATAATTGACAAAATTTTATGGCTGTATGTCAATGGTATGTGTTCACACCAAAGTCCTAGCCAAGGTAGTTGAGCAAGAGACCGCTTTGCCAAAAACCTAGAACTCCTGTGACAGATAGATAATTTATCTTCTCGGGCCTTCAGTTTAAGCGCATACAACCAAGGAGCCGCCTCTAAGCTCACAACAACGACAACAGAGCCTTTATCCCCAATTTTGGGGATTGCGGCTGAGCCTTCACTAGACTACAAGTATAAAAGACTATACAAAGATGTAAGCTTATATGATTTGATATAGGAATTTTCGTGTCCTAGGAAAACATCATAAACCAAGTTCATTTTAGACCAAACCAAGGGGTGAAGGGCCTCAGAATAACATACCAATTTCCAGTCATCATCAATCACAGGAAAGCCAGTAATCCTGTTCTCCACTAGCATCTGCAGTGCTGTTGATATCACAACGGAAAAGCATAAGCAACAAAATATACTAACCAAGAAGCTTATTAAAGAAACACCTAATACCTTCGTCAACTGTGGTTGTAGGCTTCACAGTATGTAAGTCTTCCCTTTTCGTCATGAAATCACCTACTGTGAAAACACCGTTATTTGGCTGCGAAACAAAAAACCATGAGCATTGTAATAGCACAAACCAGAAAGAGGTCCAAACGAACAAAATTATGCATGCATATTTGGACTATAACTCGGAAGATGAAGGAAAGATGGTGTCAGCCAGTAAATAGGAGGCAACACCATCAGTATAGTGTCTCCATACATAAAGAAAGTACCAACAATCAGTTTTAGGACTATTCAATATCTTGAAAGGAAAGGTCGCATTAGCTAAATATTCATAGCATACCAAGAATCATCGTTACACAAAGAATAGATAGTTACGAGCATCAGCATAAGGTTCATACTTCACACATACATCTGAAATTGATAATGAAGCACATTTGGTGGACAGTATCAGCAAACCATCACTTAAGATCTGCTTATGTATGCCCCACCCTACCCACCCACCACAAACCCACCTGCGTCGTGCAGACACGGCTACGGCGGGACACATCAAGGACAAAGCAATACGAACAATGCACCTATCATGGTGTGTCGTGCCCGATACGTGTTCGACATGATAAGGCTCACAGTTTTGGAGTGTGCTCTTCATAGCACCATACACGCTGCCATGACCACCCCCAAGTCCCTCTATAAGACCCAAATTGAGACTCTCTCTCTCTCTCTAACATGGGCTTCTCTAACTTCCCATATCCAATCATCATCCTTACCCTCTGATCTTTCATATGTGCCTTCTCAATCCAAGAAAGCTTCTAGCTTTTTATCCGGACACATGCTTCTTTGTAATGATTCGTATGGAATTCGTTCGAACAAAAATCAAATTCTTACAGGTTTGGCGAGCTTATGGAATAACTAGTGAACATTCTGGACTTGGCCCCGTCCCATGTGGAGATGCCCCTGGAGGCACGACTTAGTCAATACTAATCGCAGTTCAAAGTTGAAACATACAAGTCGCCACTTATCTGAAAACATGGTTACTGCCTCACTCTCTCCTCGTTGGAGCATAAAATCGTGAATGAATTGGTTTTAGTTACTCTTCGGGACAGAGTGGAAGCAGGGAGGATTCCGCCATAGTTAAGGAGGTCAGACCAACTTACCTTTGGAAAAGTGACATTGATCAAACTCTTCTTTAGACCTCAGGGTGGGTATGCATGAATGGAGCTTCTTGAATTGGTCTACCTCGGAATGGGAATTGGCAATAATAGGAGATCAAAATGGATATGGTATGGTATAGGGTAGAACATGGGACGAGACTCTATCAAAATCTCAAATAATAATGAGCTAGGTGGCATGCCAACAAAGAAAATGGGGTGGACCGGCAAGGCTCAAGGGATGTTAGCTGAAAAACCTCTCTATCTACTTCGAAAATGCTTCAAGGGAGTCTACTTGAGAAAGGTTCGCGAATAATGCATAATTATTTTCATATCGCTGGAGTAGTTGATGATCGCCACGAATAAGTAAGAGTTCGATTTCCATTTATGTATTAAAAGTACGAAGGAGAAAGGTGTCTACCTAACCCATTCGCTCCCCTAACTTCTTTTTTCTTGGTTATTTTTTACTCAAAACTAAGGATGCACCCGAAGCAGGATTATCCAATTCGGATCTCGATCTGATTACAAGCTGGTACGAATCAAGTATTTTAAGATCCGAATCTGGATTTGGTTTGTTCGTATCCGAATTTAATTTATCCAGATACGGATATGGACACCACTCCATTATCCGAATTTGGATCCGAATATCCGCATACCCATACAAATATAAAAATTTATTAATATATTTACCGCTTCTAACACTAAGCTGTTTTGTATTTGAAGTAGATATCATCATTCATCACTCAAACATAAGTTAATTAATACGACACAACACGGAAATGTCAATCATTGAAGACCAAACCAAAGACTCTCAATTCTCAAGAACGAAAAACATAATAAATAAAGGTCCCATGGAGCAATTAAAATATCAAATTTTTATTCATCCAACTTACATCTCCTTTCTTTACAAAGTAAATATTTATAAGAAATCATCTAACTTATGCCCTAACAAGCTTAGAAAAATCAAACTATGAAACAAATACAAGTTCTCCACCTCCTCCAGAAGGATCTTGCACTTCTATGAGTTCATGCAGTAAATGGTAACATCAAAAAATCCGTCAAAACAACAAGAACGAGGTTGTGTTCGATATCACATATAGTTGATAGTCCAACAAGAAACTTCTCCTGAAACAACGTCACAAAACTCTTCGAGTACGGATCGACCTCTATTGGACTAGCTCCTGCCTTCGTAGAGACCGCAATGATAAAAAGGCCTCACCACCTCTTGTAAAGATTTGGTTTAAATGCTTTTTTGGAAGGCGTAAGTTTGTATCTTGCCTCGTCATTCACTAGAGTGTACGTATTGTCGTATGCATCAAGCTTCGCGCCCACTTTGGACTACCACGGCCTCCTTGGCAATATACGACAGACGTTGAGTCCATCGATCACGTCACATTATATCTCGTCTCATTAAGTGTTGATGGAGAGAGGAACTCTGCAACACTTATTCACTTTGACGTTCGTCGCTTGCTGGTCCCTCCCAATGGAGTACGGGTCCGGGAGCTTCTCTAACGCCAACCCCGGCCCGTCGGCTCATGAAGTTTACTTGTGTAATGTCTTACTCCGTACGATGACATTATGATGCTTGTTGACTCGAAGAGCATAGTTGGACTTGAATTCATGAAAAAATGACAATTCATCAAATAGTGAGTAGCTTTGATCAATCTCTCCTTTATCTCCACACTTTAATAAAAAAAGGAGGAGTTTTATCATTTATTATTTGTGTTCTTTGATCAATGATATCGTAATAAGAAAAACAAGATAAAATGGAGTAATCTTATTGTTGTTAACTTGCTATATAGGATTATGCAATATTGTATTGTTGATACAAGAAATGAAATTGTGGAAAAAAGTTTAGGACCATTGAGTTGCCTATGTGGAATCCCTGGATTGGGAAATAGACAAACGTAAAAATCTCTGGAGTAAAAAGTATGGAATTACGAGTGATGGCTCGAGGATTGTAAAAATACAAAAGAGAATATGTTATATAGTTATTTCAAGTTTATGTTACCATGCATCTTATATTTTAATAGCTAACTTGTATTTGCATCCATGCTCATAGACAACTTGTGCACAAGGTTTTAGTTTTTCGAACTGTATCTGCGGCCACGGAACCAATTCGGTCTAGGAGGAACATAGATAACTGGTGCTCAGTGTTATAAATTTCGCTAGACGGATTCAGTGCGCCAAAGGGACGCCTAGCGCCTAGGCGCCGAACTTAATTTTTTTTAAATATCAGTATAAGTTATGTTAATATATATTATGTATATGCTATTTTAAACACAAGTGATCTTTGCTAGTTTGGTTAGCAGTGAGAATATAAGTCTTCGACCTTAAGAGGTCACAGGTTCGATTTCCACATTTTTTTTTTAATTTTTTATAAACTAGCCCTAATCAAATGGGAGGGAGAGAGAACGAAAGAGAGAGAGAGAGAGAGAGAGAGAGAGAGAGCAGCCTCCTCTCCTCTCCTCCCCTCCCTCTCCCTCTCCCTCTCCCTCTCCCTCTCCTAACCTCTCCTCTCCTCTCCTCTCCTCTCCTCTCCTCTCCTCTTCGTAGCATCACTGCCACCACACCATCACCGCCGCCGCCGCCGGCACCACCAACACTACCAGCACCACCACCACAACTACCACAGCAGCAGCACCACCAGCGTAGCAGCACCACCACCAGCCGTTGTCGTCCAATCGTCCAAGGTTAGTTTTAAATTATTATTTTTTGATTTTTTTTTATTTTTTTGAAAAAAAAAATTTGAATTTTTTTTTGAAATTTCAAAACCGCCTAGGCCGGCCGGCTAGGTGGTTTCCAGTGCGGCCAGAGGCTGCCTAGCGCCTAGGCGGCCGCCTAAGCCGCAATTTAGAACACTGATGGTGCTGGCGTACAAGCACATGAATTACGGGACCTTCGATGGGGCCCGTTAACAGTTGCTTTGCAGGCCTAACAATTGATGAATGGACGGACTCATGACACATATATGTTATAAACGCTAATCCTTATTTCTGTAGGAAAGGACGTAGCATTTGGTAATATTCGCTATGTCAGAGACACAATTATATTTCATATATATATGTTTATGAAATTATTAACCGACCCTAGAGAAATTAGAAATACCACAATATTTTATTTTACATGTTCTCACATGATTACTGCTTTGGTTTAGGTGAGTCGGGTTGAGACCGGTCACCAGAACATTCCTTAATGTCCTGACCCCCTCCTCCACATATGCGGGAAGTCGCTTGGACGTTATGAGACGTTTAGAGCTCGTTTGGCAATTCAAACTTTTCTTCTAGAAGATATTATCTTTTGTTTATAAAAAACATAATATATGGAACATTATACATTTCTTGTATTTGCGACTTGTAAGCTAAATTGACACATTTGTACTAGCTATTTGAGAGCTTTGTAATTCCACTACAAGCTTATCAATAAAGAGATTATTTTTACTATATCTGTTGTACTTTAATTTCTCTGCTCATTTTTTTGCTACATAAACTTTGTTTCGAGTTGTTTCATTCATGGTGCACGTTTATATCTTCTACAAGTACAATTTAGACTTGTACGACATCACGTTGAGTGGCGACTTTCGCTTCTGCGGAATGAGGACATAACAACTTGGTTGTCTTTGTAGATCACGACCCCTAATCTTCTACCATTGATGGTACAACAGGTTCAGAACATGTCCTTTAATACGAAATCTGTGTCTGGATGTTAGCATGTTCTTCATTGTTACACATTGATAAGTGTAGCCTTCGTCGAACTAACATCTGCCACTACAAAATTCGTCCATCCCATTATTACCATTACAGCCGCGACGGCGTTCGCCAACATCGTCCTAACTTCCGTAATTATGTCGGTTGGTCACCTTGCCACCCCCACGATAGTCATCATGACCCCTCCAGATGAAATCATCGAACTCCTCCTTACTCGTGCTAGATGAATCCACACAGTCCCTCCATGAACGATTATCTCATGTAGATGTGTGACCCTCTTGGGAGATTACGAGCGTTGCTCACCCCTAACATCGTTTTTGGATCTCGATTTTATTTCTTAGATGGTTCTTGAAAGTATGTCATCCACTCAACTAGTCGGACACACAGCTTCGATCCCCATAAAGAGACTTCAATGCAACGGAATACCGCAAAGAGGGCTTCAATCCCTGCACTTCATTAGGGAAAAGTTGGTCGTTGTTGTCCTCATTGGTTCCCACCATGTTCATCGACGTGTCGAAGCTCTGATACCACCTGACACAATGGAAATATCGATTGTGGAAAACCAAAAATCGAGATAACGAAAACTTGCACCTCAATTTTCAAGAACGATTGTTGTAAATTTTTATTCATCTAAGTAGCATCTCCTTTCTACAAAGCCTATATTTATAAGAACTCGTCTAAATTAGCCCTAAAAGATAGCCTAATCAAACTACGAAAGAAATAAAAAAGATAACCATGAAATTTAAGTACAAAATCCCCTAAGCCTAATCAAATTAGGAAAACAATAAAAAGATAAATATGTAATTTAAATACAAAATCCATCCAAATCTTCCAAAAAATGAGTCCAAAAATATTCTAAAAGATTTGATTAAAATCCATCAAATCAGTCAAAAAATAGACTTGAACCTATTTTTGTTTGGTTAGCCCATCTAGGACTCGATCGCTATTGCATCGTACTTAACTAAACTTATATGAATTCATCAATTCTCCTAACAATACATAGTTTAGTTTCTTTGAAACCATATTATGTTCGATCCATATTCATTTAATCCGTTTCTTACAATGTCTGATCCGAATCCGCTCTTTCCGGATATGGTTATTTATTTTCATCGAAAAATATTCGTATCCATATTCGTTATTAGAAAACAAATCCGGATATGATAATACCCATATTTGATTTGTATCTCCTCCGATCCGAATACAACCCTACTCGAGACTCCCTAAGGAAGGCACTCAAGAGTTCCTAGGGAAGGCCAGTAGGATATAGTATGGTTAACCATACTTGATGAGTTAATTTTAGGATATAGTTCTTTCCAATTTGAACAGGTTGTTCAAAAGGATCTCCTGTTCATCACATATTTTGCTTTTTCCTGGACACTCGGGTTCAAATACCCATGGATTTTTGTTTGCTTATATAATTCAGGGAACGTGTTTCTTGTGATCACAGGATCAAGTTGATGACAAAATCCATAGACGTTCCAGTGGACATTCCGCACTTGTTACACAACCCGTGAAGGTCCATCAAAAGAAAGGCGGGCAGGGGTGAATCCGGCAGAGGGTTCGAGAACACGGTAGGGTCCTGTTCTAAAGATGAAGATAAAAAATGGGAGAGGTCGGGGAAGCTTCTCGGTATGCATTCCTTTAGCAAGGAGTGCAGAATCAACTAGGGCTAACCTCCAACAATAACAAACCCATCTATGTCTCCAAGCAAGCGCTCAACGTCCTCAGTTCACTCACTCGAGACTCCATTTACTTGGAATTTCGTCCTCGATAAACCAAATTTACTCAAACTTTTGAACCCCCCCCCCCCCCCCCCCCCCCCCCCCCCACTCCGCTCTTCCACAAACCAAACCTACTCAAATTTCGTCCTTGACCAATCGAATTTATTGAAAATTTTGACCTTTACCTAAAAAAAATGGGAGGGGGTGATTGATCACCTCTGCAAACTACAGATGATAAAAAAAAAGGAACTGGATCGACGTACCGGGACAGAATTGGTGACCAGAGCTCCGCTCCTGGCGGCGGCGGCGGCGGCGGCGGGAGGGGGAATCCCGCTCGATCCCCCCGGGCCGAGGAGTCTCCTTCTCGTATGGAGGCGGGGAAATTGACCGGAAAGTCGGAGAGAGGAGGAGGAGGAGGTCCTAGTTCCGGCGGAAGAGGAGGATGGAGGAGCGAACGGCGGAGAGCGGAGGTTGTTGGTGATCAGCAGCGAATCCATTGATGAATTGATGATGATGACGAGTACTGCTGCTCACTTTCTCTCTCTCTCTCTACTCCTTCGATGGTTTCTCTCTCTATAATTATTCAGTTTTGGAGGAGAGAGAAAGTGGAGGAGAGAGAAGAAGAACTATAGATAGGGAAGAAGAAAAAAATATGCGGAAAAAAACCCTGTAGTACCTGATATTAGCAAGCGACTATCGGGTCGGGCGGGTTGGTTGCGGTAGTGATAGTCCCTGACCAAGACCTGTTAATCTTATGGGCCTAAGTTTTGGACCCGACTGTTACTCTCTTCTTATTAGGGACATGTTTTATAAAGAAGTAATTAGGGTTTAGACTCTGAATTTATATTAAAAAAATATAATATTTGTCCCTCCAAAATATTCTTTCAAAATATCTCTCTCAAAATATCTCTCTTTATGTGACAGCTTACATGTTCGTGTGACAAGACAGCTGATAAGGTAAATATTAAAATTAAAATTAACATTAAAATAAATATTATATTAATATTAATATTAAAACCAACATTATAATTAAAGATTAAAATTAACATTAGCAGAAAATATTCCGTTCTTTGCTTTGGTCCACATAAGGATATCATCACCAACTCCTTCATTTAGCTTAATTTTAAGAATCTATCAATGAGAGAAATTATATATTTACATAACTATGACTTATAAGAGTCACGCAAGTTCGTCGCACGTCTCCTTTGTCTATATTTTTTTTGTTCTCACTTTTTATTATATACTGGCATGACAAATTTATTTTAAAATAGTTTTAAGAAATTTAAAGTAATTTTCTTTTGAGATGATAAATACTTATTGTAGCTGGAAGTGTAACTATTGGTTGTTAGTAATTATGTTAGTGGGAAGGTGTATAATTTATATATTTTATCCTTAGTAAATTTAAACATAATTTGATATATATAAGGTTTGAGAAGAGTATCTTTTTGAAACATAGAAGCTCCATGGTGAGCCTTATTTTGTGTTGAATGGCTCATATGTTTCGAGAATTAGATTCATAGAATTATATTCACACAACAACAATTAGTGTTTTCACACACAAAAAAAATGTTTCATAAAATTTACTTAATATGTGTGCTAGTGAGATTTAAAGCTAGTACTACACAGAAATGTTTTTGACGTTCAATAAAAGGTTTCGATGAAATTATATACTACATAAATAGGAATGACTCATTGCTTCTTGAAATATAAAAAATATATATATCTAAGATATTTCTTCTTTGTCTTATTTCTTTCTACCAATATATGTATTTGGGTTGGGTTTTGATCAAGTTCAAGTATTTAATTTCTTATATGTTTTTTCTTCAAAATTAATTAAAGTTCCTTAATTAAATGCATTAATTATAATTTTTAATCCTAATGAAATCACTAATAAAATACCAGTCACCATCCCACGGTCCCACCCAATCACTCTCTTAATCATCATCAATAATTATTTTTAAATACTTTTTCATAAATACCCTCTCCATTCTATTTTTGCATTTAATGGAGGGTTATGTGGCTACTCTACTAGTCTAAGGCACTCAATCATGACTCACCCATTGATCATGACTCACCCATTGAGTAATGATGAGATGGGATGCCAATTTTTCGATATTCATATTTTTAAGAGTATTTTGAATTGTATCATGTATTTTGATATTTATTTTTTGCTCGTATCTTGTACTGATACATGTAGCTGATAATATACTAGTATATATGGTTTAATTTTGATTTCATGAGTGTACATGTACATTTACAAGTATTTTGATTCGTATCAAGTATTTTCTATATTTATTTATCATATTATGCATTAATACGGTATCATGTATCCCGTACTACGTGTACATGTACTTGATATACTAAGCCAGTATATCATATTCAGCTTTACTTTTCTAAGTACGTCTTAATTAAGAACTATACAGGCATATCGTCTGTTGGGTAATCATTTGGTTAAAAATGGATGATCAGACTTATACAATTTAACTTTATATATATATATATATATATATATATATATATATATATATATATATATATATATATATTTTATATATATATATATATATATATATATATATATATATATATATATATATATTTTATATATATATATATATATATATATATATATATATATATATATATTGAAGCAATGGGTACTTGTGGCGAACTCGTCTCCATTGAGGCTCGAACTCCCGACCACTTGGGCCGCATGCATCTCTCTTAACCACTAGGCTAGAGGTCATTTGCAACTTTATATATATATATATATATATATATATATATATATATATATATATATATATATA
>JANAVB010018993.1:14616564-14664064 GCA_029216955.1 Iris pallida
TGTTCTTGCAAGCTCCGAACGGTGCTCCAACCTGAACAAAAGTTGAATTGATCTTTAGAGTCGAGTATTAACTGATGTTTTATTAGGATCCAAGATGGTTCAGTGCATACTATTAAAAATAAAGCATGTTGCTACACTGGGATGGGTTGTTTTTTTTTTTTTTTTTGGCTTAATTGCACTTTGCTACCCTCAACTATTCCGCTTTTTCAACTTGATACCATAAACTTTTTTTCGTAACAAATTGGTACCTCAACTATTATTTTTTTTCAACTTGATACCTAAATTTTCAAATATTCCGAAAATGCCTTCCCTCTTCCTTCCCTCCACCCCCTTCCCCACTCCGGCCACCCCCCCTGCTAGCTCTGGCCCCCCAACCCCCCCTGCTAGCTCCGCCCGCCCCCCCCCCCCCCCCCCCCCCCGCCCCCCACCCCCCCCCCCCCCGCTAGCTTCGGCCACCCCCTGCCCCGCCTCCCGCCCCGCCCTCCCTCCCCAGCCCCCCTCCTCCCGTGCTGCCGCGGCCTAGGGGAGAGGCGGGGGCGGGCGGGCGGGCGGAGCGAGAGGAGGGGGGGGGGGGGGGGGGAGCTAGCGGGGGGGGGGGGGGGGGGGGGGGGGGGGGGGGCGGCCGGAGCGTGCAGGGGGGGAGGGTTAGGGTTAGGGGTAGGGGCATTTTAGTCCAAAATGACATCTGGGTACCAAATTGTTACAAAAAATAGTTTAGGGTACAAAGTTGAAAAATGGTAATAGTTGAGGGTAGCAAAGTGCAATTAAGCCTTTTTTTTTTCTTGGGGGGGGGGGGGGGGGGGGAGGGGGTTGGGGGTTGGTGGGGTACACTTTTGATTTATTGAGAAACAATAAACCCTAGAGACCTTTTCTCCTCTGATTATTCATACCATGATTAGAATCTCTACAACTGTCAAGAACTTTGCCAGCTTCTATTCAAAATAAAGCATGTTTGATACATGAACATCATCATCAAAGTATAACAAGCTTCATGGATGAAAAATAGCTGATTTCATGGAGAATGAGGAGGACCGTTGAGAATAAAAAGCTGATTGGAAGGTTTTACCCGGTTTTAGCCATGTCAGCTTGTCTCGGGTCACTCTTTACGTGATCAGTTGCCTAATATAAAATGGATCTTAAGTCCAGAATTTTGATTCAAAATTCAATTATTACGAATTGATTGACTGGTCGAGGTGATTTAGCATCATGTGCAAAACTTATATCAATTATTTTGCTTATTGTTTCAGCTCCAACGAAGAAAGTGCCTCGAGTACATTTAAGAAAGTTGGAAGATGGAGCCGGAATCGGGTTCTAGAAGTACCTGGCAAGCACTAACAGTATTGCATCCACATAGGGCTAGTCCGTTTATTCTGTCTTGGACATCAAACACTCCTCCACCATCACTCCTCTGCATTAGTGCAATAGTTGATTAACTAAACCCTATGTGGCAGGAAAGTGAGAGATTTAAATCATACCATGTAGAAGTTGACAGCGAGAAAGTTTGGCAGTATGTTTCCCGATGATTTGTAACAGGCATCAACCATTTGACCAAGTCCAGCAGAATTCTCTTTGCAAGCTTCACTCTGAACAGGGATAGTTGGGAAGTAGTTTTGCAAAAATAACGACGCATATCTTGAATTCAGCGGCTGCGACTCCTTCCTATTCGGGCACGAGCCTGGAACGAGCCCTGGATCTCCAGCTGCCAAACTAATTAAGTTATTAAAGATACCATAACCACCAGATCCTTCCAAGTACAGAACAGATCAGTGAAGTAACCTCACAATCAGTGACTCGAGGCAATTGTATTAAGGAAATTTTATATTAATCACTGAAACAATCACCCGGATGAAGTATCGGAATAAACAAGCTTATAACCATTCAATCTCGAATTTCTGTGGCAAATTGAAGATTTACCTAGTTCTAACATTAACAGTGGATAGGTGGAACTGCTCGTGTTTTAGGTTCAATGTCTTCCAAAATAGTACGGATTGCATGTAGAAGTTCTGCCTAAAAATTTTTTTTTAACAAGACAGCCAACAATGTAACCATTTATTTAACCCAAAAGTAGACCTGTCAATTGGGCTGGGCTGGCCCAGCCCAGCACGAGCCCGGCCTGAAAAATGGCCCATGTGCTGGCCCAGCCCGATTAATTTTGGGCCGGGCTGACCCAGACTGGCACAAGCCCGGCCCGATTAATTTTAGGCCCGGCCTGGCCCGGCCCAGTATATTGGGACGTGCCGGGCCTCATATCTCGGCCCATAAGAGAGGCCCGGCCTGGCCCGAAACTGTTACAATAAAAGGGCTTATCCAGAAATAACAAGGCTTGAACCGAACTCAAATGAACCCAATGGGGTTCTCTTAAAGGGGACACGTTCGATAAGAACTCCATCACTAATCAGAAATATGTATTACCATTAGGTCTTTGAAACCTGATTGCAAACGAAGCAGAAAAGCTTCCAATTTGACAACTAATGCTATCACCACCAGATTAAAAAATAAATCCATTCATCCTATATATCAATGTTCAGAATTCATCACAAAGGACCCAATTCTCCTTTTAATTACTCAGTCAAGACTTATGCAGGTGAGTGCCGAAGGACCATCCATATGGCTTCATCAGGTATGGAATAACCCTCAGAATCATAAAATAAAATCTGGAAAAGAACCTGCAACATTCATGTAAAATATGTGGTAACAGAATGTCCAAAACAACAAAGAGTAAGTGATTCCGGATAATTCTAAGAAGTACAAGGACTTCCAAAGTAACATGCAGGTATCTAACAGAAGTGCAAGAAACAAAGTCACTACATCAACATAGTGTGGCCCAATCCTGACTGTACCTTTGGCCACGTGCCGGGCTGGGCTCAGATTTCCACCCTTACGCCCGGCCCGACCCGTTATAGTGCATGGGCCTGAGAAGCCTGACAGGTCGGGCCCAGGCCCGGCCCAGCCCACCCAAATTTCGGGCCGACCCGGGCCACTTGACATCTGTACTCAAAAGTAGGCCATACAACTAACTAGAAACTATATATCATGGTATCTCCAACCACATAACTGTACGCTGGGTATGACTTGAACTTATCACTATCAATAGGAAAGAATTGACATTATTCACCTTCACAAGCAAGATATTTGGTGCACCGTGATGATTGATGGATATCTACTTCAAGGTTGGCAAAAGTTTAAATAAATGAGCAATGAGACAACATAGCCAATATATAAAGATAAGAATTGAAATAGGCAAGCAAGAAATCAAAGGAGCGCTTGGGCTGTACAGATTTAACGCATCGATCAGTAATGAATGTATCTCATGCACGGTAAAGCAGGTTCTTGGAAAAGATCAAAATGTCAATTGTACATATACCAACATTAAAGCAAAATGCAGGAAAGAAATGTATAGCTCGTAAGGCCAAATAAGGGTTTTCAATATTTATCTCATAAACAATATAATGTGCTCCACTGTATAGTTTTTATGCTTATGCTCTTTTTGTCCAAATAGCAAGCCTACCATGTAAAGTTTCCTATATGCAGTTGTCCAGCCTAATGGAAACCATCATTAGTTTGGATTTTCCAAACCTCTCTCATATATATTCTGACATACTATCTTTGGAGGATGTTAGTCCCGGGGCTTGATCAAAGATGAAAAAACTGATGCAATCGAGATCTGAGAGTCACACAAAAACTTTGCAGTGATCAAACTCAAGATCTACGATGATACAAAAAACCAAATAGCCAGATTACAATATGGAGGGAAATAGAGAAGAGAAGATCTCTCGTTCTTCCTTGCAAACGTGTTGCAATTGGGACAGAACGAGTTACAATAATCTAGAGAAAGATGGGATGAAGAAAGGTTGTTGGGGTGTCAAAACACCGTTGCTCAAAGCAAGATTCGTCCCACACGAACTGCTTCCAGGAACCAGCAAGTTGAAGAACTTGTGGAACGTTCGAAGTCACCTCTGTTCTGACTCCTCGGATGGACTTGCAATGGCGGCAGCAGCTCCCTCTCTCTCTCTCTTTTCTGACTTATAAAATTCGTAGTCCTTCACAAAGGAGGCCAGAAGAGAGTATATAGATAGAGAGGGTGGAAACCCTAGCCACCTCTTCAGTTATGAAAAGATTGAATCAAATCCCACAAAGATAGCAACGAAATTAATTCAAATCCCACAAAGATAGCAACGAAATTAATTCAAATCCCACAAAAAGTGGATCTGAATTAATCGCATTGAATCATTGAATCAGTCTTTCCATAACTGACTTGTAGCCTGCACAGTCAGCGGAGTCCTCCATGCGGCAGCAGCAGCAGCAGCAGCCTGGCCGCATGAGCCGCATGGCCTCATGGCCGCAAGTGCCGCATGGACCGCATGAGGCCGCATGTGGCCGCATAAGACCGCATTACGCCTCATGAGCCCATGAGCCCGAGTCCGAGCCCGAGTCCGAGTCGCTAAGCCCCTTTGGGACTTAGCTCCAAATGGAATTAATCCAAGAGAATGACAAAAGCATTAATGCTTAATCCTTGGAGCCTTATTCTTACCTCCTAGTAAAATCACCCACATGGTTCCCTCCTTAGGGTCACCACCCCATGTGCATCTCTCAACAGCACAACCAAGTATATATGTTGAGATAACTCATGGTGCATTTCCGATGTGGGACTAAACTTTTACAAGGCATGTTGAGAGCAAGCTCTCTCCATGTAAAGAAAGCACCAACAGAGGACATCATACACTTCCTACACTGCAAATGGGCGGGCTGGATTGCATGAGCATTCGTCAATTACTTAATGGAAATGCCTGAAGCCCGCTCTAATCTACGTCAATGTTTAGGACTGAGGCCTGCTTCGTGATATCTCCTTACCAAGGTTGTAAAAATCGCTAGTCGACCGCTAGTCGGTTCGTGGGGACTACGGATTAATCGGACTACTCGGAGACTAGTCGGATTAGTCGGTTTAGAATTTTTAATGAATATATATATATATATATATATATATATATATATATATATATATATATATATATATATATATGTTATAAAAATATTTGAAAAAATAATATGTTAATTGTTGAACTTTTAATTATCGCAGACTACAGTGCATTTTCTTATTCATTATTTTGCATAAATTTCTATTTCGATAAATATTTAAATAATATGTTAACTTACTATTTTGCACGCAGAGTTACAGCCGCAGTAGCAAGCAAAAACAAAAAAAAGTAACAAGCAAAAATTAATAAAAGAGCCACAACAACAGTAGCAAAGAGATAACAAAGCAAAAGTTAAAATAAAAAAAGAGTAGGCTAGTCACTTTTTTCAAAAATAGAAAAAGACAGCAACAAAGTAAAGAGTCGACGACGGCTGCCTTGACGAAGTCGACGGCAGCCCAGACTAGTACCAATTTAGCTAATTTTTGGATGGACCAGCCCCTAATCGAGTCGACGGTGGCCGACAAGTGACTAGTCGGGGACTAGCCCCTAGTCGAGTCGGCGGAGGCCGACTAGCGACTAGTCGGGGACTAGTCGGCCGCCTAGAGGAATTTTTACAACACTGCTCCTTACTTGAGCCACATCAGAAGATCTTCAAACATTGTTGCCTCAATTGAAATTTTGAAGCTTAACTGTAACTTTATGTTGGTGCTCTTGCTCTTTGACATGAAGAGAGCTTGCTCTCAACATGTCTAGCAAAGTTTAGTCCCACATTGGAAAAGCACCATGAGTTATCTCAACATATATACTTGTATGTGT
This sequence comes from Iris pallida, assembly GCA_029216955.1. Taxonomy (NCBI): domain Eukaryota; kingdom Viridiplantae; phylum Streptophyta; class Magnoliopsida; order Asparagales; family Iridaceae; genus Iris; species Iris pallida. The sequence goes on from JANAVB010018993.1 coordinate 14,622,297, forward strand.
TGTTGGGATATGCACATGGGATGGTGACCCAAGGAGGAAACTATGTGGGTGATTTTACTAGGAGGTAAGGATAAGGCTCCAAGAAAAGCATTCATGCTTTTTGCTCTTGGAAAATTAATTTCCATCGGGGCTTAGCGACTCGGACTCGGGCTCATGGGCTCATGAGGCGTTTTGTTGGCGCACTTAGCACATCCGCGCGTGCGCGGGAGCGTGGGTTGCACAGGTGCGCGAGCGCGCGGGTTGCGCCAGTTGCGCCAGCTTGCGCTGGTTGCGCCGCGTGCGCAGTGCGCGCAGTGTGCGCAGTGCGCGCAGTGTGCGCAGTGCGCGCAGTGTGCGCAGTGCGCGCAGTGTGCGCTGATGGCGCGCGCGCAACTCGTTCAATTGGCGCAATACGCACAGTTCGTGGCTGTCCACGTTCTGACTTATTCGTAACTGATCCTGGATTTGTGGATCTGACATTATAACGTGGCACATATCTCGGATCTGGACAGTTACAGCAGTGGCTATATATTCAGAGCCTCTCTAATCTCTCGAGACACTTCTAAGACTTCAGAAATTCACGAAGAGAGAAGAGAGAGCTGCTGCGCACCTTGTTCTTCCTCGCGCAACTGGAGTTCTGTCCTTGTCTTTCCGAGCTATCCGTCGTAGAGCAGATTACCAGAGCGTTCCAGAGTTCTTTTTTGAACTTGCTGGTTCCTGGAAGCTGACCGTGTGGGCGGATCTAGCTTTGAGCACTAGTGTTTTTGACCCCCCAGCAGGCCACCACCTTCCATCTATCGCCTGTCACCTTCACTGCTATCTTTAGCATTTCGATTAATACCTTCTGTTTAGAAGCACTACTATCGTTTGCTACGTTTACGAAATCTTCTTAGATTTTCGTATTCCAGAATCCTCCTAGGATCTCTGTTACGCACCTTCCTTAAAGCGCTGCGTTGGAACGTTGTTCTTACAACTGTTTCATTCAGTTTTCCATTGAAAAAATTGTGCCCCAGTTCTAACAATCTCAAAGCTAGACCAGCACAATGGAAAACTCTCGTGCCTCTCTCCTCGATACCGGCTTTAACAAACTGGAAAAATTCGACGGAAAAAACTTTCAAATCTGGAAGAGAAAAATCACCCTCAATCATCAACTAGTGGACGTCGATCATGTGCTGATTGAGACTGAACCAACGATTCCAGAAGGACCGACGACTCCAGAAGGTGGTACAGCAGATGCCATTGCTGCTGCACAAGTCAAACTGACGAAATGGAGAAGGGACAATAGTCTTTGTAGGCTATTGATTCTGAATGCAATGGAGGACTCCCTGACAGAGTCATACTCCAAGAATACTTCTGTCAGGGACATCTGGGAGTCCTTGGGAAAGCTGTATGAAGACGACGACAATAGATCGAAAATCTTCATCTTCGAGAAGTACCATAAGTGGCTCTTCGAAGACGAGAAGGCTATGCTACCTCAGGTAAAAGAGTTCTTGAAGCTGCGCCAGAAGCTAGAAGACGAGAAAATGCCCCTCGTCGACAAGTTTGTTGTTGGAGGGATTGTCTCTAAACTTTCCACTGGATGTAGTACATTCTATGCAAGAATGTATCGGAAGAAGCTGGATATTAGCTTGGAAGATCTCCTTCAAGAGATCCATGTCGAGGACGAGATGCTTTCTCAACAGAAGATGGACACTCTGTCCAAACAGTTGGCCAAGGCCAATCTGGTGCAGACGAGAGAGCCCAAGGGGAAGCGGGTGGCTTCTCATCACAAAAAGAAGGATTCCACTAATCTGAAAGTGAAGGGTCCTTCATTCAAGTAACAGAAGTCCAAGTCTCACGTGACTTGCTTCAATTGTGGCAAGAAAGGTCACTACAAGAGTGAATGCAGATCCACGTGCGCAGTGCGCGCAGTGCGCGCTGATGGCGCGCGTGCAACTCGTTCAATTGGCGCAACACGCACAGTTCGTGGCTGTCCACGTTCTGACTGATTTGTAACTGATCCTGGATTTGTGGATCTGACATTATAACGTGGCACATATCTCGGATCTGGACAGTTACAGCAGTGGCTATATATTCAGAGCCTCTCTTCTCTCTCGAGACACTTCTAAGACTTCAGAAATTCACGAAAAGAGAAGAGAGAGCTGCTGCACACCTTGTTCTTCCTCGCGCAACTGGAGTTCTGTCCTTGTCTTTCCGAACTATCCGTCGTAGAGCAGATTACCAGAGCGTTCCAGAGTTCTTTTTTGAACTTGTTGGTTCCTGGAAGCTGACCGTGTGGACGGATCTAACTTTGAGCACCGGTGTTTTTGACACTCCAGCAGGCCACCACCTTCCATCTATCGCCTGTCACCTTCACTGCTGTCTTTAGCATTTCGATTAGTACCTTCTGTTTAGAATACTACTATCGTTTGCTACGTTTACGAAATCTTCTTAGATTTTCGTATTCTAGAATCCTCCTAGGATCTCTGTTACGCACCTTCCTTGAAGCGTTGCGTTGGAACGTTGTTCTTACAACTGTCTCATTCAGTTTTCCATTGAAAAAATTGTGCCCCAGTTCTAACACTTTGCACCAATGCACAAATGAATTATTCCTTTTACTTTTACCCAATACCTTATAAAATATTGCTCCTTATCCATCTCGACTTCACAATTCTTGCGATTCCTGGCCTGGAAAGAAACCTTATTTCAAAGAGATGATTTTTTTTCACTCTTTTTTTTCCACCCAAATATGGTAAGTTAGAACCACTATATAGAAATTCCCTCTCCATTTCAAGGGTATGCCAAGGTGATAGTACACTGTAGAAGAACTTCACCACATCCATCATGCTTTACTTCTATAATCAACAATCTTCCCAATCTTGTGATCATGATGATTGACGAATGACTAGTCCTAAGCTATGTTTCACGGACACAGATACGACACAACACAAGGACACAGAGACAGGGAGACAACACCTATTTAATGTGTCCTAGTGAATTTTGGAGTGTCCGAGATGTGTCTAATACGTGTCTGACACGACAAGGCCCTAATTTTTGGATTGTCCGTGCATCCTATATGTTAAATAAGGAAATATTACTCTTAATTTCATGAATATCTCCTTAAATTGCAGGCTGTTTAGACCAGTGCCATTTTTTTTGGCTCTTTGGCTTATTCAATATACCTATATAGCGTCAGTGACGTGGTTGTGGTTCTCTGTAGTAATCTATTTGAATATCAGCACCTTTCTCCATTCATTAATCTGATCAGGTATCTAAGTAGACACCTGAAATAATTCTTTAGATCACCAAAGAAGAAATTATATCTAATATTGTGCCTCGGGTTTGAAGGAAGCTCCCTGTATTAACCTGAGATGATTATCAGACCTTTCAAAGATCCTTAGTCTGAACAGATCTGTCAAATATTAATTCTTTTGATCAGGAAAGATGACTGTACCCACTTAATGAACTAGAGGGAATAAAGTCTACATAAGACGTAGAAATCAGTCAAAGTTTTAAGAGAAAGCACATGAACTACTCATTCAAACTCTCTTTATCTTTCAGAGTCACATCAAAGTAACAAATACATAGGGTTTCACCATGAAAACACTGAAGTACAATAGTGTTACAGATCAATTGGTTCTTCATCCAGCGATACTTTTTACAGTTCACTGAAATATTACATACTTTAAAATTCATATATTGTTATTTTTAATTACAGAGCTAATTGTAAGCATCCAACTGCCATATGTTTTACACTTTGATACCGAGTATATTTTTTAATACTTTCAATCTCAAATAACCTAGAAATTCTAGGACACCAATCTCAAACTATCAAAGATTGAAATAAACCTAAAAGTCCTAGTATATTAATTCCAAACTAACCAATATTGGTGCTGACTGCTGACTCTAGATTGAGAGTAAGTTTCAGAAACTCAGTTTCGGACCCTTCATATGAGTATTTGTTTCAGCAGTTCTGGGTTTTGATGGTTTTGAATTGGTTGATTTTGGTATTTTCAGTGGTTTCGGAAACCTCCAAGATGCCAAAAAGTATTGGTTTGGCCAATACTTAAAACCTTATTTCGAACCTGACCAAAATTCTGGTTTAGTGGGAAAATGGAATCGTGATCGGCTTTTCCAATTACAGTGACCATATATAGGTTTTACCCGTGATTGGTCCAACTAGATGATTATGCACAGTGCAGCAAATCAGAAAATTCCAGTTTTCATTACAATTTACAGATAACCAGCCAGAACCACCTGACAGTATCGTACCAGTCGATTGGCTCCTGACTTCCTGATGCAATGCAGCAACCTTTGCAGTAGATTCAGCACCAGTTTAGTGAAGTTCATAGCAACTTCAGTATAGCTTTGTACATAGATCAATATGAAGTGCTATATTTGCATGTCAATTAGTAATATGGATAAAAGACTCATGTAAAATGAGGAAAAAAATGGGGAGAAATGGAGGCCAATCCAATTCGCATAGCAGCGACAGTGGAATATTAATGTTGCAGGCAGCTTAATGAGGAAATCAGAAAGGAACACTTCCTACCAATTGAAGAATGATTAGTAACTGATGTCTCCTTTTCCCTAATTTTTTAAGACACTCCTAAAACCCATTCAGACACTGTTGGGCTGTTATTAATTTTAATCTATTTTATAGTATTGAAAATTGACATTAAAATTAAAACTATCATAATCTTTTTCTGTTAAATATTAACTCCATCAGTGACAAGTTAAACAATGTGTAGTGGTATCACATGAGCAATTCTTCGTAACACGGTGAGCTTCGGTAGAGTACAGTCTAAATTTCTCGCACTATGAAGAACTAAGCATGTTGCTTATTTCTTCTACAATATGTGGTTTTGTTCTATAAACTTGGCAATTCTTACGCTTTCCCCAATGAACCTAATCTTCCGTTTTCCTCAAATCTTCTTGAAAACCCTTCCAAGCAAGCCACATACTATCAACAACCCCCTCCTAACACTTCTCTAGTGCAACACATTACCCCTCAAGTTAGCAGTTGGGAACCCTTCGTAAGCATCCACTCTTTGTTTCCGAACATATTGCGACATCCATAATCATATAGCCTCTTGACTGACACCGCATTGAGACGTAAACTCGGTACATGCCCTCGACCTCCGTCGTCAAGTGCACATTTCCGATGCCCACAACCGTCGTTGTCCACTTGTCACTCATCTTCACTCGTCCGAACATGCCGCTCGGATACGTGGTAAAGAACCCCCCCCCCCCCCCCCCCCCCTCTATGGAGTGGTATGATAAGACGCCCCCCGCATCCAAGACCAGTCATAGTCATGACACGCGCTATAAGAGTCCACCGTCTTAGTCGCTGCAATGATGATATCCCCTTTGATAACAACCGTCAAATCCTCAAGGTCATCTACCTTGCCTTTATCCTTCTCATCATTGAGTTATACAATCTCGTTTGTAATGTATGGAAACTTGGAGTCTTTATAGTTCACGGGAACTTGGAGTTTCTATGAATATACCAAATCCTAGACTAACACACCCTATAGGGAACAAGGGAGATGCTTGTTTGGTACAAGTACTGGAGGTGGGTTCGCCCATTTCTTCTTGATAATTTTCTTCTGATACTATAAAATTATAACCTTCACGCATAGAAGTACCCACTTTGTAAACAAATGATATCTTCTGCATCTTATTGAACCCACTCTACAGGTATAAACTGATTACTGCACAACCAGTTTTACATTGAAACACTAATGTGTCCGCTGCATGAGTGAGCTAAATGTTTATTGTATACTTGAACTGAATGCATAGAGCTTCCATATGTATGCGAGAGAATTTGTGATAGCATAAGTAAACAAAAGAAAATGCTAATAAATTACTCCGCTAGATTGATGTAAGGTTCTGTTAGCAACTTAAGTGAAATGCATAGAACTTCCATATGTATGCGAGAGAATTTACGATATGAGCATATTAAACAAATGGAAATGCTAATAAATTACTCTGCTAAATTGATGTTAAGTTCTGTTAGCAACTTAACTGGATACATAGAACTTCCATATTTATGCAAGAATTTTGTGATAAAGAAAGGGAAATGCTAATAAAATACTCCACTAGATTGATGTCTGCTAGATTGATGTAAGGTTTTGTTAGAAACTTACGCTCGTTCTCCAGCATGTATCTCCACTGGTAAGCAATTCCCTCATCTGCTTCCTTCGATGCAGCAGAAGTAAAAACCAGCAGACGGTGATTTTTTGCTGCCATATCCGTCACGCTCGGCCAATCTTTACCATTTGTTGGCATCTCCGTCACTGGATACCAATACTTCATCAAACCAGCATTTGTAAACAGCTTGGTCAAGCCCATTGGGGCGTTAACATAATCTTCAATGATTATGGTCACAATCTCTGACGGGTTCTGAGTCAGGAAAGCCTCCACTTCTTTTAATGTATTTATTGCCGGTCCCTGTAATCAATTCGACGAAAAGCCCTCAAGAACAGCCCAACAATCTAGTTATGTTTTAAGTGTTCTACAACAAAATAATTTTGATTACACCCTTTTGCACTGTTTGGAAGCTGAACTGGGATGATTCAGAAATTGAAGAATTAGTTAATTCCTAGGAGGAGTTGGTACTAATTTCCTAATTCATCAACCAGGCGCTCTGTACAACCATGGATATAGTTCTAATTCCAATGTCGTTCCTTCTGTCAAGAATTAGAATCCCTCATTGTAACTCATCTTCCCGAAATTTTTTGAAATATTTATTTTATTATTTATTTGATTTAAATGGTGATTTTTAGAATTTATAATTAATTATTACGGTAGAAGACTTTAGCCATGGTTGAGTTTTGAAGTACAAGACGACTAGGAATAATGGCACAGATAGTACAGTTGTGTGTTTTGACTAGTGTATTAGCCAAGGTAGGAAAGGTTGAGCCATATGTGTGTCCTAACTAGGAAAACCAGATCAAGTTGCGACTTAACTCCTATAGATGGTTTAATTATTTATTAATTAGTTTATTGACTTGTAGAAGACCCGGTCGTACCAAACTAGTCCGGACTGGGCCCGAACCGAGCCCAAGCCCGTGTAGGCTTATAGTGAGTCTAAAGACGTCCATGACGATATACTTTGAGTGTATACTTCTACCTTGTTTTAAGTGTCTAATAAATATTTTCATAGAATAATTGTTATATATATATAATATCAATATTCAGTTATTTTGATTGAATAATTATTCTTGGAAATATGATAACTATTTCCTTTACATTATCTTTGTGCATTAGGATTTTACTATACACATTTGTATGAACCCCTATTATCGCATTACCTTATTTTGTTATCCTCATTATTTTATTATTATTGTTATATAATGGTTATTACTTTTAAAGTATAATAAATAGAGGTATCTGATATATATAATATTACTATTTATAATGATATTTTACATTTGCATTATGAGAATAGCTAATAAAGGTACTTTTAGATTTTTGTATGAATAAGAGAATCTATATGTGGATATATAGTTAGATAGAGAAAGACACACACACACACACACACACACACACACACACACACACATATATATATACATATATATATATATATATATATATATATGGTTTTATATAGAAACCAAATAGAAAAAAAATAAAAGGCCCAGCCTAGTAGGGAAACCCCCCCCCCCCCCCCCCCATACACACACAGCAACTAAGGCCCAGCCTCACAGGCCGAGCCCCCCTTAAGCAAATGCAACACACAGCCAACCCCCTCCCCTATTGTATATATAGGTAAAAACCGAGATGTTTCCTCGACAAACCCTAACCCAATCTCGATCCCCTGAGTTCGTGATCCACCCAAGAGCCTACCCCAACCTTGGGCAACCTTTGCGCGCACCCTCACGACGCCGGAGCGCCGCCCATCGCCGGCCGTCGCGCGCGCATCGCGCGTGAAACAGAGGAGCAGCGGCAGCAGTATTAACGGCAGAAGAGCAACTTCGCAGTAAGTTTACTCTCTTGATACTTGATCGTTTCACGATCCGTAAACTTCTACGGATAGCTAATATAACCCTCTTTCAATTCCATAATTTAGTTTAGGTAGATGCGTAATCTGTTTGTCGAAAAATCGATGAAAAGATCGACCAAAACCTGTTTGCAAATAGCAAAACAGAGCAGTCTATCGACCCAACATGGAAGACATAAATAGGGCTTGATAGTCAGTATTTTCGAAAACCAATTAAACACAGTGGAAGACAATATAAAGGGCTGCAAAACACTTTTTATAGATTTAGTTTTCATCTACTGTACACAGATTAATTCGATGATAAAGTTTAGCAAAAACCTGTTTTCAAAACAATAGAAATTTCAATAAAACCTCTGATACGACGTGCGTCATGCCAAACCGGACGACGTGATCGCGAACCGAAAGCATCGAAAGGTGCGTATCAACTTCGCGGACGTGTGGACTTTGACAAAATTCAAATTGGTCGTGTGTGCGCGACGAATTTGATACGTATCTGTCGAAATTTACCGTATCGACCTCTTTGTAAATTTTTCAATTACTTTGTACACGTTCGTCGGATCGAGACGAAACTTACGCCAACAGGACCGTATCATTTTTCTGGTCTTGTATGTCAAGTTTGGTCCGATTCTGAGACAGTTGATCGGATCGCCGTTTTGCGGACCCCACGATCCGACTCAACGGACGATTTTGTGCACGGCCCGTCGGAACCCAACTTTGGACATACGGTTGGGTTCGTATCATCAAAACGAATCCGTAGACATGTAGTTTGACGACTTTAGAGACCATTGACTCTGGCACGCTTTTCGGTGCAAAGTGGGTCCCACGGCGGGCACCGTTTTGGCCCGAAATGACCGTTTTGTCCCTGTGTCCAGAATTGGACTTAAGGACAGACAATCCTAGCTAATTTGACTATTCTGAGAATGTTAGCAATGTCTGTTTCAGTTTTCGGAGACAGTTGTGAGATTTGGACTTTATGGCTTACCAGTTGACGGTATATTGTTGGTTCTTCATGCTACCACCAGACAAGATACCTTGTCTCCCTCTACAGTTCATTTTCATGCTTATAGTTCATCTGTTTTATTATGTTATCATTTAGTTACTCTAGTTACTGTGGATTTATATGTTATCATTTAGTTCTCTAGTTGATTTGATTTATATGTTTTCTGCGTTCCATGTTTACCAATTTATTATCTTGCTTGTACATCATCTTTCATGACTTGATAGTGTAGTTATACCAGGCTTGTTCACATTATAGTTCATGCTAGAGTTGTCCTTACATGTGTCATGACTGAGTTGCACCGTGTCGTCACCTGTATCTTGACTAAGTCGTGTCTACAAGTATGCGTAACTGAACTGCTATTCCTGATTCGTTTTCTTAATCCGTGAGTCCACACTCGGGACGAGGGTATTTGTCTTGACTGTTTGCACCCGTGAGTCCACACTCGGGACGAGGGTTGACCATTTGCACCAGAGAATCCACACACGGGACGAGGGTGATTGTCTTAAACTAACCTGCGAGTCCACACTCGGGACGATGGTTAGTGATTTGTTTGCACCTGCAAGTCCACATTCGGGACGAGGGTGATTTGTCTTGAACTAACCTGCGAGTCCACACTCGGGACGAGGATTTGTTATCCGTTGATCTCTTGTCATGTGTTCATGTTTCCTTTCCAGCAGTTCATTTATGCGTAGTGGTTTCCGTTTTTGTGTTTATAGTCACCTGTCAGTAGCCACCTGTCAGTTTCTGTCTCGTTTTCCGTTTATAGCCTGTTTATATTATTATGCATGATAGAACTGTTATATAGGCATGTTTTATGTATCTTGCTATGTCCCCTGAGGACCTGATGATCTCGTCAGGTTTAGCGATTGCATGAAGTTAGTTAGCGGAGCAGGATGGTGGATGATTACGATACACTTACAGGATTCAAGTATTGATATTACGTTTATTGTCTTCTCGTGCTGTCATTCCTTATCATGAGATATCCTGCTTGTTAGCCTAGTTTATATACTCACATTATTTTTCCTTGGAGTCTTATCGGACATATATGCTAGTGGATTGCAGACCACGATCCATAGTGTCCATTCATGTTTTATATTCTTATTGTGGATTGAGATTTAGTTGCCTTGCCATGATTAGGCACATTACCATAGTCCAGACAGCGTTTACGTATTTCGAGTTGGGCTGGAGTCCGCTTGATATATAGCTGGCTTGCTCACGAGCTCGCATCAGAAAAGTGGGTGCGGGTTGTGACACTCATTCCCTAATTCCACCCTTCAACATGAATGTAGGATTTAGCCAAAAGCAGAAGATCAGGTTGGTCTTCCATAATTGAGGAATTACAATTCCCGTGTGTGCCCTACTAGTCTTTCGCAAAAAGAACTACACCCCCAATTCCGCAGTCCTAGTGCTAATTCCAATGTCAACGAACTTGTCAGAAAGCACAACCTAACCTATTTATCATTGTCCTTAAATAAATAGTCGATTCATGGTCATTGTCATATGTACACCCATAACAGTAGATGCTCCGGTAAGAATGAGTGATAAGATAATATTTAAAGGAGCTGCTAGGGCTAGAGGTAGGCCTGAACGAATATCACATTTTAAAGAAGAATATGGTATTTGTTAGGTCCCGTTTGGTTCGCGGAATCATGGGGTTGGAAAAGGAAAATGATTACTTTCTTATGTTTGGGTGCCAAAGGAATTGAGGAGGAAAGGAAAGTAATTTCCAATGGAACAAAAATTAGGAGGGAAAGTGATTACAACCCATCCAAGCAAGGAATCACTTTCCCACTTTGAAGTATTCAGTTTCCTTGCCAAATTCCTTGGCATTTCCAAACATCGGAAAGGAAAATAATTGGAAATTGTAATTTTCCGAAGGAAAGGAAATGTCAAGGAATTGATTTCCTTTCCATTCCTTTCCGCAAACCAAACGAGGCTTAGTGTTAACAAGGACATGACCCTTAACAGAGCTGAATTGAAGAAAATGATTCAAACAGCCGACCCGAAGAATTTGGTATAAAAACTTTGTTGTTGTTGTTGTTGTTGTTGTTGTTGTTGTTGTTGTATTTCATGGTCATCATTAGAAGACAATCTAACAAAAGAAATCATTAAGTGTGTAGCTGTGTAGCGACTCACAAAGGCAGTGAAGTTGTAGCACTGTCCCTGGAAAGAATGGCACAGCCACACGTCCCCCGCGAAGTCGTACATGTCCAGCATCAGTCCCCTGACGCCATTCTAGATCAAAAGAACAAGCCAGAAACATAATTTACCAAAAAGTTCTCCGCGGACTACGAAACACAAACCCCACCACCACAGAAGAAACGTACCCTCAGCTGGTTGGTGACGGAGTCCTCCTGGTTGTAGAAGGTGATCCGCGGGACGCCGGTCGAGGACGGCTCGTCCAGGATCGAGAACGCGTTGTGGGTCACGATCCAGGTGTACTTGTTGAATGGCAAGTCCTTCACCTACACAACAATCCAAGAATTCCTAAGTACGGAAACACTCTATAGAAGCAAAGAAGGAGAAGAAGAAGAAGAAGAAAGTACGATATAGTCGGGCTCGGTGGCCTGTCCTCTGATACAGTGGGGCCGGCTCTCGCCGGCGGAGGGGCAGGTGCCGCAGTAGGAGCCGGAGGAGCAGTCGGCGGCGGAGGAGCAGGGGCTGAGCAGCTGCAATTGTCGACTAGGTCAGTTGGTTAGAGCGAGAGCAAGGAAAAGAGGAGGACGCGGTGGGGATGGAAGTGGAGTGAGTTACCTGGGAAAGGGTGGAAGTGGGGAGGAGGAGGAGGAGGAGGAGGAGGGAGAGAGTGGAAGTGGAAGCGGTGGAAGTGGTGGAAGTGGGTTTTCTTGACATTTTCCGGGAAATTGAGGGGGTTTCCACTTTCGAGCGGAAGTAAAGGTGGAAGTGAAGGTGGCGGGAGACAGAGATAGTAGTGTGGATCCAGGAGAGGAAAGTGGTCTCTCCCTCTCTCTCTCTTTCTCTCTCTCACTCCCTGTAGCTTGTCTGCTTCTAGAAGTGTTCAAATTACGGTAGTGCCCATGCCATCCATTAATTTATCAGCGGTTGATGTTTTTACTGTTTGGTGCAAATTACAGTAGTGCCCCTGTGCCCATGTCATCCATTTATTTACATAAATTTTCATCTAGAGTAAAGAATTTTACCTAATTTATAAAAAAAGTAAGTAGTTTAGTGTAATTGTATTACAGGTAACGAAGCGACAATATGAATGGCGTGCGGTGGGACGCGCCAGTCCCCATGGCGCGTGCAGCAGAACGCGCCAGCGCCCATGGCGTGCGTGGTGGGGCACGCCATCGCCCATGGCGCGTGGCATTTTTTTTTTTTTTGCACAGAGTGGCACGTGGCCATCGCCCATGGTGTCCAGCAGGAGGGGTCCATGGGCGCTCCATCGCCCATGGTGTCCAGCAGGGGGGTCCATGGGCGCTCCATCTCCCATGGCTCGTTGCAAAAAATATATTTTTTTCCATCACCCATGGCGCGTGGCCCTTTTTATTTCTTTTTTCTTTTTCACAGTGTGGCGCGTGGCCATCGTCCATGGCGCCCAGCAGCAAGAGGGGATGGCAGGAAGAGCATAGGGGGAGAGGCGCGCACCATCATTGATGGCGCGTCCTGGTGCGTGCGCCACCAGCCGTGGAGCTTCCTGTGCGCGCACCACCATCGCTGGCGCGTCCTCTTCTTCTCCGCTGTGCTACCACAACGCGCCATCTCTGATGTCATGTCGTTATCCCAAATACAATTTTTCTAAACTTCTTACTTTTTTTTACAATTTGGGTAAATTTCTTTACCCTGTATGAAAATTTCTGATTTATTTATCAGCCGTTGATGTTTTTACTGTTTGGAGCTAGCTAATTGGATGCAACTCGGGTGGGTTAGGTCAGGGAACTCAATTCGAGTCCAATCCGATGAATGATAAGCCTAGTCCGAGTCCAAGTCTAACCCATCTTCGGATTCAACATATGAAGTCCAAGATCGAGCCCGGAAGAAGCACGGATTGGTCGGGTCCGTCGGATTTATCGTACTCTAATATAACATTTAACATAATTTTAAAGAAGATTAATATTACACACATAATCAAATAGCAATCAAGCACCAACCATTACAAAATACAAACTGGCATGGGATTGAGAAGGAGTTGAAGAGTTTGAGTGAAAAAAATTTAGGGACTAAACTTTTTATTTAAAAAGGAATTTCGGGTTCTTTGGATAACCCGACACGTGAACCCGAGCCCAATTCGATTTTTAATCGGGTTCAAATATTTTAACCCGAATTCAAATCCGAGCCCAAGTATCTTCAACCCTAATCCAATCTATTAGCTGGTTTACCCGATCGAATTCGATTTAGCCTGTCCGAGTTGCACCCCTAGCTACGTCCTCTTCTTTCTTTTGAGTCATCAAAACCAATACTAATTCAGAGAGACCACATACAGTCCTCTCTCAAACGAACATGGAGAAAAACTTTGATACAGTAGGGGTATCAAAATGACATGTGGGCCCATTTTGCTTCGTAAAACGTATATATATATATATATATATATATATATATATATATATATATACATAAATTTTGAGAGAAACCACATGTCATACATAGGAGGTATCAAAACTTTGATACCCCTACTGTATCAAAGTTTCTCTCAACGAACATGCACTAGGATGACTAAGTCAACATTGGAAGAAAAAAAAAATTAAGTCATAAAAAATTATACCGAAAAATCATGTGCTAGGAAAAGTGGTTAGGAAGGGACTGAGTCAATCCATCGACAATGGTAAAGACATTCGAGTGGATGACCCGTGGCTGCTTAAGTCATCTCTTTATCCCTTGTTTCACCTGTTAGTTAACTTCGAGAAGATTGGCCAAGAATTTACATTTGGTTCGCGTAATCAGGAAAAAAAAATAGTAGGAAAAAAAAAAAATCACAAAAGAAAAAGAAAAAAAAAAGTAAAAAAAAGGTATTTTTGACTTTCATCCCACTTGTTAATATGAATTTGTACTTACATTCCACTTTTTAATTTTATTGGACTTACGTAACACTTTTGTCACGAAAAACATTCATTTTGTTACGAAAAATATTTGTTTTGTCACGAAAAATACTTTTAGTGACGAAAAATGGGATGTAAGTCTAAAAAAATTAAAAAGTGAGATGTAAGTATAAATTCATATTGATAAGTTGTATGGAAGACAAAAAATTCTAATAAAAAATAGTTCCCCCACCCAGCCCAAATTCGCTTTCCTATCCCAAAGATTCATTTTTCCTCCCAAATTGTTACGACATCTTCAAACACCGAATTTTTTTCCGATAGAAATTACAATTTTCAAAAAAAAATAATAAGAAGAAGAAATTGTTTTCCTTTCCTTTTCTTTTTCTATCAAACGAGACCTTAAAGTGGCGTATATGTTTACCACATACAAAGCTTGAAATGTGCACAAACTTCCTCACGGAATTAATTCGGTTCGATTTCATGGACCAATGGATCGAACATTCACATTTTAACAAACAAGCAAATTTAAATAACAAATCTTCAACAAAAAACACTGACATTGTTACATTTATGAATTATTACAATTACAAAGAGTGAAAAGATAATAGTATATATAGATTGAGGGTAAAGAGAGCGTCCAAAGAAGCAAAGACAAATATCAACAGAGACTAGAAGGAGAGAGTACGCTTAGATATGATTAGCAAAAATATTAGTATATATATAAATTGAGGATAGTTTGGTAAATTGTTGAATCTAAATCGATTTTCAGTTCGGTTACTCGGACAAAGAAAACCGAACCGATATTTCAAAATTTCAAATCTCCAAACCGAACCGATTATCATATTTTTCGATTCGGTTTCCAAGTGTTATATGCTCACCCCTAGCTTGTCATGCACAAAATGCAGTGACCATAACTCACTTCTCATATTACAAAAAGAACAAATGATAGGCACAATCCCGAACTCAAATCCAAGTTTCTGGCCTTTTAAGAGAGCCAGGTGGGGAACTGCACATCCCACCCAATGCCATAATTTTAAACATGGAGAGGGAAAAAAATGAGATAAAATGTATAGAGATGCTAAAGAGTGAAATAGCCATTATTGTAGAGACTTGTCCTAACTACTTCAGGCAAGTCTTTTGATCCTTCTTCGACCATAACGTACAGCAATATACTATTTCCAATCCTTTCCCTTAACCAACAAGAGAATCATGTTCAGACAACTGTTCTGATGCCAAACTCCCAACATCAGTCATAGAGACTGATCTCTTCCCCTGGGCAAATCGGTGCTGCATCCCGTGGAGGCCTTCCATCTGGTTGCCAGCATTTTTGGTCTTGGGGGCAGGGCGAGGAGGTAGGTTCATAATGTTCTTGGACGCGAAAGGATGGTACTCCGTTTGTGATGATTGTACCCGCTGCGGGGGAGAGACTGGTGGTCTAGACCGAGATGAGATCACCGAGTGCCTACTGGGCTCAACACCTGAGGATGTACCACTCCCGGTGCTATTGCTACCCACCAGTTCTTGGCTATGTGTTGCCATCTTGGAACTCTCATTCTACAAAAGGATATCACAGATTATAAAAACATGGTGATTAATCTTAGAAGGGTCAATTTCCTTGAAACAAAAATAAGGTACAATCAAACTCCTATGGTCCTATCAGTAAAAATCCAAAGCCTATCGATTGCACTCCCAGGATCTTCTCTGCCCTTATAATCTCAGAATCTAGCTCTATACCATCTTCGAGTTTCATGTATCAGGAGGATACATCCTCCTCATTATTACAGAAGTTACTTTCAGTGATTCAAATGCAGAAGTTACTTTCAGCGGATTCAAGTGCAAAGAGTCTATGTTGAAGAAGATGAATAATCTTATTTGTGTGCCTATACTAAAGTTGGAGATAAATGAAGATTCTCTACCTACACAGCCTGAGTGATGGGTTAATATTACCAAATGGACTCATAACAAGAAGAGAGAAAAGGCTAGCTAAGCTAACAATATTTTTATCTACTGCGAAAAAATGATTCTCCCACAGGTACAAGAATGAAATTTTCTAACCTCTCCGTATACTTTCGGTATCTGCACATCTTGTTGCAATTTCATATGATTCTCCTTTTGCATCTGAGTGCGTTGCTTAGATTTTGAAGTTCTGCGCCTGCAAAATAAATTGAATATTCATATACAAAAGAGCAGACATGAGGATAAGCTAAATTAAAAGCCAACAATTCAACTACTAGACTTCTATGATACATCAGTAGAGGTGCACACAGACACAAATCATCAATTAAACAAGGCAACGACAATGCAAACTAGTGCAACTACAGCAATGCTATTACAATATCACAATTACTAACAGTCACCAAAGGTACAAACATCTTTATCTTACAACTGTGACAATGATGTTACTGTTACATGACTTCTAATGCCTACTTCAATGCCAGACAATATACCCCATGCTTATGGGTAATAGCCTATAAAGCATCCTTACTAAATAGAAAAATGATAGCCAAGCAACTTGACTCGCTTCACATCTCACTGATGCCCAAATTGATCTATTTGTCTGCCATCAAGATAGTTTCCCTCGTCACAACAATTCTCGAGATATCATTTAACTAGGGGCACAAAGAGGGTAGCATGACCAGGATCATAGCATGAGTGGCCAAATTGTACCCAACCAATAGCCAAATTCAAGACCCTCTGGCTCTGGGTCCTCCTACTGTCTAACCTTATCCATCACACTGTTCCACAGGTTTCTACCTTTATTGCATCCATCAACTTTAAGGACAATCCTAAAAGCTTGTCAACAACAACGAAGCATTTATGCCAAACTTTTGTGGTAAGCTACATGAATCCTCTTGTTCCAGCTAATGGGGAAGTCCTAAAATCTGCTCACCGTAGTAAAAACCATGGGCATTTACTAAATTGCCACCCTCCTGTTGGAGATCATGCATGAAGACTCCTCAACAAAAAGTGGATTAGATAGATATAACTTCATTAAATTATAAAGCCGTTAATGGTAATCAAAAGGCATTGCAGCCACAGAAAATATTTGGCCTTCTTGTCTTGTTGCCCAAATCATGGTCATCCTTCCATGAAAGATACCAACTGGCTTGCTTATATAAGGATTTTTAGTGAGGTTCCATGAAATAGTGAGGTTGCATGCAACTCCCACGTGCATCAACCAAACAAAGAATTGAGATCCACATGATCTAAACAATCCAAAACAAGATTTCAAAAAAATGATTTGGAGTTTCATGAATCTCAATAGGACTTAATGTAAGGAATCAAAAATCATAACTTATATTAATCAAGTAAACGCCAGATAAGTATTCTGGAAGTATGTCATTCAAATTCAGTCAAATCTCGACTGTCAAAATTGATTTTGGACGCAAGAAAAGAAGAAGATGATGGACTAGTATGGAAAGGAAACAATTGAATCTCGACAGGAAAATATCTTTCAAAGATTTTCTCTAGTGTTAACTGAAGTTATATGAACAAACCTGGAAGTATAAAATAAGATAGGATGCTGCAAATATTGCTATACACATGCTATGAATATACATGATGCCAAGATGAACAGATTAACAGTTAGTCACATGCAGTTTAAGAAGGTAGTATTTTACCACATAAATGTAAACATTAAACTTACTTTCTCCTCATGCGCGGTGCAATTGCATCATCCTCTTCATCTTTTGGGATAGCAGGCAAATCTGAAAGGTCGCAAGCCAGTGGACTTGTCCTAAAAAACTGAACCAAAAAAGGCAAATATTAGTTATTGATGGATACTAATAGGGGTGCAACTCGGGCGGGCTAAACCCGAACCCGATCGGGTAAACCCGTTAATGGGTTGGGTTAGGGTTGAAGATATTCGGGTTTGGGCTCGAGCTCGGGTTAAAATATTTGAACCCGATCAAAAATCGGGTTGGGCTTGGGTTCATGTGTTGGGTAACCCGAAGAACCCGAAACCCGACATACATATAATTTTTATATATATATTGTTTTATGCTACTTAAATAAAAAGTTAAACTATAATTTTTTTCACCCGAACTCTTCAATTCCTTGTCCTAAATCTCATTTCAGTTTTATTTTGTAATGATCGAGGTTTGATTGCTATTTGATTATGCATTTAATATTACTCTTGTTTAAAATTATTTCAAATATCATATTAGAGTCCGATAAACCCGATTGACCCGACCCCAACCCGATCCTCCGGGCTTGGTCTTGGGCTTCATATGTTGAACCCGAAGTCGGGTCGGGCTTGGGCTTGGGCTAGGCTTATGATCTATCGGGTTGGGCTCGGGTTGACCTCAAACCCGACCCAACCCGCCCGAGTTGCACCCCTAGATACTAAGAACATACAAACTCATAAAAACAGGCATGCACTATAGGTAACTACAGTTATCTAGAACAAATTGTGGCTCAAAGGCTGTGGTAAGATGGTACCTCACTTTGTAAAGCTGAAGTTGCAGTTCCACGATCCGAAGGGTTTAAAGAAATAAGAGTTGTCAGCAAATTCAGTGAAGATGTAGAAAAATCCTGAAAAGATTCTACAATACTAGGTTTGTAAGGTTGTGGAGACCGGAAGCTAGCAGGCAGCTTAAGTTTCCGCCAATAGTCCTCTGACGGAGATCCGCAGAGCTTAAAAATTCTATGAAGTTGTTCAACCTGCCAATAAAAGAAGAATTTGCTACTACAGTATCCTTCAGACGCTGAGTGATCACATGAAACCTACTTGACTCAATGAAGGTTTAACACAATCTCAAATCTCAATGCAGATACGATAAAATCACTCCAGGTAAGAACCTATCTTACATTAAATGAAAGTAAATATATGATAACAGTTGCAATGTTTAAGTGAATATAATCAAGATTAAGGAGAACTCGAGAATTATAGAAGGTTGCTCCTCGGTTGGATGAGTTTAACTTGCATGGTCAATAAGTTTATTGACCTGCCACTGGCTTAGGCTTGTGTCTTACCCCTCTTATTCATGATTTTCTTGGCCAGGGATTTGGCACCAATTGAGAGGGTTGATATTGGTTGAAAATGGTCATTACAATTTGTTTGAATCATGGAAATAGCCTCTCCATATGTACGAGCGTAAGGCTATGTATATCTTGAACCTTCTAGGAGCCTGCATAGGCGGGAGCCTCCTGTGGCACCGGGACTACTTTTACTTTTATGAAGCCTTCTCAGTTTGGGTTCTGCTGCATAACCAACCCCATTCTGATGGGAATAGGTGATTGTGGTTATGATTCATCAAGAGCAAGCAAGTAGGGCTGCGAACAAGTAGGGTTTGTGTCAGATTCTATGTAATATACGAGCATGGCCTTATAAGCCTTCTCGAGTTTGGTTTTGGGTCAAATTTCTTTCCTTCTAATCTGATTCAGGTTGATTTAGAATTCTATGTAGTTATATTAAGATATTTGAATGTGTCTTTAATAAACTTGCTTAAATTTAAGACGTTTAAACTCTCATTTAAGATCATGCGTTTGATGAGTTCTACTTCAACAAAACGATCCAAATAGTTCTCAAACCGATGCATACTTATGAAACAGTATCAAGTCTTGTTTACCTAATATTTTATAGAGCATTCAAACTTCACTACAAAATGTATGTGATAAACTTGATATTTGCTTTATATTTGGTTCAGGTTTCTTATCACGTGTCGGGTCTGGACGAGGCCATATCCAAACCCTAAATAGTATGGATCTCAGTGGGCTTACTTTTGAGACACATACCCTATCATTCTAAAATAATCAGATTGGGCTATCAATTACCATCAGAACCTTCTATGTTCATGTGAGTGTACCCAAAAAATATATGAACCCAAAAGTTAATTTCAGCTTTGATGAATTGAAATGTTTGAGCAAACAGAGGTTTTGCGTTTTCATGAGCACGTTCCTGTAAAACGGCATAACTGGTAAAATATAAAGTAAACATGTATTGTGCCAGGAGGATGCACTACATGTGCTATATGTAGATGTTTCCTTCTGTTTTTCACATTATTAATTGCAATCAGTATTGTTGCTGCTTTCAGTTACAGTTCTGGGACTTAGAAAGAAACAATCAACACAATAAAACTACCTTATTAGGCTCCACTCCGATAAAGAAGAATTTAATATATAAATATAAGACACAGAAATAAAAAGGAGAAAACTTCAACTTTATTTGAGAGGAAAAAAAAATAAAATATTACAAGAAGTAGCCACATGCAAGGCATGATACTACATTGCTATATTGCTTCATTAAAGTAGAAGCAAACATCAAGATAATCGGTTGCAGAAATGAGATTGTTAAGATATATTAAGCTTATCAAGCAAGTTTAAAGAGGCACAGTTTGTCTCACCTCAGTCCTGCCAGGCAAAATTGGCCGCCCAACAAGCATTTCAGCCAAAAGGCAACCTGAACTCCACAGGTCAATACCAATTCCGTAATCTGTAGCACCTAAAAGCAGTTCGGGTGCCCTGTACCAGAGTGTCACAACCCTACTTGTAAGTGGTCGTTTTCTCTCAGGACTAAAATAATTTGCAAGACCAAAATCTCCTATCTTTAACATTCCATTTTTATCTATCAACAGATTTGATCCCTTAATGTCTCTATGTAAAATTCCCCTCTCATGACAGTGTTGCAGACCAGACAACAACTGATGCATGTAACACTTAACCTGCATCGAGAAATTCAAATTAAGTAAAGACTGCTTTAAGAATTCTTTTGAAGGATATAAATCACATTGGCTAAAATCAGAAGTGAAATAGATGGCACAATTGCCATGAGAGAAAGGATCTACTTATGCAAGAAACAATTTGAATGTATAATATCTTGATAAAAAGAGAACAGACATGAATAAAGAAATATAAGGTAATTAAAAAATGGAAATAAATCACAAAAATTAAGCAATAGATCTGGCAAAATTAATAAGAAAAAAATTATGTCATTTTTGAGCCAGTTGCCATCATATGTTAACCAAATTTCAAAAGATAATGAGGACCTGGGGTTCAGTAAGATTTGCACCAGGGCGAGAGATAATTCTTGCCAAGTCGGAATGCATAAATTCAAGGACCAGGTATAGGCTGTACTGCATTCTTGACATGGCAAGCCCTTCCAGCTTGACAATATTGGGATGATCCAGTTTCTGCAGTATCATAATTTCTCTGGCCATGAATTTTACACTCTCTGATTCTGATGTATCAAACCGAACCTTCTTCAGGGCAACAATCTTCCCAGTGTCCCTGTCCCGAGCCTTGTAAACATTACTGTATGTCCCATGACCTACCTGTACCAGCAATAACTCAAATTTTACATGCAATCGAGATCAAATTTGTGAATTTTTGAGATGATTAATGAAAATAGAATAAAAATATCGTCCCCTATGTTGGAAGTTCTTAAAGTCAACTTAAACTCTGACTGATAATAGTGATGGAGATTGGAGGCATATTAAGTTGAAATGTTGATAAGTCGAATACAACCATTTCACCATTTCAAACAGTATCCACAGCATCTGGAAGTACCGCAGAACTATGTATATAAAAGATTATAGTCACTTGGTTGTCATCATCTCCCATTTAAATGTGATTGTCTGTGGAGCAGAATAAAGGAGTCATCAAGACATTTGATCAGCTGCCAACATGATCAACCATCTAAGAGTTTATTCAGATTTGTAGCCAGGGTAACTGGGTCACATAACAATTTAGCATAGAACTCTGATAGATCAAGACCCTGTCAAGTAAAAGTTTGCTAGATTAACACACAGTTTAAGCTCTCATGCAAAGAGACAACAACCCTCCAAAATTCCCATAGTCCATGAAAGATTCTGCATGAAGGTGGGTTTTTTCACTGGGTTAATTGGGTTTGCTTTACACACCAATTCTATCGAGGATTTTGATTTCAGGCACTAAAAATTAGAATGACATAGGAGCTGTCATTTAAATGACTGGCGGATTCTTAGAAGAGCATTAATATATATGTTGCTTTGGTGAAAACTGAATGAGAACATTTGGCCATGGGCTACGAAATCACTAATTGCAAAGATGTAAAGTGACTTTTGGCATGATTTAAGAATATTGTGCAAGATGCAACAAGGATCAAAAGAACATAAATTTGATTGATGAAGTACAGCCGTTTGATAGGGAGAAAGAATCATGACCAGACATTAGGGAGCTGGACCTCTAACTGAATTCGGACACAATGCTTCTAAGATACAACTAGTAAGTTTCCATTGAATTGGAGACCTTAAAGGCCCATAAGACTGGACTTACATGTTGCACAGGCCAAAAACCATGAGGGGAATAATGGGACTAAATCTGTCGACTCCATTAAAAACCAAGGGCAGTCAATGATGACAGTAATCATGGTTTCATCAGACTTGTAAAAGGGAAATGTTGCATGGTAACAACTCTGACTTTCATTTAGATCAAATTTGCATAACCTTCTCATGATAGGTCTTGGGTGAAACCCTACGAAGTAGAATTTGAAACCAAGTTCCAAAGACAAAAGGAAACAAAAGGAAAAGCAAGTCAAAAATTTGATTACTGAAAGGGAGAACTCGAGTCGCACTTTCCTCTTTGGTCATCAAATTTTACCCACTAAAGGTAATCAAAAGAAAAAGGAAATCACATTATTTCTCTTTCTTCTCCCCAATATTTCTTTGCACGACCAAATTCATTCTAAAAAGAACAGCAATTAATAAGGTGATCAGAACATCTCATAGCCATGGAGACCTATATTATGGACTGATATTTATTAGAAAATGAGAGAGAAGAGAGAAAACCACAGAAAGGAAGTTCTGTTTTGCACTAGTTTGATTTCTACAAAATTCATTTACTTTCAAGTTATGGAAATCTTGGCATCCTGTTTCTACTGCTTTTACCAGTAGAATGAAAAGTTTTAAGTTATTGTTTAATACATGGACTACCTGGCACCAACTTCAATATTCTTGTATCTTATTTCCTACTGAATCAAATAAATAAATTCCTTGTAAAATGTACAATCTTCTTCACCGATGGGGACCTAGCAACATCCAAAGTTTACACGAGAATAAATATTGGTCACTCTGGGTTGATGTACGTGAGGCCAACTAGTTTGAGACCCATGTTGTTTCAAAGTTACGTTAACCATAATTGAGTTTACTACTAGTCATTTAAGTTTGAGTTAGCCAACTGTTCTTCATCCAAACCTAACCTAAATCTTCAACCTTGAATTATTTTTCCTTTCATAGAGCTACCTCTCATGTGAATAACAGGTGTTCTGAATCCTCCAACAAGTTCATGAAAGTCTCAGACAATGTTGCACAGACACATACGAAACACAGTATGGACACGGCAACACGGACATGGCACCTATTTTGGTATGTCCTCGTTTATTTGGAGTGTCCAACTGTTTCCAAAATGTGTCGTGTCTGACCGGATACAGTCCACATCTTTGGAGTATTCGTGTCTCCTAGATCTAGACACAGGTAGCACCATCATTTTTCGCACTTAAGGATCATGTCACATCATCATGGATATTAATACACTACTAGACCAGGGAACTAGGGAAGCACAGACACTTCAAAGATTGGACCTTTCTGTTTGCCTCGTCGTGTCGGACACGTACTGAAAACAACTCAGGCACTCATGTGTCATATTTGCGTCTATGCAACACTAAACCAATATTAGTATTACAAAGAACGAGCAGAGATCGAACAATTCACAGCTGTACATCATCTAGTCCATAAATAATCGACCATTTTAAACATGAACTAAATAAATTGAGGACCTTGATGATCATAACATAAGAATTAGCACTCCATTGGTGAAGATACGGGAAGCTAGGATTAGGGTTTGAGGGAAAGGGAAGCCCTAGAGAGAGAGAGAGAGTTTTGAAGGGGAAAAAAAAAGAATCAGTGGAGGAGTGGAGTTAAGCAGAGCAGTGGCGGGAGGGTGACCGACAGGAGCGAGACCCACTATTTGACATAAAGGAGAAAGTTTTTAAAGTCTATGATATGATATGATATGACCATTGGTGAGGATATCGGAAGCTATGTTTAGGGTTTGAGGGAAGGAGAAGCCCTCAAGCTCGAGAAAGAGAGACAATGTGTGGGTTTTGAAATTTTTATAGAATTAATAGGCGAGTGGAATTAAGAAGAGAAGTGGTAGGAGGGTGACCGCCAGGAGGTGACCAACTATTTCACATAAAGGAGTGGATCCATTATTTGACATGAAGGTGAATGCTATTAAAGTCTATGGTATGATATGACCATTGCAGGTTCTTATTAAAAGTCTATGATGTGACAATTGTTCTTACACTAGTTTGGGATTTGCTTCTGTATGGTACCCTAGAACCGGTGGAAGTAGATGCAATTGGTTGAGGTAAGTTGGAGGATCAATTTGTTGAAACTTGGTTCTTATTTGCCTTAAATGTCACCAAATTTAGTGATTCTAGCTTCCTTCAAATTAAGCAGAAGTAGTCCGAAAGAGTGAAAATTTCACTTATTTGTAATATTTTTGATGATTAGCTTATCCAACAATTTCTTTGGTATATATATTAAATATGCTATATCTTTAACGATTTCAATCTTATGCTTATCGAACAAACCTCTTCCAATCTCCTATCTACAAAACAACATTAGTTATCTCTGATTATCTCCGAACCTTTTCCATTCTCCTATTAGAATGTTCACTATTCAAGACTACTTATACTCTGCTTGAAGGAAATTGGAATCATCAAATTTGCTGACATTAATGATAGACAATAACTGGGTTCCAACAAATTGGTCCCCCAGCTTACCTAAACCAAACACTCGAAGTAAGAAAACTAAGGTAGGGTCCACCCCAGTTCTATCTACTTCCATTTGGTTTAACCGAAGTAAAATTCAGAGTCAGTGTAAGAGCAATCGTCACATCGTAGATTTTTAATGAGAACATGCAATAGTTATATCATATCATATTATAAACTTTAATAGCATTCACATTTATGTCAAATTGTTGGTCCCACTACTTTCAGACTGTCCAGTCAGTCACCCTTCTGCCACTCCCTTATTAATCCTAAAAAATTCAAAATTCGAGCTTTAGGGCTTCTCCTTCCCTACAATTCTAATCCTAGCTTTCGATATCTTCACCAATGGAGTTCCAATTCCGATATGCTCCTCCGCCGCGCTTATTCCAGTCAAGGCCCACATTTTTTAAGTGTCTGTGCTCCGTAAGTCTCAACACATGTAGTCGCACCATTGGTCTTCGCATTTAAGGATCATGTCTTCAGATCATGGATATTACTAGGCACTTGTTATTGCCGGCCACAGAAAATAATACAAATGACGTGCAACTAACAATTACAACTTGAAGATTACAACAACTAGCAAATACGAGATTACAGACTGACTTGTTGTAAACATAAACTTAGAAACAATAACAACAACACAACCAAGTTGCTACAACGAAAAATCAGAAATGAAGAAGATGGCTTGCTGGGATGATGATGATCACGGTTGCTCAAAGCAAGATTCGACCATATTCCGTCGATCTGCTCCTATGAACTAGCAAGTTCACATAGTTGAACTGTTGGAACGCTCACTTGTCACCCTCAGAAGACTTGGACAACATTTGGACTCTCGGACAATACTTTTGTGCTTCACGGTTGCTGCTATCTCTCCTCTCGTAGCATATATTTCACATCGTGGTGCCTAAGGCAAAAACAAGTGAATATATAGGAGAGGCAAGCCCCCCTAGCAGCTATAATTGCCCATGAAGGACATTAAAACCAGAAAAATAACTCCCTACCAAGAAAGTGGGCAGTCACGAAGTTGAAATGCCCACTCAGAAGCACACTAAAGCAGCCGCACGGAAATCCAGTTTCCACGTGAGCACACGTCACCGGGAACTGCAATTTCTGCATGAACACTGTGCACAGTTCCGCGTGCAGGAAGCGCAGACACTTCAAAATCGGACCTTTCTGTGTGCCTCGTCTTGTCGGACACATACTGAACATGACTCGGACACTCTAAACTACACTAGAACATGCCAAAATGTGTCGTGTCCGTGCCATCATGTCCATGTCGTATTCGTGATCAAGCAATTCACAACTCAGGCATCATCTAATCCATGAATAAGCAACCGACTTGAAACATGAAACAAAATAAAAGCAAGGACCTTGTCTATCATAATATAAGAATCAACGCTCCTCGGCACGAGCCCGTCAAGAGCCCCCTTCGGAACGTTGCTGACCAGCCACCTCGGCCACCCGCCCACCGTCCCCTCCTCCTCCCCCGCCGCCTCCGGCGGGGGAGGGTGCGGCCTCCGGCGATCCCTCCTCCTCGTCCCTCCTGCGGTGGTCCCAACATTCTCCGACGGACGGGTCCCGCCTCCGCCTCCGCCTCCGCCTCCACATCCACCCGCGTGGAAATAGGGCCTCGCCAGGACGCATCCCATGGTGGCGATTGGACGGCTGCGATCGAGCTAGGGTTAGGGTTTGGTGCATATGAGGAGAAGGAAGTATCGTCTCCATCATCGTCTTCATCGCCGTCGAAAAGGAAAAGTTTTTTGGATTTTTTTGTTCATCGGTGCTGTCGAGGTGGTGGTTTTCTTTGGGCCTTTTTTTGGGAGGAGTTTATTCAGTTAAGTCCCTATATTTGTTTTATTTATGTTTTTTTTATCTTTTAGTATTCTCCTCAAATTGATTTTTTTTGTGTTTTTTTTTATTATTTTTCCTATTTTTAGTTTTTTTTTTAGCTTTCTCCGGAAAGATAATTTTATTTAACAAGGTTTTTGATAGTGTGTCTTGCACACCAGAGCCATCTAACCGGAGGGTAGGGCTCTATACGCCATCATAGGAATCTCTACAAATTTTGTTAGAGGATTGTCGAAGACGAAGACCATGAACTGAAATGATTACACTATGGTGATTAACATAACAATGATTCATGGAGGTATAATGCAAAACATCCAACAACATGGGATGAGAGTTTATCTTATCTTCAATTTACCTTCGATCTAACGGTGTTTCTCGGTTTGATAGTAAAGATGTCTTTCAATGTCGCAATAAACGATTTGTAACATAACTAAGGCATCGTTTGGTTCGCAGAAAGGAAAGAAAACTGATACTTTAATATTTTCTTTCCTTTGAGAAATTACAATTCTAATCAATTTTCTTTCCGGTGTTTGAAAAAACCAAAAAAATTGTGAGGGAAAGTAAATCTTTATAGGAAAAAAATGAATCATTGGGTTGGTGGGAGGAACCACTTTATTTTCCTTCCTCTTGAGAATCAAATTATTTTTCTCCTCATTTTCTTTGGCATCCAAACAAAGGAAATAAATCACTTTCCTTTCCCAATGGTCCAATTCCGCAAACCAAACGTGGCCTAATTATAAAGTTCAATGAGACAATATAGGTTGCACAAGTATTTCTACATTTATCAGCATAACTAATAGTGTCGTTGTATTATTGTAAGACCTTATTAAAAAAATTTCCGGTGTTTTAAAATGCCAGAAAAAAATGGGAGGAAAAATGAATCCTTAGGGTAGAAAAGTTGATCTTTGTGTGGATGGAAAAACCATTTTCCTCCTTTTTTTATTAAATATTTTTCTTGCCGTTATGAATTATTATTTTTCATGCTCATTTTCTTTGGCATTCAAACACATAAAAAAATAATTTTTTTTTTTTCAATACCGTGATTTTGCGAATCAAACGAAGCCTAAATGTA
This sequence comes from Iris pallida, assembly GCA_029216955.1. Lineage (NCBI taxonomy): Eukaryota > Viridiplantae > Streptophyta > Magnoliopsida > Asparagales > Iridaceae > Iris > Iris pallida. The sequence continues at coordinate 14,649,930 of JANAVB010018993.1, forward strand.
TTATACAAAGCCTCACACGTTTTCCTTTTTCATATATTTTACTTAGTTGCTTTAAAGGAATGGTACATGTACCTAATCAAAAAAATTATTATTAGAGTGATTACTAACAAATAGAGGAGTGGGAGAGAGGATTGGAATTGAGGCAAACGAGTAAAGTGAGTTGCATTAGTAATAGGACAAAAAAGAGACAACTAACGAAAAATTGTTGATTTGTTATCAAATATTAGATTTGAAGGAAAAAAAATAACCACAACGATGTCACTAATAAAGAGCCTCATGTGATTGTTGTAGGCAATACAACAAGGATACTAATTATATCGAGATACGTGTAGAACTCTTTGATTTCTAAGAAATAATATGAGATAATATTATCTATAATTATTAAAAAAATGGTGTTATTGAGAGCAAAGTAAATGGTAAAAAGCATCTCTTTGAAGCAATAATATTTGTTTTGTTTGTTTTTTTTTTCTAGAAGAATAAATTTTATTTTGTCTAATTTGTAACTAAATATCATTAACTTTCGTACTTGTACAATTTGCTACCATAAAATTTTAAATTTATAAACTTATTACCATAAAAACTTGCACATTTGCAATTTAATACTATGAACTATTATTTTTCGTAAGTCATAACTTGATCTATTTCTTATTTTGTAAGTTAATACCGTAAACTTATAAGACTTAGTGGTGTTAATTTGCAAAGTAAGTAATAATTTATGATATTTATTTATAAAATAAACGGTAGTTTATGGTATTGACTTACAAAGTTGGAAGTTCATCGTAGCAATTTTTTTTAAAAGTTTACGACAAGAAGTTACACATATATAAAAGTTCATGGTATTAGTTACAAAATAGCCTTTTATTTTAGTATTTAACCAATTCTATTAGATTATTTAGTGAGCTATCTTTAGTTTTTTTTAAGTGCTAATATAAAGTTTGTCTATGCTATTTAACCATACATTTTTTAATACTTGTTTTATAAATTATTATAATGTTTTATATTCGATAATAATTTTTTTTTTTTTTTGCATATTCACTTAATTAACTCGGGACACTGGTCTTAGAATCACAATTTATAGGAAATTCCTCTGTGGTTTGGGGCTATAATTGAAGAGGCTCATGCACTTATTTTTATTATTAAATAGTCTCTTCCCTCATCTGCGACTCGAGCCTTAAATTAGTATTTGCCTACATGAATTTGAATAATTTTATCTGAAAAAATATTCTTCCTATAATGTTATCATCCTTTTGAGGATTTGTTTTGTTAGTCCCTTGGCGAACAATCGATAGAAAAACACGATTTCAGAAACTATTGTAAAGACAATGTTTCCAGCAACAACACCCTAAAGAAGGTGATGTTGTATTACGAGAATCTAAAAAGATTATTTCGTAATATTTCTCGAAGGCAACAGAACCGTATAACTTCTAAAGAGAAGCGACGGTATTCTCGAAGGCAACAGAGGAAGAAGAAAGCCTGCTGGGGTGAAAGATCACCGGCGCTCAAAGCTATATCCGCCTTACGGACAAGCCTTCAGGAACCAGCAAGTTCGAAGAGAACTTTAGAACGCTGGCCAAAAATGTCGACGACTCCTCGGAATAGCAGCAACACTTCTCTCTCTCTCTGGAAATTCTCTGATTATTTTCTGTAACCCTGGAGAGAGAAGATTCTGCTGATATTATAGGCACGAGGTGGGCTTTTCAAATTCTGAACGCACGCCCTGGATTAATGCCAGATCCGGATTTTCTGGATCTGAGCCATTTCCGGATTTGAGCCCACAAGACCCGCGGACGTTACATAATTTGAACGGCCCACTCGACCCGCTCGACCCGTACGACCCGTACGCTCCGTACGCCTCGCACGCCACGCAGGGCGCTGTCGTGCTAAGTGCAAAGCGCCATCAAAAAGCCACAATAAGCCTCAAAAGCCCATTAGCCCTAGCCCGAGTCCGAGTCCGAGTCCGAGTCCGAGTCCGAGTCCGAGTCCGAGTCCGAGTCGCTAAGCCCCTTCGGGGCTTAGCTCCAATAGATTTAAATCTATTTTCATTTGGCCAAAAGTTAGTTTCTTATTCTCACCTCTATGTAAAATCCTCCCACATGGCACCCTCCATTGGGCCTCAACCCATGTGCATCTCTCTATTCCTTCATAAGTAATATATAGAGATACATATTGGTGTGATTTTCCGATGTGGGACTATCTTTTAACAATAGAGTGTTGTGAACACACAACTCATAGAATAAAACACCAACAATTCCCCACATATCTCTATATATATGAGTTAAGCGTTCCACATAATAACTGTCCATTATGCATTAGGATAGATGTCGCTGACGACTTGAATCTTCCCGCATGGGTTGACCAACAGTATGATACAAGAATGGACTATGCCTTGAATTCTGTACCACAGCTGTAATTTTTTCCACTCACATAATGTAGTTATCTGTGCTTCTGGCTGCACATTAAAGGCCTTGTGCCAGCCTAGATTTCAATGTATGTATTTTGGACGTCTACAAATTTACCCTCAAGAGACGGCCTATTTCTCTTTCCATACATTATAGGTGAGTTCTTTATAAAGAGTCATGGCATGAAGCATTGCGCTCCTTTGCGGTGCTACGCCGCTATGACATGGCTCAACGCCGAGGCTTTACCCCACCTGGGTACCTCATCGTAGTGTCATACTACTGTAGCATGAGGTCACAATCCTCTTTGTAGTGCCAAACTACTCATCATGAAGCCTTGCGCTTCCGTGCGGTGTTACGCCGCTATGACATGGCTTGCAAAGTCGAGGATTTACCCTTCCTGGTACCTTTCGTGGTGTCATGCCACTGTAACATGAGGATACTGTCCTCTTTGTAGTGCTGTCTACACCTCTTTATGATTATGCAACATTAGGCTACCTGCCTATATGCGGTGCTACTCCGCCTGTGACTTGGCTAACAAAGCCGAGGCATTACCCCTACCTGGGAACCTCATGGTGGAGTCACCCCACTGTAGCATGGAGTTGTAACACTCCTTTGTGGTTGTTGCGCCACCATGCTTCCTGTAAAGCATAACAGACCTTCACTCAGTCTGAGAACTCATTAAGGCATTATGCCATCCTTTCCACAGGATCAATTTTCTGTAGAAAATTCATAGTAGACAACAGTGGTTCTGGGTCCGAAACCTTTACATGTTCCGCAGAACAAGTACCCACTGTTAACTAATATTTTTTCAGTCAATAGTCCTCCCTTGAATCAAAAAATTAGATATCTGGTAGATTTCTCTTTGAACCAATAACATAAAATTTATTGATAGGATTATAATGACACAATATTAGAATGCCTTCAAACCCATCTTCCTTGCTGTGTCCTCGACCAGCTGTCGTTTGAGGCCTTTCGTGAACGGATCCGCCAGGTTCTCCTGACTCCGAACATCGATCACTGCAATGACGCCTCGTTTGATGAGATCGTTCACTGCTCTGTGCTTTAACCGCACAGTCCTCTTCTTTCCGTTAAAGAGTTCATTTGATGCTACTGCTGCTGTCGCCTGGTTGTCACAGTATATCGGGATTGCCGGTATCTGAGCTCCAACCACTGGAAGATCATACATGAGCTCCCGAAGCCACTCTGCTTCATCTGCAGCAGCATCCAATGCAAAGAATTCAGATTCCATGGAGGAGCGAGATAATATTGTCTGCTTCTTCGATTTCTACGATATAGCAGCTCCGCCCAAAGCGAATATGAATCCACCTGTCGAATACTCGCTCTCCACCTCTGAACACCAGCTAGCATCACTGAAGCCTTCCACTACTGACGGATCTCCGCTGTAGTATAGTGCAAATGTCTGAGTCTTTTTTAGATATCTCATAACACGCTTCACAGCGTTCCAGTGTTCAACGCCTGGGTTGCTAGTGAACCGACTCAGCATTCCCACCGCAAAAGCTATGTCAGGCCTTGTGGCAGTAGTAGCGTACATCAAGCTTCCGATGACGCTAGCGTACTCCAACTGCCTGACGCTTTCCCTCGAATTTGGCTCCAGCTTCTGATCACTCCGGTACGGTGTATCAATTATGGGAAGATCTTGATACCCGTAGCGAGTGAGCATATTCTCAATATAATGAGATTGTGACAGCGCTATTCCAGTACTTGTCCGGATGATCTTGAGCCCCAAGATTACGTCGGCATCCCCCAAGTCCTTCATACTGAACTTGGTCGAGAGGAATTTCTTTGTCTCTGTGACGCAGTCTAAATCCGTACCTAGGATTAGCATGTCGTCCACGTAAAGACAAACGATTACTCCTCTTCCGTCAGCAAACTTCGTATAGACACACTTGTCTGTTTCACTGACCCTGTAGCCATTTGACCTTATCACCTTGTCAAACTTCTCATGCCACATTTTGGGAGCTTGTTTCAAACCATACAGAGACTTCATCAACTTGCAGACTTTGTCTTCCAGACCTCTGACGACAAAACCTTCTGGTTGTTGCATGTAGATCTCTTCGATCAGCTCGCCATTAAGGAATACCGTTTTCACATCCATCTGATGTATCACCAGCTTGTGTATTGCTGCTAGAGCAATTAACAATCTGATGGTTGTCATCCGAGCTACTGGAGCATAAGTGTCAAAGTAGTCGATCCCCTGCTTCTGAGCAAACCCCTTGGCCACTAGCCTGGCCTTGAACTTGTCAATGGTTCCATCTACTTTCATCTTCTTCTTGAAGATCCATTTGCATCCGATGGGTCTTGCTCTTTCTGGCAGGTCAACTAACACCCATGTGTTGTTGGAGGTGATTGAGCCAATCTCGTTGTCTATCGCCTCCTTCCAGAATACAGCATCTCTGGTCTTCATCGCCTCATCATAGGTAAGCGGATCTGCTTCCACATGATAGGTGACGAAGTCATCTCCGAAGTCTTTCGGCCTCCTTACTCGCTTAGTTGACGGCTCAGCGAGTTCTGGTTCAACTGGTGTCTCTTCGACAATAGCTTCTTCTTGGACTACTGGTTCGATAAGGACTTCTGTCTGCTTTGCACTCTCATCATTCTCCGGAAGATCCGCGAGAACAATATTTTTGTGCCTTGCAAACTTGTCTTCAAAATATTCAGCATCGCGAGATTCAATGATATGATTTGATTCTATATCAAGGAATCTCCGAGCGTCACTCTTCTCGGCATAACCCAAGAAGATAGCCTTAGTAGTCCTAGTCCCCAACTTCTGAATCTTCAGATCTGGGAGCTTCACATAAGCCAGACACCCCCACACTCGAATGACATTCAAGTTAGGTCTGACTTTGAACCAGAGTTCATGAGGGGTTATATCCGAAGTTGCATACGGTACTCTATTGAGAATGAAAGTAGCCGTTAATGCAGCTTCTCCCCAGAAGCTCTTTGGAAGACCCGCAGTCAACAGCATAGAGTTCATCATCTCTGTCAACGTTCTGTTCTTCCTTTCTGCTACTCCGTTGGATTGAGGAGAGTACGGAGCCGTCGTCTCATTTATGATTCCATGTTCTTTACAGAATGATGAGAAATCATGAGACCGATACTCCCCGCCTCGATCACTCCTTAGCCTTTTGAGTTGTTGTCCAGTTTGTCGTTCAGCCTCGGCCCTGAACTCCTTGAACTTCTCGAATGCTTCGTCTTTAGACTTGAGCAAGTAGACAAAAGCATACTTTGAGAAGTCGTCGATGAAAGTAATAAAATACTTCATCCCGGCTTTTGTAGAGAATTGCTTGAAATCACAGATATCTGAGTGAACCAACTCCAGAAGATCTGTGCTTCGATGGACCCTGTGAAAGGGTTTCCTTGTGATCTTCGTCTGAGCACACACTTCACATTTCTCTATCTTACCCCCACACTTGGAGATAAGTCCTAGGCTAGACATTTTGTTAATTCTTTTACAATGAACATGTCCTAGCCTATTATGCCACAACTCAAAAGAATAGTTCAAAGTAGAAATAGCATTAATATCATTTTTCTGGGTTACAACAAGCTGAATTTTGTACATTCCTTCAGTCTGGAAAGCTTTTCCGAAGAATGTACCCTTCTTGGACATCACCATCTGGCCAGCATTGATGTCCATCCTCAAGCCTGCGTTACAAAGCAGGCTCCCAGAGATCAGGTTCTTAGCAATTGCAGGAACATGCTTCACTCCTTGAAGCGTCAGAGTGTTCCCCGATGTAAGTTTCAGCTCCACCGTCCCGATCCCCAGTACTTCAGCTTGTGCCTGGTTTGCCATTAAGACTTTCTCGAAAGTTGGCTCATATGACTCGAACCATTCCTTGTCTGAGCAGACATGACATGTCGCACCAGTGTCTATCCACCAGTCCGAGTCAACTCCCGCATTTGCAATCTGTGCTATCATTGCAACCAGTTTAGTAACCAAAGAAACCTTACTAGGCTCACCTTTTTCTGGTTCCTTGCAGTCACTTTTGTAGTGGCCCTTCTTGCCACATTTGAAACAAGTCACATGGGACTTGGATTTCTGATTCTTGAATGAAGGACTCTTCACTTTCAGATTAGTGAAGTCCTTCTTCTTCTTATGAGGAGAAGCCGCCTGCTTCCCCTTGTACTCTCTGGTTTGGACCAGATTTGCTTTCGCCAGTTGTTTGGACAGAGAATCCATCTTCTGTTGAGAGCGCATCTCGTCCTCAACATGGATATGTCCAGCTTCTTGCGGTGCATCCTTGCATAGAAGTTGCTCCACCCCGCAGGAAGTTTAGAGACGATTCCTCCAACGACAAACTTGTCGACAAGAGGCATCTTCTCGTCATCTAATTTTTGGCGCAACTTCAGAAACTCCTTTACTTGGGACAGCATAGCCTTCTCATCTTCGAAGGTCCACTTGTGGTATCTTTCAACCAAGAAGATCTTGGACCGATTCTCATCATCTTCGTACAATTTCCCCAAGGAGTCCCAAATCTCTTTGGCAGAATTCTTCTTGGAATAAGACTCTGCCAGAGAGTCTTCCATGCTATTGAGAATCAACAGTTTACAGATACTATTTTCTCTAATCCATTTTGCCTGCTTGGACTTAGCAGCGGCAATAACTTCTGCGGTTCCGGTTGTTGGAACGATCGATTCTTCCTCATTCAGCACGTGATCAACTTCCACGAGTTGAATGTTTAATGTTACTTTCCGTTTCCAGATTTGGAAATGTTCGCCGTCAAATTTTTCCAACTTGTTAAAGTCGGTATTGACGAGCGATGCACGTGAGTTATCCATCTTTTCGATATAGCTTTGAGATTGTTAGTCCCTTGGCGAACAATCGATGGAAAAACACGATTTCAGAAACTATTGTAAAGACAATGTTTCCAGCAACAACACCCTAAAGAAGGTGATGTTGTATTACGAGAATCTAAAAAGATTATTTCGTAATATTTCTCGAAGGCAACAGAACCGTATAACTTCTAAAGAGAAGCGACGGTATTCTCGAAGGCAACAGAGGAAGAAGAAAGCCTGCTGGGGTGAAAGATCACCGGCGCTCAAAGCTATATCCGCCTTACGGACAAGCCTCCAGGAACCAGCAAGTTCGAAGAGAACTTTAGAACGCTGGCCAAAAATGTCGACGACTCCTCGGAATAGCAGCAACACTTCTCTCTCTCTCTGGAAATTCTCTGATTATTTTCTGTAACCCTGGAGAGAGGAGATTCTGCTGATATTATAGGCACGAGGTGGGCTTTTCAAATTATGAACGCACGTCCTGGATTAATGCCAGATCCGGATTTTCTGGATCTGAGCCATTTCCGGATCTGAGTCCACAAGACCCGCGGACGTTACATAAGCCTCAAAAGCCCATTAGCCCGAGCCCGAGCCCGAGTCGCTAAGCCCCTTCGGGGCTTAGCTCCAATAGATTTAAATCTATTTTCATTTGGCCAAAAGTTGGTTTCTTATTCTCACCTCTATGTAAAATCCTCCCACATGACACCCTCCATTGGGCCTCAACCCATGTGCATCTCTCTATTCCTTCATAAGTAATATATAGAGATACATATTGGTGTGATTTTCCGATGTGGGACTATCTTTTAACAATAGAGTGTTGTGAACACACAACTCATAGAATAAAACACCAACATGTTTTCCATTATTTAAGGAAGCAAACCTAAATACCTAATTTTTATTTAGCCCTAAATCACCAAATCCGATCTAAACTCCAAATCTCCTATATACTTATACCAAACTACTTGTTGGTCATTTTCACTTCTTTTTGCATATGCACCTTGATTATAAAAGTTATGAATGAAAATATAAAGATAGTTTACTTCTTGTTGTCAAGTGTTCTCAAATTACACCTAAAAAAAAGTGTTCTCAAATTACATGCTTAACCATTTTGATGCTTAGTTGGACAAAAATGTATGTTCGCTTTGAACTCCTAAGAGAATACAACAAGTCCTTAATTGGAAAGCTCGAGCACGTTGGAGGAAAAAAATATTGTATTGCGTGTTATATTTTAAGGCAAATGTTAAGGGCACTCCCAAATTACTAAGAGCAACCAACTTAAAACTTCAAACAAATTACAAGTTTGACATTTTGAAAACACTAAGGGCCACCCACTTCTGTCAAAGACAGACTGCAGGCCTTGCCTGCAGTCCAAAGTGAATACATGACTGCAGTGCTTGCCTGCAGTCCCCGAATGACGAATTTTTTTTTTAAAACTTACAGTGACTGCAGGCCTCGCCTGCAGTCCAAATTGAAGACAGGACTGCAGGCAAGGCCTGCAGTCCATCTCCATAGCCTCCTCCTCATCCTCCGCCGCCTCCCCCCGCCCGCCGGACTCCGAGATCCCCTCTCCTCCTGATCCCCTCTCCTCCTGGGACCCCTCCCTTCCCAACTCCCCGTGCTCCTGGCGCGGAGTCAGCCTGCTCTGCACCCAGCCCACGTCCATCTCCTCCGTCACCACCACCCTCTTCACCGCCACCCGGTGCCTGCACCCGCCGCCGCGGAGGACGAGGGCGCGGACTTGGACAGCGTCGCCGACCAGGCCTCCTGGCCGGGGCGGGGGCCCTCGCCGAGCCGACGCAGCAGCTTGAGGTCCGGGTGGCAGGCGAGGTCGATCGGGGAGCAGCGGCCGGATATAGAGGTGGGCCCCGAGGTCCCGCCCTGCCGCCGCTGTTGCCGGAAGTAGTCGTCCTCGTCGCCGTCGCCGTCCGCGTCGGAGCTGTCGGCGTCCCTGTCCTCGTTGTCGGTGGAGTCGTAGTCGAAGGAGGGGGAGGAGGAGAGGAGGGAGAGGACGGGGAAGTTCTTGCGGAGGGCGGAGATGCTGTTGCCGACGACGGTGGGGTGGCGGCTGCGCGAAGGAGGAGGAGGGTTGCTTTTAGTAATTTTGAGAGGGTGGTGGTTGCCCTTAGTAAAAATAGAAGAGGATGGTGGTTGCCCTTAGTAATTTGGGGGTGGTCCTTAACATTTGCCTATTTTAACTATAATTGTTATTAAATGTCAATGTATTTTAAAAATGTAATACTTTGGATTGTATTGGAGATCGATAAATAAAATCAAGGAATTTGATTATGTGCCAAATTTATACTCTTTAACGATTATGTAGATCAACTATAATTTTTGCTAACTACAAAGTTGCACAATGGAGGAGAAATTAAAACTAAAACCAAATTAGATAAAACGGAAAGTTGAACTATTATGGAGAAGAGAAAAGGAATTGATTTGGGTAGAAGACAAGAGGAAGAAAAAAATATATTATTATGAAAATAGGAAGTTAACATGAGAGTATTTTTGTAAAAAAAAACTCAAATTCACTTGGACAACGACTAGTACGAGATTGAATCGCCGACGATGCAATGTATTATATGAAGAACCTATACCTTTATTATTTCTTCAATGTTCATTAACATTGAAGGTTCATTATTAGCTATAAGTTCTTAGTTTTCATTTTATTTACTTTGCTAAAGCTCCGTATTTCCATCTTTGTCACTCTTTTTTTTAACTCATCTTCTCTCGAGATTAGTGATAAAATACATAAAGTATTTTAACTTTAAACTTATTATACTTTCTAAAATATGACAACCTCCAACTCTTCCAAGGAGTCCAACAACTAGTATTATTGGGAAAGAAGTTATAACAATTTAATTTTATAAAATGGGAAATAAGTTATAACAATGATTAATATATGCAATACTACGCAGACGTCTAAACATCGAATCTATTTAAAAAAAATATATCCAGTATATTTATGATTATCTTTTTATAAAATGATGAAATATTAAAGGAGTCGATAACAAATGCAAGACTTACTTGTGGTTCTCCTATTCGATTTATAGATTCCAAAGTTAGCGTTTACACACAAATCATCTCTCTCTCTCTCTCTCTCTCTCTCTCTCACTTCTCATTATTCTTTCTTTAAAGAAAGCGTTCGGTTTTGACATTTTTATCTATATTCGAACCATGTTCTACCATACTTCACGTGGAATCAAAACCTGTATTTTTTCCATATCGAACACTAGAAGTCATATAAACTTAATCTCTGCAAGTGGGCCATGCCGATTCAGTTATTTCTTTTTTTCTTTTCGAAGAAAGCTCTGGTTGACGAAAGAGTTTCTTATGTTGACAAAAAAAAATTCGGTAATCAAAATCTCGTCCATCCATACCTCACTTCGCGTGTTAATAGAAAATCTCACTTTTTTCATACCAAACACGACTTCTACTGCAAGTGGGCCCCACCATTCTTAGTTATTGGATTCGGTTTTTTTTTTTTGTTGTTGTTAAAAATATATATAGGAAAATAATATCTATATGCATCAAATACAAATGATGTGACAATAGATCAATAACATATATTGAGTTAAGATAAATAAATAAATAAATAAATAAATAAATAAATATATATATATATATATATATATATATATATATATATATATATATATATATATATATGTAGAGCGATTATGTGCCGACTTCATCTGGAGGGGGGAGATGAATGCGATCTCCTGGGACCAGCTTTGTCGTCCCAGGAAGGAGGGCGGAGTGGGGCTCCGACCGCTGCTGGAGATCAGGGAGGCCTCTTCGTTTAAGCTGGCCTGGAGATTTATCAGCAGAGGATCTCTCTGGGCGGACTGGATGCACAGTAGATACGTGAAGCAGGGTAGTTTTTGGACGTGTTCTATTGACAACAACCACTCGGTCACGTTCAAGAATATCTTGCGACACAGGGGGGTGCTCAAGTCTGCCATCCGGAGGGTCATGAAGGACGGGTCGGGCACGGACCTCTGGCTAGACCCTTGGATAGATCGGCGGTCGCTGTTAGACATCAGAGGAGACCCGACTCATCAGGAGGACAGACGGGGTCTGACATGCAGTCGTATCATCCGTGATGGGGAGTGGAGACCTGATTCGTATCGGTTCACTGAGGAGCTGGGCGGGAGCATTTCATCTATTGCCATTGATCCGTCGCTGCCTGCGGATCGGTGGATTTGGGAGCCTACAGGAGCGCCTGCCGGGACGGGGGAGTTCCAATTCAGTAGCTGCTACAACCTTATCCGACGAGCTTTCCCGGTGTGCTCTGATTACGAATTCGTCTGGTGCAAGGGTCTGTCCAGGAAGATGCAGTTGTGTGTCTACAAGCTTCTACTGGGCCGCCTCTTGACTAGAGATCGCCTGAGATCGTTTGGGGTGCCGGTCCCTGACCCCACTTGTGTGTTGTGCGGGTTGGAGCCTGAATCTATTAAGCATATATTCTTCGAGTGCTCGCTGGCTTGGCAGATATGGTCGGAGCAGATTCGGGTATTGGGAGTGATCGCCTCTGGAAAATGTGTGGGGGATATCATCACGGAGATCCGAGATAGCAGGGGTAGGGGGCAGGACTGGTTCCGAACAGCCAGAGTTCGTCTGGCTGCTGCGGTTTGACACGTATGACGGGAGCGAAACCGTCGGATTTTTGAGAGGCTGTTCACCCCCCCCAGTTGGTATTCTCCACAACATTGAGTATGATGTAAAGGCTATGGAGAATTGATGAGAGTTGAGTGGGAGTCCCACTCTGTTTATATGTTGTACGATTATGGCTGTTCTTTTGGAATAAAATTCACCTCTTTTCCAAAAAAAAAAAAAATTATATATATATATATATATATATATATATATATATATATATATATATATATATATATATATATATATATATTTGAGTTGAGGTGATGGCTTGACAAAGAGAAACCCCCTTGGCATATGCATCCACACACACATACACCCTTTTTTATGGTTTTTATTTAGTGACCAAGAAGAAATCAGTGGGGGAGGGGAACCCAAACAGCCCAGAGGAAATTCCTTCCCATTTCCACTTTTCTCTCTTCCCCTAAATATTATATAATATCAACAAAATATTTCCCTTTCCCAAAATTCATTTATTATATAACCTTCCTAATGTGTTTTCTTTTTGAAGAGGTAAGAGCTCATTGTTATTATTATTATATAAAGAGAGGAAGTTCTCCTTTTTCTTCTCATATTCTCCTTCCTGCTGGTTGATCTTCCCCGATTCTTCTTTCTCTGGTACGGGTTTCTGATTTCGCTCATCTCTGCTTATTTTCTAGATTTTTTTTCCGTAATTTTTTGTGATTTTTTTTGGTGGAGATCTGCTGGCTGTGTTTATTTTAGTTTTTTTTTTTTTGGTGTTAATTGATCTGGGTCATGGTTATTTTCCTCATTTGTTGATGATCGGGGCATAAAGTTTGGAACTTTATAATTTGTTTGCTACTATGCGGTTGGATTGGGAGTTTTTTGTGATTTTATTGCTGGTTTTATAATATTGGACGGGGAGGGGTTCGGTTTGGTACTAATTGTGGCTAAGAATTCAATTTTTCGTGTTCTAACAAATGCATGTTGGTCGAATATGAGGGGTATTGATTTTGATGATGATGCAATGGCATTGGCAATTGAGAAAGGGGGAAAGCAATGCCTATGTAGTTTTATTTCTAATACGATAGCATGTAGGTATTTTCCTTCCCAAAAATGCTGGTAAGAAGCTGAAGTTTTGATCTAAGTATGCAATGGCGAGACGAAGTTTTTGATTTCAGAAAGCACGAGACGAGTAGACTCAAAGTAAATTTAGACTAGGAATAGAAAACATTGTAATGAACTACTGCAGGGAGAGGGAGTACAATACCACTTGTCTTTTAGATTATAAATTGAATCTAGGAGTGTGAAACCTTGTGTAACATTTGACGGAAAGTACTAGGTTTTTAATGTACTAAAAGAGAAAGGACGAAACTATAGATCTATAGAGTGCAACTGGTATCTTATGGGCGGCAAATAGTGCTAGAAGATTGTGTTTATTAGTGTTCGTAGCGCATATGCTCTTGAAAATTGGGGAGGGTTTGAGGAACAGTACGCATTATGGCTAGGTGCTCCTTGGAGAATCTAAAGGAGGGAAATATCCGAGGGGACATTTTTAATTGAGTTGTCGAGAATATTTTTTTTTCCTCAATAGAGAGTTCGAAATCCATGGTTATAGAACATTTTTGACAACTGTATAAGAAATGCCCCCTGCTATAATCTATGGAGGCATGCCTGTTCTATACCTTGTCATTTAAATGCATGTAAGCAAATATTTGTGGTTAAGCTTTTTTCCTTATCTTGTTTTATGTATCCTTTGGAAGAAAAGATGGTAGAGCTTCTTTTTATTTCGTTTTGCCGAGGTGGATTTCGATTTTAATATGAGATGAATAATGATCATGCCACTTGTGTACTCCTTGTTTATTTCAAGTCATCAAGGTTATAGCAGTTGCGCATAAACTTACTGGTTGAACTGATGGTTATTGTATACTCTCCAGGAAGAGTTTTGAATCTTGATTTTGTTGGGAGGCAAAAGAGTATTCTTTGATTGATATCTAACATTGTTTCTGTTACACCACAGTTTTGGCATGGATGAGCAGATACTCTGGGATGACTTTCTTAATCGAGTAGATACCCAAAACCTGCCAGTCTCTCCATTATTTACCACTGATAGAAATATGCCATATGCAAATCCAGCTGGCGAAGAGAGTGCTGATTTGAGAATGTGGAGTTCAGGTGGACCTAGCTCCAGTAGACCCCCACTAAACCCGACCACCCATGAAGAAACCAAGATGGAGTTGGGGTGGCCTTCTCCTTTGACAATTCATGGTGGCCAGGGATCGGCAACAGAAGAACGGCGGTTGGCAGCAACAGACATGTTTTTGG
>JANAVB010018993.1:14669064-14699064 GCA_029216955.1 Iris pallida
TTTGTTCTTGGGCACTCCACTTGTTTACATGTAGAAAAACACAGTGCTCCTGTCCTCATCATCAAACCCATTTAATGATGTTTCTTTATGAACAAGAGAACATTGAACAATTTGTTTTTCTTGATTGGTGAGATATCAGTGGCCCTTGATCCCTGCATGGTGGATTCTAACTATGCCCAACATCTCTTTACATGCCTGCACACCTGTGGATCTCCCACACTACCGTTGTGGTCTCTTTTTGTTCTTGGGCACTCCACACTACCTCTCAAGTCATCTCTATCACACGCCCCGGGGGGGTTGGGGGGGGGCAGTTCTCGGTTTGGTTTCCCACTGTACAGTACTGTTTTCAGTATTATTTACATTCTTTTCTACAAAAAAATCAAGATGGTGGTTCATTCGGAAAGTTATGTAGTTATAACTTAGAAGTCTTGAGATCAATCCTCACTAGCTACATTTATGTCTAGTTTTTATAGTTATTTTTCATTTTCTTTATAATTCTATATAATGCCCCTTAAGTTCTAATTTAACATAATTTTGTCCCTCCCAAGAAATTCTGTGTCTGCCACTGGGTCACACCTGTTTGATATTTCGAGGAGCTAGTCAGGTGTGGCAAACAAAATCAGTTGATTTTATTTTTTATTTTTTTTGGCTGATTTTGCATGCTGCAAATTGTTGCTCAGGACTATTGTCCTTGGTGGGAAATAATGGATAGAGGAAACCTTTCTCCAACCATTTTGTATTTCCATGTGCAGTTCATTGTCCACTATTGTGAAGTGCAGATGATCACTTACAGTAGAGACTGTACAACATATGTAGATTTCTGCATGGTGATGGATGTAAGTTCATATCACTATGAACTGTGAAGTTCAGATGATCACTTACACTAGAGACTGTACCACATATTTAGATTTTTGCACGGTGAATGATGTACCGTCTGGTGAAACTAAAAGCATAAATGATCAAGAACAGCTTTGTAGTGTTCTCCCCACATGAATGTTCCTTTTCATTTCTTAAAGTGGGATCTCTGCGGGGCCTTGTTCTTCTTTCAAAGAAAACCCTCCCTTGCATATGTTTTGATCTGTAAACTGAGCTTGCATATTCTTACCATTGCCCTCTTGTTGGTTTATACGGTTATAGCTATCTCAACCCTTGCATTGCTGACATTTTAAGCTATCAAAACAATGGTCCTTTCTGGCAAAACGATTTAACTTGCATTTGGTGATGTGTCATTTTAACAGGATATTCTTTTGTTTGACCATTCTATGTTTTATGGGGGTGCTGCCGACTTGCATGACAGACACAGAGACTTGAGGCTTGACGTAGATAACATGTCTTATGAGGTAAAAAAAAGAATATACGAGCACCCCCCTTTTTTTACCATGGAGTGTTTTGATTACATGACCCCCTATTTTTTGCAGGAATTATTGGCATTGGGAGAGCGGATTGGAACTGTAAGCACTGGGCTCACCGAAGAAACAGTTTTGAAATTTCTGAAGCAGCGAAAATACATCTCTCTGTCAGAGGATACTCCTACAGAAGTTGAGCCATGCTGTGTTTGTCAGGTATTTTACCTTTGCATTCCCTATATAGCTCTCTTTAATTTTTCATTAGGATCTTGTCTGTCATCATTATCCAAGAGCCTGGGAAACCACCACCGTTAGACATTCAAGTTTTCCAGTATGGATTATAGCTAGGTTCAAAATCTCTGTTAAATATTCGGCCACTCTTTTTTTTTTGGTTTAAGCTGTTTTAGATTGGAGTTTTGGTCAAATAAAAATTTGATATAAGAAGTATAATCTTTATTTTTGTAGTTTAATTACAACTTCATGCATCTTGTATGCAGTTTGATGTAAGTTTTGCTAAAGTAATGTTAAATCATAAAGTATTTACTTGCAACACAGAACTCTTAGCAACGCCGTTGTAGCTTTTGCAAGTAGCAGTCAACATTAGATATACTTTGCAGAAAACCCCTGGATATTTTTGAACATTGCTACTTGATTTTCGGTGCTAGAATGTCTAAATCTTGTAACTGTCTCATATAATGGTAGTTTTATTAAAAGCCCAAAAATACATAAATGTTTTATATTGATGACCTAAATCCATAGTAAAATCCAAAATTTGTAAATTTAATCAGATCCAAGTACCATCTGATTTTACAGCTAGTACGGTTTGTTTGGTCACTCTGAATTGGAGCAATTCATGCTGTGTAGTACACGGAAATTTGGACCATCCCCGTTCTTAGCCGAGACTCGTGATAAACTCCATCTTGGAATTTTTTGGAGTAAAGCATCCTGAGGTTGGCATGATACATAACTCGTTATGTACAACACTGCATAAGTCAATACAGACATCACTCGGTATCTATTGTTTACCTCCAGTTCCGAGGGGAAATCTCAAATCCTTTTCTGCATGCAGGTGTAGAATTCAGATTCACTCATTTATCTAGTGACTACAGAATTCAGATTCACTCATTTATCTAGTGACTACATGGTAACCTCATCCGTCCAAATTAAAAATCAGTGTTCTAAAAATCGGCCTAGGCGGCCTCCTGCCGCACTGAAAACCCCCAAATCGGCCTCCTAGGCGCCTGTTCGGTCCTAGGCGGGCCTGTTCGGCCAAATCGGTCCCTGTTCGGCCTGTTCGGCCAAAGCGGGAAATTAAAAATTTTGAATTTTGAATTTTGAATTTTGAAATTTCAGAAATTTGAAATTTCAGTTTTGAAAATTCAAAAAAAATTCAGATTCTGGAAATTTTAAATTTTCAAAAGTTAAAAAAAATTTCTGAAAAATTTCTGAAATTTTTAATATTTCAAAAGTTCAAAAAATTAAAAAAAATTCAGATTCTGAAATTCAAAAAGAAAATTAAAAAAAATTCAGATTCTGAAATTCTGAAAATTCAAAAAAAAAAAATTCAGATTCTGAAAAATCAAAATTTTTCAAAAGTCAAAACCCAAAACTTCAATTTTTTTTTTATTATTTATTTATTTATTTTTTCTGTGCAGCCGCCTAGGCGCTAGGCGCCCCTTTGCCGCACCGAATCCGCCTACCGAAATTTATAACACTGTTAAAAATGACTAAAAAAATAGTATTTTGCTTACTCATTTATGGTAGGGAGGTAAATTCACACATGTGAATCTTCACCTCCCATGCTCATAGCTACCTTGGCTAGGAGGGACTTTGGCACCAACATAGAGGATATAGGGTTGACATCAGGTCGCCAGCTGGTTATGAGAACTTACAGATCCCATGTTATGCTCAATAGCCTACCCCGTTCTGATGGAAGAGGCTTCGATGATGATTTTGTCCATAATTCAAGCTAACCAATTACACATCTAGGTTGAATAAAAATTCATAGAAATGTTGAATGCTTAACCAAACACATGATTCTCAATTGCATGTATTAATCCATGGAATCCTATTTCACAATTACCATACTGGCCCTTAGATGTGCATATTAGGTATTGAATGGGTTGGGCTTCTGTCAGATTCATATACAAAAGGTACATTAGATGGAAATGAATTCTATCTGAATCCAACCTGTCCAGCATAAAGATCACAAATCTGGTTAGAAGTCCGAGAAGTGAAAGGGTTCCTAACCTGGCAGCAAGGAGTCACAGATAATCCCTATATCAGGCCATGATGTGTCGTGTCTGACAATCGTGTCCATGTCAAAGACATCGATCGCTACGTGAGTACTCCAAAATAGACTAGGGGTCTGGGGACACCAAAATCAGTGTTGTATGCTTGCCAGCATGTTAATAACGTGCCATTCATTTTTGTTCAACACAGTCCTGTGGGTTAGGGGTCACAGATAATCCCTATATCAGTGCCACGATGTGTCGTGTCCAACAATCGTGTCCATGTCAAAGACATATCAATCACAACGTAAATGCTCCAAAATACACTAGGGGACACCAAAATCATTGTTGAGTCCATGCCAACATGTTAATAAGGTGTCATTCATGTTTGTGCAACACAGTTCTGTGGGGTGTTTGCTGGTGTCACTGTAAAGTGCCATTGTTGGGGCACTTGCCCTACTAAGTACGCTTCCCCTGTGTGCATGTTTCCTTGCAGAGTCTTGTTGCAATCTCTTCTTAACTCCCAATTTAGGTTTAGTCCAAGTTTCATGCATTTTTGAGCCCAACCATCTAGAACTGAATATTGCCCCACCTGATACCTAGGGTTTCAGCTGTATTTGATAAGTTTATGGAGTTTCGTAACGGATATGCTAATACCGGTTCAAAACAGCTGATGTTTGTTGGTATCAACCAAAATCTTCGACTCTGACTTTGGAGGTGAAGGCAACAACAATACGGAAGATGATTTTTGTTAGTCCCTACCACATGCACAAAAACTCTAGAGTGTTGGTGAGGGAGGGATAAGGGTTAATATTCAACATGCTCCCGTAGGTTGAAGGCTGATTTTTTATGGGCCGAAGCTGGATTCATGTCACGTCCCGACCCGGAAAATCGCTTATCCTCGCATCGATTTATCCGAATCATCGTTCTCGCTGGGACGTGATGCCGTACGAGTCTGGAGTTGCACTCGTACAAGGCAAGATGACAAGTTCTCAAATGGTTATCTTTGATTTGATATTAGCAAACGGAAGAAAAACAGAGTATACGAAACAATTCTCTTTATTGATAATGAATTGAGATTACAAAGGCTTTCAATAGCCCAACTGAATTTGCCAGGTTGGCTACAACACTCAAGTTCTCTCTTGCCCACAAAGGATTTTACCGTTCCATACATCATGCCTTCTATATCTCGGTCGCATCAATCCTGTTGCAAGTCCGAGCGTCAATGCGATCGCAGGCCTCAATACGCTACGGCAATCCATGCCTCAGGCGTGTTCAAGCAAAGTTCCGTCCCGAGCAATCCATTTCCTGCACCTTGCATGAAAGTTGGTGGGGGATCAGTACGTTCGTCCTCGCATGTACTGATAAAAAGACCCACTTTCTAAACCGACATTTAGTATTTATGTTGAATCATGCAACTTAGCTTATGATCTTGCTATATTCTCCTTAGGGTCGATTTTATGGCATATTCGAAAGCGGTAAAGCATGTTATCATGGCAAGCATGTTATCGAAGAATTTCATAAGCATACAGACAGGCAATATCATACAATCTCGTATTTCGTTTCGTGGCAGGATTTCTTACCAACAGCGACGCACTCGCCCTTGCACCGACGCAAGGTGAATACGCCTCAATTTTTTCATGTCATGTTATAAGTGCTATGTGTAGGATCTTTGTGTGCCTGTACTTTCAATCCACCTTTCCTTAACTATATGAAGGTCACTGGCGTATCCGCGCCATAGTAGACTAAACTTGTTTCTCTTTCATTTTCTTTCCTTTTCTCAAATTGGGTAGCCCGGCGCTTCACGAGTTGGATTGCTATCCCAAACAACCGAAGACATACCGTATGCATACTATCTTTTGTGGCTTTTCACATCTATAATCGGTTGCTAGTCATCTTACAGATGTGCGTCCATCAAAAATTAACGTCCCTCCTAGGCCAAACGGTTCCGGCGCCCTGGTACTAACCGTTCGAGGGAACACCCGTGCACGGGCTATTATCTCTTACATTTGTCAAGCCCATTCGACCGTGCAACACGCATCTTATTCAAACAACCAAACATAGTCTTGAGTCCACGACTCAGACATTCATCATCTCGTATTTCTCACATTAACTTTCTATGTTCTCACTTTCCATACTTCGTTTCGATGTTCAATGGCATCATGCCCCAACTCAATGTTCGTCAACCGAACGACCCAAAGGTCCTGAACATTTTCGAGGCATCATGTCATATCTGACAGTTCCGTCACATTCATGCCACAACTGTACTCTTTCGCAACGAAGTCGTCTTTTATGATCTCGAGCACGTACGCACGTTTCGACACATTTATCATCTTTTCCTTTGCGTCGTGCACTTGATGTACGCATCGAAGCCGTATTTTCATGTTCTATGCCTTAGTGTTCAATGTTCATGGCTCGTGCACTAGGGTACTCGCCTATATTGTCTTTCAATGTGCTAGCCTTCTATCTCGTGCTCGGGGGCACGACATGACTCGTGCACTAAGGCACTTGCCGATACAGTTATCCCATGTTCTTGTGGCTTGCGCGTCGAGGCGCTCGCCTTTGTGATATTCAATGTTCCATAGCGACTCGTGCATCAAATGCACGTTTTATTTCAATTGTTCTAACTAGTGTTTGACACACACTATGATTTATCTTCCGATCGGACGACGTCCGTGGCGTCGATAGATTAACTTAGCATACAATGATACATTCTTACTTAGGCATGAAGGAGTAAAAAGAAGAATCAGTCCTCCCACCTTAAGCCGATACGTCTTGTTGTTTGCCGAGCTGATGCGGCTCGATTTCATAACTTTGTTGCACGGCCAAATCTTCTGACTTAGCCATTCAAGCACTTCTTGTTTCATTGAACTGCTCAATCGATTTCGGCCTACCGTGCCCAAGTCCCAGCCCGTTGCGAGGCGGTGATTTGGGTTTGCAGACCCGTTGCGAATGAGGCAAAATGTCGACCTCTAACATTTCAACATAAACAGATAGCCTGCACATGAAACCAACTAAAATCAATACTTGCATCGATTCGGACTTGCGCCTTGGGCCGATTCGATTTCTTAGAATCTTCGAGCCGACTCAACGCACTTATCCTTCGGGGCAATGCAGTGCTTCGCATCGATTCAACTCGATGCATTCTTTGCGACAATACAACTCTTCACATCGAGTTAGTTCGATACATTGTCCGGGACAACATAACTCTCGTATCGATTCAAATCGATACATTTTATTCGGTCAACGCGACTATTTGAGTCAACGTCTCAGCGTAACGCGTCGTGCGGAGCGGGGCATTACAATTCAGAGAGCGTTATATTTTCTTTTTAATCCGTCTGAAATTAATGGGTGCTAGAGGATTTGGACTGGGTTGCTCTAGAGGATTTCGACTGGGTTGCTTTGATACCATATTCAAGTCCCTACCACTTGCACCAAAACTCTAGAGTGTTGGTGATTGTCGAGGTTAATATAATATTATTCAACAGTTTTCTATATGGGGCACTTGCCCAGAAGCTGTGGTGAACTGGTTACTTAAAGATTGATTCTTAGATGATAATAAGAATGTCTGAGAGTACCAAGGACCCATTTCTTTTAATAAAATAATATTAGGTATTCGAGTTTGATTCATAGGAAAGTACTAAATTTTGGAAAGAGGGGTTCCATACGGCTGAACAGAAAACCCTTTCCATTGGCTACCCAAAAGTAGTGTACACAAGATAAATTTCTGTCCTGCCTTGGATTTGAAGGAGAAGAAACTTTCCTTTATATAGTTTAACAGAATAAAGTGAGAGAGTAGGTAAACACTGGAAAGTTGAACTGTTTAAGGATGTGATATTTTAAGTAGCCCATTGAACTTAACCAATATCTTCATTTTATAGAACAAATCGTCTTTTTGATTCATTTCATAAAACAAATCGAATTTGATTCTTGATGATCCACATGACTTCCAAATCTATTGTAAAAAAACTGTTGACTTTGTGGCCAAAATGAAGTCCACATAACAAACAGTGGAATCATTCATATTTTTGACTACTACGCCAGAATGGTTATCTTTCATGCTTGTCCATAAAATAAGAGGCAATAATTGAATCCAAAAATTTTCCTTCTCAGTCATTAAATGTCATTTTAATTGAGTTCAGTGCATCATGCTTCCCAGAATATCTTTCCAAATTGCATTACTATTTCTTCAGGAGAAAAAGTAAAAACAAAGAATCCCAAAAGTGTCCAGATTGTAATGGGCGGTGGCAATTTTGTTCCATAGATAGAGGTTTAAAAAGACCCTGATCAATAATAATCACCTTAACCACCAGAAGGTGGCCTACTGGTTGGGGCTGGTGTGGGTTATTGACATAGTCATGGTTTCAAGTGGGTTCGAGCCTTGGGCTCAACGTAAAATAATAGTGTGATAATAATGGCCTTACATATGGACAATTCCTTGAGTGTCTTGTTCACTCATAATCTCTCTCATCAGCCAACATTGCCCCTTTTAAATTTGGACCAAGTAACTTTGTTTTTCTTCTTTATTTCATTATAATTTCTCCTAGTTATCTAGCTATTATCTTTAAAATTTTCCTTTTTTAGGGATTTCGCTCATAAGCAAGCCGGCATTAGGTGATTAAATTTCCTAATAAGAGTATTTTTCACCTGTCTTGCAGGAAGAGTATGTGGAAGGGGAGGACATAGGAAGACTGAACTGTGGGCATGACTTCCATACTGCCTGCATCAAACAGTGGCTTCTGATGAAGAACTTGTGCCCCATTTGTAAAACTACTGGCCTCGATACCGAAAAACATAAAAAAGAGTCGCGCCGCACCGCCTGATCTGACAATAGGAAAAATGAAGGTCTAGGTGTCAAGTAGCGACTTCCCCTCCACCATAGTTTATAGAAAATTCCATACATTTGTCGAATTATTACATTCTTGACTTGTTTTATTTAACTGAGAGATGTTTTCTCGTTCTAAAGTATTATAGATTTTGTCATCGCAAGGCTTTTTGCTATGGCTTCAGTCCAAAAGTCTGAAGTTTATTTTGCTGTTCTGTTTTCTTGGTTTCCATACATGTAGTATGCTGCATGCCTATGTTGAGGTGGTTCATTTTGTTCGAGAGAGTTTCCTGTTCAATTTGGATTGTTTGGAGAGAATGACAAGATTGGGTGCACATATACTTTTCCAAAAAGGTCACTGATTTTGGATTTTAGGTATGTAACCATGGCAGGAACCCCACATGCTCTTATTTATATTAATTTAGAATAATAATTTAGTAAATTAATAATTAAGATTGTAATTATGATTAATAAATTATTAACTAAGATTATAATAAAATATTAATTAACGAAATTAATAAATTAATAAATTAAGTGATGAACTTATTTATATTAATTAATAAAATAATATAAAATAATAACTAACTCCTATTAAATTTTTAATTAATTAATTATTGATTATTATTAACTAAATATTTAATAGAACAATAAAATTATTAAAAAAATAAATCCAACTTTCTTCTTCCCAAATCCAACTTTCATTCTTCCCAATTCAAAATTTGTATTTGGTACCCACTTTTTACATCCAAATTCAACTTCAACCAAACATAGAATTCCATAGATTTGACTCCAAATCTATAAAATCCTGAAATTCGACTCCAAATTTGATTTACCAAACAGCCCCTAATGCCTAATGGTGAGGGAGTCCAAAACTTAACACGTTTTCTAACAAAGTTATGGGAAAGCTATCTTAGTATTTTACTATAGGATATGTATATCTACAGTACGATAATATTACAAATTCGTTAAAGTCATCTGTTGTAGTATATATAGGACAGGTAAGTATTATTAAAACTTTTTACTTGAGTCATTTATATATACTTATGAATCTGGATTATGAAATTAGATAAGACGATCACAAATAAAAAGTTTAGCTAATTGTTAAATTAATTTTCATATGTATTATAGACCTAAACACCTCAAGTTAAAGTGCAATGTGCAATACACGATGTATAAGTGAGTTGACAACCTAGCCAGGTGTCTTAGAATTTTTTTTTCAGAAAAAATTAATTTTATAGTATAATTTATGAACATTTATGATTAGGCGGGCCATGGGAGTAGATATATGGATGGTGGCCCACATGTAATAGGAAGTGGTATAGAATTGGACGTAATTAAATAAAACAACATATCTGCTCCCGCATGTCATCAAACTGGAATAAAAAGCAGAAATAGTGCTGAACAGAGAGGTCCCTACTTTGCACCCAGCAATTTTGATGTGGGTGGCTTCGAAGTTACAAAGTAATAATAAGACTTGTTTTCAAAGGGTCTTGGGCCTTCTTGAATCTGCTTCTCCTGCTTTACTTTGTTCACTACATATTAGCTCCAAGTGCCGAAGGTTGTAAAAGACGCTAGTCGGAACATTGGACGTCTAGTCTGTCTAGACGGATGGCCGACTATTTTTAGGCGGTTAACCCAATTTTTTTTATAGTTTTTTTTGCTCAATTCTTTATAAAATTCCAAAACATATATAGTCAAACGTAGGAGGACATTTACATTAGACGGGCGCCTCGTGTATGTGGACATTGGACAGACACTAGATGCTTAAGCCGATTTTTAGAACAGTACAACTGCACAATCTCCAAAATCCCAAAATTGTAAGAGAACTTCTTTGCAAGGAAAACAGCCAATACAAGTGCCATAATACCTTTCATTCCTGTTTACACAAAACAGTGCCATAATACCCAAGGCTAACCATCATTAACCTGTCATTCCTGTTTACACAAAACAGTGCCATAATACCCAATGCTAAATTATCTTAATGGTACCCCAACTATAGTATTCAAAATTTTTTGGCATCTTAACATTCCACTGCTCGATTTTGATATTCAAACTCCATAAATTGCTATTTTGAAACACCTTTCATCAATTTTGAAACACACTGCAAAAACACAATTTAAATACTTGTATTACCCACATCATTCTTTTGAAGTGGGTACCAATTTGCTTTAAAATTGACGAAAGACACTTCAAAAGAGCAATTTCTAAAATTGTGATGCCAAAATCGAACAGTGAAAGTTAAGGTGCCAAAAACGTCCAAATGCTATAGTTGGAGTACCATTTGGATAATTTAGCCTAATACCCAATAAGGTGCAACCGACCAAATTGTGATGAAATTTACATACCATTCATTACCACAAAGAAACATGGAAAAAAAAAAACAAGTAGCAGAAGGCCAGTCTCAAAGTTTTATGCAAAAAATTCGCAATACCAGGTATTATCACATGATAAAAGCCAACATAAGCCTTCTGGAAATCATAGCATTAAAGCTATGTATTAGAACTTAGATCCCATTGTCCTAATATAACACCATTAGGGATAGCACAGTCCTGTTATTTCTTTCCGCTCTTCTTGAGCCCAGCACCTCCGAAAGACCCCTTCTGGGATGCCTTGGCCTTCAACTCTTTCAGAGCCTAAAATTACGGACAAACCCCGAGTACAAATCAGATCACAATCCCCACAATCAAATAACTACAGAGGGAAAGATTAGTGGTACATGGTGAAATTTACCTTTTCCTCGTCTTTCTTCTTCTGAATATTTGCTAGATCAGTCTGCAGACGAGCAAGAAGAGGGTTACTTGTTGAGTATGGAATTATATTATAAGTACAACACAACATAAAATATCTTCTCTAAAGGAAACATCACTTTTTCATTTTTTTTGCTTGCATTGTATGGGTGGGTTTTAAACATCCAACAGAGGAAGTATGGGATCCAATGGCGAGGGAGCCGGCGAGAATTATTTGGGTATGCAGCATGATCGAGTAAAAGCAAAAATGACACTAATTTTATCTAGGAAATTTCGGATGGAGGTATTAACATCCATCCCCATCACCACCGAGAATATTGCTCCCACATCCGACTCTGACTCAGGGAGAAATATTGGTCCACCACCATTGGAGGTCCACATACCTCCACCTCCACATAAACACGTCATGAATGAAGCATTAAAAATGTTTACTTAATCCGTGGTTTCAGTAATTGTTTTGACTTGGGTTATTAATCATGCCAAATCATGGTTGTATGAGGAAGGTTTGATATCAATTTGGAGAAGAAACATAATTTGGAGAAGGAAGAAGAAGGGGTTTTGAAAACCTACCCAAGAGTTTGTATGGAGGAAAGTTTTTGGCTTGTGTTTCTCATTGTCCTTGGTGTGCTCCTCCTTGCTTGTTCTTGGTGTGCTCCTCCTTGGAAAGATGAAGATGGTGATGGTGAGGGGATAATGTTAATGGAGGTTTACAATGGAAGGAGATGGTAGAGATTGTGCTATAGGAAGTTGGCAGTGGAAAGTAGGGGTGTGGAAGGGGATGTATAGAGAGACTTGTGATGGAGGAGATGAATGTAGGCAAGGTTCTAAACGGCGGTAGGCGGCGGAGAGAGTCCGCCTACCGCCTAGGCCGCCTAGGCGGTTGATACATTTTGAACATTTTTTTTACTATTTTACCACTTTTTTGCATAATATGCACATTTTAAGGGTGTTCATGCATAACTAAAATGTAGAACGAAGATTTATAAAGTTTTAGTTTTGTAAAAGTGAACCATAGGCCTTTAATGCTTACAAAACATTTTTGGCCAAAATATCTTGTTAGATATTGCTCTGCCTAGGCGCCCGCCTATGCCACCTCACCTCCGCCTATGCCGCCAACCTCCATTGGCCGCCTACTCCACCGCCTACCGAAAAACGGTGCGGAGAGAGACCGCATACCGCCTAGGCGGCCGCCATTTAGAACACTTAATGTAGGGGATGTAGATGGGGTTGTTGTCAGCTGTTTGAAGAAGAAAAGGGGGTCGGTCGATTGTGTACAGGAGAGGAACAAGAAGTAGTTAGGGTTAGCTAGGTATATATATGGGTTTATGTATGGGAGTAGTCAACCGGCTAGTAGTGGGATGGAGGTGAATATGGTCGGCCCAGGGCTAAACGGCTAATCCTGCTGCTGTGGTCGGGTTAGGGGATGTAGGGGTCAGGATTTGGGGTATAGGTGGTCGTGTTTTATGGGTAGGCGTGTAGATTGCTGGCTAGATGTGCTTCCAAAGGTTTTAGGATTAGGGTTTGTATATATATATATACATAGCTATATGGATAAGGGATGTGTTTTATGGTTTATATATATATATATATATATATATATATATATATATATATATATGGTTTATATATATATATATAATCCGGATGAGAAGTCCTGCCGAAGCTCCCCCCTACCATCGAATGGGTGGTGGTGGTGGTGGTGGTGTGTGTGTGGGGGGGGGGGGGGGGGGGGGGGGGGGGGGTGCGCTCGATCCAACGGTCGAGGGGTGGACAGGATTTCAGCGGGGCTCATTTAATAAAATAGTTTTTGTTAAAATTATATATATATATATATATATATATATATATATATAGTCTTTGTTAAAATTTTATATATATATATATATATATATATATATATATATATATGGATTTAATTTTTTTTTACAAATGTTGACTATAATAAGAATAGGATTAGGTTCGGTCAAAGGTTGTTCCTAGGTTGAACCTAATTGAGTGAGGAAAGGTTGGTTTGAATATATATGGAAGGTGATTATATAGGAAAGCCCTATATATATAAAGACATTTACCTATTAATATAAATGCGAATGAGATGTTACATTTAATTTGGTTCTATATATATGGCATGGAATATGACTATAACACTGACATGTACTCAACATACAACATAACCACGATTAAAGCTATATATATATATATATATATATATATATATATATAGAGAGAGAGAGAGAGAGAGAGAGAGAGAGAGAGAGAGGAAAGCCCTATATATATAAACCTATATATATAAAGACATTTACCTATTAATATAAATGCGAATGAGATCCTACATTTAATTTGTTTTTATATATATGGCATGAAATATGACTATAATAACACTGACATGCTTCCTATACTATACAAGCATTACTCAACATACAACATAACCACGATTAAAGCTACACACACACATATATAGTATCTCAAATTACTATGCAAAATATGTATATATATAATTAAAATTATTATTCTAAAATTTTGACAGGGAGTTTACGTTCTTCCCTACTTAGAAGAATTTCGTCATCGAAATTAAGAATAATGACACGAGTAGGAAAACGAAAATTGGGATATATATATATATATATATATATATATATATATATATATATATATATATAAAACTAAAATTATTATTCTAAATTTTTGAAGGGGGGTGGTGTTTACATTCTTCCCTACTTAGAAGAATTTCGTCATCGAAATTAAGAATAATGGCATGAGTCGGAAAACGAAAATTGGAAAGTTACAATAAGAAAATACGATACGGAAGTTCATACCTCGATCCTCAAACAAGTGAGGGAGACGCTCTTTCATGGAATCCTCGCGCTCCCAACTAGACTCGTCCGGTGAATGATACTTCCAAGCAACCGGGACTAGTCGAATTGTCTGGCCTCTCAACACCTTCTCGTTGCGGTCAAGAATCTCTATTGGCTGCTCCACATAAGATAAACTCGGCCCAACGGTAATCTTTGAATGATCAAGTACGTGATTAGGGTCCGCTACGTACTTACTCAACCGAAAAAACAAGAAACATGTCATGCACACCCTCTAATGATGGGGGTAATGCAAGACGATAAGCGACTTTTCCAACACGCTCCAAGATATCAAAAGGTCATATATACATCGGACTCAACTTGCCTCTACCCCCAAATTTAATAGTTCCTCGAGTTGGTGATATCCTCAAAAATACGTGATCGCCTTAAACTCGAAAGATCGGCGATGCGTATCGGCCTATCTTGTGCCGCCCGAAGGTGACCCTGAATCCGATCACCTTTCCCACCGTCTTTGTCACTAACTCAGGACCAAGTATCCGACGCTCTCCCATGTCACTCCAGCATACCAGAGACCTGCACTTCCTGTTGTACAGGGCCTCAAATGGTGACATCTGAATGTTGGCTTGGTAACTGTTGTTGTAGGAGAACTCCACTAAATGTCGGTGATCCTCCTACGATCCCCCAAAGTATAGCAGATAAGCTCTCAACATGTCCTCCAAGGTCTGAATCGTGCGCTCTGTCTAACCGTCGGTTTGGGATTGATATGGAGTGCTGAACTTCAGACGAATTCCCAAACTCTCTTGCATACTCCGTCAAAAAATGAGACGTAAATCTAGAATCTCGATCCGATACGATGCTGACTGGTACTCCGTGCAAGCTCACGATCTGCCTCATGTACATATCTGTCAACAATTTCGTAGACTGCCCAACTCTGAATAGCAAGAAATGTGTTGACTTGGTGAGTCGATCTACAATCACCAAAACTGCGTCGTTCCCGCTAGGGCTCCTCAAAAATCTAGTGACGAAGTCCATCGTAATGTGCTTCCACTTCCACTCAGGAATGGGAAGCGGCTGTAGAAGTTCTGCTGATCTCTGATGTTCGGCCTTGACCTGCTAGCAGACCAAACATCATGCTACAAACCACACAGTCTCTCTTTTCATCCCATGCCACCAGTAATGTTGTCTCAAATCTCGGTACATCTTCGTACCTCTGGACGAATATAAATATTGAGCTATGCGCCTCCGCCATCAACCTCCTGTCAAAACTCTCCGCTCGGAACATACAAGTGATCTCCAACCCTCAATGTCCTGTCCTCGTGAATCCGTAGCCATGTTTGTACGTCGCCCTCCGTCCTCCCCCTAAGTCTCTGGAATGTGCATATGTAGGTAGAGTTGTCTTGATCCTCTCCACCAATGAACACTGGACCTCCAATTGAGCTAATAGACCATGCGTGCCTGGAGGAGGTATAGTGTCAGTTAGTGATACTTGTAGATTGTGTTCAGTAGTAGTTTGTGAAAGAAAAATACGTGTTCGATTTCTAGTCTTCGCTATGACAGACTATGATGTCGTGCTTGGTACGGATTGGTTGAGCCAGTACCATGTGATGTTAGATTGTCGTCGTGGTTGTGTTATCTTTAGACCCCCAGATCTTCCTGAGTTTGACTTTCTTCGATGAGCCAGAGAGCAGGGTACTCATCCTCCCCTGGGAGCACATATTGTAAAGAAGGAGCCATCACACCCGCAGATCATATAAGAGTTCGAGGACGTATTTCCAAAGGAGCTCCCAGGACTGCCACCTGACAGAGAGAGAGTTTACTATAGAGTTGATTCCAGGAGCAAAGCCAATTTCTTTCCATGTGTACAGACTAGCGCCGAAGGAGGTGAAGGAGCTGAAGATCCAGATAGACGAGTTGTTGGACGAGGGTTTCATTTGGTCTAGTGCTTCTCCATAGGGAGCACCAGTCTTATTTGTACCAAAGAATAACCGATCAGATGTCCCCGAAGGATATATATATATATATATATATATATATATATATATATATATATATATATATATAAGGAAGGATAGGCATCCCCACACTTTTTGCATCTCCATGCATCCCCCTATTAACACCCGTTGGATGTGCTTTAAGTCATCTAATCTTAACAGTTGGTAAATCAACGGTTAAGATTAGATGACTTAAAACACCATCCAACGGTGTAAGTAGTGGGGACCCAAAAAGTGTAGAGATCTTGATTCTCTCTCTCTCTCTCTCTCTCTCTCTCTCTATATATATATATATATATATATATATATATATATATATAATCCCTAACTAAACCTTCCTCACACCCATAGCCGACTACTAATCGGCCAACTACTCCTATACATAAACCCATATATATCCATATGTATACCTAGCTACAAAACCCTAACTACTTCTTCCTCCTCTCTCATACACAGTCGACAACAACCCCATCTACATCCCCTACATTCATCTCCTCCATCACAAGTCTCCCTATACATCTTTTCCACCCCCAACTTCCTATAGCACCATCTCTACCATCTCCTTCCATTAAACTACACCACTACCACCACCTTCCCCTTACCATCATCAACCTCATCTTCCCAAAAGCAAGGAGGAGCACACCAAGAGCAAGCACAAGCATAGCAACCTTCCTCCATACAAATTCATTGGTAGGTTCCAATCATCTTCTTCCTCCTTCTCCAAATTATGTTTCTTCTCCAAAATGATATCAACCCTTCCTCGTACAACCATGATTTGACATATTACAACCATGTGTGAATTCAAGAAACTTATCATGTGCATGTTTGTTAAGATTAAAGAAGAAACATAATCATGATCATGCATGCTTGCTAGGTGTTTGTGAATATACTTGAGAGCATTAATAGATGATAAAAATCTGAGATTTTATGCATATTCATTCTGAGATTTTATTAAATTTATCATATGTTTATGATATTTAATAACCCAAATCTGAACTTTATCTATGCATGCCATAAAACTAGTTCCCTACATAGGTTTTTGACGTGTGTTGGCACATAATTTGGTGCTGAAAATGTGTGCCTAAAAATTTGTTAGTTTTGCACGTTTAATCATGATTAGGGATGTTCAATGAGCATGGTTTGATAGGCATACATCATGGTTAAGTATTGTTAACATTATAAGTAAGTTCCATGAACAACTAGTAGGTAATGATTTTCCATGTACCATATCCCAATATATCAATTCTGGAATTCAAAGGTTTAATGGACAAATCATGATTAAACATGTAATTTCATGATTTAATTATGATCTATACTCGTATCCATGTACTGGAAACCTAGTCTCAAGTTCTGGATGGCAAAAGACTAGAAACTAGGTCATGGTAGCCATTGCGAGTATGTGAACTTTGTTGTGCCATGTATTATAACTAGACTTGGTTATGCATTATGACTAATCATTGGGTGTATTAATAATAATAATGTTAGTCATATTGTTTGTTAGCTTCTTGGTTAAGTAATTAAAATATTAAATTAATTCTCTAGGTCATTTGGACTATGTGGACTTGGACGTGGGACCATCTCTTAATCTTCAGCTTGTGGAGCCATGCAAGTGTACCTTGCTATGTTGTACTTTAGTATCTTGTCAAAATATTAGGCCTTGGATTGTATATCGATATTTGGTTCCGAGTCAGATTCGGGTGCATTAGACAGTAAGTGTTGTGTAGTATTGATACTTAAAGATTTATCGAGATGCCGTAGATATTCCCCACTGATACCTAGAGACCCCATGACACGTGATATTGACGTTACATCTTGCCAGATTTCCTGTATCCTGATCTCGGAGTGATTGGAAGTCCATATTGTTATAGGACTAGAACGATCTTTTGGGAAGGGGAGGACAACTACTACTTGCTTGGACACTTTATATATATATATATATATATATATATATATATATATATATATATATGGGGAGGATCCTGTTTCCGGTGTTACAGCCTCTCTTAGTTATTGTTGGGTTTCCTTGTCAGAGCTACGGATTTGTTTATTTATATTGGAAAGCCCACGCTTGCGAACGTTGTCCTCAAAAGCGTCACATAGTCAGTTGGTTTAGCGTAGCCCACCCATATATGTTTAGATTACTGTTTTACTTCAGCATATATATTATGTACCTTGTTACGTTCCTCTGAGGACCTAGTTTCCTTCCAGGCATAGGCGAGGAGATTTTTCTCGAGTACGAATCGGGAGTATACACCGCAGTAGGACCAGCATTGGACGACGAGGTTCGTCCAGAGTAGTTCTATTGCCAGTGATTGTGACTTCATTTCATATGCAGCATTCATGAATCATGATTTAGTTATCTTTTATTTATTTTGGTAATTGTATCAACGGGTTGAGGGGTTATGATTTTCTATATCCGCCCCTGATTAAGATTCCTTATCGACATACTTTAACCATTCTACTTGTCGAAGTTGTATATTTATACATTCACCGCATCCGTCAATCTTATACTATTCTACTCAAAGCTAACAATAAATACAAAAAATTATGTTTGAATATATGAAACATTTTCTAGTTTCTAAATAATTATCATATCGATTTTGACTTTTTGAAACAAAGACTTCGATACAAAACCTCCAAAACTGCTGAAAACATGGATTCTAATACACTCACAAGAAGGGTTTGAAACAGATACCAATACTACGAACCTTGTTAATGTTCCATTCCTGACTTCTTTTAACTTTTCTATTAGTTAACATACTCCTAGTCTCCAATGGAGGTGGACCAATATTTCATAAACACATTACTGAAACCACGGATTAAGTAAACATCTATTAGTGCACAGATAATTTTGTAGAGCCTAATATTGTTTTAAGTTAATTTTGATTTTTCCAATTTTGTAATATGGAGATAGAATTCATTCAAAACATATATTACAACATATTTTTAAACGCAAATAGAATTTAGAGACTTGTATTTGGAGACATGTTATAGGGATTGGATGTTTTGGCAGACAAGAGACATATAGAGTTCAAGATATAAATGGAAAATATTTTTTAAACCAAAAAATTGTTAGGGATATCTTTCAATCAAATAACTTGGCATGTGATTGCATAAGCTTGCTTAAATAGAATAAAATTTAAATCAATATTTGGTGCTTAATAATCTTAACTAATCTTTTGGCTTACATTTTCATCCAAATTCATCTCAAGCTTAGCACAAAATTAGGGGAGAAAAAAAATGAAAATTCTGAAGCAACAATAAAATCGAATGGGAATGCACACAGAAAATGAAAACTTACAAAACTCAGAGGGGGCAGAAGATAGAATATACTAAGATAATAGAAAACGAACGGGTATATCTAAGTGGATCGTGGGAATTCAATGGGGGCAACTGCCCCAACTCGCCCCCACATCGGTTCGCCCCCTCATCTTAACAACACTTTTGTAGCATGTAGATCTTCTACATGCCGAATTATTTGTTGCATTTTTCTCAAAATTCTCTCCTTTTCTTGTAGTTTTTGTTGTTATTGCATTGACCGGAAAAGAGAGTCCCGTTGTCGGTGTCGACGGGTATCGGATCAGATCATGCCAAAACCGACTAAAGCATGTTGATATTGCCAATATTGCGAAACTTGGTATGGTGTCAGAGTTGGGTGCGTCCCTACCTCCACTTCTGACTCGAATTTTGGATCTTACCCCAATATCCGCTTCTGCTTCCTTCAAATTCACCCCGACACTATTACAAAGTAAGACATTGATACACTCAAAGTTGTATTATATCGGAACTTTCAGGTTGTCGCCAAGGACTGAGGTCTTCGACGATCTTCGCCAATATCCCTCCCCTACCTCTCTCAAGACGAGATCATCGTGATCCCGAAGGCCCACGGAAGTGGTGGTTCAGGAGACTCAGATCCCTCAAATTGCGGTTCGTGTTGATCATTCAACATGCATGAGTTTTATGAAGGAATAATCAAAAGCGCCAACTGTGTATTATGAATGTATATCTAACTTAAGATCACTGGGAAGGAAAATTCTATAATAATTATCAAACATGGAATATATATAATAAGTTGAAAATTCATCAAATTTTCAAAGTAATCACATATATACACAATGTCATGTCCCGAATCAGAAATTCAAGAAAATTCAGAGAATCGAACCTCATCGTAATCCTTTTCCTTGGCCTTGGGCTGCTTCAGGGGCTTCGCCTTCCCGCCTAATTTTTTTCGGACAACAAAATTAGGGCAAAAAAAATCAAATTTTTTTAGAGAAGATGGAGAAGAATCTAGCTAACCTTGCTTGGACGACATGGTGTTGATTTGGGAAAAGAGGGGGAGAGAGAGAAACCCTAACCTAGAAAAAAATTAAAGGAAAGAGGGGAAAGATGGGGACGGGGTGGGGGTGCTTGTTATTATATTTAAGCATTGCATATATATATATATATATGGAAGCGGATCAAAAGCTTTCTAAGAAAATCTCCTAAAAATCTCTCTCACTCCAATTCATAATATTAATATTAAAATTAATATTAATATTAATATTAATGTTAATGTTAATATTAATATTAATGTTAATATTAATTTTTTTAATTTTTTTATATTAATGTTAATGTTAATGTTAATATTAATGTTAATGTTAATGTTAATATTAATTTTAATGTTAAATTTAATGTTAATTTTAGTATTTAATATTAATATTAATATTAATATTAACATTAACATTAATTTTAACATTAATATTAACATTAAATTACGGATTAGAGTGAGGAGGTTTTTAGGGGGTTTTCTAAGGGGAACTTTTGATCCGCTTCCTATATATATATAGATCCCTTAGATCTACAGAAAATTTAGGCAAATGTTAAAGCCCATCCCCTCGTTACTAAGGGCAACCATGACTTACTATTATTTTTACTAAGAGCAACATAAATTGAACAAGTTTACTAAGGGCCACCCAAAAATCATCTCCTTTTCCTTCCATTTGTTCCCCCCAATACCTCCCTCACCTCTCTCTCTCTCTGCTCGTCCCCCCCCCCCCCTTCGCCCTCCCGTTCGTACCCCTCCAGCCGACAGCCCCCCTCTCCCGTTCGTACCCCTTCCCTCCCTCTCTCCGCTTCTGTCAATCGAGTACTGCAGGCAAGCACGTACTGCAGTCCTGTCATCACTTTAGACTGCAGGCAAGCCATGCAGTCACTGTAAGTTTTAATTTTTTTGGAGAAAAGCTTCCGTCAATCGAGGACTGCAGAGAAGCACTGCAGTCCTGTCTTCACTTTGGACTGCAGACAAACCCTGCAGTCACTGTAAGTTGGAAGTTTTAAAAGAAATAGAGAAAAGCTTCTGTCAATCGAGGACTGCATGCAAGCACTGCAGTCCTGTTTTCACTTTGGACTGCAGGCAAGTCCTGCAGTCACTATTACATTCTAACTTGGTGGCCTTAGTGTCACGACCCGATCCCAAATAATTGGGTCGAACCGGATCATGCCCAGCCTGCACCGTTGTTGATACGGCGGCAGTAAGTTATTCCATTAGCAGGTAACCACAATAACATCTATATTTGTCACAACTCAATCTTCGGGAATTCAAAACTTTATTAAACATTGAAATAAATACAATTGGAATTAAAAGAACTGAATTCAAATAACAGAATTTCAAATGAAACAACAAAACTGGAAAAGAAAATCTAGCTAAGCATTCGGCACATCGGCCTCAGGTCCTGCGTCCTCCAATGGGGACTCTGACAGCACCACGGGGTACAGAACCGGGTCATATTAGTTGTTGTATAACAGCTCAGCATCCTCAATGTCCCCTAAAAATGTATCTCCAGTCAGGAGGGAGCAAAGTACAATTCATGCTAATTTAAACAGTTAAAATGAATAATAGAATCATGCACTTTTAAACAGTTTAGAAATTGAACAGTTTTCTCAGCAGTAAAACAGTGTGATTTGAATAGGCAATGAATATGACCGGCTTGGGATGTACAGTTGTATCCTATTGATACGATTCGGCTTATCCCCGTGTGTGTGAGGGGTAAGCTAATACAGTTCGAAGTTACAGTTGGCTTTGGTCATAAACATTACTCTACTCCCCCAGTCCCCAATCAGTACAGTAGTTGCAGTCAGTACTCTCCGAGAGAGTTTCGTGTTTGCATAGTGGTTTAAACTTGCAGTAAAGCGATTATTAAAATAACTGTAAAACTAACACAAACTATATTTGCCTCAAAATAGACTTGACTAGAGAGGATGAAGACTTCGAGACGGGAATTCAGAATCGTCCTCGAATTCCTACATTCGAGAAATTGACTCAGATTCCAGGGTTACCAATCTAGCTACGCTAGTTGAAATCTCTAATTGAGTCCTAATCCATTTTAATTATTATTTAACAAAACACAAACGAAATTACGATTATCGGTGCGTTGATTTTAATACGAGGAAAAAGATGGTTTTAAACTTTGTATTTGAAAAACTCGTCGATACCAGATTAATTGATTAAAACTTTGTATTTTAGTAACTATAAATATAAAACTAAATTTCTTATTTTAGTGAGAAATACATGATCGTTAATTAATATTAAAACTCGTAGATTTTAGGTGAGAAAATCTTTATTAATTTTTATACGAAAATACTTTTATCCGATTTATTCGAACGCTACAAAAACTCGCAAAATCAGCAAACAACCAAAAACCTACGCTACTAAATTTACAGTTACAGAACCAACAACCAGCTGGACTTATGCCCATTACAATTTATTTACATAAATTGAAATAAGACAAAAACTGCCGTTAGTCCTAAACTTTATATAAATTAAATAAATAAATAAATAATAAAAATAAAGTTAATATGAACTAGTCTCAGATATGGTCCAATCGTCAACTAGGCTAATGCCTCAACGTCCGGACGAAGCCGATTTCGTTTGCACTTAGCCGGGGCCACTGACCGATACGGTCGTCGCCCAAATCCAATATTTAATATAATATTCCGAAATCCATTTTGAAACCATTTTTAAAATATAATTGAATTTACGAAAAAATCCGGCAGCATTTCCTCTATTTTTGGTCAACCCAAAAACTGGAAAATATGCCGATAATCTTTCCTGCAAATCACAAACCAGGGAATCCCAAAATATATATATATAATAAACCACAACCAATCCACAGATTAATTCGGAACGACCCGAAATAATTTCGGAAGTCCGAACCCAACTCAAAAACGTCACAGCACAATACCGAAAATATCCAGAAGCCAAAATATACCAAAATCCAATTTCCGAAAAGTTTCGGAAAATCCAAATAATAAACAGAACCTTTTCGAAGGTTCCGAAAAATACGACGTCGCTAAAACCGAATTTCCAGGAGGGAATCGGGGACCATTCTCATCACAGACTGTATGAAAAATCGAACGGGACAGGGGTTATACCTCGGGTTGCTCGGCTAGAGCTCTCAGATGATTTATAAAGAAAGAATAATCCGTGAACAGCGGGTCGGGAACAGCCGAAGCGCTGGACAGCGCTGGACGATGCCGCGAAAGTGCGGGGAGACGCTGCGGGAACGCCGAAGAGGCGCTGGGAATCGGGGTCGCCGGAAACCGCGAGCTAGGGCACGCGGACAGGGCGCCCGAAGGATCGGGAAGCTGCGACAGGGGGTCGGCGGAGGCCGAAGGGGTCTGCCGGCCGGGACAGGGCTCCGGCGAAGGCGCCGCGGGGAGGGGCGCACCGCACGGGTCGGCCGGAGCTGTGCCGAGGACGGAGACCGGCGGGAAGGGCGCCGGCGTTGGGCGCGAGGATCGGGGCTGGAAAGGGGTCCGGGGGTTGCTCTGGAGCTCGGGTCCGCGTGGGGAGGGTTGAGGGAAAATTTGTGAAGGAGAGGGGAGCTTGTGAAGGAGAGGGGACTTGTGAAGGAGAGGGGAGCTTGTGAGGGGGAGGGGGCTCTCCTCTGGAGAAAATAGAGGAAAAGAGTGTAAAGGAGTGGTGGTGGTAGGAAAGTGTGTGTAGGGAGTTATAAGGAAAAATGGAATTAGTGCTGTGGGTGTGTGCGGGATAGAAGGAGAGTGAAGTCAGGAGAAGAGGAAAAGAACGTGGGGAGAAAAAATGAGATCTGGTCCAGCTTGGGCCAGCTCCAAAAATTAGAAATATTATTATTTTTTTATATATAATAATAGAATCAGAAATCAAGAGAATAGGTTAGAACCGGGTCTGGGTTCGGAAATCGGGTCCGGGCTTGGGTCTGGGTTCGCATCCAAAAATCCATGTTAATAATTTTTGAAGTTTATTTTAGCACTAAAAAAATAATACTAATATTAATGGAAATAATATTATAATACTAATATTAATTTATTTAACAAAAATGGGTTTCACAATCTTTCCTCCTTAGAAAATTTCATCCTCGAAATTAAAGGCAGGGTAGGAGAATCAAACAGGTACGGGTACTACGCCCGTAACTCAGGTCCAACAATAAGAATTTCCAAGGCAGTCGTGGATGAGACGGTTTAGGGACAAGTTTCATTTGTGATATCATCCATGTAGAAAAATACAAAAGCGAACCAATGTACACGAGGTTGATCAGACCATCATGCACCGGTCCTGATTAGACAATATATTAGTGGGTGCACCCAATAAAATACCGTCATGATCAAGCTTGATAAAAAGATAGCTTGCAAAACTAGGCTAACTTCGTCAGCATCAGTCAAGTTTAGAACGAAAAGATAAGAAATAGGAGTTTATGTGATGGCTCAAATTCTGATCTTCTTCTCACCTCTGACTATGCTTGCAACTGGTTTCTCTGGCACTGAAAGGTTGAGTCCAATCTTTAGCTCTGAATTATCCAAAATGTGACTCGGATCTGGATTTTAGCGTCTGAGCTGTGATACGTAGAAGACGTTGTGCACACTCTCAAGATTAGCTGGTAGAGCTAACCGGTACGCTAATTTTTCAACTCGTCTTAAACTTCAAATGGCCTGATGTACCTGGCCTCAATTTCCAGCTCCGTCAAAATTGATTGTTCCTCTGGTAGGAGAAAACTTCACAGAAACGCTATCTCCTTCTTCAAACTCCACTGGTCGACGACTACTATCAACCCAATGCTTCTGTCTGTCTTGGGCAATCCTGAGCTTGTCTCTGATCATTCTCACCTTCTCTGCTGCATCGGTCACCTTCTCATGTCCAAGCAACGCTCGTTCTCCGACGTCGTCCCTAGCAAGTGGAGTGCGGCAACGACGTCCATAGAGTGCCTCGAACGGTGTCATATCAATGCTAGCTTGGTAGCTGTTATTGTAAGAGAACTCTACCAAGTGCAAATGGTCTTCCCAAGACCCTTCAAAATTCCAAGACACAGGATCCTAGCATGTCTTCTAGCATCTGGATTGTTCTCTCTGATTGCCCGTCAGTCTGGGAATGGTAGGCGGTGCTGAACTTCAGTTGTGTTCCCAAACTGTCATGCAAACTCTTCCAAAAGTGAGAGGTAAATCTATATCTCTGTCAGACACAATACTTACCGGAACTTCATGAATTCGGTAGATATGCCGCATGCACAGTGCTGCCCACTTCTCGGTGGATAGACCAACCTTGAAGGGGATAAAGTGAGCTGACTTCGTCAGTCGGTCCACAATAACCCAAATGGCATCCTTCCCTCCTTAGGATCGAGGCAGTCCCGACACAAAATCCATTGTTATGTGCTCCCCTTTCCACTCCGGAATGTCAAGCGGCTGCAATAGTCCTGCTGGTCTCTGCCTGCTAGCTTAAACTTGTTGACAAATTAAACATTTAGCCACATACCTGGATACGTCCTTCTTCATTCCGTACCACCACACTATAGTACGCATATCCCGGTACATTTTGTTGGCTCCAGGATGTATGGAATACTGCGACTGTTGCGCTTCTTGCATCAGCTCGTTCTTCAGTTCGCCAGTTGGTACACAAAGCCTCGTACCATTCTTCAGCGCTCCGTCACTGGCGATTGAGAATCCTTCAAGTGTTCCTGCCAGCACTTGATCTCTAAGTTTACAAAGTGTCTCGTCTTGAAACTGCGTCTCCTTGATTTTGTCCATCAGACTCGAGCTCACTTGCAACTTCATCAACAATGAATCAGCATCCAGCTCCTTCCTTCCAGGCTGTATAATCTCCAGTACAAGCTTCTCGATGTCCTTTAGCAGGTGCCGCTCCCTGGTCAAAACATCGCCATAGGGTATCGACTAAGTGCATCTGCGACCACCTTAGCCTTACCCGGGTGGTACTGTAGATCGATGCCAAAATTCTTCATCAGCTTCAGCCTTCTTCTTTGCCTCATGTTCAGCTCCTTCTGAGTGAAAACATACTTCAGACTTTTGTGGTCTGTATATATTTCCACTCTCTTTTCATATAGATAATGCTTCCATAACTTCAATGCAAATATCACCGCTGCAAGCTCCAAATCATGTGTGGTATAGTTCTTCTCATGAGTCCGTAATTACCTAGATGCATAAGCAATCACTTTTCCATGTTGTTAAAAAAATGCAACACAGTCCTTTACATGAGGCATCACTGTAGATTGAGAAACCACCAGTTCCTGCGGGTAGAGCAAGGATTGGTGCAGTGGTAAGTCTCTTCTTCAGCTCCTCGAATGATGCCTGGCAATCTTCCGTCCAGATGAACTCTTCATTCTTCTGAGTGAGCTTCGTCATCGGCTCAGCTATTTTGGCAAAATCCTTCACGAACTTCCGGTAGTAGCTAGCCAAGCCCAAGAAACTCCTGATTTCAGCTATTGAGCTCGGGATAGACCACTTCTCAACAGCGGCTATCTACTTCGGATCTACCGAAATTCCTTCTCCTGTGACAACATGGCCAAGAAAATCCACCTTGTCTAGAAAGAATTCACATTTGAAAAGCTTACCATACAGCTTCTCCTTCCTCAAAGTTTCCAGAACTTTCCTGAGGTGCTCTTCGTGCTCCTCTTTCGTCTTTGAATAGATCAGAATGTCATTGAAGAAGACAACGAAAATTTGATCTAGATATTCATGGAAAACCTTGTTCATAAGGTTCATGAACACCACATGAGCATTCGTCAGTCCAAACGGCATGACCAAGAATTCAAACTGCCCATACTTGGTGTTAAATGCCGTCTTGAGAATATCTTCCTTCCTGACCCTGATCTGATGGTAGCCAGATCTAAGATCAATCTTCGAAAACACCTTGGCTCCGCTCAATTGATCATATAGGTCATCGATCCGGGGCAAAGGGTACTTGTTTTTTATGGTGATATTGTTCAGCGCTCGGTAGTCGATGCACATCCGTACTGTTCCGTCCTTCTTGGGCACAAACAAGATAGGTGCTCCCCAGGGTGAAGCTCCGTCTCGAATGAATCCCAGAGCCTTCAGTTCATTGATCTGGTCCTTCATCTCCTTGGCCTCCTTTGGGTTGACTCTGTAGCATCCCTTAGAAATAGGAAAGAGCCGGGGACTAGGTCAATAGTGAACTCTATGTCTAGATATGGGGTAATCCGGGAAAACTATCAGGGAAAACATCTACCATAAAGGTGCAACTAAGAAATTTATTCATGTAAAGAATTACAACAAAAACTCTTATGATTGATCTAAGGACATCCTGTTACAACTTCTTATAACAATAGATAATGCTATTCAGCAGTCCTAGGTACTAATCTTCATGGTTCTGGCTCTGGCATGAGCAGTCTCCAACTGCTTCATCTTCTTCTATGATCCTCGAGTCTGTATCATGCCCTCCTGCAATGGGTGTAGGAGGCAAGGTCTGCTCGATAGGAAGAGAGTCCCTAGGTTGCGGCGTAGCAGGTGTTGCTGGGATAGGTGCTCTTGTATAATGGGGAGATAAGAGGCAGTTCTTTACCCGATGTTCAGCGAATCCACATGCCAAATATTGTCCCAATCTCTTGCGGCAACTAACGGCCTGATGACCAGGCCTCTTGCAGTAGTCACAAGCCAATAGCCTCTTACGACAAGACTGCCGAAAAGTAGAGTACTTGATGGGACCCAAATATCTTCTAGATTCATGGGTATACCTCCTAGGACGAGGTTCCGCTCCAACTTGGTTTAAGATAGCTAAGGCTACATCATTGACGTTCTTCATGACTTCTCTCGTGATATCTATCTGTTCCTGCTGGACTTCAGCTTGAGCCTTCTGGAACTCCAGGATTTCTTGAAATAGAGCAACCATTTGGGAGGTGTTCGCTGGTACTGGTGGAGCATCAGGAATGGGTACTTCCTCAAGGAAGTGCAGCTCAGTTTGAGAAGAGGTAGGATCCGCCGGTGTAGTAAAAACTTCACTGGATGCATTATAGGGACGGTCAATCAGCTGCGAGGGAATAAACCCTGGACTTGGTTGAGGAGATGGGGTATGATCCGGAGATGACACCTCATCACCAGCAGGATTGGTCTTGTCAATGGCCATTCTCTGGAAGGTTTAGGATGCACACATAAGCAAGGTAGCCTACCAGTCTATAACCAAACAAAAATATTTATTTATATATAATTCGGACCTATGTTGTGACAAATCAATGTTCTAGTGTTCTAATTGTTTCTAGGTATGTTTTCCTAAGTTGTTGTACGACCTGCATGGGCCACCACTAAAAACATGTCACGACTCGATCCCAAATAATTCGGTCGAACCGGATCATGCCCAGCCTGCACCGTTGTTGAGACGGCGGCAGTAAGCTGTTCCATTAGCAGGTAACCACAACAACATCTATATTTATCACAACTCAATCTTTGGGAATTCAAAACTTTATTAAACATTGAAATAAATACAACTGGAATTAAAAGAACTGAATTCAAATAACAGAATTTCAAATGAAACAACAAAACTGGAAAAGAAAATCTAGCTAAGCATTCGGCACATCGGCCTCAGGTCCCGCGTCCTCCAATGGGGACTCTGGCAGCACCACGGGGTACAGAACCGGGTCATATTAGCTGTTGTATAACAGCTCAGCATCCTCAATGTCCCCTAAAAATGTATCTCCAGTCAGGAGGGAGCAAAGTATAATTCATGCTAATTTAAACAGTTAAAATAAATAATAGAATCATGTACTTTTAAACAGTTTAGAAATTGAACAGTTTTCTCAGCAGTAAAATAATGTGATTTGAATAGGCAATGAATATGACCGGCTTGGGATGTACAGTTGTATCCTATTGATACGATTCGGCTTATCCCCGTGTGTGTGAGGGGTAAGCTAATACAGTTCGAAGTTACAGTCGGCTTTGGTCATAAACATTACTCTACTCCCCCAGTCCCCAATCAGTACAGTAGTTGCAGTTAGTACTCTCCGAAAGAGTTTCGTGTTTGCAT
Organism: Iris pallida; assembly: GCA_029216955.1. Taxonomy (NCBI): domain Eukaryota; kingdom Viridiplantae; phylum Streptophyta; class Magnoliopsida; order Asparagales; family Iridaceae; genus Iris; species Iris pallida. The sequence goes on from JANAVB010018993.1 coordinate 14,698,294, forward strand.
CGTGGTTTAAACTTGCAGTAAAGCGATTATTAAAATAACTGTAAAACTAACACAAACTATACTTGCCTCAAAATAGACTTGACTGGAGAGGATGAAGACTTCGAGACGGGAATTCAGAATCTTTCTCGAATTCCTACATTCGAGAAATTAACTCAGATTCCAGGGTTACCAATCTAGCTACGCTAATTGAAATCTCTAATTGAGTCCTAATCCATTTTAATTATTATTTAACAAAACACAAACGGAATTACGATTATCGGTGCGTTGATTTTAATACAAGGAAAAAGATGGTTTTAAACTTTGTATTTGGAAAACTCGTCGATACCAGATTAATTGATTAAAACTTTGTATTTTAGTAACTATAAATATAAAACTAAATTTCTTATTTTAGTGAGAAATACATGATCGTTAATTAATATTAAAACTCGTAGATTTTAGGTGAGAAAATCTTTATTAATTTTTATACGAAAATACTTTTATCCAATTTATTCGAACGCTACAAAAACTCGCAAAATCAGAAAACAACCAAAAACCTACGCTACTAAATTTACAGTTACAGAACTAACAACCAGCTGGACTTATGTCCATTACAATTTATTTACATAAATTGAAATAAGACAAAAACTGTCGTTAGTCCTAAACTTTATATAAATTAAATAAATAAATAAATAATAAAAATAAAGTTAATATGAACTAGTCTCAGGTATGGTCCAATCGTCAACTAGGCTAATGCCTCAACATCCGGGCGAAGCCGGTTTCGTTTGCACTTAG
>JANAVB010018993.1:14704064-14729064 GCA_029216955.1 Iris pallida
CTTATAGTAGAGCCACTAGATTTTGTACTTCCAGAGTAGTGTAGGTTAGCTAGGTTTGACTGGACTGCGATCCAGCTAGCTTATCAGACTGTAGTTCTATATTCTATTTTGATACCCTGTGATGTATATATCTGGGCTTGTATTGGACTCTGCACTTGTTTACTCTTTCATCTATCATATGTCTTTCCTCTGCGCTATCTACCTTAGTTTTATTCTGTGATTGAGACTGTATTATTATGTCACCTCCATTCGGAGAGTATATACTGTACAGGTACATTTTAACTGTTAGTCGTAGGTATTTACAGACGTTATATACAGCGTTCTACCGCCGATTCTGCGACGTAGGCTGGACGTACCCACGTGCTCGTGCCCCTCATAAGGGTGCGGGTCGTGACACATTTTTGTGGTGGCCCACGCAGGTCCAGTGTCGCAATTAGTGCGATCTCGTAATGGTGCTCGACTTAGAGTACTAATTACGAGCCTGCGATTAGGACGTAGGACCTAGGACATGATAAGAGTTTCTCAATCACACCTAGGAAATTTCTGATCTTTTGATTATCATGATTATTCACCTTGTATTAAATTAACTGTCCTTCTTTGATAATCTACTCATGTGCCATATTGATCTCTTTGTTTCAATTCGTCTCCAGGATGACGAAGACGCACCCGCAGGCCTCTGGATCGAGTAGCTTGCCTGAGAGATCCGATCAAGCGGAGGAGGAGGTTCATGGGACTGCCCCCAGTGATTCTACTATTCCAGAGACCCAGGCAGTTGCACAGGGAGGTCTACCACCTCCACCCCAGAGGGTTACGGTCGTTCTTCCAGAGATACTGCCGCCACCACCACCGATACCGACGGATACATATCACATGTTCCTTCTCCTTCAGCAGATGATGGAGACACAGCGGGCCCAGGCAGAGGCATCGCAGCGCCAGTCGGAGGCGTCACACCGACAAATCGAGATGCAGAGGCAGAGTATGGAGAACTCGCATCAGCTTGCCCTAGCAGCAGTAGAGAGAGTGGCACCGGGTACGGTGCAGGGCCCTACTGGCCAGCAGCCGAGCCAGCAGCAGTCCAGGCCGGGGACAGTGTTAGACTTTAGGAAGATGAGCTCCAGGGACTTCTCAGGCACGGAGGGCATCCTTTACGCAGACGACTGGCTAGAGGATGTAGAGCGGAGCATGGAGCTGGCAGAGCTTCCTAGAGCACTTTGGGTTTCGGCCGCAGCCAGCCGATTCTTCGACATTGTACTGACATGGTACCGCACGGATCCTCGTACGTCGGTGAGAGGGCTGACTTGGAAGAACTTCCGAAGGCTCTTCAAGGAGAAGTTCTTCCCGGACGTGGCTCTTACAGCATTGGAGGGCCAGTTCGTGGGTCTAGTTCAGGGGAACTCGTCGGTGGACGAGTATGCAGCTGAGTTCTTCCGCCTTAGCAGGTTCGCTCCCGGTATGATCCAGGATGAGGGGCAGAAGGCTCGTAAGTTCCGCAGGGGACTTATTCATACAGTGCGTACCCGCACCTCGGGTCGCCGTGACGCGACGTTCGATCAGATACTGATGGACGCGCAGATCGCTGAGGAGGACTTCGGCCTCAAGCCGAAGAGGAGCGGAGATACTATGGGGGCGAGTTACAGTGCGGGACCGGTCAAGCGCCCCCACTTTCAGCAGCAGCAGCAACATAGGCCGTTTCAGCAGCAGCCTCTGTTGCAGATCCAGCAGGCACCGGCGCGTGCCCAGCAGCACCAGGGACAGGGCCAGAGACCGGCTACACTGTACGGCTTCTGCGGGAAGCCGGGGTACACCAGGGAGGCTTGCAGGAAGAGGTTGGGCGTCTGTCTCTACTGTGGGGCGTCCGATCACCAGCTGAGGGATTGCCGCCTTCGCGGAGTCAGAGGAGGCCAGGACAGAGCACAGCCGGCTAGAGGACCAGCGGTTCAGCAGAGGGGTCCTCCACTCCAGACCCAGCAGCAGCATTTTGTCCAGCACCAGAGGGGAGCACCCGCGGGCAGGGTGTTCGCTTTGGCAGCAGAGGAGGAGGCAGAGCCCGTGGGAGATGTTGTTGCAGGTCATGTTCTCCTAGATTCTTTCCCTGCTTTCGCCTTATTTGATTCTGGGGCGACCTATAGTTTTGTGTCTGTTTCTTTTGCTCTGAGACACAATATCATTGCTGAATATATAGGTAGGACTTGCAAGATTATGACCGGGGGAGGTATTATCCTGGTTAATAATATTTACAAGGGGCGTAGAGTCACTCTGGGAGGCCGGGACTTGAGTGCGTGTCTGCTCGTAATGTCCCTAGCGAGGTACGATATGGTACTCGGTATGGATTGGTTGAGCATGCACCATGCTAGCATTGATTGTAGAGGAGGCAGAGTTCTTTTTAGGATGCCGGGTGAGCCAGAGATCGAGTTTGCTCGAGGAGCAGCGGAGCCGGAGGCTGGATTCTGTGGAGCTTTGTTGGCGGGGCAGGATTTGCCACATCCGTTGATTGCTGAGTTCTCGGATGTCTTTCCCGAGGAGTTGTCGGGGATGCCGCCAGACAGGGACTGTAATGCCCCGCTCCGCACGAGGCATTTGGTTGGCTTGTTGGATGGGATCAGAAAGTTGGACCATGACTTATGTTGAGAACCAAGAGAGTTGAGACTGATGTAGTCTTTCTTAGCTGGCTAGACGGAATGGGTATTGGAATGTGGCTCGCTGGTGGAGCTACGCTTAGTGGGATTGGAGCAGGAAGACCGTTATATAAGGCAAGTGGAACTGTCCTCCTTCCTCCTTATTCCCGCATGCTTAATAAATGGAATAATGTGATGCTATGAATATGTCCCTAATGTCTCTTACCTTGAATGTTGAATAATTGTGATGCGATGCTTTAGTTGCTAAATTGATAGAGATTTATATGCTGGAAATCATTGAATGAATAACACATGAACTTTGAATTGCTGAACGAATCACACTCGAACTGCTAATGTAACATGATGCCTGAGATTGAATTGATAATGTCCCTTATGCTATTGTCCCTATGAAATGAATGAAATGCTACAGGTCCCTTTGAAATGAATGAATACTGTTGTTCCTCCTTAGAAGGAACAAATGAGAAATGTTGCAATGAAGCAATGAATGAGAATTGATGAGGCTTGGGATTGTTGAGATCACCAAATGAAATGATGGTAATGTTGGGAATGAATAAGTCATTGAACATGGCTTGAATGAGATAAATGATGATGCACTGTTGTCTTTACTTCAATATTTTACCATGCATTTTATGTTCACGATTGAGATGGACACGCATTCGCATGGTCATAGGACAACTTATGCATAAGTGATGGGGATATGTTTTCTCGGACGGTACCCCGGGACGTTAGGGCGACCGATCCGGCCTAGGAGAAAACATTGGCGTGCCAGTAGGGGCACGGGTTCTGCGAGGCATCCTTTGGGGCTAGCTACCTTCTCTGGAGTCATCGCATTACCAACGAAGACCTATATGGCAACGTCCGTATGGTTAAACACCAGTGACCATGTAGTCAGGATGCATGCTAATGAATGTCTTATGCAGGCAGAGTAAGTATATCTGCTAACCTGTATTTGATGCAGGTATGAGGGAGTCGGCTATCGGTAAGAAATCACTTAAATGTGATAATTCAATATATGTGTTGGTTTAACTTGCATACTTACGTTCCAAATAAGTTTGATGATGCTGTATGTAGCCTTTCAGTATGAGATCCTGCTTAACATGTTAAGTTCAGTATGCTAAGAAAGATGCCTTGCTAATCATTGCTCAAACATAACATACATGCTAAGTGATGCTTGAAGTGAGAACTGTCATAATCTTTAAGATGTTAATGTTAACGATGCCTCAATGATGCCTTTTCATGATAACACCTAGTATGCCTCAATGATGCCTTTGCATGATAACACCAAGAATGTTAAAAAGATATGTCCACATGAATGCTACAAAGAATATGTTTACATGCTTCACTCTGATTATTGCCCATGAACTGTAAACTGATGCTAGGCCCCAAGTAGAAAGACCATTCTAATAAATGTTTGCTTAAATGATCACTTTAAATGTTGGTTTATGCGAGTGGGTTGGATTCTACTCGCCAGTACATAGATGATGTGCTGACCCACGTTTTGTGGGCAGGTGCTCTTGCTTGGAATATTCTACACACGAAGATTGGCTTGATTGGTTCCGCGATATCGAAGATTTGTTGGGCATACAGAAACTCTCCTTGTACAAGATGATGTCTTCTGTTTATAAAGGGCATAATGTATGGAACATTGTAATCAGTTGTACCAGTGAGATTGTGAGCCAAGTCGGTATATCGAGTTGTCATCCATTGTATCCAAATATCAAATGTAAGCTGTATAGCATTGTTCAGTTGGTTTCCAATGTAAAGAGAGATGTGCTGTAATCATTGTACTTCAATACAAGTCTTGTACTCTTCTTCAACTATCAATAAAGAGAATAAAGTTCTATATATCTCTGTGTGGCTTTAAGTTACTCTTTTTTTCCGCTGCTATAAAGAAGTGATGTACTTCTATTCAATGAGAAAGATTGTCCTCACTAAATTCAATTTATCTGCTTCTGCCGCTGCGATGTTTTCCTATTTGAAGAATAATCGAGTATGTACCATCTTTGCCTTGTACAAGTGCAATACCAGACTTGTACGGCATCACGCCCAAGCGAGGACGATCGATTCCAAGAGATAAAATATGTGAATAAATGACTCTATGAATCGGGGCGTGACAAATTGGTATCAGAGCACGGCTTTACGTCCTTGGTCTCTTCTTTGATTCATTTCAAATCAAAATTGCATCGATGATTAACTAAAGTTGCTTCCGCGATAACTCAACGTTGCTTCCGTGATTAAATCAAAGATTGCTTCCGCGATTATGCTATTGTTGTTCGGTAATCATCCTTATGTTATCTGTGCTTGAAAGTTCGTTGACCCTCTTGGCTGCTCACTGGATGTTCCATACAATAAGTCTATATACATTGTGATGCCCCTAAATGAATGATTGTTGTTGGTTTGGACACGAATAACCCAACAATGACTCGATGCCATAGTATGCTATATTGTGAATGCTGTTTGGAAATGTAGGAATAAAAGAAAGGTGGCTATGTATGCTGCGACAAGATGAGAATTGCATGTGACATTGGAAAAGAATTGTGAATGAAATAATTGATGGATGAGTTTGACAGAACTGGTGAATTGACTCATGTGTGTTGCTAAGTGCTTTAGAGATGCTAAGAATGTTGGCTTATACTATTGAGACCCTAAGATGTTGGCTAAGTGTTGTGATCGTTATAGATCATGTAAGTCTGGAATAGAATTGAGTTGGTATTATTTAAGGATGGCTTCGTTTCTGAGTGGTATATTGCCTCTACCACCTCAGAACTAGATGTATTTTGACCCTTTCCATAGGATAGCAATGAGACTATCTGTGGGTACTGGGTAGTGCCGAGACATAGCTGGGAGTCTTGTATTGTTGCTAGATGACTCGAGTGTCCCTTGACGGTGATGTTATATTGGGTAGCGAGATTGTCGAAAATTATAACAGGTGGCTTTGGTTAGAAATTGTTTAGTCGAGTGATGACTCAGACTAGTAAGACAGTTAGTATGCTATGGGTAAATGGATTTGGCTAGAAAATGTTGTGGCTTAAAATATCTGAATGTTGATTTCGAATGGTTGGATGCAAATTATGTGGCTAATACAATGTTGGTTGCTAAGCTGAGAAGTCCTAGGAATGTTATCTGTTAACCAAAAGAATATTAAAAATTTTTGTGCCTTGACCCTAAGGTGTAATAGATGTTAATCCATCTTGATCACCAAAGGATAGTTGTTGCCTATGTGCAAGTATGCTGAGGAATTTAATAGGATTAGAAAAGTCACAAGTAGTGACTCTGAATACTGGTATTGCCTAGAGGATGGTTAATTGATACATGAAATGTCAGAAAAGAATGGAATAAACTATTCGACCCTTGCTGCATGAGATTAAGAATGTCCGTAAGATAATTTGATGATTGAGAAATATAGGGGATTGAGAAATGGCAAACTTGTTGGATAATGTCGGTATAGGTGACTGTTGGTTGGGATATGGATAGTTGGCTTATGACTTGGTGGTGTGACTCTGTCATACAGATCGAATAGTATGATTCCATAAGTTATGATGAGACTATCGGAATCGATGACCCTTGAATAGTTAACCTTGGTTTATGGGTTCGTGTGAGTACAAAGGAATTGGAATAGAAATTAAATTATTGGAATTTACTTGATGGATTATTGGAATGATGAGAATCGTATGTCAGATTGGGAATTGACCGTAATGTTGATAGATCGATCTTAGTCGATTGTTGGGTAAGTCTAGAATGAGCCTCTGTGGGAATTATTTCCTTGAGGAAGATCCTGGATAGATAGACTTGACCCTAGCGACCAGTTGATGAATTACCAATTGCTGGCTTAGCCCAATTGGCGATTCATTATTCAGACTGACTAGATACCCATAGGTTTGGGTAGAGTTCCTTAGAACTGTCGGTTGCTTGTTGGCCCTAAGAAGCAGAAACTAGTATAACCCTAGTAGCCGTCCACTCTAGGGGAGTCACCTGAATGATTAGGTATAGCTGTCGGTATAGCTAACCATTGAGACTGGACCGAATAATAGATGGCCGTTGGCGACCCATAGAATGACCTTGTGGCATTGAACGAGAGATGGTGATGAGTATGATCTAAGAATGATAAGTTGTAAGTATATGCTCCAATATGAACCTTAGAGATGTTTGACCCTTGAGAATTATGTGTCGGCCTATAGCGGGAAATGGAATCGTGGGATGAGACTTGATTTGTATGTATCGAATAGTGAATTATTATATGAGATGGAATTGACTGCTCATGACGGAAATGTTGGATAAGTATCTATAGTCGGGTAGCTGGGTTAACCTTGACTGTTGCATAGAATTATACCCTGACTCGGATAATCGATAGCTGGTGATGTTGGATTGTATCTTTTAGAAAAGATGAATTGCCTCGGTAAAAAATATTGTTGGATTTGGGAAGGAAAATGATTATTGTTGTGAAACCTTGATATGATTGGCTCTAAGTTAGACCCTTGATCGAATGTTAGAAATGTTATGCTTGGATGGAGATTGTCCCTGATGTTAAGTGGTGGTCTGGAAAATAGTGATTGTGGCAAAGTGAATAAAGTGATAAGTCAATTGAAAGGATACTAAGTCTGATTGGAAAAGAGAGTTATATCGTGGCTGATCGAATTATACTATCATGGAAGTTGGTTGAAGTACATATGTTTTGGGGACGCCTAAAATATGTGTATGGATACAGCCGAAGTGATAGGTTGCGACTGAGATAATGTTGTTGGAAGAATTTATCGCACTAGCGCAGACTTTGGCTGAAATGCATATATTTTGGGGACGCCTGAAATATGTGTATGGATCCAAATGAAGTGATGTGTTGCGACCAAGATAGAATGCAAGAAAAATATTGGTGAATCAATGAGAAGTTGCAAGTATTTGGAAAAAGAGAGAGATGGATTGAATCGTTGATTGATTAAAGTGATACTGTTGGACAGCTATTTTGAAATGACCGAGTGGGCTGAAATGAATATTGAATTGAAGCTGAATGAGTAACTCATTGTGATTAAGTGAATCTAGTAGATGAGTTGTTTTTTTAAGTTTCGAGGACGAAACTTTTTCTGAGTGGTATATTATGTAATGCCCCGCTCCGCACGAGGCATTTGGTTGGCTTGTTGGATGGGATCAGAAAGTTGGACCATGACTTATGTTGAGAACCAAGAGAGTTGAGACTGATGTAGTCTTTCTTAGCTGGCTAGACGGAATGGGTATTGGAATGTGGCTCGCTGGTGGAGCTACGCTTAGTGGGATTGGAGCAGGAAGACCGTTATATAAGGCAAGTGGAACTGTCCTCCTTCCTCCTTATTCCCGCATGCTTAATAAATGGAATAATGTGATGCTATGAATATGTCCCTAATGTCTCTTACCTTGAATGTTGAATAATTGTGATGCGATGCTTTAGTTGCTAAATTGATAGAGATTTATATGCTGGAAATCATTGAATGAATAACACATGAACTTTGAATTGCTGAACGAATCACACTCGAACTGCTAATGTAACATGATGCCTGAGATTGAATTGATAATGTCCCTTATGCTATTGTCCCTATGAAATGAATGAAATGCTACAGGTCCCTTTGAAATGAATGAATACTGTTGTTCCTCCTTAGAAGGAACAAATGAGAAATGTTGCAATGAAGCAATGAATGAGAATTGATGAAGCTTGGGATTGTTGAGATCACCAAATGAAATGATGGTAATGTTGGGAATGAATAAGTCATTGAACATGGCTTGAATGAGATAAATGATGATGCACTGTTGTCTTTACTTCAATATTTTACTATGCATTTTATGTTCACGATTGAGATGGACACGCATTCGCATGGTCATAGGACAACTTATGCATAAGTGATGGGGATATGTTTTCTCGGACGGTACCCCGGGACGTTAGGGCGACCGATCCGGCCTAGGAGAAAACATTGGCGTGCCAGTAGGGGCACGGGTTCTGCGAGGCATCCTTTGGGGCTAGCTACCTTCTCTGGAGTCATCGCATTACCAACGAAGACCTATATGGCAACGTCCGTATGGTTAAACACCAGTGACCATGTAGTCAGGATGCATGCTAATGAATGTCTTATGCAGGCAGAGTAAGTATATCTGCTAACCTGTATTTGATGCAGGTATGAGGGAGTCGGCTATCGGTAAGAAATCACTTAAATGTGATAATTCAATATATGTGTTGGTTTAACTTGCATGCTTACGTTCCAAATAAGTTTGATGATGCTGTATGTAGCCTTTCAGTATGAGATCCTGCTTAACATGTTAAGTTCAGTATGCTAAGAAAGATGCCTTACTAATCATTGCTCAAACACAACATACATGCTAAGTGATGCTTGAAGTGAGAACTGTCATAATCTTTAAGATGTTAATGTTAACGATGCCTCAATGATGCCTTTTCATGATAACACCTAGTATGCCTCAATAATGCCTTTGCATGATAACACCAAGAATGTTAAAAAGATATGTCCACATGAATGCTACAAAGAATATGTTTACATGCTTCACTCTGATTATTGCCCATGAACTGTAAACTGATGCTAGGCCCCAAGTAGAAAGACCATTCTAATAAATATTTGCTTAAATGATCACTTTAAATGTTGGTTTATGCGAGTGGGTTGGATTCTACTCGCCAGTACATAGATGATGTGCTGACCCACGTTTTGTGGGCAGGTGCTCTTGCTTGGAATATTCTACACACGAAGATTGGCTTGATTGGTTCCGCGGCATCGAAGATTTGTTGGGCATACAGAAACTCTCCTTGTACAAGATGATGTCTTCTGTTTATAAAGGGCATAATGTATGGAACATTGTAATCAGTTGTACCAGTGAGATTGTGAGCCAAGTCGGTATATCGAGTTGTCATCCATTGTATCCAAATATCAAATGTAAGCTGTATAGCATTGTTCAGTTGGTTTCCAATGTAAAGAGAGATGTGCTGTAATCATTGTACTTCAATACAAGTCTTGTACTCTTCTTCAACTATCAATAAAGAGAATAAAGTTCTATATATCTCTGTGTGGCTTTAAGTTACTCTTTTTCTCCGCTGCTATAAAGAAGTGATGTACTTCTATTCAATGAGAAAGATTGTCCTCACTAAATTCAATTTATCTGCTTCTGCCGCTGCGATGTTTTCCTATTTGAAGAATAATCGAGTATGTACCATCTTTGCCTTGTACAAGTGCAATACCAGACTTGTACGGCATCACGTCCAAGCGAGGACGATCGATTCCAAGAGATAAAATATGTGAATAAATGACTCTATGAATCAGGGCGTGACAGGGACATTGAGTTCTCCATAGACTTGGTGCCGGGCGCTGAGCCCATCTCGCAGCATGTCTATAGGGTGAACAACAGCGAGTTGATAGAGCTGAAGAAGCAAGTCGACGAGCTGCAGGACAAGGGGTTCATCAGATCCAGTTCTTCGTCCTGGGGAGCGCCAGTCCTGTTCGTGCCGAAGAAGGACGGTACGTCCCGCATGTGCATTGATTACCGGGCGCTCAACAACCTCACTATCAAGAATAGGTACCCTTTACCGAGGATCGACGACTTGTTCGATCAGCTGAGTAGGGCAAAGGTCTTTTCGAAGATAGATTTGAGGTCCGGGTATCACCAGCTGAAGGTGAGGTGGAATGACATTTCCAAGACGGCATTTCGGACTCGGTACGGCCAGTACGAGTTTACAGTGATGCCATTTGGGTTGACCAATGCTCCCGCGGTGTTCATGAACTTGATGAACAAGGTATTCCATCAGTACCTTGACAAGTTCGTGGTGGTCTTCATAGATGATATCTTGATCTATTCGAAGATGCAGGAGGAGCATGAGGAGCACTTGAGAGTTATGTTAGAGACTCTGAGGAGGGAGCAACTCTACGGGAAGCTTTCGAAGTGTGAGTTCTTCTTAGACCAGGTGGAGTTCCTAGGTCATGTTGTGACCGAGCACGGGATTTCAGTAGACCAGAGGAAGATTTTGGCAGTGGAGTCTTGGTCTACGTCCAGTTCAGTTGCCGAGGTTCGGAGCTTTCTGGGTTTGGCTGGCTATTACCGGAAGTTCGTCCAGGACTTCTCGCGGATTGCAGAGCCGATGACTAGACTCACCAGGAAGGACGTGGAGTTCGTCTGGACTAATGAGTGTCAGGCTGCATTCGATGAGCTGAAGAGGAGGTTGACTTCAGCTCCGATCCTGACTTTGCCATATGGGTCAGGAGGGTTCTCGATCTTCAGCGATGCTTCCGGGAAGGGTTTAGGGTGTGTTCTTCAGCAGCACGGGAAGGTGATTGCCTATGCATCCAGGCAGTTGCGTCCTCATGAGAAGAACTATTCTACTCATGATCTGGAGTTGGCCGCGGTTATATTTGCTTTGAAGTTGTGGAAGCATTATCTGTACGGAGAGCGAGTTGAGATCTTCACAGATCATAAGAGCTTAAAGTACGTGTTCACTCAGAAGGAGTTGAACATGCGGCAGAGGCGGTGGTTAGAGCTGATGAAGGACTTCGATATATCCTTGCAGTACCATCCGGGGAAGGCCAACGTAGTTGCAGATGCCTTGAGCAGGTATCCAGTTGCTATGTTCTTGACGACAGATCGTTATTTGTTGGCCGACCTGGATAGTTTGGGTATCGAGGTCATCATTCCGGGCATGGAGATCCAGATGTGGGGTTTACAGATTCAGTCTGAGCTGATGGATAGAGTCAGGTCAGCGCAGTATGATGATGTTGCCCTGAGGAGCATCAGGGAGCAGGTGAGGATGGGCTTGCTTGACGATTTCTCTGTAGCCGAAGACGGGTCGTTGCGGCACGGTACTAGGTTGTGCGCTCCGCGTGGAGAGCTTCGGGAGGAGGTTCTTCAGGAGGCGCATCGCTCTCAGTATTCTATGCATCCTGGAGCCAACAAGATGTATAGGGACCTGAGAGAGCACGTATGGTGGTATGGCATGAAGCGCGAGGTAGCTCAGTTTGTATCTCATTGTCTTGTGTGTCAGCAGATGAAGGCCGAGAGGCAGAGACCAGGTGGATTGCTACAGCCGCTACCCATTCCCGAGTGGAAGTGGGAGCACATCACCATGGACTTTGTATCTGGACTTCCACGGTCGTCAGGAGGGAAGGACGCGGTTTGGGTCATAGTTGATAGATTGACCAAATCGGTCCACTTTTTGCCTTTCAAAGTGGGTTTGTCTACGGAGAGGCTGGCTGAGCTGTATGTTCGTCAGATTGTGAGATTGCATGGAGTTCCGGTGAGCATAGTTTCAGATCGGGATAGCCGATTCACTTCCCACTTCTGGAGGAGTTTGCAGGCTAGCTTGGATACCTCGCTCAAGTTTAGTACTGCTTATCATCCTCAGACAGACGGGCAGTCGGAGAGGACCATCCAGACCTTGGAGGATATGCTTCGCACATGTGTGCTAGATCTCGGGGATTCTTGGGAGGACCATCTTCACCTGGTAGAGTTTGCTTACAACAACAGCTACCAGGCCAGTATAGAGATGTCACCATTTGAGGCTCTATATGGACGGAGATGTCGTACTCCCTTGTCTTGGGACGATGTTGGCGAGCGAGCGCTTCTTGGGCCGGAGATGGTTGTGGATGCGACCGAGAAGGTCAGATTAATTAGAGACAGACTTCGGGTGGCTCAGGATAGGCAGCGGCATTGGGCCGATAGTCACCGGAGACCGTTAGAGTTCGAGGTTAGTTTCAATTCTTGTCGTGTTTGTTGTGATTGTTTGTTAGTTGTGTGTTAAGTTTTTGTCTTGTGTCTAGGTTGGTGACATGGTATTTCTGAGGATATCCCCGACACGTGGCACTATTCGCTTTGGCGGTGGTGGAAAGCTCAGTCCGCGCTACATCGAACCTTTCACCATCTTAGAGAGGATCGGTGCAGTAGCCTACCGACTGGACTTGCCTACCAGGCTCGAGGGAGTGCACAACGTGTTTCATGTATCTCAGCTGAGGCGGTACGTGGCAGATCCTAGCCACGTATTGGACCATTCAGCGATATAGGTGGGACCTACTCTCAGCTGTAGACCTTTAAAAATGAAAGTCACGCTAAGTTGATCAGAATCAGTTCAAAAGTCACGCTCAGTTGATCCAGACAAAATGAACCAAGTCATGCTGAAGACAGCTCATCATTTGTCAGAAGAGTAATTATGACTGACAGCACGACAGTCGAAGAATGTCTCTTCATATGCCACGTATGCACAGGATTCGAGAGATCACTGCCGTCTATTGCGTGATTTTTGAAATCTTCTTCAGCAAGATTCAACCTTCGTCAAGTTGGCGTACCAAAAGGGTTTCTTGTCATTTAATGCGACTGACAAAGCAATCACTGTCAGAGATTTTGTGTCAGTCGAGGCACGCCGAATCAAGACAGCTGGCAGTCTTATTACAAGTCTGCGTGTATTCGAGAGATCTTCATCTCAAGTTTGCGTGGATCCTGAAGTTTTTTTCCTAAAGTTTGCGTGGATTTTGAAGCTTTTGCCTAGAGTCTGCGTAAATCCTGAAGCTTCCTGCCCCGAGTTCGCGTGGATTTTGAAGCTTTCTATACCGAGTTTGCGTGGATTTCGTCTTCAACAAATCTGCGTGAACTTCATCAAATTGGAGTACGTGGAAGCCATACCACTGATCTCTCGCCTGCGTGTCCTGTAACTTGCACACGACTCATGCATGATTGCCATGTGTCCAACAGTTACGGGCCACGTCCAGTAACTGCTCACAACCTTGTGTATGTTAAATCCTGCGTGATTTTTAACTAGGCAATGGCTGTGAAGACAGTTATCTTTTCAGTTATTATTTTTGACTCTATAAATAGAGTTCTTTTTCTCATTTATTGTACAGATACATAGATATCTACTGTCAAAATTTTGAGAGCTTTTCTTCTTCGTATAGTCCAAGGGATAAAGCGATCGTCTTCTAGATCGGATTCCTACAGTTATAATTTCCCCAGAAACAACAAATAAAGAGAATTTCTTTATGAAAAACAAATTGGCGACTCTGCTGGGGAAAACCATCTCCTCTTCTGAGATGGCAACAACTCAATGCGACACTTCGTCAGCCGGCTCGACGAAGAAGGTGATGACGATCAAGTTTGATCAACTCGCCTACGAAGAAATGCAGCGGGCTAAGGGTGGCAAGCCCACTTCAGCCTCCATCATCACTGCCAAATCGAAGGGACACTCCGCCTATGTCCCTAAGAATCAGTTGGTAGTCAATGGTGAAGTTTCTGCCACAGTGTCTACTTCTAACACTGGTAAAAACTCTACTGCAAGCACGCACACTCTTGTGCGCTCGAAGATGACAGTAATTGAAAGTCACGCTGACAGTACTAGCTCCTTAGCCAAATCTGTTCCAGTGTGCAAGTTCAACTCTAAAAGTCACGCTGACAGTACTGGCTCTTTAGCCAAATCTGTTCCAGCGTGCAAATTCAACTCTAAAAGTCACGCTGACAGTACTGGCTCCTTAGCCAAATCTGTTCCAGTGTGCAAATTCAACTCTAAAAGTCACGCTGACAGTACTGGCTCCTTAGCCAAATCTGTTCCAGCGTGTAATCCTAAAATTAAAAGTCACGCTAACAGCTCTGGTTCTTTAACCAAGTCTGTTTCAGCGTGTATTTCATCTAAGAAGAATGGCTCTTTAGCTATCTCTTCTTCTTCACCAGATTCCACTATAACTGGGGGTGGTCTTCCACACAAAGTCCCTTCGAAAAGGAATGACTCTTTAGTTGTTTCTTCTGCTCCTGTAGTTTTTACTTCAGGAACAGCTTTGACTGACAATCTTGTTAGTCAAAGGAAAGGAGATAGTCTCTTGACTACTTTTCCTTCTGGACATTCTATGTCTCAAAATCTGAATGAATCTAAGAATAAACATTCCTCAATGTCTTCTTCTATGACTTCTTCAAATTGGACACAGAATCTGTCCATAAAAGAGGGTCTGTTACCAACTCCTAATCAAAAGGATGGTTCAACTCTTCCTTCTCTGCAAATATCCAGATCAATGGAAGGGAAACTCTATGTTTCTAAAATTAATGTGTTACCTTCCACTGATATGAAGATGAAAGATCCAGATACAGAGTATGCAAGAAACTATGTGGCTCATATCAATCACTCTCTGTATAATCAAGAGCCATCAAGACCCAAGAATAGGAAATATACTCCTCAATCTTCACAAACAGATTTACGAGAATATCTTCAACAGAAGAGAAGGAGTAATTCTATGACAAAAGATCATGCTGAGTGTAATTTCTATCCAAGAGTTATAATTCAGTGCAGATGTCAATCAAAGGTACAAAACCATGGTGATCATGAATGTGACTTCCAGCCAAGAGTCACAATGCAATGCAAGTGTCGAACTAAACGACAATCTGTCTTCAATCGGATTCAGTGGGAACCTATACCTGATGAAGATGAGCCTTTGTTTGCTTCTGTCAATATGGCCTCTCGGGATACTGGAGGTAGAACTGATAGTCCAGATGGAGTCTATAGAAACACCAGAGCAAGAGCCCTAACCTCTAGTCAAAGAAATATGATCTCCGAAATTGATTCTGAATTTCTGGGAGAGTCTAACTTCCCACCTCTTCCTACTGGGGGTAGTTCTCCTCTAACTGACTTTGATACACAAAGTAGTGAGTCAGAACAAACAATATCCACAAATTCATCAATAATCCCTCGTGTAGTCACAACATATATGGTTGATGGGAATACTGATGAACCTTCTTCTTCCATGACTCCTCAAGAACAAAGAATTGCTTCTTTGGAACAGCAAATGAGGTCTATGGCTGATAATATGAAGTCGATGTATGAACTCATGATAGCCCAACTCCACAATCAACAAACTGTACCAGAAGCTACACCAATTGACACTGGTGTAAGTCCAGTACATGTTCCTCCAGCAGTCCAGTCCAATACTCCTGGGTAAGTTCAACCAGTTCCTAGTCTCTCTGGAGCTGGGGGTAGTGCTTACAATGCTGTTCCTCCTCCCAACTATTCTCCACAAGCTACAACTCCACAATCCTCCGGAGTTGTCTCTGAAGAATTGAGAAATCTCAAAACTCAATTCGAGGCATTCAAACAGAAAGATGGTTTACAAAGATTAGGCATCAAGCAACCTTATCCGATAGAATGGAAGCAAGTATCGTATCCTCCTAAATACAAGCCTCCTACTATCTCATTTTATGATGGAACCACTTCTCCAAGTCAATTTATTAATCACTTTGAAGTGATGACTGATCAACTGCAACCAAGTGATGCCCTCCTTACTCGGGTTTTTATTGGATGTCTCAAGGGAACAGCTTATGAATGGTATAGAAGTCTCCCAGATGGGTGTATTACCTCATTTGCTGGTTTTAAACAGATGTTTCTGGAAAGGTTCTATGAAGGGCTCAATGATATGACTATGTTTGCTCTTATTAGAATCAAACAGAAAAATAATGAAACCACAGAAGAATACATTGAACGATTCCGAAGAGAAGCTTTGAAGATGCCTCTTGGAACTCCTGATGCTGTCACCATTGACACATACAAATCAAATTTGTTGCCAATTGTAAGTATGTGGACAGGTTCCACCCAATTTCAAGACTGGCCTTCCTTCATAGTCAGTGCCAAAGCCGCAGAGATCAGTGCTGAAACTTTTAAAGGTTTAGGAGTGCAGATGTCCCCTAAAGAAACAGGTCAAAATAATGCTAAATTCAATAAAAGCAAAGAAAAAGAAACTCTTGAAGTTAATCTTCAGAGTAAAGATACATCAAATGTTCAAACTCCTGCCTCTACAACTCAACAATCAAGAGCAACTCGCCCTAAGGAAGAATATTCTTTTGACGACGACGATGTTCTTGGTATCTTTGAATGTCTGCTGAAAGGTAATAAAATACAATTACCTGAAATCAAGAAACCTGATGAAGCTGGAAAGACAGATCATCCCAAATACTGTCCATATCACAGAATGCTGGGTCATACAATTCGTACATGCTATGTGCTGAAAGGAAAGATCCAAGAAATGATCAAATCTGGAGCTATCTCTCTTACTCCAAAAGAAAAGACTGTCACTTCTAATATCGTTTCTATGCAATTTGGGGATTTCCCTTCTCAACTCCTGGAAAGTGGAATTGTTCCTATTCCCAAGGCAACTCTTGAAATAGTAAATATTCCTCCTCCACATTCTGAAGGATTAGCACCAATCACTTTGGAGACTGGAGAAATCATGTGGATTCATCTTGATCTAGTAGCAGACTTCGAATCTCCTTCTCCTCACAGGACTATTTCTCGAAAATCCAAGAAGGCTAAAAAGATTAAGTCATGTCATATGACTTCTCTTGGATCTACCTCTGATACAGAGCCAAAAGAAAAAGAAGAAGCACTCGTTAGTGCTACTCGAACAGGAAAACCTTATCTAAAGGATTATTCCAAGAATCCTGAGGATACTCCTAATATCCTTCCAGATGATAAAAATGCTCCTGATGTTCTTCCTGAAGAAGAATCTTCTACTGCACCTGTCCCTTCTATTATACCAGCTGAACCTGTTCCTCCCAAGTCCACAAACCTTGAGAAAGGCAAGCAACAGGCTCGGTTTGATAAACCAATCAAGAAGTCTCCTCCTCTTGGACTTCAGAAGCCTTACAACTTCGATATTTTAGCTCAACTTGCTAATACTCCAGCTAGAATATCTCTCTTTGAACTTCTACGTCTTTCTAAAGAGATTCGGGAGACGTTAAGTGAAGCACTTCTTCAAGCTGACTCTTGCCTTGCTCAATTAAGGAAGCCAGATGTAGAACCTGCTACCTGCTTACATTGCAATAATGTACTGGATATTATCCCAAATATCACATTTACACAAGATGACATGCTACTGGAGGATAATCGACATGACCGGCCTCTCTATTACATCGGTTATATCGATACAATGAAGATAGACCGTATCTTCATCGATCCAGGGTCTGCTATAAGCATAATGCCAAAGAGTTTGTTGGATGAATTGAAAATCCCTCTTCACAAGCTCTCCAAGACGGTTACTACTATCTTGGGGTTCAATCAAAGCCGAAGCGAGCCTTTGGGGAAGATTCATCTGAAGCTTCAAATAGGTGATTTCAGATCTAAAGTCACTTTCTATGTGATTGAGATCGTGGGATCCTATAATCTTCTTCTGGGGAGACCATTTCTTCATGAAAACAATGTGGTACCCTCTACTCTTCATCAGTGTTTTAAATACATTGATAACAATGGAAGAGTACAAAAAGAAGTTGTTGACATAAATCTCTTCCATGGTGTTGAAGCTTATTTTAATGATGCCCGAATGTACAAAGAAGAATATACAAGGGTCATACAAGCCATAGAGAAAGAGGATACACAAAGTGAGACCTTAATAATTCCTGTTAAAGGTCAAATTACTCAGCAGCAATCTCCCAAACTCTCTGGAGAAAATTCTTTCATCATTCCAGTGAGTGGACGAATCTCTCCGTAACCTCAGTCGTCTACTCAAAATACACTGATCATTCCTGTCAGTGGGCGTACTATAGTTCCTGTATCTTTACAAGATACTCTGCTAATTCCAGTTGGAGGGCGGACTACTCTTCCATCTCAAGTTTTAAGAGAGCTCACCTCTTTTGAGCCATTTGTTATCGATCTTAATCGAAACAAAACTTCTTCTTCTTCTCCCTCTTTAGTCATTGATTTGGCTAAAATCTCTAAGGCTCAGCCTTCTCCCAATGTAAATATTGCTGCCTTTACATTTAATGAAAGGTCTCCATCTTTGCAGTACGCTGATGTGTGTAATTATGTTCATAGTTATTTACATCTGTTAGATGACTTGAACACAATAACCATAGGAGTTGTACAGACTGTTCATACAGATGTATCCCTAGAACCAGTACAATCTTCATACTTTCTAGTTCCCAGCAGAAAGCCAGGAGACATTCCAATATTCTTTTTCAAAGGGCCCCAAAGTCCTTCTGATCCAGAAGATGATGACAAAAATGATGATACTGGAAGGTTATAACTACGTCGTTATAGTCAGCAATCTAAAGACATCATCAAAAATATGGGCTATGACTTCAGGACTGGCCTCAATGATAGAAAAGGAAGAAAAATGCCTGTTCGCATTCCTCCTTTGAAATATGGAAGGACGAAATATGGATTGGGTTACACTGCTTCTACTCCTTTTATCAATATTGTCCATGAAGATCCTGAATCTGATGAAGATAAAAGATCTGATTCTTCTAATACTACTTCTTGGGATTCCGATACAAGCATCGGAGACTTCTACTGCAACATTCTATCTTCCAACATGGTTTCTATTGACCATTCTGAAGAAAGTGATGAAGACGAAGAAGAATTTGAAATCTCACCTGAGTCAGAACAATGGGCCCAAAGGTTAGATAATCAATGGGAGTTCCGATTTGAGCAAAAAGAACCTCCAACTGAAGATAAACTTGTTCAAATTGATGTTGGTGAAGAGGGATCTCCAAAACCAATATTCATCAGTGAAAATCTTTCAGAAACTGAAAAGCAAGACATGATCAAACTCATTCATGATTACATCGATGTCTTTGCTTGGAGTTATAAAGATATGCCAGGGCTTGATCCCCAAATCGCAACTCACAAGCTCAATATCTTGCCAAATGCTAAACCAGTCAAACAACAACAGCGACGATTTCGTCCAGACATTATGGATGCAATTGAAACTGAAGTCAATAAACTCATTACCTCCGGGTTTATTAGAGAGGAACAACATCCCGATTGGGTGGCTAATATAGTTCCTGTCCTTAAAAAGACTGGCAAAATCAGAGTATGCATAGACTTTCGCGATCTCAATGAGGCATGTCCTAAAGATGAATTCCCTTTACCAATTACTGATGTCATGATCGATAATACCTGTGGATTTGAACGGATGTCATTCATGGACGGGTATTCTGGGTACAATCAGATCAAAATGTTTCCAGAAGATGAGAAGCACACTTCTTTCAGAACGCCGATTGGTACATACTGTTATACGGTTATGCCATTCGGTCTCAAGAATGCAGGAGCAACTTATCAACGAGCTATGAGCACTATATTCCGTGAACATTTACGAAAAACAGTCGAATGTTACGTTGATGATATTGCAGTCAAAAGTCGACAAAAGGAGGATCATATCCAAGATTTGAAGACTATTTTGATCTAATGTGTAAGCACCAATTAAAGATGAACCCTACTAAGTCCTTCTTAGGCGTCTCTAGTGGTAAATTTCTCGACTTCGTCATTACCTCTAAAGGTATACACGTGGATCCCGAGAAGATCAAAGCCATCCAAGAGATGCGTCCTCCACGCACCTTAAAAGAGCTACGAGGATTTCAAGGAAGAATCGCTTATATCAGGAGATTCATCTCTAATTTGTCAGGACGCTGCAGACCATTCAACAAACTTATGAAGAAAGGTGTCTCTTTTGTCTGGAATGATGAATGTCAGAAAGCATTCGATGATATAAAACAATATCTGATGAGCCCACCAGTATTAGTACCTCCTGTCTCAGGAATACCGTTCCTCCTCTATACTCGAGCAATGAGTCATTCATTGGGTGCATTGCTTGCTCAGAAGAATCAAAATGGTCATGAACAAGCCATTTATTATCTTAGTCGTACCATGACCGGAGCTGAACCTCGATATACACCGGTCGAAAAAGAATGTCTAGCCTTGATGTTTGCTGTCCAAAAGACACGTCATTATATCATTGGCCAGACTATTTATGTCATTTCCAAAATCAATCCTATACGGATCATGATGAAGAAACCTAGTGTTTTGAATTCTCGACTGGCTAATTGGGGAATCCTACTTGCTCAGTATGACATGCACTATATTCCTCAGAAATCAGTCAAAGGACAAGCTCTAGTTGATTTTCTGGCTGCTCACTCAATTCCAGAAAATTCAAAACTCTATGACGAAATCCCAGATGAAGTACTAGATTCAATTCAAATTGCTGAAGAAAATCCTACTTGGCGTCTATTCTTTGATGGAGCTTCAAGAATTGGTCATAATGGTGATATTATCGCTGGAGTTGGAATCGTTCTTGTATCGCCAGAAGGTCTTGCTATCCAACGAGCTTATTCTCTTGATCAACCATATTCAAACAACATAGCTGAGTACAATGCACTACTTATCGGTCTTCAACTCGCTAAACATCTGAATATTCAATATTTAGAGGCGTATGGAGACTCTAAACTCATTGTCAATCAGGTCAGGGGTACTTATGAAGTTCGCCATCAAGATCTGGTTCCTTATCACAGATCAGCTATATTTATGGCTTCTTCGTTTGAAGAATTCTTCATTGAACATGTTAGGCGAGCATGTAATACAGAAGCTGATGCTCTAGCTAATCTTGCGGCAGTGTTGGCTATTCCAATCAGACGGCAACAAATGATCGTTGTTCGCAATCGAGAATTATTTTATCTTGAAAATAACTTGACTTTAGGACTTCCAGTTGACATTGAAGAATCAACATTTCATGATGTCAACACAACAAGAGGGTTTGGATTTAGTCGTAAATCAATGTCATCTTCATCTGATTCCAGCATGGAATTCATCTTCAATAACTCAACCGAAAATCAAAATACAGATAAAGATTGGAGACTTCCTTTCTTGGATTTCGTATTATATGATATTCTTCCAGATGATCCGAGTGAGGCAGCATCTATCAGACGACGATCACTTAGATTCTATTATAATCATACCATAAAGACCTTATATCGTCGAGCTTATGATGGTTTACTTCTTCGATGTGTTGCTGGTGACGAGGCTCAACAAATTATCCGTGAAGCACATGATGGAATCTGTGGAGCACATCAACCTGGACCAAAACTTCAAGACTGTATTCGACGTATGGGTTATTATTGGCCCACTATGGTATCTGATGCCATCGAATATGCAAAGAAGTGTAAAGCTTGTCAAATCTATGCGGATTTTATTCATCAACCCTCGGAATTTCTACATCCGACGGTAGCATCATGGCCCTTCGAAGCTTGGGGCATGGACATTATTGGTCCGATCAATCCGCCATCATCTAAAGGCCATCGGTTTATTCTTGTAATAACCGATTACTTCTCCAAATGGGCTGAAGCCATTTCTTTAGCTGAAGTTAAGACGTCCAATGTCATCAGCTTTATTAAGCACCACGTCATCTACAGATTTGGTATTCCTCGACGTATTATTCATGATAACGGACCGCAGTTCGTCAGCCAAAAATTTACTCGATTCTGTGACGATCATCGGATCAACAATGTTGCTTCTACTGCATATAATCCGGCAGCTAACGGATTAGCAGAAGCTTTCAACAAGACTATCATCAAACTCCTAAAGAAGTTTGTCTCTACTAACAAACGTAATTGGAGTGACAAGCTCGGTGAATGTTTGTGGGCCTACCGTACTACGGTTCATAATGCTACTAAATGTATACCCTTTTCTCTGGTGTACGGTTCCGAAGCTGTTCTTCCATTAGAGATTCAAATTCCTTCTTTAAGGATAGCACTTGCTAATGAACTCACTGCTGAAAATAATGATCGTCTTCGACTTCAGGAATTAGAAGCTCTAGATGAAA
Organism: Iris pallida; assembly: GCA_029216955.1. Lineage (NCBI taxonomy): Eukaryota > Viridiplantae > Streptophyta > Magnoliopsida > Asparagales > Iridaceae > Iris > Iris pallida. The sequence continues at coordinate 14,726,260 of JANAVB010018993.1, forward strand.
AGCGATTATCTGCTCAACAGAATATTGAATTTTATCAAGCAAGAATCTCAAGAGCTTTTAATAAGAAAGTCAGAGTTCGATCGTATCAAGAAGGAGAACTTGTTCTAACAGTCAGACGTCCTATGACTATGACTCATATGAGCAAGGGCAAATTTGACGCAAAATGGGAAGGTCCCTATATTGTGAGCAGAGTTTTCTCAAATGGAGCTTATCAACTCTCAGAATTAGATGGTCGGAAGATCTTGATGCCTATTAATGGCAAATTCCTTAAGAAGTACTATGTGTAAATGTTTGTAATCATCAGACAAATTCATGTTTAGAAATAAAATTGTTATTTTATTTTAAACCATGAATGATGATACATGATATTAAAGAAGATCACTATCGTCCTTCTCTATATTTGGACGTGGACCACTGCCATCCTTCTCAAAGACATGATCAGCAAAAGTGTTGAGGACTTCCTTGCTGGAACCCACAAGAAACTTGCAAACAGCCATCCTCATGGCTTCCTCTTCTTCAGTCCTTCCTGGTTCAAGCAGGAAATCCAGAATGTCCCTTGGTGGCTTGGGTGCAGATGAACCTTCGCCTGCTTCCACCTTCTTCGGTTGAACTGGATCAGCAGGACGTTCTTCAGTACCTTTTTGAACTTTTGAGACAGTCTCAGTCTTCTTGGATGCTTCTCCAGACGATATTTTTATGTTGAGGAATAAAAGTGTTCATTCTTGTCTAAATTCTGCTATATTTATAGGCAGAAAGTTCTCAAACAACAAAGCATCACATCCATTCGACGATTCACACATTCATTAATACTCGACGGTTCATCCGTTCATTTATTCATTCGACGGTTAATCCGTTCGTTCATCCGACGGTTCGTCCGTTCATAATCTTCTATCAATTCATAAAGTGGGGATTCGTTATTTATCATGTTTTCATAGCCTCTGAATCAAATTCCGAATCTACTTACTCATTTGTCATGTTTTGACCTCTGCATAGAAAACAATCTATTTTCTTTTGAGTTCCTACATATTATCACGTCCATAATACCTCTGATAATATCATATACTCTAGAACAGAAAAAAAGATTTCATTATCTATCATGTCCACAATTTATCTACAAATATAAATCATTGAGCATAGAAGAATTGTCATTTCCGTTTCCCATCTCATCACAAAAAGTCTATTATATTTTCTTAGACTTTCTTACAAATCATAATGGAAATCTATTACAAATCTTGGATTTTCATTCTACACCAAAACAATAACCTAATAGAGATCTATTTTCTTCTTTGGATCTTCTCCGTCGGACCTTCTCCGTCAGGTTCGTTGTTGGTGGCAGTTCCTGACTGTCTGGGTCCCAGTCACGACCAGATCAGCAGGAATCAAACTCTGGTCTTCTCTCTCAGACGAGAGGAGAACCACAGAGTATGGCAGCCCGAAGTCGTGGTGCTGCCAATACAATTGGTGGATGGGGGTGACCTCTCAAGGAAGACAGGAATGTATCCAAACCTTGGGATATAATTCTTGGTTCTGCCTTGAAAGGAACTCAACTACCCGATTTCTCGGTAGTAGAGTTAACTCAACCATCCAACTCTCGTGTATAAAGGCTCTTCCTACCATCTGAGGAAGACCCTTCTATCACACGAAGAGTTCTGAGTTGTCTGATTTACGCGTCAAAAGCGTATGAGCTCCCTGATGTAGATGTCATCAGGATATTCTCCACAGCATCCACATCCCCAATGCCAGTTCTGAAGAAAGTTTTCAGTCGAGTTTCTGCAGAAAACAGCAAGGAATATTCAGCGTGCATTTACCAAACTGACTGATCAAGCGTGTATTGTTCGAATTAGAAAAATCTATCTTCAACAGCAACAGAATAAGTATACGTACTACAATTGCTTACCTTCAAGTTTGATGCTAAGGATTGGCAGATTCATGTTTGATGCAGTATGCAGAAATCGAACGTTAGAAGGCATTGCTTTCCTGTTTGAGAATGAAATCTCCTAAAAATTTCACTTTCAGAGAAGAAGAAGAAGAATGGGGGATGAGTATCTGTGAAACTCAGCTACCTATTTAAAGGATGAAGTACAAGCCTATTCTTGGAAAGGATCCGCATAAATAACGCTTGTAAACGTGGAATGAATGACACGTGTGCTTTGGAAAGCAGCGCAACATTGGAAACAGTCAAAGAGTGCTAATTAATATTCTTCAAAAAAGCACGCAGATCAAACACAGAAATTGTACTTCATTTCTTCAAAACAGGCACTGATGGCCTTACAAAAGAGCAACAAAAACATAAAAAGTCACGCTCTACTTTCCAGAGCGATTGAGCTTGTTACTTAATTCTTCTACGCTCTTAACTCCCAAGCGGTGCAACAGAGCCTTGAACTTTTCACGCTGCTCTATGAGGCTTCGTCCATCAGAGGGAGCTGAGCCATCCAAGCCAAAATAGCTCAAGAAATTCTTGGCTAGTTGTTTGGAGTCATCTTTGAGCTCGAAGACAAAGGGCTCCGGCTCTTCACCCCCAAAAGTGGGGTCTCCATGGGAACAAAAGCCCAGTTTGCGTGCTTCTTCTGCAGCTTCTTCTTTTGGTGTCATCTTGACGTGCAATAAAGATAAAAAAATGATCCTTGTCTTGGTTTTTATAACAAAGCTCGCCGGCGATTCATATTCCTCCATAAATTGGATGCAATCAGTCTCGAAGAATGAAGAGTCATTATGACATTTAATAGGTTCATTCGAGTGTTTTCGAAGAACTTCGAAGTCTTTTCGACTTTCGAAAAATTTAAGGTCATATCAGCGTGACTAATT
>JANAVB010018993.1:14734064-14909064 GCA_029216955.1 Iris pallida
CTTGCCTTGTGCTCGTTATCCAGGTTGGCCGGCATGTCTCTCCGTTGAGGTCACCGCAGATTGCCGAGCCAAGTGGATAGCCTGTCCTGTCACTTATCCCAAGCCGATCATATATCGCTCTAATAATTCAAATCATATTTTATATTTACCTTATCTTATCGTATATCCTGCTCTGTTCTACATTCAGTATTTTCTCACCATGCCATGATATACAGTTACTCACATGCTCTACTTGCCTTTATATTGTACCTTGATTGGAGACTAAGTTCTGCTCGGGAGAAGAGTTACAACCCCGGTCCTTGTTTGGTTTAAGGGTTGTAACTCGACTTCCGAACGGTTTCCAAGTCTTCATATATCTTTGTCTTGTAGTTCATTATACTATCTCTTATAGAATTTGTCAATTCACATGGAACTGCTGTTAGTATTTGTACTTGCTCATTTTCCTGATAGGATATCGTTATGATATATTACAGATGATTCTGATGCGGACTGCTCGACCTATTATGGGCTCGAGTCAGATGGAGTAGCCTTAGATCGTGGCCTTATAGTAGAGCCACTAGATTTTGTACTTCCAGAGTAGTGTAGGTTAGCTAGGTTTGACTGGACTGCGATCCAGCTAGCTTATCAGACTGTAGTTCTATATTCTATTTTGATACCCTGTGATGTATATATCTGGGCTTGTATTGGACTCTGCACTTGTTTACTCTTTCATCTATCATATGTCTTTCCTCTGAGCTATCTACCTTAGTTTTATTCTGTGATTGAGACTGTATTGTTATGTCACCTCCATTCGGAGAGTATATACTGTACAGGTATATTTTAACTGTTAGTCGTAGGTATTTACAGACGTTATATACAGCGTTCTACCGACGATTCTGCGACGTAGGCTGGACGTACCCACGTGCTCGTGACCCTCATAAGGGTACGGGTCGTGACACAAGTGCAACTTGCTTCCACAAGAGAACCCATTTTTATTGTTCCATTAGCTTCTCCTCATGTTTCTAAGACACATTAGAACTTGTCATTTTCTATTTTGAGGCTTTAATTTTTGTAGACCTAGAAATTAGTTATTTTCGAATTTTGGTGATTTTGATCTATCAAACTTCTTTGTTTTCAAGTTTTGATGGTTCCATGTTGTAGAAAATTTTATTCTACCCAATTTTGACCTTTGAAAAGTTGAATTTTGACTTGTTTTGACCAAGTTATGGACTTTTGAAGCTTTGGGTTCAAACCATGGAGTTCTTGCTGATTTGGAAAAGACAGTGAGCAGTGTGCGCGAGCTTTTTAGCTTGCGCCACTGAGCTGCACGCGCTCTTTAGCGCAGCGCAGTCTGACCCATACGCTGCCTTTTGGAGGCGTATGTCTTGCATACGCTGCCTTGACAAGGAGTCGTATGGACCTCATACGCTGCCTTGATGAGGAGTCGTATGGACCCCATACGCTGCCTTGATTAGGAGTCGTATGGAGTACATACGCTGCCTTTTGGAAGCGTATGTCTGGCATACGCTGGCTTGAGCGTAGCCTGACCTGAGCGTAGCGTAGCCTGACTTGAGCGTAGCTTGACCTGAGCGTAGCCTGGCCTGAGCGTAGCCTGACTTGAGCGTAGCCTGACTTGAGCGTAGCCTGACCTGAGCGTAGCCTGGCCTGAGCGTAGCCTGACTTGAGCGTAGCCTGACTTGAGCGTAGCCTGACCTGAGCGTAGCCTGACTTGAGCGTAGCCTGACTTGAGGGTAGCCTGACTTGAGCGCAACCTGATATTTAGGCGCAACTGGACCTGACCCTACTTACCCTGGATCTTCTATAGCCCTGTATATTAATATTTTATTAGATATTTAACGTCCATTTTATATCCTTACGCCTTTTGTCTTGAACTTGATAATCATGAATTCACTTGATATGTTTGGAATTGATAATTGAGCATGACGTGATAGTGACCCGTAGTGGTGCACTCCTGACATGATAACCTGACATGACATGATAGTGTCCCGCCGTGGCACACTCCTGACAAAGTATACTTGGCATGATAACCTGACCTGATATATCTTAAAAAGCTGTTGCGACGGCTACCTGACATGACATGACCTGTTTAATTAATCCTGACACCGTGGGCGATTGTGTTTGTATAAATAAACCAGTCCTGTCTTGCATCATGTCTAGGACAGGGACTCCTGAGTACCACGGTCAGGAGTACCTACTGAAATGGACTAAGGTTAATGACTAGTATAATTCATTAGACATGAAGAGATGTTCCCCAGTTACAGGCGATCCCGTTATCCCGGCCGCAAATATTTGGACTTGTAGCCTGCCGACGAGTAGGGCACATTTCCAGCCCATTGTTATGTGGGGCACCCGCCATTGTCACTTAAATGATTGAACTCTATTGTCACTCTAATGTATTGTACTCTCTAAATTGTCACTATAATGTTCGTCTGGATAACCTGGATAGCTACAGGGCCTGTGACTACTTGGAGCATCTCATTGCATCTTGCTAGTAACTAGGATTGTGATAACCCTAGTTAGTTAATGTAGAAAGCCGTAGGCAATGATTGGCCGTGATTGCTTGGATGGAGTCTAGTCCAGTATAGCATTGTTTAGAAGTGATTGATTGAAAGATTGTACCAGAATGATTGAATGATTGTCACTCCAGAGTGTTACTATAACGATTGTACTCTATTGTCACTCTAGCGTATTGCACTCTTCATTGTCACTTTTATCATTGAACTCTCTCCTTTTCACCTTAATGATTGGCACCTTTAGCAATAAATGATCAGAGACTAAGTTCTGTTCAGGCGAAGGGTTACAATCTCGGTCCTTGTTTGGTTTAAGGATTGTAACCTGGCTTCCGGAATAGTACCTTCATTTTTTCTTCATATATTGTCCAGCTATGTTTTATTTAGCATGATTCTCCAGTTCTTTTATGTCAATGATGCCTCACTTAATTATTTTCTCTGATTGGGATAAGTGCATTGGTAGTGCACAAACCTCAATCTGTGTTACTTATTGTTGTTTTTTTACATGTTGAATGCTAATGATTTGTTGGTTTTAGTTCTTAAGTGAAGCCTCCTTTGTGGCACTTGCTCTTTCTGGGGTCTGACCCAGCTGGTTTTGTATGGCCAGATACCGGAGCAGTACCAAAGGATCTCCCTGTTTTTCAGCCCGATGGTGGTCACCAGGCATAACCAGGGCATCGAGTAGGTTTCTTTTGTTCTCCCACTGTAATATTGTACATTATTCTTTTATTATTTATTTTACTTAAATTATGATTTTTTTGATTTTATAAATAATTAATTAGTTAATTATTACGGTGGATGACTTTAGCCATGATGGAGTTTTGAAGTACCAGACGACTAGGAACCATGGCACGGATAGTGCAGTAGCGTGCTTTGACCAGTGTATTAGTCCTGGTAGGGAAGACCCAGCCATAGGAGTGTCCTAACTAGGAAAACCAGGCCAAGTTATAGCATGACCATTATGAATAAGTTTAATTAATTATTATTATATTTATTAACTTGTAGGAGAACCGTTTGTGTCGATTTAGCCCGAACTGAGCCCGAACCAAATCCAAGCCCATGTGGGCATATAGTGGGACCAAATATGGCCTTGTAGACATGTTTGGTAAATGCAAATATCTTTGTATCTATTTTTAGGAATTGGCAATTATTTTCCAAATATTGTTATAGGTAGATTATAGGTAATATTATCATTATATAGTGTTCTCCAAGAATTATATGATCTTCTGGAACCAGATAAGTAGTGTGCATGTTATATCCATCAAAAGTGGCTATCAGTCTATTATTAAATGTTATTAGGATCATTATTTACTATTATCGGTTATTGTATTATTTTATTCTTAAATAAAAGTTATCTCCCTCTCTATAGATATATAAATACATACTCCTAAGAATGGACCATGCCATAAGAGTAGATAATATTGAGAGTGGTAATTCTATTTAAAATAATTATTTAGATTTTTAGAGATTTTGTTATATAAGTAAATAAATTATGTGTGTATGTAAATAGGAATATATATTAAATATGTGACTATATATATATAAATATATAATCGTGTATATGTGTGTATATACATATATAAATATATGTATATAGATGTATATGGTATATGTGAATATATAGAGATATATATAAGGTGGGTATGTATATAGGAATATATATTAAATATGTGACTATATATATAAATATATAATAGTGTATAAATGTGTATATATTTGGAATGTTTTAATAATAGAAAAAAGGAAAGAGATAAAGGAACAGCAGCAATAGCAATCCCGACCCAGGCTGCTGATAGCAGCCTAAGAACCAACCCGAGGTCAAGATGAGCAATTCCATCCGAGCCCCTAATCCCAAATTCGTGTGTAGTATATTGGAACCATTATGTACACAGAGGAAGCAATAGCAGCTTCGAGCCAGCATAGGCTCAAACCCGACCCCAAGTTTCTCTCCCAGGGCCCAACTGATTGGTCACAAATCGAGCACAGGAAGCCTAGTCTTCCGATCAAGCAGCGAGTATTGTATATAACTCGGTTGAGGGGGATTTCGATATAAACCGAAACCCTAACACAACTCCGCCAACCACCACGCCGCGACCTTTCCCTCCACTGGGCGCACCCCCGCGCGCGAGCGCGCGCCGCCGTCGGCCGGCGAACCGCGCGCAACAGCCGCCCGCGCGTGCCGTGTGAGCAACAGCAGTAAACGTCACGACTGGTACACCGATTCACCATCTCATTTCCTTGCATATTCTCCACCGTTTTCGATTTCGTAAGTTTTTATAGAAACCCCAAATGACCCCCTAGAGATCCCAACAAGTAGATGTGGACATGGTTGAACGATCAACCCGGAAACTCGACACCAAGTCGAAGAAAAACCCGTTCGTAAACAGGGATTAGAGTAAGCCAAACACCCATATTTACGATCTGATTCTCGTCAACCTATTAAGAATAATTAGAAAATACTTGAAGGGAGTCAGAGACAACATATAGGAGATTTAAACGTATCATGTAGATCCCAATTTCATAGAGTATATACAAAGATATTCGAGTTCAAAAAATCATCAAAAATCTGTTTTAAAAACTAGAAAAACCACCCACGCGACGTGCGTCACGCCAATCCGAACGACGTGGTCGCGAACCGAAAGCATCGAAAGCTGCGTAACGGTTTCGTGGTCGTGTAGGCTTTGACGAAATTCAAATTGGTCGCTTGTGCGCGACGAATTTGATGTGTATCCGTCGAAATTCACCGTATCGTGCACATTACAAATTCTCCAATTACTTTGTGCACACTCGTCAGATCGAGACAAAACTTGCGCCAATAGAACCGTATCATTTTTCTGGTCTTGTATGCCAAGTTTGGTCCAATTCTGAGACAGTTGAATTCGACGTCGTTTTGTGGGCCCTACGGTTCCACTCAACGGGCGATTTTGTGCACGGCCCGTCGGAATCCAATTTTGGACATACGGTTGGGTTCGTATCGAAAAACTGGATCTGTAGACATGTAGTTTGACGACTTTAGAGACCGTTGACTCTGGCACGTATTTCGGTGCAAAACGGGTCCAACGGCGGACATCGTTTTTGTCCGAAATTACCGTTTTGCCCCTGTGTCCAGAATTGGACTTAAGGACAGACGATCCTAGCTAATTTGACTTTTCTGAGAACATTGGTGATGTTTATTTCAGCTTCCGGGGACTGTTGTACGAATTTTGACCATTGTGGCACATTGAGTAGTTCAGATTGTCGGTTTCACCAGCAGAGGACCACAGGCGAGTACAGTTTATTGTCTGCATTTCGATATTGATTTTTACTATATTTCATTGATTGGCCATTGGTTATGTGATTATTTTCTATTAAAATTTTTGAGTCGGGAATGAGAAGTACCAACGATGTGTGATCTGACCTTAGACAGTGTAGACAGTGTATACAGTGATTCATTATTTTTTGTAGATAGTATAGACAGTGATTTATTTATTTCTTGTAAACAGTGTAGACAGTGATTTATTTATTGTAAAGTAGACAGTGTAGACCATGATTATTACTGCATTTAAATTGTGTAGATCGTGATTATTATTTTGTAGACAGTGTTTCTTTATTGTAATATTTTCTGTAGACAGTGTAACTTAGACAGTGTAACTTAGACAATATAGACAGTGTAACTTTAGACAGTGTAGACAGTGTCGCATAATTGTCCCGAGACCGATCACATATCAAAGGTACTTCTAGTAGTTGGAGAAAGTCTGTTGTGTCTATTTATTTACTATTGGTTTTCTGTATTTCCTGTTTATTTTTAAAACTCATAATTGATGTCTAACCTTTGTTTTATAGTCATCTTCTTTATTTGAAATTGCATTCAGTGAATTGTGCTCGTTCCATTCCTGACTGGAAACTAACATTTTCAGGTTAGCCGTGGATTCATTTAGCTTGGGGAGTGACGGGAATACTTGCAGACAAAGCCTAGAGACTAGCTAGATAGTTGAGTTGTAGTCATTCAATTATTTGTACAAGTTTATGTTTTTCTACAAATGTAAAACTTGTGATCATTGTAAATTAAATTAATTTTGTAAATGAGCATTATTTTGTGATTTTGATCTCATGGCCGTGACAGCGTTCTACTGCCGACACTGCGGCGTAGGCTGGCTTGGACACGTCTCGTATCCGTTTAAAAAAAAAGGGTGCAGGTCGTGACACCTGGAGATTATATTGGCAGTAGAACAGTTCGAGCATCAGACCTATGATGCGGTGTTGCGAGCAGCAAGTAGGCACGAGTATACCTCCCAGAGAATAGTGGACATGACCGGAGGTCGGAAGCGGTCCCATTGTCAAATGAATCAGTCTTCAGCCCCAGCCCCGGCAGCCAGGACATTGACTATTGGAGCTCCGAGGCAAGCGGCCTCAGTGACGTCGGTTCAGCACTCAACCCCGACGTACTCTCCACAGAAACAGAAGCAAGCGCAGTCTTCCGTCGTGGCTGTTCTTATTGTGGGAAGCCTGGACACATGGTAGAGGAGTGTCGCAAGGCGTTGGGATTGTGTTTATTGTGTGGAGCACCGGACCATAGGGTGGGGTCCTGCCCATTCAGAGTTGATTCAGCATCGATAGTATCTAGTCCCTCGGTTGGGGGACCAGTACCAGCACCTGCACCAGCTCCAGTTCACCAGCAACAGCAATTTTCGTTCCCGAGGCCATTGCCGACTCAGGCCCAGACTTTCCAGCAACAGAACCCGCGGCAGTTTGCCCTAGCCCAGGCTCAGGTTCAAAATCGACCGAGAGGTATATGTGTCCTCTTATCTTGCTTTTCTACCGTCATTATGCGGGGTGCATGACGTATTTCATGTATCCTAATTACAATGGTACATTCCGGACCTGAGCCATATCCTAGGTCATTCAAAACTGGTTATTGGTACCAACCTTTTCGTATGAGGATAGGCCCGTGTCCATGTTTGACCAAAGAGAGAGACCTCAAGCGCAAGACTATCAGTTCAGTCTGTGTTGCTTAGAGTCATCCCTCTGTGGGAGAGTCAAACTTGGGAGCATGAGGATGATATCTGATTAGGTCATCCCGGCTGGTTTGACTCGTAAGGTGTAATATCTTCCTTATGCCTTACGCTTCGAATCCTTGCTTGCATGAATAATTGTATGAATGATTGGTAGTAGTAGATTGTCTATGATAGAATAGCTTTTCCTTACATCTCTATCCTCTTGATTAAATTCCGAGGACGGAATTCTTTTAAGGTGGGTAGGATATAATGTCCCAAATTCGTGATACGTATTTAGTGTACGTATACGTGTTTTGGATCCATATTTTATTTATTCATGGTTAGTTATCTTGGTTTATTTTGCATTGTCTTGGTTTTATTGGCATTGATAGTTTAATTGATTTTAATGGTTCATTGGTTTATTTGGGCTTGGTTTATTCCTGGGTTGGTTCGGCTTGGTTTGGTTTGCTTGGTTCATTATGAACCATAGGGGTGAACCCCCTACCTACCACCACCATCCCCCTTTATAACCCACATAACTTTTCTCTCTCCTCCACTTTCTCATTTAACTCTTCTTCCTTCTCCATTAAACCCACCACCAACCAAGAACACCCCTTAGGCAAGTGCAACTTGCTTCCACAAGAGAACCCATTTTTATTGTTCCATTAGCTTCTCCTCATGTTTCTAAGACACATTAGAACTTGTCATTTTCCATTTTGAGGCTTTAATTTTTGTAGATCTAGAAATTAGTTATTTTCGGATTTTGGTGGTTTTGATCTATCAAACTTCTTTGTTTTCAAGTTTTGATGGTTCCATGTTATAGAGAATTTTATTCTACCCAATTTTGACCTTTGAAAAGTTAGATTTGGACTTGTTTTGACCAAGTTATGGACTTTTAAAGCTTTGGGTTCAAACCATAGAGTTCTTGCTGATTTGGAGAAGACAGTGAGCAGTGTGCACGAGCTTTTTAGCTTGCGCCACTGAGCTGCGCACGCTTTTTAGCGCAGCACAGTCTGACCCATACGCTGCCTTTTGGAGGCGTATGTCTTGCATACGCTGTCTTGACAAGGAGTCGTATGGACCTCATACGCTGCCTTGATGAGGAGTCGTATGGACCTCATACGCTTCCTTGATGAGGAGTCGTATGGACCCCATACGCTGCCTTGATGAGGAGTCGTATGGAGTACATGCGCTGCCTTTTGGAAACGTATGTCTTGCATACGCTGGCTTGAGCGTAGCCTGGCCTGAGCGTAGCCTGACTTGAGCGTAGCCTGACCTGAGCGTAGCCTGGCCTGAGCGTAGCCTGACTTGAGCGTAGCCTGACCTGAGCGTAGCCTGACTTGAGCGTAGCCTGACTTGAGCGTAGCCTGACCTGAGCGTAGCCTGACTTGAGCGTAGCCTAACTTGAGCGTAGCCTGACTTGAGCGCAACCTGATGTTTAGGCGCAACTGGACCTGACTGTAAAACCCCTAAATTTCTACTATTTATTTTATTAAATTTGGTACCGATTTTATTTTTTTGTATTGTACGTCGCGTAGTCGTATTTTACGTCGTACACGAAATTATTTTCTTGCTCGTCGAGTGCGAATATGTGCGAGCGTACATATTTATGAAAAACATTATTTTTATTATTTTTAATGTAGACAAAATTATTTCTAGCTATTATTTTCAAGTTTATGACTTTTATGAAAAGCCTTTCATTTATATAATAAATAAAAATTTTTTCTATAAAATGGTAAATTGGAAAAGTATATCTATGTAAATATTAATTGTACAAACATATATTTTCGTAATTATTTATTTGTTTATTTTAAATAATGTAATTTTCAAAATTAATTATTATAGTATTTTTGGAACACATATTTTTGAAATAATTATGACAATTTAAATTTGATTTGATTCCATGGAAACATTTAAATATATTAAGCTAATATCTATATTTGGAATTTGATCATTTGATTTGATTTTAAACAAAAGTGATATAATTTAAATAGGATTTGGATTTGGATTTGGGTTTGAATTAAATAGATTAATTATCTAAATTGGGGTTTTAAATCTATTCCTAATCCTATCCAAATTGGGAATTCCCACATCCTATAAATAGGCAGGTACTCCTCCATTATTTCTCCACAAGCCATAATTTCTCCACAAATCCTACAACCCAATCGTGCATCGTGTCCGTGTTCCTATGTTCATAATCTTATTCCATATTTTTGTATATACATTTATGTTTCCGTGTCGGACACACCCCGACACCAAATCCTAACCACCACCCCAACCCGTCGGCCCCGTCACCCCGGCCTAGTCCAAACCCAATCACGACCACCACCAACAGCCCCTTCCCTTCTGCCCACAATCACCCGGTCACCACCAATGGCAGCCACCCCGGCCAAGCCAGCCTCACTCGGACCCCTCACAACTCCCACACCACCACCTACTGTCCAGACTCCCCAACCCCGACCAACACCAATAAACACCATCGTCACCATCCCGAGCGCCGTCTCCTGCCACCGCCACACCAATCATCACCACCACCGCCAGACATCTCCGTCTCCCGACCACACCCAAACTCAGCCACCAACGACCAGCAACCCCACATCACCAACGCCATGGCAGCCCCAAATCGCCCACCATCAGTACCAACCACCTTCCCGACACCATGGCCATCACCGACCGCCTCTACCCGTGGCAACCGCCACCGTCGCCATTACCAAAAACCACAGCAAAAAAAAGAAAAAAAAAGAAAAAGGGGCACCACCACCACCTTACCTATCTCCGCCGGCCGAAGCTGCCGCCCGCCGCCGCGCGAGACCTGCCCTTAGCCTACTCCGCACCTTGGCCTCCGACCGGCGAGGTCCGTCCGCGCCGTAGCCCCCTCAGTTGAGCGCCCCACCTCCACCGTGGCTCCCCGCGGCCGCCTCACCAGAAGTCGCCGGGAACAAACCCCGCTCTCCCCTCACCGCCGGAACCCTGGCGTCCAGCGCCGCCGGTGGCGAGCTCCCCGCCTCCGTCGCGAGATCCCACGGCGGAACCCCCACTCCGATTCACCGTCCACCGCCGGTCAGGGTTTTTCCCTGTGCGCCATCGATCGAGCCGCCGAACCACCGTATGACGCTGAGGTCGACCGCCTCCCGTCGATTCCACCGAACTCCCGCTCCTTCCGCCGCGTGGCCGCCTTCTCTCCGCCGCCTCTTCCTTCCTCCCAGCCCCCGACCAGTCCGCCACAGTCCGCCGCCGTCACCCCCTAACGCCGCCGACCCTTCGCCGTCCCTCTCGCCTCTTCTCTCTCTCCCGACCTTCTCTCTCACTTTCCCCCTTTTGTTTTTTTTACTCCTTCCTCTTCCTTCTTTGCTTAAGGAGCACAACAGCTCATTTGACTTTTTTTTTATATTTTTATTTCTTATTTTTTTTATTGTTCTTTTGTTTGTTGTTCTGGTGATTACAGTTTCTTTTCCTATATTTTTTTTCTTTTACTTTACTATTATTATTATTATTATTATTATTATTATTATTATTATCAATTTTTGTAGCAATGTATACTAGTTACATATACTGGTATATATGATACCTTTATAATCCTATTATTTTAAGATAAATGTATGTATTACGACCATAATTTTATTATTATTATTTACTGGTTTTATTTTATCATTATAATTATTACTATTTTCTGCATTAATTGTTAAAATATATATAGATAATATTTTCAAGATTTTGAGTGATAAAAATAGGTTTGAGGACTATAAATTTTCCAGGTTGGTTTTCCCTATGATTATATGATCCTATGTTATTGTTTGCCCCAAGCCAATTTTGAGATGTTATATTCTCCTTTCTAAAAATATTTTTCTAAATGTATAAAATTTGTTACAAAATTATGCTATAAATTTCAAGTCGCTTCAAGATATTCATATATAGAATTTTACGTATAAAATTTTTCTTATTTTGACAAACTTGGAGTTTCGGTCTAAAAACACTTTTTGATTTTTGCTGTATCTACAAAAAATATCCTAGTCAAATAAAATATTTACTTATATACATATAATCTTCTTTCCAATATTATAAAATATTTTCTAAAACCAAATATATTAATTGATTTCCTACGGTTTTTCTCCATCCCGTGATTCGGCCCACCCTTCCTATTCCTTTACCAATTTCGTACTATCATATGTCCATCCTAACTCACTTGACCGTCCTGGACCCAATGGAACCGACCGTGTCACCATCAGAGGTCCTCTTGTGTAGTTATTACACCAAAGTCGCAGTTCATGCCACAGCGATCATTGCAGCACACCAGGCGTACTACCAGGCAAGACACCTTGCCATTCGCTGTTTAATTATTTTAGCTCATATTTCATGCATTACTTATTTTTTTATGCAAAATAAACTGTGATACATGGCATAACTGTTAGAACTTATTGTTCATTATATTTCCTGCTGTGTATTATTTTCTTACAAATTAAACCTAGATTTAAGGGACCACCATGTGTGTTGTATTCATTGGCCTTGACACGTTGTAACACGAAGTTGTGTGTCGCATGTAGAACACGGAAGTGCGTGATTGGCTGGCCATCAGTACGTACAAGCCGTGCGATAGGAATAACCGCTAATAGAGGTTGCATGCTAGTTTGACTTAGCGGTTATAGTGGTTTTGTGTTGTGGATACAACACAGTAGGCATTGGGCGGGAAGGACAATTCCTTAGCGTATGGGCTTCGATGCACTTCTCTTGTGACCCGGACTCTCCGCTGGAGATACGGGGTTGATGACCCAAGATTACTGACGGCCACTGACGATTCTGCGGAACGTCATGCTCTTCCTGATGGGGCCTCTGGTGCCCAAAGGGGGACTATGCCGATCCTATTTAGCCAGGGCCCATGCGTAGGAAGGATTGTTCTTAACTACATTTCACTTAGAACGGTTAGGCTACCTTATCCGTTAGGTACGAGTACTTTTGGTTTGGGTACTTGTATCTGACCGTGGCTTGGAACAATAACTTGTCGCGGATTAGTTTGTCACATCTTGTCCTTGTTTGGTTGTAGGTGTAACTTACTACTTCGATGAGAAGGTATTGAACCTTGTTGGGGTCCGGATACCATATTGGATTCATAGCATGGAAAGATACGTCGCCGTAAATTAGTTTACCATCTCCTGTCCTTGTTTGGTTGGGGGAATGGTACGCTCGTTCAGTAGGTGCGTATTGGACCATGTTATAAATTCGATTGACTTATTTATTGAGCAATATTTATTCAGTTTATATGGCATGTTTATGTTCCTAGTCCTACGTATTTTGGGACTGGGGCGTTACACTGACCCTACTTACCCTGGATCTTCTATAGCCCTGTATATTGATATTTTATTAGATATTTAACGTCCATTTTATATCCTTACGCCTTTTGTCCTGAACTTGATAATCATGAATTCACTTGATATGTTTGGAATTGATAACTGAGCATGACGTGATAGTGACCCGTAGTGGTGCACTCCTGACATGATAACCTGACATGACATGATAGTGGCCCGCCGTGGCACACTCCTGACAAAGTATACTTGGCATAATAACCTGACCTGATATATCTTGAACAGCTGTTGCGATGGCTACCTGACATGACATGACCTGTTTAATTAATCCTGACACCGTGGGCGATTGTGTTTGTATAAATAAACCAGTCCTGTCTTGCATCATGTCTAGGACAGGGACTCCTGAGTACCAAGGTCAGGAGTACCTACTGAAATGGACTAAGGTTAATGACTAGTATAATTCATTAGACATGAAGAGATGTTCCCCAGTTACAGGCGATCCCGTTATCCCGGCCGCAAATGTTTGGACTTGTAGACTGCCGACGAGTAGGGCACATTTCCAGCCCATTGTTATGTGGGGCACCCGCCATTGTCACTTAAATGATTGAACTCTATTGTCACTCTAATGTATTGTACTCTCTAAATTGTCACTATAATGTTCACCTGGATAACCTGGATAGCTGCAGGACCTGTGACTACTTGGAGCATCTCATTGCATCTTGCTAGTAACTAGGATTGTGATAACCCTAGTTAGTTAATGTAGAAAGCCGTAGGCAATGATTGGCCGTGATTGCTTGGATGGAGTCTAGTCCAGTATAGTATTGTTTAGAAGTGATTGATTGAAAGATTGTACCAGAATGATTGAATGATTGTCACTCCAGTTGTTACTATAACGATTATACTCTATTGTCACTCTAGTGTATTGCACTCTTCATTGTCACTTTTATCATTGAACTCTCTCCTTTTCACCTTAATGATTGGCACCTTTAGCAATAAATGATCAGAGACTAAGTTCTGTTCAGGCGAAGGGTTACAATCTCGGTCCTTGTTTGGTTTAAGGATTGTAATCTGGCTTCCGGAATAGTACCTTCGTTTTCTCTTCATATATTGTCCAGCTATGTTTTATTTAGCATGATTCTCCAGTTCTTTTATGTCAATGATGCCTCACTTAATTATTTTCTCTGATTGGGATAAGTGCATTAGTAGTGCACAAACCTCAATCTGTGTTACTTATTGTTGTTTTCTTACATGTTGAATGCTAATGATTTGTTGGTTTTAGTTCTTAAGTGAAGCCTCCTTTGTGGCACTTGCTCTTTCTGGGGTCTGATCCAGCTGGTTTTGTATGGCCAGATACCGGAGCAGCACCAAAGGATCTCCCTGCTTTTCAGCCCGATGGTGGTCACCAGGCGTAACCAGGGCATCGAGTGGGTTTCTTTTGTTCTCCCAATGTAATATTGTACATTATTCTTTTGAGGCGTTTAGCCGACGAGCAAGTGTTAGCTCGATTGTACTTACTTACTGTCTGCCTACGGGCTGTAACATGATTGACAAGCCCCGGGGGTTGATCATGTATGACTGAACTCTTACTAGTCCTCACATTTTGTAACGACTAGCTTCATGATCATTCCGGATATATAATGTATGGGATGCCTTACTATTGTGTATTTGGTGGTCTGACATCTTGTAATTATTATTAGTTGGTTGAGATTGAGACAATAGGCTATTTGATGACCTTAAGGGACTGATGGATTGTAGTAAAACTCTCACATATCTAGACAGCCGTGACCGTATAGCGGTATGAATTCCATTCCGTTATACGTAGCTGGCTATGTCTGCCCCCGCTCTCCAGTATTCTGGTTCTGGGGCGTGACAACAGAGCTCCGGCGAAGGCGCCGCGGAGAGGGGCGCGCCGCACGGGTCGGCCGGAGCTGTGCCGGGGGCGGAGACCGACGGGAAGGGCGCCGGCGTTGGGCGCGAGGATCGGGGCTGGAAAGGGGTCCGGGGGTTGCTCTGGAGCTCGGGTCCGCATGGGGAGGGTTGAGGGAAAATTTATGAAGGAGAGGGGAGCTTGTGAAGGAGAGGGGGCTTATGAAGGAGAGGGGAGCTTGTGAGGGGGAGGGGGCTCTCCTCTGGAGAAAATAGAGGAAGAGAGTGTAAATGAGTGGTGGTGGGAAAGTGTGTGTAGGGAGTTATAAGGAAAAATGGAATTAGTGCTGTGGGTGTGTGCGGGATAGAAGGAGAGTGAAGTCAGGAGAAGAGGGGAAGAACGTGGGGAGGAAAAATGAGATATGGTCCAGCTTGGGCCAGCTCCAAAAATTAGAAATATTATTATTATTATTTTTTTATATAATAATAGAATCAGAAATCAAGAGAATAGGTTAGAACCGGGTCTGGGTTCGGAAATCGGGTCCGGGCTCGGGTCTGGGTTCGCATCCAAAAATTCATGTTAATAATTTTCGAAGTTTATTTTAGCACTAAAAAATAATACTAATATTAATGGAAATAATATTATAATACTAATATTAATTTATTTAACAAAAATGGGTTTCACACTTAGTGTTTTCAAAATGGCAAATTTGTAATTTTTTTTAAAGTTTCAGGTTGGTGGCCCCACTACTAAAATAACTCATTTTAGCGACGTTCGGAAACGTCGCTAAATAAGGAAATTACGTCGCTAAAACCAATTAGCGACGTATTTAGCGACGAAAAAGGGACGTCGCTTAAAGGCAAGTCGCAGATGGCACTTTAGTCGCCGAACGTCGCTATTGGCGACGCGTAATCTATTGTCGCTAGCCGTCGCAAAAATTGCGACATATAGCGACGTCGAATTACGTCGCCAAAATGACGACGTAAAGCGACCACTAGCGACGCTCTGTTATTTATATATGATGACATGGCATGACAGCCACGTGGGCAACGTAGCGACGCATACCGACATTTAGCGACGTCCTTCCTAGCGACGTCGAGCGACGTAACGTCGCTAGTTAGCGACGTATAGCGACGTCTATTTGCCGTCGCAGTACGTCGCAGAACGTCGCTATACGTCGCTAATGTTATAAAAAAAATTTAAAAAAATATAATTGATATTTTTGTTATGCTGTGTTTCTGTGTTTACAGTGTGTGTGAAGTGCAATGTTCGAACCATCGACAGTTTCGCTTACTGTTCTATGTTTTATCTTGGATAGAAAGAGCAACAGTTCAGGGTGCACTTCTCAGAGCTTCCTCTTCACGTCCTTCACCTTCTCGGGAACCTTTACGACGTCCGAGAAAGTGAAGGACGTGAAAATGAAGCTCTCAGAAGTGCACCCTGAACTGTTGCTATTTCTATCCAAGATAAAACATACAACAGTAATCGAAACTGTCGATGGTTTCTGAATACTGCATTTCACATTCACTGTAAACACAGACACACATCATAACAAAAATACACAATATATTTTTTTAAAATTTCGGCAGCACCTCCTTTGTATATCAGATCATCGCTTATAACCCAGCGTAGGTATATTTGTCATCCCCATCGCAGATATCACAAAGTAAATATCACAAAGTAAATATGACAATTAAAATACCAACAAAGTAAATATCCAACAAACATACATGTCCACAATGGAGGGCAAATAAGAATGAAAATCAGTGTACAGAACGGTCAATAGGCCCATAGGGCCAATACATACAAAGATGATAAAAAATATCTACTGGATCACTGAGGACTCCTGCCGCGCATCTGGGATAGTATGTACTCATACTGCTCCTGGGTGAGCTGCACCGTAGGGGCAGTAGGAGGCAGTGGAATGTTTGAAGTCGGCGTCGTCGATGGATCGGGAGGACGTACCTGCTCCAGCTCTCGCAGTCGCTCACCATGCGCAGCAAGGGTACTCACCACCTTCTCAGTATACTGAGCGAGTGAGGCAGATATGCTCCTCTGCGATCCCTCCAGCTCGACCTGTCTACGCTCTGTACGATGCGTAGACTCGGTGATCGTCTGCAAGCTGGCAGCTGTAGTCTGATGCAGAGTCATCAACTCATGTATACTGCGCTCGACCGCATCAAATCGTCCGGTGACGATCGGAGGGTCGGATCGTCGCTCGACCGCATCAGAAATCTGCTGCTGCAACTCGCGACGCAGCTCCTCGATCTGATGACGAACATCCTCAGCTCGTGACGACGCCTGCGTAGCCGGAGACTGCGTACTGACAGAGGGGGCCGGGATGACTCCGAAGCCAAATACGCGCCGTAGGATCCCGTACCGTAGTACGTACCCTTCTGAAGACCGCCAACGGCGGTCATCCAGAGCTCGTCCGACGATGGCTCTGCAGGCGGCTGGGAGGAAGTACCAGCCCCTCCCTCTGCTTGCGCACTAGCAGCAGCAGCAGCATCAGCCGCCTCCTTCTGTAGCCGAACAAACTCGGCCTAGAACATGTTTGCTAACGTGTAAGTGTTTACTAAAGTCTATATTGATATCTATTTTCCTGTTTTCTAAATTATAGTCAGTTAATATAAAGAATAGAACGTACATATGCCTGCGTCGCCCTCTCGTCAATGAAGTCCCCAGCCCTCCGATGGGTGACCAGGAAGACGGTCACCATGTTCGGGTCCTCACCCTTCTTTACCTGTTAAAATATATTATCTATTATTAGTATTAAACATTATATCGAACTATATATAAATTAATGTCCGTCATAGGAAACGTACCAGACGACGAAAATGCTCCGTCATCGGAATGGAGCCACCACACCACTTACGGGCGCTCGACCGCGCCACCTTGGCCTTCTCAGACCGCTCCTGGTACTTGGGCTCGCTGAATCTAGCCTTCATCGCAGTCCACTGCTCTGGAGTAATCCAACCCTGGATCGGCTGTCCGGAGCGATCACGACGCTTCTGGTCGTCGATCGCATCACGGATGAGCTTTGCTATGACGGCAGAAAATTGGCCCTCGATCCTCGCCGCCCGGTGTGGTGGATAGAAATAGGTCCTCTACAAGAAGTAAAATACAAAAGTTGTATAATATACACAAATGATTATTAAAATTTAAAAATAAACAAATTTTTTACCTTGAAGTGGGCGAACCAAAAGGCCTTCCTATCTGCGGGAGCATCTGAGTAGTTGAGCCAAGGCCCACCATAGTTCTGCCTCACAAATGTCCCCAGCTGTCTCTGTACTGCAGAAGGCCGATATCTATACAATAATATTTTTTCATGAATATATATGTACATATAATCATTTGAGAAATATATAATAATTAATTAACTTACTTCATAGGCCCGTCCGTCCAAATCTCCATACGCGTCTCGCCCGGGGGAGCGCATGGAGGGTCGCTCTCACCTCCTGCCTTGGCAGGATCAGTCTGATCGCCGTCCTCCATATGCTCGACGTGGGCTCCCTCCATAGAGCCGTCGACAGTAGGAATGCTGGACGGGGGATCAGGGATGCTGGACGCGGGATCAGGAAGGCTGGACGACGAGGGAGGAGTCGCCAACCTGCTAGAACTGCCCTGTCCCGGTAATGGACCGGGAACAGAACGGTACACTGGCGTACTCGGAGATGAGGATGAGGGTACGGAACTGCCCTCTCCATCCCCAGCCTGAGGCTGACGGGACTGCCTAATATATAATCCTCCGCGTCGTCCAGATGGTCTAGTCATACCTGACAATAAAACATATGACAATAAAACAAAAAAATATATTTATATGATAGACATCACAGATTTTTGAAAAATATCATAGTCATAAAGTGTCACTGAAGTGTCAATAAAAGTGTCAATAAAGTGTCACTGAAGTGTCACAGATTTATATGATAGAAGTGTCACTAAAGTATCAAATATGATGATAAAACAAACGTACAGATTTAATCCTCTTCTGAAAATTCATCTAGTTCGTT
Source organism: Iris pallida (assembly GCA_029216955.1). Taxonomy (NCBI): domain Eukaryota; kingdom Viridiplantae; phylum Streptophyta; class Magnoliopsida; order Asparagales; family Iridaceae; genus Iris; species Iris pallida. Next base: position 14,752,722 of record JANAVB010018993.1, read on the forward strand.
TAGCTCATCTACTTCTTCTTCTTCTTCTTCTTCTTCCTCCTCTACATCTTCACTTTCATCTGCATCTTCCTCTTCAGATAATTCTACTTCTTCTACACAATTAGATGTGTAATACGGAACTTCCGTCGTGTCCACTTCTATAATATTTGTTACAAGAGGTAGTTCATCCTGTTGATAAGCTATATCGTCAACCTCAAAGGTATTTCTAGCTTTGGTCTTAGCTCATCATCGTTCAGATATCTCTTTTTCATCTTACCCGATGGCTTTCCTGGAGCATTGAATACCTTCAGTATTGTATCATTACTTTCATGATCTCCCTCGTCGTTTCTGAAAGCTCTCGTTCTATTAGTTGCAACATGAGGCTTAAAATACATCGAACAAAAGTTTGTAATCTCCTCGAGAACATAGGCTTCACAAATAGAACCCTCGACCCATGCCTTATTTTTTACCTTTCTTTTTAGGTGATTCAAATGTCGCTCGAACGGGTACATCCATCAATATTCGACGGGTCCACCAACACGTGCCTCATAGGATAGATGAATCGACAAATGCTCCATAGAGTCGAAGAATCCATGAGGAAACACCCTCTCTAGCTTGCATAGTGTTACCGCAATGTCCTTCTCTTGCTTTTCTAGACGATCAACGAGCAATTTCTTAGAACAAAGATCCCTGAAGAATATGCTAAGCTCCGTCAATGGATCCCAAACTGCCTGCGGTAAGAATTCTCGAAATGCAATCGGAATTAACCTCTCCATGAATATGTGACAATCGTGGCTCTTCATACCCGTCAATTTGTTTTCCTTCAGATCGACACATCTTCTCAGATTTGACACATATCCGTCTGGAAATTTTAGGCCCTGGATCCACCGACAAAGTCTCACTTTATCCTCCTTGTCCAGCAAGAAAATTGACTTCGACAGGAACTGTTTTCCATTCTGCTGTATCAAATGCAACGCAGGGCGTTTGCATATTTCTTCTAAGTCCAACCTGGACTTGGGATTGTCTTTCGTTTTTTCCTTTACGTCCATCACAGTATTAATTATGTTATCAAACACATTCTTCTCAATATGCATGACATCAAGATTATGTCTGATCAGATTGGTACTCCAGTATAGCAGATCCCAGAATATGCTCCTCTTTGTCCAGTTATGAACTCTACCAAATCCATCGCACTTGTACCCAGTTGTAGGATCTTCGATAGCACTTGGAAAATCTTTAACCTCCTCCCATATCGTGGCTCCGCACCACCTTGGCGGTGGATCACCCTTCTCTACAACGCCGCCACGGAAAGCATTCATGTTCCTTCTGAACGGATGATCTTTTGGCAGAAATTGCCGATGACAATAAAAAAAGCACGGTTTTCTGCCGTATTTCAAGCGGAAAGCCTTACTACGGTCCATGCAATACGGACATGAGAGACGGCCATGAGTGCTCCATCCAGATAATATTCCATAGGCCGGAAAGTCGTTGATGGTCCACATAAGGGTTGCCTTCATCTGAAAATTTTGCTTCCTGGAAACATCGTACGTGTTAGCGCCTACTTCCCATAACTGATTCAACTCATCTATCAAAGGCTGTAAGTACACGTCAATGTTCCTCTTGGGATTGTTCGGACCAGGAATTATAACGGTTAGAAACATGTACTGAGTCTTCATGCACATCCAAGGCGGTAGGTTATACGGAGTGACAATCACAGGCCAGCACGAATATTGGGATCCCGAAAGACCAAAAGGAGTAAAACCGTCAGAAGATAGTCCCAACCTGACATTTCGCGGATCTGAAGCAAAATCTGGATACACTCGATCAAAGTGCTTCCACGCTTCTCCATCGGATAGGTGATCCAACACTCCTTCAATCTGTTCTCGCATGTGCCAACTCATATTTTCGGCCGTCTCTTTCACCATAAATAATCTTTGCAACCGCGGCGTTAAAGGCAAGTAGTGCATTAAATCGGTCGGTTTTCTTGCACCGGTAGACCTTCCTGTACTAGTTGTCTTATAGCGATCAGCACCACAAAATCTGCACACATCTGCGTCCTTCTCGTCTTTGTAGTACAGCATGCACCCATTACGACAGGAATCGATTTTCTCGTATCCCATCCAGAGCGATCTCACCATCCTCTTAGACCGGTAGAAGTCTTTAGGCAACTTAGCACCCGCCGGCAAGATCTCTATAATCAACTCCAACACTCGGTTGTAGCATTCTTGCGACATGTTAAAATCTGACTTAATGCTCAACAGTCTTGTAACCACCTACAACGGTGAATGATCCTCACAACCAGGATACAATGGAGTCCTTGCATTCTCCAACAACTCCATGAACTGTGCAGCATCGGCGTTCGGTGCCTCCTCAGGTGCATCATGAACGAAACTAGGCCCCGCAGCGTCGAAAACCATGTTCACGCATCCGTCGTCGTATGCATGATTATCTGAAATAAAATTAGGTCCCGCATGCATATACGGCTGAACATAAGGCTCCGACTCTGATGCTAAAGACACAAGTTCTCCATGTGCGGTCCACTGATAGTAATTAGGCGTGAAACCCCTCGAGTACAAATGATATGTCACTTCCACTTCTGGATAATATTTCACGTTATGACATTTTACACACGGACACTTAATTTTGGTGCCGTCCATGTACTGAGGGAACGCCTTAGCAAACTGCAGGAACTGCTCTACTCCCGCTATGTATTCATCCCGCACACCACACATATCATCAGGACGACGATTGTACATCCATGAACGATTCCGCAAGTAGTAATTCATATCCATTTGGAAATAATTCTACAAAGATGGACACACATTATCCAACAGGCACAAATTCGTATATTATGTCTTATTATGGGACACACATTAGTAGCGGACAGTTACTAATAACAATGATATGCAATCTAGGTCAAACTAGGTTGTACTAAGTCAAACAAGGTCAAGCTAAGTCAAACAAAGTCAAACAAGGTCAAACTAGGTCAAACAAGGTATCAGTCAAATAGGAAAGGAAAAGAAAGAAAATCAGTTCATTTCACACAACATTACATACTCCTATAACATATTTCAGACCCATTCACCTCAAACCCAAATCGAGAACCAAAACTCTAACCAAATCACCCCAAACTTGAAACTCAGTCAGCACACATATAGATACACTACACTAGGGTTTTAAACATCTAAATTAAAGCATTAAACTAGGTTAAAATGGTTGTCAAAACTGGGTTTTCAAAATTAGAAAATATAATAAATTAACAAGGTATCAGTCAACATAGGGTATTTAGAAATTGATATATAAAAACATGTTAAAATGGAAAATAAATGGTTGGTAAAGGATCTAGGCTATGTGTACGTGTCCAACATAGTGTCTCGTGTCCACCACAACATGACACAGTGTGTCCAGTGTGTGTGTGTGTGTGTCCATCTGTGTGTGTGTCCGTGTGTCCGTGTGTGTGTGTGTGTGTCTCTGTGTGTGTGTGCGTGTGTGTCCGTGTGTGTGTGTGTGTGTGTGTGTGTCTGTGTGTGTGTGCGTGTGTGTCCGTGTGTGTGTGTGTGTCCGTGGGAGAGGAGGAGGAGGAGGAGGAGGAGGAGGAGTTAGGTTAGGGTTTACCTGAGCTCGAGGAGGAGGAGCTCAACGGGGGGTTACGGGTCGCCGGAGAGGGAGGGAGTCGCCGGGGGGGGAGGGAGTCGCCGGGGGGGGGGGGGGGAAGGGGTCGCCGAAGGAATCGCCGGAGGGGGGGAAGGAGTAGTGGAAAAAATTGGAAATTTCGAGTGAGTGGAAAAAATAAAACGCGATGCCCTAAGTAAAAATATTAGCGACGTCACATGAGGACGTCGCTAAACGTCGTAAACTGGCGACATATTTTAATAATCCAGTGATGTAACGTCGCTATTCAGCGACGTAATTTTATACCTGTCGCTGAACGTCGCTATTCAGCGACGTTTTGCGATGTTTATATAAAGGAGTCGCTGAATTCCATATATAGCGACGTAATTTTACGCCGTCGCTAAATTACGTCGCTAATAGATCATATTTTAGTAGTGCCCTTAGTAAAAAGGGGGTGACCTTTAACATTTGCCAAAATTTACTGCACCGAAATATTTTTTTATATAAATTACTACAAACGAAACAACTTCAAAACAATTTGCATAAACGAAACTTGCTGCCAACTGAGATGGCGGAAAAAGAAAAGCGATTAAAAAAATAAAAATAATATTTACGCCAACAGAGTTGGTGGCCGCCAACTTAGTTGGCAGAACTTGGGCATTTGGTTTGGGTGTGCCCGCTTGGTTCACATAGGTCGGTTTGCTTTGGTTTGCTTTGTTGTCGGTTTGTTTTGTTGGTTTACTTTAGTTTGCTTTGTTGTTGGTTTGCTTTGATTTTAGTTGTTGGTTCATGGTTCACTTGTTGGAGAATAAAAAAAAAAAACCCTACCAACCTTGATGGCTGAATTTTGGGCGGACCGGTTCGATTGGGATTGCGGTTCACGATTCACTGGTTGGAGAGTTAAATATAAAAAGCAAACCAACAACAAAGCAAACCAATCCATGTGAACCAAGCGGGCCCGCCCAAACCCAAATGTCCAATTTCAGCCAACTAAGTCAGCGAAAATATTTTTTTTTTTCTTTTTTTCAATCGCTTTTCTTTTTCCGCCATCTCAGTTGGCGGCAAGTTTCGTTTCTGTAAATTATTTTGAAGTTGTTTCGTTTGTAGTAATTTATATAAAATTTATTTCGATACAGTAAATTTTCTGTTAAATCTACCGTGTTATTTTCAAATAAGTTCTACATATCTTGTTAATTGTCTAAAGTCTTTCAAATCACAAGTTAATAAATTAATGGGCTCTAATTCTCAAACAAACTTTTATAATATTTTCGGATTTTTAAAATACGTTATTAAAATTATCCAAAATTTATAAAGAAAGGTATAAATTTAATTTTTAAAATTGTAATAAATTAATGATAATTTTAGTAAACCACCTTAAAAATCCGAGGATATTATAAAATCATTTTTGGCCATTGCAATTTCCTAAATTAATAGTTATTAGTTATCTCATGTAAATGGAACATTTTGCTAATTTTAATATTTTTTTATGAGTAGTGTAGCCTAGGTTGGTGGTATTGCTTTTGAAGTTACATTTTGTTATCTTGATCAATATGAAATGATCCATTCTTTTACTCTCACAACGGATAAAAGAAAAAAAAATTCTTTTTTTGTTTGCTTATGGTGCTTCTATCCTTTTAGTGAGTGAGTGAGTTTTGTGCGGCTAAATCTTATGCAAGAAGATAGTCGTGCGTATAGAACTTAGCACAACGCAACTGTGCTAGGGATAAAAAAATGTAATTTTATCTTTTTTTAATTTTCTTTCAGAATTGCTTCCTTGTCTTCCAATACCACAAGTCTCACGTAATTCCGATAGAATTTTTATCTCTGTTTTCTTTCTCATAAAGGCATAATACGAAACTCATTTAGAACCAAAACTCTACCAAAGTATCTCCTATGTTGTTTTTCACCATCGGGCAAGACTTGATAATCGATTGTTGGATTTGCCGCTGAGTGCATGGTGAAGCGAGTCAAGATTTATTGTATCTCGAAAGTAGATATTTGTCATCCCTGTTGCAACAATTGTGTGGACAAAATATATTCTTAGAACAATATATATCTTTGTAACATCCCACGAATCACATATACTCGATCTCTCTATTCAATAGTTCTGCAAAAAAAAAAATGTTTCATGCATTTAGGGTTAAGTTTCCAAGAATCTTAGAATAGATTTTTGATAATTCATATTTACAACATGACTGCTATTGATGAGCTTCCTAATAACGTCCTTAACTTTAAGAGGTGGCAACGTAGGATGGTTAACTGGCTTACATGCCTTAAATTTGCTAAGGTTCTGAATGAACCGAAATCCTCACTTGAATTGCATGAACCTGCTAGGGCATATGAACTAGAACTCTATAATGAAACATATTTTATCTACTATGCTAAAGTCTTTAGTTGCCTTTATGACACTATTTATGATATAGACTGCCACTTCTAGAGAGTTTTTGGGAAAGCCTCGATAAGAGTATTTAACTGAAGTAGCATGATCTGAAATTTATGTTGAAATTTTAGAATATCAAATGGTAGATGATAAGTTTGTCCTTGAACATACTAATGAACTGCAAACCTTAATTCACAAAATGACTTGGAGGGACATGCCCTTAACCTAGAAATTATTAATTGCAAATTGAAATATCAAATTATACTTTGAATTCGATTGGGCCACTGTATTTTGATCCGATTAATGTAATTATTATATAACTTACAATTATAAATTATAATTATAATTATACATAGCACATAATGAATAAATATAGATATATAAAATCAGTACATGATAAAATACTAGTTAAAACATAACTTAACTTGCAATCTCGAATACGGCTGAGAACACATAAATATAAATACATAAAATCTCAAAACTGATACATGATATTATGACTACCTAGTATTAATAGCTAAATAAGTTAAAACAAACTTTCGTTAGGATGCAAATTTCGCAAAGGTCCATCTCTCATGTCCTATGTCATTATCTTACTCGAAGGGTCGTTGATACAACCATCTAGATGCCTATGTAGCCTTATGTGCCACTATCCGGTTCCCATTTAAATCGAGTTCCACAACTCATGCATTGAACAAAAATTGCATTGTTAATGTGATCCTAGAGAAACTTCAGGTTTGTTTTATAATCGTTACTTTCCTTAAAATTCTCTATTTATAGGCTTCTTTCATCGGAATGGACTTGTAGCATTAAACTTGTTCATAGTGGCAGAGACGAGAACAATATCTTCAAATATAAAGTTTTAATTATTGTGATCATTGAGTATTATTTTGTCAACACAAGGAAATCATGTGGCTAATAGACAAGTATCTTCTTCTTACTCTTTTGCATACATTTATCTGCTCAAGAATCAAGATGAAATATGATGCTATGTTTTGTTTGCTCTCCATTTTGTGGCTAATGCATAAGGTTTACCAAAGTAAAGTTTCAGTGATTCCAAATAAATAAATTATTGCTTTGCTCTAAACATACACTAGTAAATGCTTGCAAGTATAATAACCGATAATAAGAATAGTATCCAATTATAATCAAATATCTCTTCTAACTCATGTGGTTAATGTGTGAGGTATTTGTTGAATTCAATTCTCCATGTTGACAAATTTAAACTTTTTTCAACAATTTTTACAAAATTTATTTTTTCTTAAAATAAAATGAACCATGATATAATGACAGCTTAGACGGCTCACTTTTGAGCCGTTTTGAAGCTTCATTATATAGTGTAAGATAAATCGTCCCTGTTGCTTGCTTCAATAACTATAGTATTTTGGGTTTGATATCAATCAAGTAGAATTCTTCGTGACGTTGGGATGCCCTTTATGCAAAGTTCAATATAGATGCATCTATACTTGAGAGTTTTCTTAGTTCAATCACTATATTACAATTTACTTGAAACAACTTTGATATTGGGCTGCTAACAAGTTTATATTGCAACTTTAAAACATAAGATTCAAATTTCAAACCCACACAAGAAATTTTCTCAAGAATATCCTCAGCAGTGAGTACATTTCAACAGCAATATTACAACACCAAACCAAAAGAAAGACAGATTTCACCTCCAAAGTCCCAAACCAAACCCCACAAACTGCAAATACTTGAAATGAACACCAATACCAACATCTCCAAAAGCTATATTTATGGTTTGAACCAACAATAAACTTATGGTTTCAAAATCTTCAGCAGTAGAGCATTGGAGTACAAGTTTGCGCTCAACCGCAGCAATTAGTCCTACATTTCAAGTAGGTGAGTAAGAAGAAACAGGCGCAACCAACCAACTATCAACATCAACTTTCCATTTCTTACCAGCAGTTTATATTCTATAAATTAAGCAGAAGCTACTACTTCAGTAACAGAATCAGCTTCCTGAATCATATCTTGACCGTTGTCGGGAGTCCCAGTTCGATCCGGTCTAAATAACTCGTCGTTCTCCAAGCTCAGTAACTTCTCCTTAGACTCCCCTTTCAGCAATTCCACAACCTCAAGCATCGTGGGTCTTCTGTCTGGATTAGTTTGGGAGCAAACCAGTGCCACGATCGCCACCCTCTTCATCTCTTCCTTGACAAAGTCCCCGTTCAGTTTCGGATCCGCCATTTCTTCGTATTTCTTCTCTTGAGCAAGCGGGAGTGCCCAATCCGTGATTGTCCGCCTCACTGTTGGGCTCAGCTTCTCTATAGGCTTCTTTCCGCTGGCAAGTTCTAGAAGCAGGATCCCGAAGCTGTAGACGTCGCATCCCTCTGAGGCCTTTCCTAGCATGGCATACTCCGGTGCCAGGTACCCGAGGGTGCCTTTGACCTTCGTGGTGACGTGAGTAGCACCATCTGGAATTAGTTTGGCAAACCCGAAATCAGCAACGCGTGCTTGGAACTCCGAGTCGAGCAAGACATTGCTTGCTTTGACATCTCTGTGGATTATGTGAGGTGTAGCGTAGTGGTGGAGATACCTGCATAACAAGGGGGAAAGGTTTATTATCATATTCTGGAATAATCATCACAATAAAGAGCAGAAAAAGCTTAGTTAGTACGACCCAGCATCGGAGACAGGTTTACAAAGGTGACACAATACTGGCATAATTTTGTATTTCTGGATCTTCTAAAAGAAAAAAGAAAAAACTTATTTCCAACTAAATAGCTTGAACTTTTTTTTCCCAACTAGATAGCATGAACTATTGGAGTTAGTAAGTTGCTACCTCATGTTAGTTGACCATTATATTTGCCATCTATTTGTCTTTTTTAAAACTATTTTGTCCCTGGTAGTGGTAATCCCTTCTTCTTTTTTTTATAAAAAAAACAACAAGTCCAAACAAGTCCAAAAAAAAAAAAAAACTTGAAAAACTCTAATCTTGTCGTCACCCTGCCCCTAGGATTAAGGTAACGTCGTCACCCTGCCCCTAGGATTAAGGTAACTTTCTTCGGGTTTTTCTATTTTGTTTTTTTAAATTTTGTTAGATGGATATTTTTGTCTTCTTAGTGTCATATTTAAGACTTGCTAGCGGCACAAGTATTTAGCTACTAATAAAAAAGTTTCATGCTATTTAGTTGCAAAAACATGGTAGTCCAGGATATTTAGTTGCAAATAAGCCAAAACAAAATTTTGTATTTCTGGATGCAATTTGTGTCAATTTATCAGCATAGAGTTTCAGAGACCATACTCTGACTTTAAAAATACTTTATAACTTCAGATTTTCAGTGATACTTGCACTTTCAGCATTGACATGCTGACAAAAAAAACAAGTGTTCTACGAATGATCAATAATAATTTTCTGCTACTTAAATTTAAGGGTGTTGTTATTAACAATCCTAAAATGCAGTGTTGTAAAAATCCCTCTAGGCGGCCGACTAGTCCCCGACTAGTTGCTAGTCGGCCGCCGCCGACTCGACTAGGGGCTAGTTCCCGACTAGTCACTTGTCGGCCACCGTCGACTCGATTAGGGGCTGGTCCATCCAAAAATTAGCTAAATTGGTACTAGTCTGGGTTGTCGTCGACTTCGTCAAGGCAGCCGTCGTCGACTCTTTACTTTGTTGCTGCCTTTTTCTATTTTTGAAAAAAGTGACTAGCCTACTCTTTTTTTATTTTTACTTTTGCTTTGTTATCTCTTTGCTACTGTTTTTGTGGCTCTTTTTTTAATTTTTGCTTGTTACTTTTTTTTGCTTTTGCTTGCTACTGCGGCTGTAACTCTCCGTGCAAAATAGTAAGTTGTTAACATATTTCAAAATAGAAATTTATGCAAAATAATGAATAAGAAAATGCACTGTAGTCTGCGATGATTAAAAGTTCAACAATTAACATATTATTTTTAAAAATATTTTTATAACATATATATATATATATATATATATATATATATATATATATTTATTAAAAATTCTAAATCGACTAATCCGACTAGTCCCCGAGTAGTCCGATTAATCCGTAGTCCCCACGAACCGACTAGCGGCCGACTAGCGATTTTTACAACCTTGCTAAAATGTCATCCTGCACTCATCATTAATTTTATATCATTCAAATTCCAAATCTACCCTTGCATTAAATCTAACATTAATGTGTGCATGCATGGAGGGTGGAGTGCAAGATGACATTTTAGGAGTGCCAATAGTGTTAATACAAGGGTATTTAATACTGCAGCATAATTCAAATGTTTCAAAATTAAAAAAAATTGCGCTCAATTTGTAATATAAATGAAGTAATGGGATCAAGAGAGTTGTTTGGATTTTGTAGGCTTACGCAATCCCCTCTGCCGATCCTATCGCAATACGCATTCGCCTACCCCAGTCAAGAAGGCATTCAGCAGAATGCTGCCCATGAAGATGCGAGAGTAAACTTAAATTGGGCATGTAGTCATATACTATAAGACGCTCCTGCCCTTCAGCACAGTATCCACGTAAAGTCAAAAGGTTTTTATGCCTAACTCTGCCCAAGATCTCCACTTCAACAGCGAACTCCATATCCGCTTTGTTGCTGTAAACCTTTAGCCTTTTAACAGCAATCTATATGAAACAATATCAACAAAACTTAAGTGGCAGAAGTATCTTGAAGTAATGTGATCAAAGATTTACATTGAAGAGAACTAACACAAAAAAATGAGTGTAAAGCAGTAACAGGAAAGTGAAAGCTGTATCGAGGAACAAAAACACAAAGGCGGTATGTTTGAAAAATTGAGAAAGACTATAAACTAAAGCAATAAAAATACATGTTAGAGTAGTATTGGCTGAGTGAGAACCGAGCAGACCATATCTGCGAGACCTCAAAGATGAAACCTAGGAAACTAAGTGAGAAAGGTGTTGTTTGATCACCATCACTATAGTCAAGAATTCTCGACTTATCATAATTGCAACAGAATTATATGGGCGTTATTAAACTTGTTCGTTCCGTCTTCCCCACAAATCCACCTTATTGTTAATATTTCAACAATGCTACTGAATTTGCATTTTTTTTCATACCCTAGAAATTTAATGCAGCAGTAGCGGTATTACTCTTTCTCAAACATACCATTTTTCCCTAAAACAAACGGTCCATTTTGTTGCCGCATAAAACCTGGCAAAAGCTCATATTAGAAATGAGCCATTGGGCTTTAACCATATATCCTGTTTTCCTGAGTGTTTGCGTGTGGGTGTCTCTGTTGCCAAAGACACGCCCCTTAATCGGATTCCATGTAATCCAATGCTGTGTCTCAAAGTCTATTTGCTACTAAGCTAAGGAATTGGACTTTTCGAGAATGTTATGACTACATGCATAAACTTTTCAAGAATGCTGCGACCTACATGCTTCAGCAAAGGGAAAAAGCCGGGGATGTTGGAGAGCAATCGTGTGGTGTATTGGCGAAGGAAAAAGATCGGGACCAGGGGAGATCATTTGTCAGATATTCATGCTGCCACCAGTGCTAGACAAAGTATTATACTTCTCCAAAATATCTGCCGCACAAAATTGAACTCTCAAGATACAGTTTTGATTGTATACCTCCCTACTACTTTGCACACACTTGGAAGTTGGCACACAACTCTATAAAAGCAGCAACAACAAAGTCTTTTATCTCAAATTTTTTGGGGTGACCTATTTGAACCTTTTCTTCCCATCCAGATATGTCAAGGATCGTGTCCTTCATAAATGCGGGGTTTTCTAATGTGTATTTTATGAGGATTTGTCTCATAGATATCCGAGAAAGGGCTGCTACTAAGTTAAGATTTACTTGCATCAATATCCTTATAAAGTGGATACTGCCAATATGTGCCCTCACAAGGTCAAAGTGTTATGGTTCTTGATGCAATGCCTTTGGACTAATGTATGTTCAAATTGTATGTGCAATTGTCATGGCTACTATGTACCCAGACACGTCTATATGCACATAAACTTACGACTTATCTAAAACTAATAGGTCACTGTGCTTTCTAGCAGTATGCCAAATATATAATAGAATGTTTAACTTGCAACTCTATGATTACCAAGATCTACAGGATAAAATACATGCTAGTAAGTGAAGATTTTGATACTTATAGATCATAAATCTTGATCCAACCAATATATTATAAACGAGCCCTTTACGAATAATCCAAACTATCCCATAGCTACAAAAGAACTCATAAAGGGGCGCAAGCCCTATGTACCCAGTCACGTCTATATGCACATAGACTTACGACTTTAAAGACTTACCTAAAACTAATAGGTCACTGTGCTTTCTAGCAGCATGCCAAATATATAATAGAATGTTTAACTTGCAACTCTATGATTACCAAGATCTACAGGATAAAATACATGCTAGTAAGTGAAGATTTTGATACTTATAGATCATAAATCTTGATCCAACTATTATATTATAAACGAGCCCTTTACGAATAATCCAAACTATCCCATATCTACAAAAGAACTCATAAAGGGGCACAAGCCCTAATAGCATTCCTTATTAAATACGGATAAAATCATCACAGCTACTCCTTTAAATGATTCATCATCCAAGTATTCTTCTACCATCAAAACAGGTTAGGGAACATCATTGGACCCGAGGCCCATGGGCGCCCGAAAAGCCCGCCCGGCCCGATGGACCAAAGCCCGATACAACCCGACCATTAGGGTAGTCCGGCCTGGTTAGTATAGGGCAGTGCTTGGGCTAAGCATCCGCCCGTCAAAAACAATAGGCCCGAGGCCCGTCCCTAAAAGCCCGTCTAAGTCCGGCCCTGTTGTTATGGACTGACTGCCAACGGGATCAGTTTGTGGCTGCACTAACTGCACTTGTTGTTTTTGATAATGCACACGAAGGCCGTGGCTGCAATATATATACACGAGGCTTGTAGAGCCTGGGAATGAAGAAAACTAGCTACTTACACAATTCTATATCTATGCCATGGTTTGATAAACACGAGAGTTTGTTCTAGAAGTAGTACTTTATAATTTCTATTAAGAAAGGAAAGTATTGAAAGTATTACTCTTCATCATAGAATGATAGATTTCCTTAATTTGTCATTTGAAGAAGACAAAAGTAATGCATGCATGGAGAAACAGGAAGCAGACAAATTTATACATGTGCAAACATTGATTTTGGTTAAAGGCATGCAATCTCTTGAAAGAGGCAACAAATTTGCTGAAATAGATTTTGATTACTTGACAGTTCATGTGTTTATAACCTAAAATATCTGATAATACAAAACCAAAAGGGTCAACCCCTAATAGTAAGTATCAAACCGAACACAAAACATAATCATAACAACAAAAATCTATCTAACAAAAAGCATTCTTTCGGATGCATTCTTTTCCATCACTACGTGGGGCGCAGAAACTCTGTTGCGGACGATAAGCATAAAATCCGATTGAGGAACCATAGGGCCAACACCACGTAGGCACATCTTTCGGATGCATTCGTTTCCATCACTTTGGGAACGTGAGATATACTCATGTTCCTAAAGATAGATTAGGCCTTAAGACGACCACATCCTATAAAGACAAATAAACGAGAGGAGGACTTTGTTGGGAATTCAGCGCAACTCGAGGTGGATGAGCGGTGTGGAGCTCCATTGAAAACGACAGAGCAAACGTGGATTGGCTGGGGTCAAATAGGGCTAAGTAGCATACCCAGAACTGGACCGGTATACCGATTCTGGACGATTTGGACAACAACACGTTCATAGCCTCCGTTCATAAATAGGCTCTGTTCATAAATAGGGCTAAAAAAACCTAGCTTAACCCCTAATAGGATAAAACCCGATTGAGGAACCATAGGGATAACACCACGTAGACACATCTTTCGGATGCATTCTTTTCCATCACTTTGGGAATGTGAGATACTTAGTTTGCACTACTCCTGTTCCTAAAGATAGATTAGACCTTAAGACCCAACCTATAAAGACAAATAAACGAGAGGAGGACTTTGTTAGGAATTCAACACGATTCGAGGTGGATGAGCAATATGGAGCTCCATTGAAAACGACGGAGCGATCATGGATCGGTTGGGGTCAAACAGGGCCAAGTAGCATACCCATAAGTGGACCAGTTGGTATACCGGTGCTGGACGATCTGGACATGATTCCACATTTATAGGGCCTACTAGGGGTTAAGCTAGGTTTTCTTAGCCCTATTTATGAACGAAGGCTAAAGGGATTCTCTTTGGAGTATGCTCTTCTAGGATTTATGGAGACATCCATAACCTCTACGAGATCCGTGCTTCTATAGGTTCTTACTCTTCAAGATAGAATGAAGGTTTTGATCGGAGAGTTGTCTACTCCGTTATGGAGATCGTCACCGACGACGATTTGATGGGCAGCTTTGCTAGGTCAGAGTTCTAGTTAGGGTTGGGATTTTTGTGATCTACTTCTAAATCTACTTTCTCCTTCTTTAGAAGTTGTAATGGGTTGGCTCTTGGGGCAAAGAAGCCTACAATACTTGTAATCAATCTTTTCATTATATGAAAAGTTGGGATTTGTTTGGGTGGCCATAGCCACCACAAATTGCTTGTCCATCTTGCTTGGCTCTCGCGTAGTAGATTCGTGGTTCACTACTTTGCGGGGGTTTCGGTAGCCGACGTTCTCATATCCGCTGCGCACGTCTTTGGATCCCAACAGAGTAGTGTTTGTGCTCGCGTGCCTGCCTGCACACTCCCCCCTACACCTCTGGTCTTTCGGAAACATTCATTAGTTACAACAAAAGTTTGGAACTTTCTGAAATACTTCGCGTACTATTACCAGGTAGTAGGCATTTAACTCGGACTGCAACATTTGATTGAAGCCAACAATGGCAAATCTATTAACCCAAACTTACATTGCAAATATTTTCTTTTGTGTAAGCTTTCGGATCAAAGCAATTTCAAAAGTACTAACAAATTTCATACCAAAATTTTTGTTTTGAAGCAAAGTTCAAAATTAGGTCAAAAACCTGAGATCCATCCCATAGTTGTCCCCAATAGACGCTCCCGAACCCTCCCTCCCCCAACTTATTGTCGTAGTTGAAGTTGTTCGTCGCCGAATGTAACTCCTTCAGTGAAAATATTCTCCACCCAGCCGAGCTCTTCTTCCCTTTCTCGCTCCTAAAGTCCCCAACCAAAAATCCATCAAAAATTTTAAAAAAAAAACACAAATTTAACTCAAAATCGACAAATATTAGAAGAAATCCGTACCGATGGTCGCTGTTTCCGCAGCAGAAGAACGAGCCGAAGCCCATTTTTTTTTCTTCTTCCCTCGATTTTTCTCAGAAAAAAGAAGGAAAAAAAAAAATCGAAATCAAAATATTTCTCCCATTGGAAGAAGAGCTTGTAGAGTGACGGCTTTCTTCCCACCCACCACTCCTAAGCTGCGGTCTGCTGCCCCGCGGGACCTTTCCGACAACAAGTCCAAAGCTGTTCCATCTGCGTGTCCGATTCCCATTGGCCAAGTTTTAAATGTCAGCCGGTGCAGCGATGACGACGGTGTAACCGCTGCTTCGCTTGGAGAGCTACGTCCAGGATCGGCGCGCGAAGGGACAGGAGGAAGCAAGGTTGCCACATGAACATTTACGAGTGAACTGACACGTGGCAACTGGCAACTGGGGACAGCGGAGCAGCACTTGTACTTGTCGGTTGAGGTGTCAGAAATATTCGGATGAAGAAACCAGCTGGCAGACGTTTCGGGTGGGCCCACGCGGTTTATTAACGGGGACGTGGGACCCACGGGAAGATGTGTTACGTGATGTGCATGAAGAATATGGAAAAAAACTTTGATATAGGGGTATCAAAGTTTTAATAACCTCCCTATGTATGACATGTGGATCCTTCCTGTTTTATAAAATGTGTACATATATATATACACATAAATTTTGAGAGGACCCATATGTCATACATAGGAGATATCAAAACTTTGATACCCCTACTGTATCAAAGTTTCTCTCTGAAGAATATCGAAAAAATTGGAGAAAACTTTGATATAGAAGGCTGTATCAAAATTTTGATATAACTTCTGTATGACAGGTGGGCCCTCTCCTCTTGCTTGGTAAACCGTGTAAAGAAATATATATTAGGGACCTATCTGTCATACAGAGGTTGTATCAATCTGTATCAAAGTTTAGCTCGGAAAAAAATTTGGGGGTTGTTTGGTAAAATAGGATTTGTATTTGGATTTGAATTTAAAATTTTCAAATACAAATCCAAATCTAAGTTATGAATTTTCAAATACAAATCCAATCATCCATTATTTGGTAAGTTGAAATACAAATTCCTTGTTTGGATAGAAAAATAATTTTGCCATTAGATTGTAATGAAATATTAATTAATTAAGACTATCACTATAATTATAATTAATATATTAATTAATTACATATATTAATTAATTAAGTCTATAATTAAGATTAATATATTTATTTAATTAAATATATTAAGTAATTAAGATTATATTTATAATAAAATATATTAGTTATGATTTTAAATGCATGCATGTAATATGTATTCTTTCAGAAAAGTACAGTAACAAAACCTTTTTGAGTAATTAATTTTGATTATTCTCATGTGAGGAAGAGAAGGATGGTCTGCTCACCACCACCACCAGCTACGTACTCCTTCCCACACAGGATGTACATTGACAAAATCTATAACTTTCAGCAGCAACGACATGGAAGGATAAATTTTTGGAGTTGCATCGAGTAATGTTATATGTACCTCCAAAATTTTTATTCCTCCATATTCTTCCACCACATGACACTTCTTTATTGATCCAAGCAAATAACGGAGATGGTTGAGGAAAAATATGAGCCAATAGAAAAGGACCACGTGACGGAGGGACATGGAGGAATAAATTTTTGGAGTTACATAAAGTATTTTCGTCATCCTAATTCCTGCAGTCAAGAACCCGAATGAGCTCCTCCTCCGAAGCACTAGCCGGAACCCGTTCTCTCTCCGGACTCGGTTAGTGCTGCACCTAGATGGGAGGAGGAGGACGCCGGCATGAGTACTTTGGCGGGGAGTACTATTACTACCCCACCCCCATCGGCAACATTGCGACCGACCCGAACAGGATCATCAACATGTCCAGTGACGAGAATCCTAACACGCTCGACTAAAATATATGCAATATAAATTTTGATAGAAAGAGAATTACACATATCATTAAATGTTTCTCACCTGCTCCGTTTTAACCCATACTCATCTAGCACATAAAATTAATACGTACAACTCAGTTTCAACCAATACTCATCTACTACAACATCATGAACATTGAGTGCTCTCTGCTAAGAGCCTGTTTTCAAACAAAGAAGAGGACAAACCCAACAAAATGCCTCAAATTTCTTGTAAATTCTAGACAAGTTCTTGTAAGAGTAAAATAGGAAAACGTAATGGTATACAATGTTAAAAACTCGGCTTTCAATTTTACAAAGAAGAAAAGAAAAGGGAAAAAAGAAGAAGCAATTCCTGCCTAAGCATTCTCTAATTCTTTACCTTGAGTGAATGAGGATGAATTGAAGACCTGAACAAACTATCTCTACAATTCCCAGATCCCTCCAATTGGTCCCTACAATTCTACAGTTGCTCAGCAACAAGGGAACCAGAAATTTAGCTGCATTTTGGCTTGCTGAGCTGGACTAGCTGGTTAGTAGTAGTAACTTGGGAATCAAGTTACATCAGAACACTAAGTTAACACACTGACTGAGAGTGAAGGAAGGAACACCTATATTCAGCACCGGCACCTGCATTCTTCACTGATACTATACTGATACTGAACTAGGACTAGGAGAATTGCTACACACTAGCTGCTGCTACACTGAACTATGTTACTGCATTACACTGGTACAGGTCGCGACTTCTCGTAAATTCTAGACAAGTTCTTGGAACCAAACAGTTCTTAAGCTGCTCCTGTCAGGGAGCAACCGGAACACATTCCAGCAGCCACCGCACCCTCAAAAACCTCGATCAGAAAACGAAGCAAGCATAACATCTCATGCAGAAGCACAAGGTATACCAACAGTATGGATAAAAGCGAAGTAACATATATAACCTGAACAAGAAAAAACTATGAGAGTAAAATAGGTGAACTAATGGTATACAATGTTAAAACTTGGCTTTCAATTTTAGAAAGAAAAGAAGAATGACTGCATTCTCTAATTCCTTACATTGCCTGAATGAGGATGAATTGGACCTGAACAAACTACCTTTACAATTCCCAGGATCCCTCCAATCAGTCTCTTCATCATCTCTATTCTAAACATATATGTCGCCCTTAACTTTTTGCCAGTCAGTCATTCTATCTGTGAGCCACCAGTATCTATGTCCTCAGTTCTACAGTTGCTCAGCAACAAAGAAACCGGAGATTTAGTTGCATTTTGTAGGCTGCCATCAAGTTGATCCGTGTTCCCTTATATACATAAAGATGGCTGCGAAAAGGAAAAAAAATGGTAAGCTATCAACAAACTTCGGCATCCAACATTATCCCCTTGATGGTTGTTCGGAGGAAGGGTTTCCAGATGGCTGGCTAGAGCTGGCATTCCCTCCGGAACTGTTTTCAGGTGGAGGGCTTGTTCCCCATTTCCCATCTGACTCGAGTGGCTCAAGAACTATGACACTACCATCAGTTAGGCCCACGGCAAACTGATTGGGTTCAGACGGATGAGCAGCAACGACAACTGGGTACACACTGGAGCTGCAAATAAATAACACAGTCCAAGGCATTGTAGAAATATGACAAGAAACAACACAGTACCCACTACACATTTGAGCTGTAAATAACATAAAACATAATTAGAAGAAGACCTTGTAGAAAGACGACAAAGATGATTAAGGCATACCAATAGATGCACAAATAAATGAAAATATTTTTTCACTTATGCTTGTTTATGACAAATAACGACATTTTAACAGGATATTAATAGGATAGATGGGGGTAAAAGATCTAAGAAAATTGATCTCAATATCTCTATAACCCTTTAGAATGCAGTCGGCTATGGATCATAAGAAAGATTCCTAAAAGCTATGGATCATAAGAAAGATCCATAAAAGGATTGTCCAGGTCGTGACTTCTCGCTGTCTCTGTCGAGAACTTGTAGAATTTAGATCACGCGACCCAAAATGAGGTTCCTAGTGGGGTAGGGGGTCCCGTAACTATGGACTTGTGTTGTGGGAAAAAATGAGTTTGGCGACTCAAATGGCAGCTTAGGCACCTGGACATAGGCCATGACTCGTCAATGAAGACGACTCCCTTTTCAATGTAGAGGGTGTTGGCACAGTTTATTTTGATAACATTAACAACATCTTCGTAGTCTAGTTTTCTCTGTATTTCAGATTGATATTCTTTCAAAAGCTCTACTACATAAAGTCTGTCCATTCAAGCCGAGTCATCAAAGCCTTATGGATATTCCTAAAAGAAGACTGAAGAAAAGACCAGCGATCCTTAAAGACGGTTATATCGAGTCTGTACAAGGTCTAGGTCTGTCTGTAAACACCTAAGGTTGGATGACAAAACGAAAAGCTCTTCTATTTTTTCAGTCAAAAATCAATGTCTATAAGAACGGTGTACCAACGGTATACCGCTGTATACCGACGGTATACCGTTCTGTGAGCCACAAAACGATCTGTGACAAACATCGGTGTACCGACGGTATACTACGGTATACCGTTTTGTGAGCCACAGAATGTTCTGTGACAAACATCGACGTACCGACGGTATACTACGGCATACCGACGGTATACCGTTTTGTTAGCCACAAAAATGTTCTGTGACGAACTTCGGCATACCGACGACATACAACAGTATACCGACGGTACACCATTTTGTTAGCCACAAAATGTTCTGTGACGAACATCAGTATACCGACGACATACCGCGGTATACCGGTTCATCTAATTTGATTTTTGAATGGACGGATACTAGCATTAATTGCTAGCATTAAATGCTCCCCAACGGATATAATTATTACCGTTACTGTTCAGAACGGTATACCGACGGCATGCCGATCCATACCAACGGTATGCCGGTTATATTCAGGAGCATTAAATGCTACACACTCTTGGTTTTCTATATAAATGGATTCCTTCTCTCTCTTGAAGGCCATCCACTTAAGCCATAAATTTCTCAACAACCAAGAGCTCCACCATTACTACTCTACCGAAGCTTTAATTGTCATCCACTCCAAAAGTGCTAGAGTATTCAAGAGTTGTACTTTTCGATCTTCAAGTGTTAGAAGATCAACAATTCTCTTCCTTTCCTTTTGAAGTTGGCGAGCCTTCGTAAGAAAACTCGTGTGTAAGAAGTTGGCAAGTTCTTCGAATCCAAACTCGTGTTGAAGTTGGCGAGAGTTCTTCGGATCCAAACTCGTGTGTACTATTTTACTAAAATAGTGGATTTAAGCCGGAGAGAGTTCCGGGACTGGATTGCCTCTAGGGAGGAGACCAGGATACATCGCGTGTTTGATTTTCTCACTCTCTCTATTTTTAATTTAGTAATATAGCTTCTTGTGTTTAAATTATTTTATTTCCCTATTCACCCCCCCTCTAGGGTTCTACAGAGGGATGATCGGTCACTACCCACCACCATCCATCGAAGATCAAACTTAAGATAAGTTCCCACTTCCTTCTTCCTTCCTCTCTCTCCGAGTCTCAAGCCTTGTTTGGGGTTTCAACCAAAACGGAAAGAACTGGAGTTGAAGCATGCAGGAAAAATAGATAAGAGTATCCCCAAAATTCTTATACCTTGGTTGCTGATCTTCCCTGCCCGAACTGATCCCATACAGTAAAAATCAGTACGCTTAGGTAGAAACCTAAAACCTTGGTTTCAGCTTCCAGTTTCTTAACCTCTCTTTCTAACCGTAAAGAAGTCTAGTCTCAAATAAAACAACAAAGTTCCTATTCAACTTCCGTATTGCTCCCTAGAAACTTAGACGTCAGTATCATATAGCTTCTTCTTCTCTCTTCTGCTTCCTATTTACTTTTTCTTTTAAAAGCAGAAGTTATAACACTTGCTAAACAAAATTAATGAAATGGCAGAAGTTATAACACTTGCTAAACAAAATAAATAGTCGGTAACTGCATTCATAGACAAAAAGCACCATACGTACCTGAGCTGGGAATTGATATAGGCAGTGGGACTAATGCAACACCTCGATTGTAGTGCTGAAGAGAAGATGCCGACGCTCCCATCTGTGAAACTTGTATAAACCATTTGGCTATCGCATGAATACGTTGCATGTGTAATAGATACCTCTCTTGGTGTCCACTGTGAAAAAGGTTATGAGGTCATACATAAGCGTACAAAGAAAAGGCCATGACCTATTGTAGCAATGGACATCACTACCATAACATGAACTTAAAAAGTTAACCATGCTAGATTTGGCCAAACAAGCACAAGGAAATAACCTGCCTAGTAAACTTTGCCAAAATAAATACATAAGAGCCAGAACTTCTTTGTGAAGAAAAGAACTCCAAACATGGGAGTCCAGAAGAAGTATGGAAATTTTCAGAATAAATTTGCATAACCATATAAAAGGATTTATCTGCAGTATTTATGCTAGAGAGGAAATAACTGCCAATAAAGCAGAATGGACAAAAAGTATTCCTGTAGTCAACCCTAAAAGGCTTGTGTTAAAGGCTTTGTTCTTGTTGTTTTAGTATTTATATTCTGATTTTACATGATAAAAAAGAATGAGAAAGACTACAGCTCATCAGGGAAAAAACACTTTAAGCAACAATCCATGAGATCCTACTAGTTAAGAACATCGATGAATAAGAAACAAAATTTCAAAGAGTAGCCGTCGTATAAAAAAATGGAATGCCAGACTTCTTGAATACCCAATAAATAATTCGATCATCAGCAAATGATTTACTCAATTGTAGGCTCAAAAAAGTTATTCAATGGAACTCATGAACGGCAAGTGAATTATTCAATAACTAAAAGATTGTGAAGGGAACAAGATTCCTGCATGTGCGTATTTGTTTCTAGCTCTCTGAATCTAAAAGAAAGACAGATTCATCTGATAAAGAGTTAGCCATCAGTAATCGAGTCTACACGAATGCTAACTAGGAAATTTGACAGTGGTGTAAGTACTGAACAGTAGATGCCCAGCTTACCTGTTTAAGGCATTCCAGTTTCGTTGCTTCATATATTGCAAGTTGTGTCTCGTGCACTACCAAGAAATTAAGCTGATCATGGTGAAATTGCACCCTAGTTTCTGAAAGAGTGCCTGACCATAGCTGTAAGAACTTGCTAGTTTGTTTGTCCCATCCATCTGTTCCCCATACGCACAACTGAAATATGCGAAGGATAAGTCAGCAACAATCACATGATAGCACAGACTATCACTAGGAATTTTCATTTAAAAATATGGGAAATATGAATAATCATTTAGCCAAAAAGGTCGCCGACCATAGCTGTTTATCTATTTTAGAACTCATCCGCAACTGCGCTCAAGCCAGAAACTGAAATAATACAATTCCTTTCAATTAGTAACATACCTGAGCATCTGCTCCTGACGAGACAAGAACATTCAGAGCATTGGAAAATGCAAGACCTGTAATCCTCTTCTGGTGGCCTCTAAGCTTACTTTTGACCTGCAGGAAAATGAATTTCTTTTTACAATATTCAACATTCTTAAATTATCTTCATCAGCTTAAATATTAAAAATTAGAACTGGGCGTAACCTCGTCCACGAGAACATTATGGATTTGGATTGAGGAGTCATCCATGCCAATGGCAACGATGTTATTATCCTGTGGATGGAAAGCTAGAGATGTAGCAGCTGGAGGGGGAGGCATCAAAGTCCTCATTGTCTGTAATAGATTGTATGCACATCTTTAGGCACCAAGAAGTCATCCACATTAACGGAAATATACATTAGCACATGATGCACCTAACCTTAAATGTCATCATGTTGAAGAGGGAGTTTTTCCCGCCAGATGCTGACATAACATATGAGTCATTCTTTGATAGTGCAAAGTAGTGTATGGCCTCTTCTAGGTTCACATCACTAATATCATTGGTCATCAGTATGCCACTCGATGGTTGCCACAGTTGCGGTGGTACTAATGCGGTTGCCTAGAAAAGACTAGTGCTTTGATATGTGCAGGATGACAGAATGAAGAAAACCCACACTCTAAGTTTATAGCTAGGATTCAGTACCTTCCCAGTATGTCTATCAGTCTTCTGCCATTTCCACAACTTGTGAACAGCATTAGATGTCAAAGCCAAAACTGCCATGCCAGAGTTGGTATAAATAAGTTTAGACACCTGAAGGGATAAAAAGTGGAGAGAGTCGGTAATAAAGAATAATAAGAATTGATAGGTCAAAGTAAAGTCATGTCTTCACTGTGCACTTCATGTATAACATGAAACCAAAAGAATATAAAACCTAGAAACAGGATAAATTTAAGTTCATTGTTGTGTCAGCATGCAGCACATATTTGTGTGTAAATTTAGATATTCATGTTTGTTTCAGTAGGTATACCCTACTTTGCTAATCATTCTGGATTCTTAATAGATCTCGACAAGCATTCATCAAAATGAGGAAATATCTTCATACAATGTCTCCCTATTTATGAATCTCGTATCTGGATTCCACTGCAAACCAACTAAACAGGGCCCTAAAAGTTTAGGAGCATAAGAAAGCTCCATATAAAATTTGACAAAGTTTTATGACCGGCTGTCGACCTAACGTCAACCCTCTATGTTGGTGCCATATTTGTGGCAAAGGAAGTTACGA
Source organism: Iris pallida (assembly GCA_029216955.1). Classification (NCBI taxonomy): domain Eukaryota; kingdom Viridiplantae; phylum Streptophyta; class Magnoliopsida; order Asparagales; family Iridaceae; genus Iris; species Iris pallida. The sequence goes on from JANAVB010018993.1 coordinate 14,776,435, forward strand.
GCATGAGAGAAACCTAGGTGGCCAGTTGGCAGGTACGTAGACCAACCTATTGTATTGCAATTTAAGCTCATGCAACCTTGGAGCACCCTCCAAGTTCCCCTAGACTAGAAATAGTCTAGATGATACAATTTGCTATAGGAATGCATTCATCTGTATGACACATTGCACCAAAGAGTGCAGGTATGACAATTCTGTGTCCGTGCGTGCGTCTAGCATTTGTTTGTATCTGAAATTTGTTTAAAGAATAAGCTGAACAATGTCTAGCATTTGTTTGATGCTAAAAACGAAAGCAGAAATCTTAAGCAATGTCTATCATGAACAATGTCTAGAATGAACACAGTGTGTGTGTGTGTGTAGTTAAGATGAATCTGAAACTTTGTTAAAGAATAAGCTGAACAATGTCTAGCATTTATTTGATGCAAAAAACTAAAGCAGAAATCTTAAGCAATGGCATATGAGTGAATAAGGTAAAGATCAAACAGATCACAACACCAAATATCATGACATGGGAGTGAACAATTTAGGGTTAAGGAGATAGCAGAAGAATTTACAGCTGACACTGCTCTATTATTAACCAAAACAAAAGCAGTAGAAAAGTGTAACAAATTCAATTATTGATCCTAGCATATTTGACTTGGAAACTAATGCAGAAGAGAAGCTAGGTCCCAATACACGTGCATAGTGTCAACTGTCAATCAGCATTTTAGCATGGCCAAAGAGATCCTGATTCAATGACATATCGAGATGAATATCTAAAACAAGTACACCAGAAAAGCTATTGGAGTGGCATGTGAAAACTAAGATAAACACAAAACACAAAACTCCTCCAAACTGCACTCCAGTGAAAAAATAAAATCAAAATATCTACGTATAAAAAGGATCAGCACCACTTCCAGGAATTTCTCATGTAGAAAGAGCACTTGCCTTTCAAGTGCTCATAATCATAAATATTTCAACAAAGAATAGATAATTAACGTGGCAATATATACGCAAAGTACGAGCATCGTATATAGACTTGCTTTATTCTTGCTACCATCAAAGATAAACTTGCATAATTCTAGTACAGGGGATATCTAGGTAAATCATAAAGTTGACCAATTCAAACATGACCCCAAAGACAGAGAGAATAAATTTGTTTTTCCACCAATCTGCTTAAATGATGGAAGCTTTATAGCATGAAACAATGTTCAAGAAATGAGATCCCGATAATCAAAAGAAACAAATCTAGCACATACTTCTTAAATTTCAGATGCGAGTTAATAAAAGAGAGATGACGATAAATTCAAGCTATGTGAGAAAGTAAATCTGAATCTGCTGTGACAGTGCTGCTCATAAAGTCTTAAGACCAAAAAACATGAGATTGAAGTGGGAACTTGTTTATCATAGAGGAGAGAAAACGTCGCTGTTTTTAGAAGTTGAATAATAATGTTCTAATAATAAAACTTTGTAAAGCCGTAGACTGAAATAAGATTGACATTGGGAACTTGTACAGTTTCTATGTCTATAAAAGGAACTCACAAGATGTAACTGTTTTCGGACAGAAAAGAAAGTACAATTTTCTTTCACCGAGAACTTTATAACTTATAGAAACAAAAAAATTCTATTACATAAGAATGTAAATACAAGAAAATTCTAAATACAAGTCTTTGAGTTTTGGATAGTGTAGTGGTGGAAATCGAATCGGCATGTGATTCCTTTACTCTATTGACGATCCGACTTTAAATGCAAAGATGACGATATGCTTTCACCTTCATAGATATGAACTTCAGAAATTCTACTTTAGAGGAACTTCTGTGTTCTTCAACGGCATGTCTACTAGAGGTGATATGGATGTAGTAGATCCAAGAAAAACACCTTAGAATGCTCGTGGAGAAGGCACCAAGTGTTGAGAAACAAGTTAGGCAGAGTGCGAGCATATAGGTTCTGCTCTTGATAGATGCATGGCCCTTGAATGCACAACAAAGAATGCTATTTATAACAAAACGTCCAAAAAAAATGATTAACTGTTAAATTCCGCTGAAGGCACTGTCCCGCGGAAAAGGAAGACGAGTTCTCATGGGAGGCACTGTCCTGCAAGATTCTTGGCTTCGTGCTGAGCCGCGTTCGCATGTTCACGTGGGGCTCAAGAGAATTATGTCACATGGACCCACGTTCACGCAAGGCTTAAGGAGATTATGCCACGTGGTTGCAGTTATGCAATGAATAGGCATGTTCCTGCGGAGATTAAAGCACGTTGTGCCACATTATTGCTTGCTGTAACAACTGCACGCATGACGACATCATGATGGTGACAGTTGTATGCCTCGAATTCCTCCACTATCCCATGTTGAATGCACCATTAAATGCTCTTACGTGAATCCCACGGGAAGGTCGCTCCCGCGGGGAGGCCCTTCACACTGGATGGCAACTCCCGCGGGGAAACCCTTCTCGCCGGAAGGCAACTCCATCGGGGAAACCCTTCTCGCTTGAAGGTATCTCTGTCATTATATAAATATTGGACCACCCTGTGGTCTATGGCACTGTCTCTGGAGCACCCCTTGGTTTAGTTGGTCCTCCTAATACTGGTATATATAATTTCTCTATAAGCAAATCTGTTAATTCACGAAAAGCCATTAGTTAAATATATAGAATGCTTGCGTTGTAGTTTCTTAACTGAAATTGGGAAAATTTTCCTGTGCTAATGATCATATGCCAGTATATGTCTTGATTATTAATTCAATAAAAAAAATGGCAGTGTTTTGCTGGCTCTTGTTTAAATTTTTATGTCTTTCTTTAGAATGTTATCCAATAGATGCACATTTCCAGAATTCTTTCTATGCATGTAGTTCATTTGAAACATTGCTTTTTTTTTTTTCTAGATAACCTTATTCCTCCTCTAGATAGTGTCTTAGATAGTAACTATAAGGGTGCATATCGTAATGGAATGGGGAATCCAGAATTCTTTCTATGTCTTGTCATGAACTTTCTGAAATATGGTTCAACCATCCTGTTATACTTTTATTTTTAATATAGTAACAGAATTTATATAATGACAGACATATCGATCCCTTTCTGTTTATTATGTAATACACTCATCTGAAAAACGTAAGTCATATGTTTCATTTACATTGGAGATTGTCTGAAAAAGGTAAGCCATTATGTGCACACCTTTGTAAAATACTTTCTGAACAGTTATATTATTTATAAAGTCTCTCTTTTTATAATGATAGCTGCCCTCAGCGTCTTATGATCCCTCCAGGTAGCAACCCAATTGTGGATTATCCCTCAGCTGATTTAGAACATGTTCTTAAAAGACCACGCCCTATGGGAATATCTGATGATGTATCTTCTTTAACTTATTCCAAGTTTGTTTTGTCCTTTCCATCTTTAGAGCTTCATGTTCTTAAAAGACCACGCCCTATGGGAACCAATGGACTTTGGATTTCGTTCTGCAGCTTCAGGGTGTATAGGCAGACCTGAATTGCCTTATTGTTTTACATGCTTCTTCAGGTTGGAATTGTAATGCCCCGCTCCGCACGGTGCATTACGATGAGTCGTTGACCCGATGAAGTATCGATGCAAATCGATGCAAGAGTTACGTTGGCCAAAGGTAAGCTTTGAGTCGGTTGGAAATCTATGAATCGAATCGATGCAAAGGATAAGTCTCGTTTGAGCAAGTGCTGATTTAGTTGATCTGGTGTGCAGGCTATGCTTTTACGTTGGACGATAAGAGGTCGACATTTTGCCTTATGCAGTGAAGTGTCCGCGAAACCAAATCGTGGCCTTGCAACGAATTATGACATGGGCACGATAGGCCAAATCGACCGAGTAGTTCAAAGGAATGGCTACGTCCGAGAGTTAGCTATGCGACCAAGTTATGGAAGCGAGCCGCTTCAGCCCGACGAGACGACAAGGCGTATCGGCTTAAGGTGGACGGGTTCTTGACTCTCTCTCCCTATTCCTTCACGTCTAATAAAATATATCATTGTATGCGTAAGATGTTATCGAGTTAGCGAGCGTGGCACGGCGACGAGAGATCCAAATATGTGTCGAACATTAAGATAGAACATTGAACAATCGAACAATTGAAGCGACGTGCATCAAGTGTACGAGTCGCGGTAGGACGGTGATGGTAGAACATTGAAAGACAATATTGAGATGTGCATCACATGCATGCCTCCGAGAACATTGAACACTAGGCGTAGAACATTGATTACGGCGCTGAGCGTGCCCTCGTGCACGAAAGCTAAGAAATGACTAAGTAACTACGAAATTAGGCTATGAGAACAACTTACGAATGGTACGCGCCGAGTATGAATACGAGATGACTAAGCTGTTGGGCGTCGTGCATCAATACGGTTGTGTCGGGGTATAATGCCGACGGAGCTTGAGATGAGGATGGTGGATTATGTTTATGAGACGCGAGTATGTTTATGGTGCGAGATTATGTTTATGGAACACGAGATGGGTTGGAATGTATGACTTGTATGCTATGACGCGTATTGCATGGTCAATGGACTCGGATGGCCCGTGCACGGGTGCGGCTTCCCTCGAACGGTTACGACCGGGGCACCGGGACCGTTCGGCCTAGGAGGGAATTATGTGTGGTATTTATGGTGCACAACATTCGGACGGATTGCGACCGTCCAGTGCTGTGATAAGCTATGATATCCGTAAGTTTGGGATCCTTCGGATATTGGGCTAGCAACCCGTATCGAAGCGATCGTAGGCTTACACATAAGAGATGCCAAGTCCATTACGGTGCGAAATACCGTGACCTTCATATAGTTAGGGCCGGTGGGCTAAGATGAGAGTTGGGTGCAGGCGCAGGGCCTGCCACCCTTATGCAAATTGTTTAAGTTTACGGTCGGTTGGTTTCGTGAATCGTATGATTGCTTATGTTAAGTTCTAACCATTGCAGGCTAGGCAAGGAGGAACGAAGATGAGCACGAACACTATGTTTACGTTCATATTATGCCTAACTGTATCTGTTGCAGGAACACGGTGGTAGACACATTATGATAAAATTGCTACGCGTAAACATTGCCATGAAAATGATCCTAAGGCTAAATAGAAAGATCACAAATTAAGATGCATGCTTCACTAAATTTACTTAGTACTTGGTTTGGGTGCGAGCGGGTTTTGATCAGTGCGAAGCGAGGACGAAAGCACTAATCCCCCACTAGTTTGCCTGCAGGTTCAGGTATGTTTGGCTCGGGGCGGAGCTTGGCTTGGACGTGCCGAGGCATGGAGTCTTGGCGTTCAAGAGGAGCTACCGCATAGGCGTTCGGACTTGCGACATGGAGATGTTCGGCCGAAGACTACTTGTTGGCTATAAAGAGACATAATGTATGAAACAATGTAATCCTTTGTGAGCTAGAGAGATCATGAGTGTTGTAGCCAATTGGCATATTAAGTTGGGCTATTCAGAGCATTTGTAATCTTCAGTTCATTATCAATAAAAGAGATTCTTATGTTATACTTCATTTCCTTCCGCTGCTTATGTTATCAATTTGAAATAAATACTATGTGAACTTGTTATCTTGCCTTGCACGAGCGCAACTCCAGGCTCGTGCGGCATCACGTCCCAGCGAGGACGACAATTCGGGTGAAATCTAGCGAGGACGAGCGATTTCCCGGATCGGGACGTGACAGGAATATCTAGCAGCCACATGCCAGTGGGGTACCCTAGCGTTGCACGAACCCAATACTCTATTGAAGAGCTGCCCAAGAATGTTGCCGTGGTTCAAAATCAGGGTTCTTCTGTTACAAGCATGGATTTTCATCCTTCTCAACCAACTGTTCTTTTAGGTTAGAATTAATGTCTCTAAATTGACTCCTTTCCTTTTGCTGTCAGTTTGGGAGATGCTTGTCAGAGTCGATCGAGATCATCATATAGTTGATTCTTTTCTTTCTCTTTCCTTTCAGTTGGAACAAATGTGGGTGATATCCTCTGTTCTAAAAGGCGTCCGCCTAGACCGCCTATGTGGCGCCTAGGTGTTAGGCGTTGGGTGCCCGTCCGATGTCTGCTTAGGCGCCCGCCTAATCCCTCTGACATTCAACTATGCATATTTTGGGGTTTTATGGATTTTTTTTTCTGCAATTTTTAGTAGATTTTTTTGGATTCTTTTTATTTTTTTGAACCGCCTAGATCTAGGCGTCCGCCTAGGCACCCGCCTAGGTGGGCTAGGCGCTAGGCGGAAGGTGTCCGTCCGACTAGCGCCTAGCGCTTTTCACAACCTTGGTGATATCACAGTTTGGGAGGTATCCAGTAGAGAGAGGTTTGCTCATAGAAATTTCACAGTTTGGGACCTTCAAGCATGTTCTATGCCATTTCAGGTAAAGCAGCCTGCTTTTGATATGCAGTAGTTCTTCTGGATGATCTTATATACTAATAAGCACCTTTTCTTGGATTTTATGATAAACAGTCTGCCCTGGTTAAGGATCCTGCTATATCTGTTATGCGTGTACTTTGGAACCCCGATGGAAGTCAGTTTGGTAACATCTAGAAGAAAAGCTGCTCTCTTTTTTTCTCTTCATTATCATTACATATGGAGGAAACTTCTTCTTGTAAGGGGAAATCTAGAAAACTATTGGTGGTTGTTTGATACATTTTTGTTGTGCTCTGTGTTTTTTCAGGTGTTGCTTATTCCAGGCACCTTGTGCACTTGTATAACTACAACGGCCTAGACGACCTCATTCAACACTTAGAGGTAAATATTAAAAAATCATTGGTATGCCTCTTCATACATTGTTCTTTTCCCGTCGTTAAACTTGGTGCTGCCACTAGTTAACTGTGATATATATTAAGGCTTACTTGCAATTAAATACTCTGAACAATCAGATGGCAATTAAATATCCCAAACTTTTCTTGGCAAGTTGCTACCTTATCTTTATTTTATCACATAAATACCCTGAAAAATCATTCATTTGCAAGTTAGCCCTGAAAGTAAACAAAAGAACACAATGCCCCCTGTTAAAAATGTTTTTCTTATTAAAGGAGTCAATTTACAGACATTAATTCTAACCTAAAAGAAAAGTTGGTTGAGAAGGATGAAAATCCATGCTCGTAACAGAATAGCCCTGATTTAGAACCACAACAACATTCTTGGGCAGCTCTTCAAAAGAGTATTGGGTTCGTGCAACGCCAGGGTACCCCACTGGCATGTGGCTGCTAGATATTCCAACCTGAAGAAGCATGGAAAACAATAAGGCAATTCAGGTTTGCCTATACACCCTGAAGTTGCAGAACGAAATCCAAAGTCCATTGGTTCCCATAGGGCGTGGTCTTTTAAGAACATGAACACTCAAATCAGGCTCTAAAGATGGAAAGGACAAAACAAACTTGGAATAAGTTAAAGAAGATACATCATCAGATATTCCCATAGGGCGTGGTCTTTTAAGAACATGTTCTGAATCAGCTGAGGGATAATCCACAATTGGGTTGCTACCTGGAGGGATCATAAGACGCTGAGGGCAGCTATCATTATAAAAAGAGAGACTTTATAAATAATATAACTGTTCAGAAAGTATTTTACAAAGGTGTGCACATAATGGCTTACCTTTTTCAGACAATCTCCAACGTAAATGAAACATATGACTTACGTTTTTCAGATGAGTGTATTACATAATAAACAGAAAGGGATCGATATCTCTGTCATTATATAAATTTGGATTGAGACAAAATATAAGTGTAGTCTGTAGATAAACATTACTGTTCCTATATTAAAAATAAAAGTATAACAGGATGGTTGAACCATATTTCAGAAAGTTAATGACAAGACATAGAAAGAATTCTGGATTCCCATTCCATTACGATATGCACCCTTATAGTTACTATCTAAGACACTATCTAGAGGAGGAATAAGGTTATCTAGAAAGAAAAAAAGAAGCAATGTTTCAAATGAACTACATGCATAGAAAGAATTCTGGAAATGTGCATCTAGTGGATAACATTCTAAAGAAAGACATAAAAATTTAAACAAGAGTCAGCAAAACACTGCCATTTTTTTCATTGAATTAATAATCAAGATATATACTGGCATATGATCATTAGCACATAATTTTTTTTCCAATTTCAGTTAAGAAACTACAACGCAAGCATTCTATATATTTAACTAATGGCTTTTCGTGAATTAACAGATTTGCTTATAGAGAAATTATATATACCAGTATTAGGAGGACCAGCTAAACCAAGGGGTGCTCCAGAGACAGTGCCATAGACCACAGGGTGGGCCAATATTTGAGTGGCATTGGATGCATTTGTCATGCAACCGGCAAGTGGAGACGGAACGGGAGCTGCCGCTGGCTGAAATGACTGAAATAAAACATAAACATTCACTGCCCATATTAATTGTCTCCCTACATTAAATCCTAATTCGCTCATTCTAAAATCATCTAAAATCAACTAAAACAAGTCCATTTAAAGTAATCTCGCACTTACCCCATGTGGTACCATTTGCAGAAACCCTCCGGCCTTGGGCATGACATTCATGAAGGGAGCAGCAGCAGGCGAAAGCATCCGACCACCACCATTTGGGACATTGGGTTGAGAAAATAAATGGTCATAGAAAAGGGTCCTAATGTCGGGCTTCTGCCTCGGGCCCTTACAATTATTATGTTGCCAATTCAAACTGCAATAATAAAACTAATTTAGATAACAATAAAAACTAGGAAGTACATACACTTCAAAAATTGACGACTATCTCAGTGTTGCCCTGTCGGTCACGGACATGTATTGGGCACGAAACAAGGATTCCAAAATACACCATTTACATGCCAAGAATATGCCGTTTGTCATGTCATACTCATGTACTTGAGTCGTAGAATAAAACAAACCAATATAAACTAAATTTCTACACAATTCCAAAACCTAAGCTTCCTTTCTCACTTTTACACAATACATACCTTTGATTCATGAGAGTTCTCAATCTTGAACTCTCGAGATTCGGAAACTGCAACTTCTCCTGCAACTTGGGGTTCGCCAAGATGAGCTGCTTGAGCTCGGTCATCATGACGCCCCTCGCGGACTTCATGTCCCCGTACTTCGAATACTTCTCGTTTTCCCTACAAAACACTAACCCAATCAAGAAAACCCGCAACCTACTACAAAATCCTAAAATTCCAAGAAATCTCCCCCAAATACCTAAAATTGCCCGTCATGAGCAGATGCAACATCTCCTTGAACAAATCCTCGTTGGACGCCAATAAGACCTTCAAATCCTTCTCCAGGATGTCCAACGCTTTCGATCGGTCGCCCCTACAAGAAATTCAAGAACCAAACCCTAAAACCTCGACAAGAAGAGGGAAAAAGGGAGAGAGAGAGAGGCTCTGCGTACTTATCGAGGGCTTCGAGATACTTCTGCTTGCGGATCTCGAAGAACATCTTCTCGGAGAAGCGGTTGTCGTCGACACGGGTGAAGCGGGAGAGGTACTTATCGATCTCGTCCCACTCCCCGCCGAGCACCGCCTCCTCGAAGCGCTTCACGTTGAAGTAGAGCCCCGACTCCTGCTCCAGCCTGACGAAATCGCCGGTCAAAAAAAAAAAAGGTTTTCTTGGAATTTCTAGGGTTTCCGCCATGAAAATTAGGGTTTATCGATTCCTTACATGTGGACGGTGTTGGGTTTTTGGTTTTTTCCTTTTGAAAGCTTTAGTCCCACATCGGAAAAAACAAATGGTTTGTATCTCTATATATTAGCTTTGCCATTATTGGAGATGCACATGTGGTGTGGAGGTGCACATGGGTTTGTCATGTGGGGTTATTTTTCTAATGGAAAAAAGGCTAAAATCAACAATTAAAGCATTCATGCTTTTTGCTCTTGGAAAATTTATTTCCATAGTAGCTGAGCCCCGTAGGGGCTTAGCGACTCGGGCTCGGGCTCGGGCTCGGGCTCGGACTCGGGCTCAAGGGCTCATGAGGCGTAATGTGACGTTTTGTTGGCGCACTTTGTACTTTGCACGTCAGCATCGTCGCTAGGCACGCAAATTACGCTGGTTACGTGAGTGGCACAACTTGCAGCAGAACGTGTCTACACATGTTCTGAGCGATTGTTCCATGTTCGGGGTGGTTACTACCACGTCCCTATCATTGTGCTAACCGGGCAGTTGTTGCTGGGGCTTATATAAGGCCTCCTCCTTCTCTTTCACAGGTTAGAACAGAAACACTAGTAAACAGAAAGTTTACAAGTGCTTAGAGGCTGTGAGAGAGAAGAGAGGTATTGTACCAGCGTTGCGTTTTGCACAGGAGTTCAAGTTCATCCGAGGAGTCAGAAGAGCAGAGTGTTCCAAGTTCTCCGACGAACTTGCTGGTTCCTGGAAGCTATTCGTGTGGGGCGAATAAAGCTTTGAGCAACGGTGATCATTCACCCCAGCAGGAGATTTTCCACCTTTCGCCTGTCACTTTCTTTGTTGGTTCTATCAGGATTCTATTAACGCACCTTCGGTGAAGTGTTTGCGTTGATATTATCAGAACTCAATTAGCGCACCTTCTGTGAAGTGTAGCACTAATTGAATTTCTCTTACGTACCTTCTGTGAAGTGTTACGTTCTGTGCACCTTCTGTGAAGTGTAGCACTAGTGGAATTTTCCTTACGTACCTTCTGTGAAGTGTTACGTTCTGTGCACCTTCTGTGAAGTGTAGCACGAGTTGAAATTTCTCTTACGTACTTTTTGTGAAGTGTTACGTAATAACGATTGTTAGTACAATTGTTACGATATTTCTGTTTTCCATCGAAAAATTGTGCCCCAGCGCTAACAATCTCAAAGCTTTATTGCTTCGATGGAAAACGTTAATGTTTCTCTCTTCAATTCTGACTTTTGCAAGTTAGAAAAATTTGATGGAGAACATTACCAAGTCTGGAAGAGGAAGGTATATCTAACCCTTCAACTCAAATACGTAGATCACGTGCTTTTGGAGGAAGAACCTACTGTTCCAGATGTTGGGTCTGCTGCCGCGATTACCGCGGCTACTAAACTGCAAGCAAAATGGAGAAGGGAAAATAGTATTTGCAGGCTGCTTATCCTGAATGCTATGGAAGATTCCCTTGCAGAATCATATTCTAAAAAGAATATTGCTAGAGACATATGGGAGTCTCTAGAAAAACTCTACGAAGAAGACAAGAACCGCAGTAAAATCTTTGTAGTTGAAAAATATCACAAGTGGTTCTTTAAGGACGAAAAGTCTATGCTGCCGCAGGTAAAGGAGTTCCTGAAACTGCGACAGGAGTTGGAAGACGAGGCAATGCCCCTCCCCGACAAGTTTGTTGTTGGAGGGATTGTCTCAAAGCTCCCCGCTGGGTGGAGCAAGTTCTATGCAAACATGCATAGGAAGAAGCTGGAGATCACCCTTGAAGATCTCCTGCAGGAAATCTATGTTGAGGACCAGATGCGGGCTCAACTGAAGGTGGACGCACTGTCCAAGCAATTGGCTAACGCCAATATGGTTCATACCAAGAAACCAAGGGGAAAGCAGGCGGCTTCCCACAGCAAGAAGAAGGACCCTGACAATCTGAAAGTCAAGGAAACTTCTATCAAGAAAAAGAAGCCAAAGTCTCAAATGCCTTGCTTCAAGTGTGGCAAGAAGGGCCACTTTAAGAATGAGTGCAAAGCAAAAACCAAGCAATCGGAGCAAGGAGAACCTAGTAAGGTATCTATGATCACTGATGTTATTGCTATGATTGCGCAGGTTGATGCGGTAGGAACTGATGCTGACTGGTGGGTAGACACTGGAGCCACCTGCCATGTTTGCTCCAGCAAGGAGTGGTTCACCACCTATACCCCTACTTCTGATGTGGTTATGGTGGCGAACCAGGCACAAGCTGAAGTGCTCGGGATCGGGACGGTGGTGTTGAAGCTGACTTCGGGGAAGTCTCTGACGCTTCAAGGCGTGAAGCACGTACCTGCTATCGCCAAGAACCTGATCTCAGGAGGCCTACTCTGCAATGCAGGCCTCAGGATGGACATCAATGCTGGCCAGATGGTGATGTCTATCAAGGGAACATATTTTGGGAAAACTTTTTATACCGAAGGAATGTTCAAGATTCCGCTTGTAAATCAGTTCAATGTTGTTAATACAATCACTCATTCTGCTTATACTTATGAGTTGTGGCATAATAGGCTAGGACATGTTCATTCTAAACGAATTAACAGAATGTTTAGTCTAGGGCTTATCTCCAAGTGTGGGGGTAAGGTAGAGAAATGTGAAGTTTGTGCTCAAACTAAGATCACAAGGAAACCCTTTCCTCGGGTTAATCGAAGTACAGATCTTCTGGAGTTAGTACACTCAGATATCTGTGACTTCAAACAGTTCTCTACAAAGGCCGGGATGAAGTATTTTATAACCTTCATCGATGACTTCTCCAAGTATGCGTTCGTCTATTTGCTAATGGCTAAAGACGAAGCATTTGAGAAGTTCAAGGAGTTCAAAGCCGAAGCTGAGCGGCAGACTGGACAACAACTCAAAAGAATAAGAAGTGATCAAGGTGGAGAATACAGGTCTCATGAATTCGCATCGTTCTGCAAAGAACATGGAATTGTCAATGAGACTACGGCTCCGTACTCTCCTCAATCAAACGGAGTAGCAGAGAGGAAGAACAGAACGTTAACAGAAATGATTAATTCAATGTTGTTGACTGCTGGCCTTCCTAAGTGCTACTGGGGTGAAGCTGCATTGACGGCCACTTTTATTCTAAATAGAGTGCCTCATGCAACTTCAGACGTTACTCCTCATGAACTCTGGTTCAAGGTCAGACCTAACTTGAATGTCATTCGAGTGTGGGGGTGTCTGGCATATGTCAAGCTTCCAGATCTGAAGATTCAGAAGCTTGGGACAAGGACTACTAAGACGATCTTCTTGGGGTATGCCGAGAAGAGTGATGCTCGGAGATTTCTTGATATTGAGTCAAATCATATCATTGAATCTCGCGATGCAGAATATTTTGAAGACAAATTTGCAAGGCACAAGAATATTGTTCTTGCGGATGTACCGGAGAACAATGAGGGTGCGCAGCAAACTGAAGTCTTCAATGAAGATGTGGTCCAAGAAGATGTTGTTGAAACAACGATTGAACCAGAACAAGCTGAGCCGTCAGCTAAGCGTGTGAGGAGGCCGAAGGACTTCGGAAGTGACTTTGTCACCTATCATGTGGAAGCAGATCCGCTTACCTATGATGAAGCGATGAAGACCAGAGACACGGTTTTCTGGAAGGAGGTGATTGACAATGAAATTGATTCCATCACCTCAAATAACACTTGGGTGTTGGTTGATCTTCCTGAAGGAGCGAAACCTATCGGATGCAAATGGATCTTCAAGAAGAAGATGAAAGCAGACGGAACTATTGACAAGTTCAAGGCTAGGTTGGTAGCCAAGGGGTTTTCTCAGAAGCAGGAGATTGACTATTTTGACACATATGCTCCAGTAGCCCGGATGACCACCATCAGAATGTTGATTGCTCTCGCAGCAATACATAAGATGGTGATACATCAGATGGATGTGCATACGGCTTTCCTAAATGGCGAGCTGACCGAAGAGATTTACATGCAACAGCCAGAGGAATTTGTCATCAGGGGTCTTGAAGACAAAGTCTGCAAGTTGGTGAAATCCTTGTACGGTCTTAAACAAGCTCCCAAGATGTGGCATGAGAAATTTGACAAAGTTATAAGGTCAAATGGCTACATGGTTAGAGATACGGACAAGTGTGTTTACACGAAGTTCGCTGATGGAAGAGGTGTGATCGTTTGTCTGTACGTGGACGACATGCTTATCCTAGGTACGAATATTAGCTGTGTCACGGAGACAAAGAAATTCATCTCAAGCAAGTTCAGTATGAAGGACTTGGGGGAAGCTGATGTGATCTTAGGGATCAAAATCATCCGGACAGACACTGGACTAGCGCTGTCACAGTCTCATTATATTGAGAAAATGATCACTAGTTATGGGTATCGGGATCTTCCAGGAATCGATACGCCGTACAGGTGTGATCTGAAGCTGAAGCCTAATTCAGGGGAAAGCGTCAGGCAGCTGGAATATGCAAGCGTAATCGAAAGTTTGATGTATGCTACTAATGCCACAAGGCCTGACATAGCTTTCGCCGTGGAAATGCTGAGTCGTTTCACGAGCAACCCAGGTGCTGAACACTGGAAAGCTGTGAAACTGGTTATGAGATATCTCAAGAAGACTCAGACATATGCACTGTACTACAGCGGAGATCCGCCGGTAGTAGAAGGCTTCAGTGATGCCAGCTGGTGCTCAGATTTGGAGAGCGAGAGGTCCACAGGTGGATATATTTTCACAATGGGTGGAGCTGCTATATCGTGGAAATCGAAGAAGCAGACTATGCACTCGCGGTCATCCATGGAATCTGAGTTCTTTGCACTTGATACCGCAGCCGAGGAAGCAGAATGGCTTCGGGAGCTCATGTATGATCTTCCAATGATTGGGGTACAAATACCGGCAATACCGATATACTGCGACAACCAGGCGACTGCGGCGGTGGCATCAAATGACCTTTTCAACGAAAAGAAAAGGACTGTGCGGTTAAAGCACAGGGCAGTACACGATCTTATTAAGAGGTGTAATTGCAGTAGTTGATGTTCGGAGTCAGGAGAACCTGGCGGATCCGTTCACCAAGGACCTCAAGCGCCAGCTGGTCGATGACACAGCTTGTAAAATGGGCTTGAAGGCATTCTGATATTGTATTATTGTATTCCTACCATAAAGTTTTATGCTATTAGTTCAAAGATTTATCTACTAGGCATCTAGCTTTTGGTTCAAGGGAGGACCACTAATCGGAAGAATATCAGGAACGGTGGGTACATGTTCTATTGGGCATGGAGAGGTTACGGACCTATAACCACTGTTGTCTACTGTTGTTTTCTGCGGAAAACGGTTCCTGTGGGAAGGTTGGCTTAATTGCCTTAATGAGTTCTCAGGCAGAGTAAATGCCTGGTGTGCTTTACAGGAAGCACGGTAGAGCAGCACTACAAGGAGTGAAACTCCATGCTACAGTGGGGTGACTCCACAATGAGGTTCCTATATGTGGGGTGCTGCCCAGAAATAGGATAAAGCCTCGGCTTTGCAGGCCAAGTCACAGCGGCGTAGCACCGCCAATAGACAGTTAGCCTAATGCTGTATGTTAAAAATAAAGAGGGGTGTAGTCAGCACTACAAAGAGGAGGAGTTCCTCATGTTACAGTGGCACGACACCACGATGAGGTACCCGGTTAGGGATAAAGCCTCGGCCTTGCAAGCCATGTCGTTGCGGCGTAACACCGCAAGGGAGCCTAAGGCTTCATGCTGGGTAGTTTGTCACTACAAAGAGGCGGTTGCCTCATGCTACTGTAGTATGACACTACGATGAGGTTTCCGGTACGGGGTAAGGCCTCGGCTTTAAGCCATGTCATAGCGGCGTAGCACCGCAAGGGAAGCGCAAAGCGCTTCATGCCATGTCTCTTTATAATGAACTCACCTATAGTGTATGGACAAAGAGATATCAGGCCGTCTCTTGAGGGTAAACTTGTAGACGCCCAAAATTATACACTGAAACCAGGCTGGCACAGGGCCTTTAATGTGTAGCCAGAAGCACATGTAACTACATTATGTGAGTGGAAAGAATTTCAGCTATGATGCATAATTCAAGGCTTAGTCCATTCTTGTATTATAGTCTGATTTTTGACCCATGCGGGAAGATTCAAGTCGTCAGCGACATCTCTCCTAATGCATGATGGACAGTTACTGTGGGGAACACTTATATCCATATATAGAGATATGTGGGGGATTGTTGGGTTTTTGGTTTTTTCCTTTTGAAAGCTTTAGTCCCACATCGGAAAAAATAAATGGTTTGTATCTCTATATATTAGCTTTGCTATTATTGGAGATGCACATGTGGTGTGGAGGTGCACATGGGTTTGTCATGTGGGATTATTTTTCTAATGGGAAAAAGGCTAAAATCAACAATTAAAGCATTCATGCTTTTTGCTCTTGGAAAATTTATTTCCATAGTAGCTAAGCCCCGTAGGGGCTTAGCGACTCGGACTCGGACTCGGACTCGGGCTCGGGCTCGGGCTCGGGCTCAAGGGCTCATGAGGCGTAATGTGGCGTTTTGTTGGCGCACTTTGCACTTAGCACGTCAGCATCGTCGCTAGGCGCATAGTGCGCTTAAGTTGCGCTCGTTGCGCGAGCCACTTGCGCGACCACGTTACGCGGCCCGTTACGCGAGCCCAGTTACGCTGGCCCAGTTACGCAGCCCAGTACGCAGTCCAGTGCGCGCAGTGTGCGTAGAGTGCGCAGTGTGCGCAGCGTACGCAGCGTACGCAGTGTGCGTAGTGTGCGTAGGGTGCGTAAAGGGGGTGTGTGCGTAAAGTACAAATTACGCTGGTTACGTGAGTGGCACAACTTGCAGCAGAACGTGTCTACACATGTTCTGAGCGGTTGCTCCATGTTCGGGGTGGTTACTACCACGTCCCTATCATTGTGCTAACCGGACAGTTGTTGCTGGGGCTTATATAAGGCCTCCTCCTTCTCTTTCACAGGTTAGAACAGAAACACAAGTAGTAAACAGAAAGTTTACAAGTGCTTAGAGGCTGTGAGAGAGAAGAGAGGTATTGTACCAGCGTTGCGTTTTGCACAGAAGTTCAAGTTCATCCGAGGAGTCAGAAGAGCAGAGTGTTCCAAGTTCTCCGACGAACTTGCTGGTTCCTTGAAGCTATTCGTGTGGGGCGAATAAAGCTTTGAGCAACGGTGATCATTCACCCCAGCAGGAGATTTTCCACCTTTCGTCTGTCACTTTCTTTGTTGGTTCTATCAGGATTCTATTAACGCACCTTCGGTGAAGTGTTTGCGTTGATATTATCAGAACTCAATTAGCGCACCTTCTGTGAAGTGTAGCACTAATTGAATTTCTCTTACGTATCTTCTGTGAAGTGTTACGTTCTGTGCACCTTCTGTGAAGTGTAGCACTAGTGGAATTTTCCTTACGTACCTTCTGTGAAGTGTTACGTTCTGTGCACCTTCTGTGAAGTGTAGCACGAGTTGAAATTTTTCTTACGTACCTTCTGTGAAGTGTTACGTTCTGTGCACCTTCTGTGAAGTGTAGCACGAGTTGAAATTTCTCTTACGTACATTTTGTGAAGTGTTACGTAATAACGATTGTTAGTACAATTGTTACGATATTTCTGTTTTCCATCGAAAAATTGTGCCCCGGCGCTAACAGACGGTCTCCTTGAAGTTCTCCTCCTCCAGGAACTGGAGGACGAGGAAGACGAGGTCGCGGATGAGGGAGGACATGACCGTATCTTCGGGTTCGGGTCCAGGTTGGGTCTGCATGTCGCATCCGAATCGTCGGAGGAGGAGGAGGAGAGAGAAGAGAGGAGGAGGGAGACGATGATAATTTGTAAAGAAGCAGAGTTTAGCTCTCTACAATATGTAAGCGTTGTCAGGATAAGCTATCACGACTGTTGATACGATAAGTACTCATATTTATCGTATCAAATGGAGACCGTGATAGCGTGGGTTCTATCACGACCGTCGATCTGATAAGCAAGTGTGTTTATCGTACTAATGCCTTAAAATACTGTAATTGCCTGGGGTGAGATAGCGTGGGTCCGAAAGGACAACCGATGAGCTTCCCCCAAAAGGTTTTGCATTGCACCCGGATTGTGACCAACCAAGTAGGACCTACATTTTTGTTGAGTGCCCTTTTTTTTTTTTAAATAAAGTCTCTTGAATTACATTATTCTTTTATAGGTCTTTGAAATATTATTATTTGGTTTATGTCGGGGAGCATTATTCGGTTTTGGACGAAACCGAATCAAATCAAATAAAAGATTCGGTTCGATTTTAAAAAAATTCGGTTCGATTTCGATTTTAAAAATACTAAAAAAAATTATTCGGTTTCGGTCAAAAACCGAAAACCTATATAGGTATATTTAGTTACTATATATATTAACAAAAAAGGTACAAATAAACCTATAAATAGAATAAATTGAAAATTGAACTTATTTAATTCGATTCGGTTTGATTTGGTTGTGGACTAATTCCGTTCGATTTCGGTTTTGCTTATTCGGTTATTCGGTTCGTTTACGAATTAACCGAATGCTCACCCCTAGCTTTATAGGACGTTTGGATGAACGTTTTCTATTCTTATGAATCAATTTTTTGTTCATTTTTCATAGAAAAAATTCATCATTTCTATAACCATATTTGATTATGTTAGGAGTATGTAGCCTGAAAAATTCAATCAACCTATTCGTTCAGACATGAATATGGATCTTAATTTGTTTAGTTTTCCAAAATACTCTTTCATTAATTTTATGAGAAATTTTGAGTCGTACCCCACTTATTTTACCATAATTTAAGGTGCACTCGACTTGAAAGAAAATCGTCAATGACTAACAGACGGTACTTATTTTACCATAGTGCATGACCCCCCTCGCCCCACTGTTAACATAAATCGTCAATGACTAACAGTCAACTCTTTTGACCATAATTCAACATACATGTGTGTTAAGAAAAATATAAAAAATGAGTGTGAAGTTATATGGGACCAAATTTATGCACATATGAGTGTGCAACTATCTTGAAACCAAAGAAGTTTTGGTCTCAAAAGTGTCCACATGGGGGGTCAAATGATTTGATTGTTAGTCATTGATGTTTTTCATTAAAAAATATAAGATTTCATGTATGTATTATGGTATAACAAGTGGGGTGTAACTCAAAATTTTTCTTTCAAGTGGGATGCACATTGAATCATAGTAAAACAAGCATGGTGCAACTCAAAAATTTTCTAAATTTATTATTTATTATTACATAAATTCAATGAGTGTCATTGAGGGTATTATAATTACAAATTATAATTAATGCGCCAAACCAACCTTTACATAGGTAGAAATCTAAAGTGCCATATACTATATTTTCTTCCAATTTTCAATCCTACACTTACCAAAAGTTGATAAAGATTCCAAAATCCATTCCCTAAGGGGCGTTTGGTATGAGGAATACTATATAACCGGAAATTCTATATTCCCGGGAACCAAATTCCAAGGAATTAAATTCCCTGAAAAATTACATTCCCATGTTTGGTGACTATAAATATTTCCGGAAAAAAATAATAATAATAAAGAAAAAAATGAACAAATATAAAAAAAAACCGGTAAAAACGAAAAAAAATCGGTAAAAACGAAAAAAATGGTAAAAACGACAAAAAATGGTAAAAACGACAAAATAACAAAAACCGACAAAAACGATGAAAAACGACAAAAATCGGTTAAAAAGACAAAAATGACCAAAAAGCGAAAAAAAATGTATAAACGACAAAAAAAACAAAAAAGGGTAAAAACGATAAAAATAACAAAAACACGACAAAACGACATAAAATCGATAAAAACGAAAAAAAAAAACCAAAATGTGACAAAAACGACAAAAACGACAAAAAATAACAAAAAATCGGTTAAAACGACAAAAAGGACAAAAAATCGGTTAAAAACTACAAAAATCGGTTAAAAACTACAAAAATCGGTTAAAACGACAAAAAATAACCAAAAAGCGACAAAAACGAAAAATAATCGATAAAAACGACAAAAAAAGACAAAATCGATTAAAATGACAAAAAATCGGTTAAACGACAAAAAATAACCAAAAAGCGACAAAAACGACAAAAAATCGGTAAAAGCGAAAAAATAGACAAAAATGACAAAAAACGACATAAAATCAGTAAAAATGACCAAAAAGTGACAAAAACGACAAAAAACTACTAAAAATCGGTAAAAACAACAAAAAAGCTACAAAAACGACAAAAAATCGCTTAAAACGACAAAAATTGACAAAAAAACGACAAGAGAAAAAATTGGGTAAAAACAACAAAAAAAATCAAAAAGTGACAAAAAAGGGTAAATAATTGGAAAAGTCACTTACATCAAGCCCACTAGCTCTCGGTCTAAATAATTCTTCTAGTGTGATGCCCTTAGGTTATTTGGAACTAGGTTGCCTGGTGGCAAGTATCTTCTTTAAACTTTTCTCCTTGCCTTTCTCACTCTTAAATCTCCTATGCACTTCCCAGAGAGGGTTGATCATAGCCAATTGTCCCTTGTACATGCTAGAAACGTTTTGGAGTGGCGTTATGGCCTTTGACTCTTTGGCATTAAATTTCTCTGGAATCCTTGAATGGAGCTCCTTATCCTTGATAGATACCCTCTGGCTTGTCATAGCATCTAAGGGAATCTCCAACATGGTCCAGAAGAGGCGGATCACACTCCTCTACTTTCACGCTTACTGCCACTACGCTAGTCTCCTCGGTCCCCAGCTGGTCTTGTACCCCTGGGATCCTGTCTGTGACAAATCACGCAGGCATACGTCTGGAAATCCTCGTGAATCTCCTCAAGCATTGGATCACAGTCATTTGGCGCATCTTTCGAGCTATTTTCCAAGTGTGGATCACTTGGTTCCTTGCTCCTTAATTTCTTCGGGGCTTAAAGTCTCAAAGTCCTCATGAATTGGGTGAGTTTGAGATCCTTTCAGTTTTGTCTCCATGATGCTTTGTCCCTTCTCCTCACCCTCCACCTATTCCACCGGACATGAGTCTTTGCCATGTCTAAAGCAACAACACGAAGGGCATATGGGTACACATTCGTAATCAACCTCCTGGTAACAAATCTAACCCAAAGCTAATCTAAATTGGACTCTTCTTGGGACGTCTACATCAGCATCCATTTCCACAAAGACTCAGTTAGCCTTTGTGGAGTGTAGTAGGAGCGTCCATCCTAAGAGGAGTTGTCTCGACCGCATCCGAATAATCGGATACTAGTTCGTGAGTATGTCCAGTACGTTGCAGTATCGGCTGTAATACGCTGTATAGACCTCAATATCATTTATGATCACCTCAGAATATAACATCCACAAATCTACTATCGCGGACTAAACAAGGAAATAAACTATAAAGCATATTGAGGACAACTTTCACACGTATGGACAGGTGAAGCGCTAACTCATACACACAATATCTCACAACTCATGAATACACACACGTACCATCAATCGACATAGCTCGAGGCTAGCGACCATCGCGACATAAATTTCGCAGTGCGTCAAGTTATTACGGTTTACCGGATTGGATAGTCCATCTGCCTAGTGATTGTCTTCCCACCCCATAAACTACATGTCTAGTAAGTGTCAACAAATATGGCAAATCAATATGACTGTAAACAAAAAACATATATAATGAGTATTCCAAAATATAATGAACATGCAAATATTGTAAATAATTTGGCAATGTATACTTTCCTGAAGGGAAACCAAGATCTGATGACGTTCCGACTACGAACTCGTCAACTCAAAACTGACACGAAAAGTGGAAGATGTACGACGCCACCTGATGTTGAAATAAACATCACTAACATTTCTAAAATGAGTGAGATAGTTAGGAAAGCCTACTCTTAAGTTCAATTTGAACATATTGACAAAAATGGATCCGTATACTTTGCACCGAAAATGTGTCAGAAATAAAGGCCTCCAAATTCAGCAAACTATATATCAAAAAAGGTCTAAACGACGTTAGTCTCAACGATACGTTCAGTTTTGGATTCTGATGAACCTATCACAAAAAATTTCTTTGAATCAGATCGTGGGGCCTGCGATACAACTACCCGATCGACAGTCTTAAAATCGGACAAAGTTTAGATACAAGACAATTGATGCGAGTCCAATGGCCATGACGACACGACACAGCGAGCGTACACTAAATAGCTGAATTTTTGGAAAAGTGTCAATACGGTAAATTTTGACGGATATAAGTCAAATTCGTCGCACACACACGATCAATTCGAATTGTGTCAAAGTCCACACATTGGTGAATACCGTATGCGCTTTTCGGTGTAATCGGTTTGCGATAGGGTGGTCCGATTTCTCGAAACTAACTCCGTCGAAGAATTTTTTTTAAAAAAAAAATTTGGGGGGATTTTCCATAGTGATTTCAACTTAGTTATTGCATTGTTTAAATTGAACAATCTACTAGGTTTCGTTGCTGGTTAAATAGGCTACGTGTTAGAGAAAAAGGGTTGGAAATTTCTCACATAGAACTGGAGATATTCGGCTTCCAAAAGATGTTCCTGACCGTTGGTTGCTGAATAGAAACAAACTTCGCCTCTGGATTTATTGGGTTCAATAGGCTGGAAAAACCTAATGGATATAGAGCTCTCTCTGTTGGGTTTTCTCAAAAGTAGAGGTGCAACTCGAACGAGTTGGGTCGGGCTTGTGCTCAATCCGAGTCAAACTGGTGAATCATAAGTCTAGCTCAAGCCCAAGCCCAACCCGAACTCCTCAACATATGAAGTCCAAGACTGAGTCCAGAGCAATAGAAAAGGAACCCATGTTCCTCCGGTCATGTCGGGTCCATCGGATTTATCGGACTATAATACGATATTTAAAATAATTTTAAACGAGATTAATATTAACCACATAATCAAATAGTAAACAAGCCTCAATCATTACAAATACAAAGTGAAATAAGATTTGGGATAAGACTTTGAAGAGTTCGGGTAAAAGAAATGTAGAGTTTAAACTTTTTGTTTAAAAAGTATGAAACAATGTGTATATATAAATTATATGTATGTCGGGTTTCGGGTTCTTTGGGTAATCCTAGGAGTGTAAACGAGCCGAACGGACACGTACAGCCCACTGTTCGAGTTCGGGCCGAAAATAAAAACGAGTTCCGGCCTATCGGACACGAACATTCCACTGTTCGAGTTCGGACGGAAACGGACAGTCCACTGTTCGAATTCGGGCCAGACGGATCGAGTCGTCGTCTCGTAGGCTTGGTTGGTGAATGGTAGCTTGCTGGTAGTAATATGAAATAAATGGGAACAATTGCTAGAGAAGGTCCGAGGCATCGTCTGGTCGGCTTGGTTGGTAAAGGGTAGCTTGCTGGTAATGGTATGAAATAAATAGGAACAATTGCTAGAACATTGGAGTAGTTTTTCGAATTAAAGAAGAAAACTTTATATTTGAACTAAGCAATTGGAAGGAAATGACAAATTACTGTAGGAAACTAAAAATAAATCTAATACTTACAGGTGAATTCTCTGCCTTCCCTCTATCCCTCCCCTATTTAGAGTCTGATACTCCTCTGATACCAACCGTGGCTTGCTGAGCTGGCCAATCCTTGCTGAGCTGGACTAGCTGGTTAGGAGTAGTAACTTGGGAATCAAGTTACATCAGAACACTAAGTTGCATAAAAACACACTGACTGAGAGTGAAGGAACACCTATATTCAGCACCGGCACCTGCATTCTTCACTGATACTATACTGATACTGAACTACGACTAGGAGAATTGCTACACACTAGCTGCTGCTACACTGAACTATGTTACTGCATCACACTGGTACAGGTCTCGACTTCTCGTAAATTCTAGACAAGTTCTTGGAACCAAACAGTTCTTAAGCTGCTCCTGTCAGGGACCAACCGGAACACATTCCAGCAGCCACCGCACCCTCAAAAACCTCGATCAGAAAACGAAGCAAGCATAACATCTCATGCAGAAGAACAAAGTATACCAACAGTATGGATAAAAGCGAAGTAACATATATAACCTGAACAAGAAAAAACTATGAGAGTAAAATAGGTGAACTAATGGTATACAATGTTAAAACTCGGCTTTCAATTTTAGAAAGAAAAGAAGAAATGACTGCATTCTCTAATTCCTTACATTGCCTGAATGAGGATGAATTGGACCTGAACAAACTACCTTTACAATTCCCAGGATCCCTCCAATCAGTCTCTTCATCATCTCTATTCTAAACATATATGTCGTCCTTAACTTTTTGCCGGTCAGTCATTCTATCTGTGAGCCACCAGTATCTATGCCCTCAGTTCTACAGTTGCTCAGCAACAAAGAAACCGGAGATTTAGTTGCATTTTGTAGGCTGCCATCAAGTTGATCCGTGTTCCCTTATATACATAAAGATGGCTGCGAAAAGGAAAAAAAATGGTAAGCTATCAACAAACTTCGGCATCCAACATTATCCCCTTGATGGTTGTTCGGAGGAAGGGTTTCCAGATGGCTGGCTAGAGCTGGCATTCCCTACGGAACTGTTTTCAGGTGGAGGGCTTGTTCCCCATTTCCCATCTGACTCGAGTGGCTCAAGAACTATGACACTACCATCAGTTAGGCCCACGGCAAACTGATTGGGTTCAGACGGATGAGCAGCAACGACAACTGGGTACACACTGGAGCTGCAAATAAATAACAGTCCAAGGCATTGTAGAAATATGACAAGAAACAACACAGTACCCACTACACATTTGAGCTGTAAATAACATAAAACATAATTAGAAGAAGACCTTGTAGAAGACCTTGTAGAAAGACGACAAAGATGATTAAGGCATACCAATAGATGCACAAATAAATTAAAATATTTTTTCACTTATGCTTGTTTATGACAAATAACGACATTTTAACAGGATATTAATAGGATAGATGGGGGTAAAAGATCCGATAAACGTCTAAGAAAATTGATCTCAATATCTCTATAACCCTTTCGAATGCAGTCGGCTATGGATCATAACAAAGATTCGTAAAAGCTATGGATCATAAGAAAGATACATAAAAGGATTGTCCACATTATCCAGGTCGTGACTTCATCTTCTACAATACAGATTGTCCAGGTCGTGACTTCTCGCTGTCTCTGTGGAGAACCCGTCGAATTTAGATCATGCGACCCAAAATGAAGGTTCCTAGTGGGATAGGGGGTCCGTAACCATGAATTTATGTTGTGGGACAAAATGAGTCTGGAAACCCAAATGGCAGATTAGGCACCTGGACATAGGCCATGACTCGTCAATGAAAACGACTCCCTTCTCAATGCAGAGGGATGTCGGTCACTACCCGCCACCATCCATCGAAGATCAAACTTAAGATAAGTTCCCACTTCCTTTTTTGGGGTTTCAACCAAAACGGAAAGGACTGGAGAGTTGAAGAATACAGGAAAAATATATAAAGAGTATCCCCCGAAATTCTTTTACCTTGGTTGCTGATCGGTCCCTGCCTGAACTGATCCCATACAGTAAAAACCAGTAGGCTTAGGTTGAAACCTAAAACTGTAGTGCCCCGTCCCTACATCGTGTCCCGTTCTCCGTCCACGGGGTGCGCGAGAAAGGAACACTGTCGCTATCGATTCGGTCGGGACCGATAGGTCGGGATCGATCGAATCGATCGAACGGGAACGGTTGAATTAAGATCCATTCCCCGTTATGGAATGGCTTCTTCGGAACCAAGCCCCATATTCAGCGGGTAGCGCCTCAAGGATTGACTCTGCGGCTGAGTCGGGAGAGACCTCCCGTTGCTCTGTTTTTCACGCCGCTTGCGTTGGTTTGGGCTTTGGTTTTCTGAATGCGTTTTCGTGAATGTTTTCGATGGTTTTCATGGCTTGCATTTCGAACTCGCATTTCCTATCGAACTTCTTGCATAATACAGTGTTCTAATCGGTTTCTTGTGTGATTTCAGGTAATCGCGTAGGCGACGTCTAGCGCGGTCAACAAGTCTCTTGCCTCAAGTAAAAACTCAAGGTGAGTGGCTGACCTCCTTCGTCTCGACCCTCTATTTCAAAATGAGAACTCGTGTAATGATATCGAATTTGAATGATTCACTTGAAAAATACAAGTCCTATGTCCTAGAAGAGAAAAGATGAGATGTGTAAAAAAAGAGAGAATTATTTCAGGCCTGCAAAACAACCAAGTAAATGGATCGATTACATAACAATCCCCAACGACACCCTAAAATATACCTTGTTAACTTATCAAGGTCATGGACAGCTTGTCGACAAGGGCGATGGTTTCTTCGAACGGCAATCCGGGACCACGGGACCGACTCGGCCTAGGAAGAAACAGGTTATAGCCGAGTTGGGTAATAGGCAATCGGTAATACGAGGACTTGCATCGGAGCTCGCTACTTGCGTTGCAAGAGTCCCGTTTACCAGGCTATGTCCAGGATGGCTAGTTAATGCCAGTGACCTCCACATCAAACACTTGATATAAATTGTTATCAACTAACAGGGAAGGTGATGGTAAGTTTTATGTTGCACGGCGCGCTCTACCGAGAAAAATTCTGGTGTAACTTACTTGGGTTATGTTTCGTCAAAATGCTTCGTATGAAACTATCTAGGATGGCTAGAAATACCACTAAAAGCAAGTTGTATAATTTTATCTAAATTCTTGAACCAAATGAGAGCCTGGAAATTAATTAGCCACTCGCCAGTACATGTTGATTGTACTGATCCTAGCGCTCTCTACAGGTTCGATAAATCGGGAGGAGCGTGCAACGTGAAGGGAGGCAATGCTCGTGTGTTTTGAATCTTCGTCCGTGCGGTCGAAGCTTGGATCCAATCTTTTGAAGACACCGTTGTTGAAGATCAGAAGACAGATGGAGCGACTTTCCACCATCCCAGGTGGTTTTGTAATGCTGGTTGTATAATCAATGGATGAAATGTATGAAACGGCTATCTCATCGACGTTCATTTTGTAATGGAGTCATTTTGTAAAAAGCTCGTGCGGCGCCCTTGTATCGAGTCTGTAAAATGATGTTCATTATCAATAAAGCTTAAGTTTCCTTCTTTATAATGTGTGTTCAATTTTACTCTGCGCATTTTCTTGTTTTTGTGTTTCGGATAACCTTATGACTATGTCTTGTGCGAGCGCAATTTAGGTTCGCACGGCATCACGTCTGGGGGACGACTATCGATTCTACGGAATCGGGGCGTGACATAATGGTATCAAAGCACGGCTTTACGTCCTTGGCCTCCAGTGTCGAGTTTCTAGTCTCAAAACCGTTGGTCTCGTGTCGATGAGATATGTCGTTCCATACGAGTGAGCCTGTAATAAGTTTTGTGACTAATGTATTTTGCCTTCAAAATTCCAGAAGGCGCGGCGGTGAACGTAGCGGCGAACGAAGAAAGTGCTTCGAGCGGCTCGAGTAGCTCGAGGCCCGGACCCTCTAACGATGCCATGGAACGGATGTTGCGTACGCTGGAAGCGCAACAACGACAAGCTCAGGAGAGTCAACGCCAGAATGAGCAACATCGACGGCAGACATGTAGTGCCCCGTCCCTACATCGTGCCCCGTACTTGTCCACGGGGTGCGCGAGAAAGGAGCACTGTCGCTATCGATTCGGTCGGGATCGGCCGAGTCGATCGAACGGGAACGGTTGAATTAAGATCCATTCCTCGTTATGGAATGTCTTCTTCGGAACCAAGTCCCATATTCAGCGGGTTGCGCCTCGAGGATTGACTCTGCGGCTGAGTCGGGAGAGACCTCCCGTTGCTCTGCTTTTCACGCCGCTTGCGTTGGTTTTGGCTTTGTTTTCTGAATGCGCTTTCGTGAATGTTTTCGATGGTTTTCATGGCTTGCATTTCGAACTCGCATTTCCTATCGAACTCCTTGAATAATGCAGTGTTCTAATCGGTTGCTTGTGCGATTTCAGGTAATCGCGTAGGCGACGTCTAGCGCAACCAAGCAAGTTCTCTCGCCGAAGTAAACTCAAAGTGAGTGGTTGACCCTTCTCTTCTCGACCCCCTTCTTAGGCAAAGTCGATAGTGTTGTTGCGAATGAAAAGATAAATGCAAGTGCACGAACACGAATGAATGAGCAAGTTCTCAAAAAGAAAGAGTAGGCTATGTCTTAACAACTAAAAACATGTCTTTGCACGGTCATGGACAACTTGTCGACAAGGTGAGCGTTTTCTCCGCACGGCAACCCGAGGCCACGGGACCGTTGCGGGCATAGGGAAACAAATAATTAGCTGTGCTGGGCACGGGTTAGGCGAGGACTTGCAGCGGGGCTCGCTACTCACGCTGAAAGGACCCCGTCTAACAAAAGCTAGAGGAGTCCACGATGGCTCTGGGAGCCAGTGACCAACACACGAAATATTGCACTTGGTATGGAAATGATAACAATTGACAGGGAAGAACATGGTAAGTTTCATAAGGCGCGGCCGCCGTCGGTAAGTTTCAACATAAATTTCACTATGCTTGTCATATGCTTGTTTACAATTCATTAGGATGGTTAGAAACATTCATACTCTAAGTCATATAAACTCTTCAACCAAATGAGAGCTTGGAACTTAAATAGCCACGCACCAGTACAAAGTGTAATGTACTGATCCTCGCTCTCCACGCAGGTACCCCGAACTACGAAGGGCGTGCCACTTGAAAGCTCAAGGCGAAGTGAACCCTTTTGAAGCCTCGTCCGCGTGTAAAGGCTTGTTTTCTGGAAATCCTTTTGAAGAAGACCCACACTCAGTCCAAAAGAAGATGGCGGCTCGACTCGCCTCGATAGCAGGTGGAAAGATGTTATATATTTGCTTGTAAAAAGGGGGATGTAATGTATGGAACGACCTATCTCATCGGCGTTCATTTTGTAAGTCGAGTCATGTTGTAGCCCGCGCGGCAATGATTGTAAAGGAGTCTATGTAAAGTTTTATTATCATTAATGAAAAAGTCCATTTCTATTCCAAATGTGTCATTCAATTTCTCTGCGTACTCTAACTTGATGTTGTGTTTCGGATAACCTTATGACTATGCCTTGTGCGATCGCAACTTAGGTTCGCACGGCATCACGCCCGGGGGACGACTATCGATTCTACGGAATCGGGGCGTGACATAATGGTATCAGAGCACGGCTTTACATCCTTTGGCCTCGCGTCTAGAGTTCCAAACCTTTGACCTCGCATCGATGAGATAAGTTGTTCCATACAATGAGTCCGTAATAATTTGTGACTGATGTGTTTGCCTTCGTATCGCAGAAGTGACGGAACCCACGGCCGAGCAAGAACAGAGCGCCTCGAGCGGCTCTAGTAGTTCGCATCGTCCGCAGGCCGGACCTTCTAACGATACAATCGAAAGGATGCTGCGCATGATGGAGGCGCAGCGAAACCAGTCCGAGAACCGGCATCAGCAGGTAGAGGAACGACAGGCCCAGTTCGAAGCTCGCTTCGAAGCTCGTTTTGATACACATGCCAAGCTTCAGCAAAAGCAGCTAGATACCCTGCAGCAGATCGTCCAGACAATGGCGGCCAACGGAAATTCTGCGACTACGCCTACCGTCACCGTGCCGGCGATCCAACCCATTGATGTCGACACGGAGGATCCCGAGCGTCAACCATCGGCACCGAAAAAGTACAACTTTGAAGTGTCAGAATTCAAGAAGGCGTGCCGCACTTCCTTCAGCGGCACCGAGGGTCCTTCCATGGCGATCGACTGGTTGGAAGAGCTGGAAGATCACTTTGAGCTTCTTGGCATTGAAGAATCGAAGCAAGTCGCCTGCGCACAACTTCAGCTACGGTTGAACGCGCACGACTGGTGGGCTGTGCGTAAGCGAGCGATCCGACCGGACAACACCACCGCACCGATCTCTTGGGCCACGTTCCGCAAAGCTCTCGAACTCCAGTACCTTCCGTCAGCCGTTCTTCAAGCAAAGGAGAATGAATTCATGCAGTTGAAGCAAGGGAGCAGGACGGTGGAACAGTACGCCGCGGAATTCAACAAGTTGTCAAAGTTTGCTGGCCAGTTTCTGCAGACTAAAGAGTGCCGTGTGCGACGGTTCGAAGTGGGTCTGCGACACACTATCGGTGCGCATGTCGGGGTCCCGGAGTACAAGACCGTGGGCGAGGCTCTGAATCACGCGCTCCGCCTTGAGAACCTGCATCCTTCCAGTGCTGACGACGTTGTGCGCAACTCCAATCACAAACGTCCTAGCCATATGGGAGGCAACAACGACGCGTCAAAGCGTCCAAATAACGGCGGCTACAAGGGTGAGAAAACGATACCTAAGTGCACCAATTGCGGGCGACTTGGACACCGTGAAGTCCACTGCTGGCACCGCAACGTTGAATGTTTCGCTTGCGGACAGAGGGGTCACACGGCTCCAAATTGTCCAAGCTTTCGTCAAACTCGTAACACCCCGTCCCAACAACACCGACAAGAGAATCGAGGACAGGCGCCTCGACCTCCTCCGCCCACTCAACCCGCACCGCAAAATGGCCGAGACCGTCGCCCCAACACTCAGGGCCGCGTCTATGCCATGACTCGAGACGAAGCAATGGAATCAGACACCGTAGTGACAGGTATACTAAAATTCAATAATGTGCCTGCTCGTGTGTTATTTGATTCAGGTGCTTCACATAGTTTCATATCGGCGGACTTTGCCGTCGAGCACAAATTCCCTGTAATATCATTAGATCTCGACCTTAGCGTAAGCACGCCTTCGGGCACACCAATTCTCACAAACTTAGCTTGCGCCGGCGGGATTATCTGTATCGGCGGTCAAAAGATCGGTCTGGATGTAATAGTTCTAGATATGAAGGACTTCGACATCATTCTGGGAATGGATTGGCTCGGGCCGTGCAACGCAACCATAGACTGTGCTGAAAAGAGGGTCACATTTCGCATGCCTGGAGTGCCTGAATTCTGCTACTCGTGTGGTGAGGCGTCGCCGACCTGCATGGTGATCTCCGCAATTTCTGCTCGACGGATGCTGCATTCCGGGTGCGAAGGCTATCTAGCTTCCGTTCGAGACATGCGACAGGATGGTGCAAACGCTGGTCAGACCGACGTTGTGGCAGAATTCCCAGACGTGTTCCCGGACGAGCTACCCGGCATGCCGCCCGATCGAGAAATAGAGTTCACCATCGACACATTCCCCGACACCCGTCTGATCTCAAAGGCTCCGTACAGAATGGCTCCTGCAGAATTGAAAGAATTAAAGGCACAACTTCAGGAATTGCTCGACAGAGGGTTTATCCGTCCGAGTGTCTCGCCGTGGGGTGCGCCCGTGCTATTCGTAAAGAAGAAAGATGGATCGATGCGACTCTGCATCGACTATCGGGAATTGAATAAAGCCACCGTCCGAAACAAATACCCCCTGCCCCGCATCGACGACTTGTTCGACCAGCTCCAAGGTGCAACGGTGTTTTCGAAGATTGATCTACGATCGGGTTACCACCAACTCAAAGTCAAGCCAGATGACGTGCCGAAGTCTGCCTTCCGCACTCGTTACGGCCACTACGAGTTCTTGGTAATGCCGTTCGGTCTGACAAACGCCCCGGCCGTCTTCATGGATCTAATGAATCGGGTGTTCCGTCCGTTCGTTGACAAGTTCGTAGTAGTCTTCATCGACGACATCCTCGTCTACTTGAAGGATCGAGCGCAACATGCAGAGCATCTGCGGACGGTACTCCAAACCCTTCGAGAGAATCAGTTGTATGCGAAGATGAGCAAGTGCGAGTTCTGGCTGGACAGCGTCTCATTCCTTGGGCACATCATCTCCGCCGCGGGCATCGCAGTCGATCCGAAGAAAGTCGAGGCAGTTGCTGATTGGAAACGGCCCGCATCAGTTGGCGAAATTCGAAGCTTCCTAGGCTTGGCGGGATACTACCGACGCTTCGTGAAAGACTTCGCGAAGATTGCATCGCCGTTGACTCGCCTCACCCAGAAAGGAGTCGCATTCAAGTGGTCAGACAACTGTGAAGCTTCCTTCCAGGAGCTCAAACAACGGCTCGTTTCGGCCCCGATACTTGCTCTTCCTGAAGGGACAGAGGGATTTCAAATCTTCAGCGATGCTTCTGGCCAGGGCTTGGGGTGTGTGCTCATGCAGCGGGATAAGGTGATATCTTTTGCTTCCCGGCAGTTGAAGCCGCACGAGAAGAACTACCCCACGCACGACCTAGAACTAGCGGCAATTGTGTTCGCGTTGAAGCTGTGGCGTCACTATCTCTATGGTGTGGCGTGCAGGATTTATACGGACCACAAAAGCCTCAAGTATCTCTTCACCCAGAAAGAACTGAATTTGCGGCAGAGGCGATGGCTCGAGCTAATCAAAGACTATGACTTATCGATCGACTACACGCCGGAGAAGGGAAATGTGGTAGCGGATGCGCTGAGCCGAAAGTACTTAGCTTCATTATGCATCAACGATCGACTGCTGCGTGACTTGGTAGGAATGGGCATCGAGCTTCGGGTTCGTTTCAGAGACGTGAAACTGACGCAACTGCTGGTGGAACCGAGCCTACTGGAGAGGATAAGTCTGCACAGAAGGACGACCCATACCTGGAGAAGATGCGGAAGCTGATATCGACAGAAAAAGCGTCCGACTTTGCAGAGGACGATTCGGGAGTGTTGCGCGTGAAGGGACGGCTATGCGTACCGGACGACGCAGAACTTAGAAAGGAGATAATGACGGAGGCGCATTATGCAAAATATTCTTTGCATCCTGGCAGCACCAAGATGTATAAGGACCTCCGCGTTGTCTTTTGGTGGCACGGCATGAAGAGGGACGTAGCGCTCTTTGTGTCAAAATGCATGGCCTGTCAGCAAGTCAAAGCCGAGCACCAGCGACCGGACGGGGAGATGCAGAACCTTGCCATTCCAGAGTGGAAGTGGGATCACATCACTATGGACTTCGTTGTTGGCTTGCCGAGGACGCCGCGGGA
This sequence comes from Iris pallida, assembly GCA_029216955.1. Classification (NCBI taxonomy): domain Eukaryota; kingdom Viridiplantae; phylum Streptophyta; class Magnoliopsida; order Asparagales; family Iridaceae; genus Iris; species Iris pallida. The sequence continues at coordinate 14,808,878 of JANAVB010018993.1, forward strand.
AAATGACGCCGTCTGGGTCATCGTCGATCGACTAACCAAGTCAGCGCACTTTATCGCCATCAAAGTTACTTGGAGCGTCGACCGCCTTGCTCAGATATACCTTGATGAAATAGTTCGGCTACACGGGGTCCCAGTTTCTATCGTCTCTGATCGGGATGGACGGTTCGTAGCGCGCTTCTGGAGTAGTCTTCATTCAGCACTGGGGACCAAGTTGAAGTTCAGCTCAGCTTATCATCCTCAGACTGACGGCCAAACAGAGCGGGTGAACCAAATTCTCGAAGACATGTTACGACTCTGTGCGATCGACTTGAAGTCAAGTTGGGACGTCCATCTACCGCTGGCCGAGTTTACATACAACAACAACTATCAGTCCAGCATTCAAATGGCGCCGTATGAAGCTTTGTACGGCCGGAAGTGTAGATCGCCCATTTGCTGGGATGAAGTCGGGGAGCGGCAGATACTTGGTCCGGAGCTGGTGGAGCAGACGGTGCAGAAGGTCAAGTTGATACGAGAAAGATTGAAGATAGCACAAAGCCGGCAGAAAAGCTATGCCGACACGCACCGACGCCCCCTCGAGTTCTCGGAAGGCGACCATGTATTCCTGAAGGTGATGCCTATGCGTGGAGTATCCCGGTTCGGTGCGAAAGGAAAGTTGAGCCCAAGATTTGTTGGCCCGTTCGAAATATTGAAGCGAGTCGCCCCGGTAGCTTACCAAATCGCCTTGCCGCCTGCATTGTCAGAGGTACATGACGTCTTCCACGTCTCGCAATTGCGGAAGTACGTGCACGATCCGGGGCATGTGGTAGATTTGGGTAAGCTGGACTTGAAGGCGGACTTATCATATGTCGAAGAGCCGGTGCAAATCTTGGAGCGCAAGGATAAACTTCTCCGCAACCGTGCTATTCCACTAGTCCGCGTCCTCTGGAAAAACCATTCCGTCGAGGAGTCGACGTGGGAGCTTGAGTCAGAAATGAAGGAGAAGTTCCCTTCATTGTTCTCGTAGAGGTAGGTTCTATTTTAAGTTTCGAGGACGAAACTTTTTCTTAGTTGGTTATGGTGTAGTGCCCCGTCCCTACATCGTGCCCCGTACTTGTCCACGGGGTGCGCGAGAAAGGAACATTGTCGCTATCGATTCGGTCGAGACCGATAGGTCGGGATCGGCCGAGTCGATCGAACGGAAACGGTTGAATTAAGATCCATTCCTCGTTATGGAATGTCTTCTTCGGAACCAAGTCCCATATTCAGCGGGTTGCGCCTCGAGGATTGACTCTGCGGCTGAGTCGGGAGAGACCTCCCGTTGCTCTGCTTTTCACGCCGCTTGCGTTGGTTTTGGCTTTGTTTTCTGAATGCGCTTTCGTGAATGTTTTCGATGGTTTTCATGGCTTGCATTTCGAACTCGCATTTCCTATCGAACTCCTTGAATAATGCAGTGTTCTAATCGGTTGCTTGTGCGATTTCAGGTAATCGCGTAGGCGACGTCTAGCGCAACCAAGCAAGTTCTCTCGCCGAAGTAAACTCAAGGTGAGTGGCTGACCCTTCTCTTCTCGACCCCCTTCTTAGGCAAAGTCGATAGTGTTGTTGCGAATGAAAAGATAAATGCAAGTGCACGAACACGAATGAATGAGCAAGTTCTCAAAAAGAAAGAGTAGGCTATGTCTTAACAACTAAAAACATGTCTTTGCACGGTCATGGACAACTTGTCGACAAGGTGAGCGTTTTCTCCGCACGGCAACCCGAGGCCACGGGACCGTTGCGGGCATAGGGAAACAAATAATTAGCTGTGCTGGGCACGGGTTAGGCGAGGACTTGCAGCGGGGCTCGCTACTCACGCTGAAAGGACCCCGTCTAACAAAAGCTAGAGGAGTCCACGATGGCTCTGGGAGCCAGTGACCAACACACGAAATATTGCACTTGGTATGGAAATGATAACAATTGACAGGGAAGAACATGGTAAGTTTCATAAGGCGCGGCGCGGCCGCCGTCGGTAAGTTTCAACATAAATTTCACTATGCTTGTCATATGCTTGTTTGCAATTCATTAGGATGGTTAGAAACATTCATACTCTAAGTCATATAAACTCTTCAACCAAATGAGAGCTTGGAACATAAATAGCCACGCACCAGTACAAAGTGTAATGTACTGATCCTCGCTCTCCACGCAGGTACCCCGAACTACGAAGGGCGTGCCACTTGAAAGCTCAAGGCGAAGTGAACCCTTTTGAAGCCTCGTCCGCGTGTAAAGGCTTGTTTTCTGGAAATCCTTTTGAAGAAGACCCACACTCAGTCCAAAAGAAGATGGCGGCTCGACTCGCCTCGATAGCAGGTGGAAAGATGTTATATATTTGCTTGTAAAAAGGGGGATGTAATGTATGGAACGACCTATCTCATCGGCGTTCATTTTGTAAGTCGAGTCATGTTGTAGCCCGCGCGGCAATGATTGTAAAGGAGTCTATGTAAAGTTTTATTATCATCAATGAAAAAGTCCATTTCTATTCCAAATGTGTCATTCAATTTCTCTGCGTATTCTAACTTGATGTTGTGTTTCGGATAACCTTATGACTATGCCTTGTGCGATCGCAACTTAGGTTCGCACGGCATCACGCCCGGGGGACGACTATCGATTCTACGGAATCGGGGCGTGACAAGACAGAGGCACGCCAGACTCAGTTCGAGGCCCGATTCGATGCACAATTCAAGTTGCAGCAGAAGCAACTTGATACTCTTCAGCAGATTGTTCAGATAGTTGTGGCCAACAACAATTCCGCGACAACCCATGTCGTAACCGAGCCTGCGGCCAGACAAAGTGAAGTCGAACCGGAGGTACCCGAGCCTACACCAGCAGCACCGAGAAGTTCCAACTTTGAGGTGTCAAAATTCAGCAAAAGCTTCCGCGCTTCCTTCTGCGGTACTGAAGACCCTTCTTTGGCGATAGATTGGTTGGAGGAGTTGGAAGACCGGTTCGAGCTTCTGGGCGTCGATGAGTCCAAGAAAGTCGCATGCGCTCAACTTCTACTCCGATTGAACGCGCACGACTGGTGGGCCGTGCAAAAGCGAGCGATCAAACGCGACAACGAGACAACGACAATTTCTTGGGCCACCTTCCGAGAGGCGTTCGAGATCGAGTACCTCCCTGAAGCCGTTCGACAAGAGAAGGAAAATAAATTTATGCAGCTAAGGGAAGGGAATATGACGGTGCGGCAGTATGTAGCAGAGTTCAACAAGTTAGCCAAATTTGCTGGAGAATTCCTGCCCTCTACGGTCAGTCGTGCTCGACGGTTCGAAGTGGGTCTACGACCATCTATTTACGCCCACGTGTCTGTTCCGCAATACAAAACGATGGAGGAGTCTCTCAACCACGCCCTCCGCCTTGAACGCCAATACCCTCCAGATGCTGCCGGCGCTGTGCATACATACAATCACAAACGCCCTAGCCACGTGGGAGGAAACAATGTGACCAAGCGTCCAAACAATGGACAACAAGGCGGATATCAAGGGCGTGATCCACGGCCTTACTGCAACCGATGTCACCATGTCGGTCACACTATCGCCGACTGCCAGATACCAGAGGGTGGATGCTGGAACTGTGGCAAGAGGGGCCACGTTCGTGCCGATTGTCCGACCAGAAGGCCGAACCAATGGCGCCCCAATAGCACCGTCCAATGGTGCCCCAACAGCACCGTCCAATGGCGCCTCAACAGCACCGTCCAGGGAATCAAGGTCCAGCGCCTCGAGCCCATCAACCCGCACCGCAAAATGGCCAAGACCGTCGTCCCAATGCCCAGGGCCGCGTCTACGCCATGACTCGAGATGAAGTGCTTGCATCAAATACGGTCGTGACAGGTATACTAAATTTCAATAATGTGCATGCTCGTGTACTATTTGATTCAGGCGCTTCGTATAGTTTTATATCGGCGGACTTTGCCGTCGAGCACAAATTTTCTATAATATCTTTAAATCTCGACCTTAGCCTAAGTACACCTTCGGGCACACTCACAAATTTAGCCTGCGGTGACGGGATTATCTGTATCGGCGGTCAAAAGATCGGTCTTGACGTGATAGTTCTAGACATGAAGGACTTTGATATCATTCTGGGAATGGATTGGCTCAGGCCGTGCAATGCAACCATCGACTGCGCCAGAAAGACGGTCACCTTCCGTATACCATGAGTGCATGAATTCTGCTTTTCGTGTGGTGAGGCGTCATCGACCTGCATGCTGATCTCGACAATTTTCGCTCGAAGGATGCTGCATTCTGGGTGCGAAGGCTATTTGGCGTCCGTTCGAGACATGCGACAGGATGATGCAAACGCGGGTCAGACCGACGTTGTGGCAGAATTTCCCGACGTATTCCCGGACGAGCTACCCGGCATGCCTTCCGACCGAGAAATCGAGTTCAGCATTGATACATTCCCCGATACTCGACCGATTTCCAAGGCCCCGTACAGAATGGCCCCCGCCGAGCTGAAGGAACTCAAAGTCCAGTTACAAGATTTGCTTGACAAAGGGTTTATCCGGCCTATTGTTTCACCATGGGGAGCGCCCGTGTTGTTCGTGAAGAAAAAGGATGGGTCTATGCGTCTGTGCGTCGATTACCGAGAGCTGAACAAGGCCACCATCCGGAACAAGTATCCATTGTCCCGCATAGACGACTTATTCGATCAGTTGCAAGGCGCCTCGGTATTTTCGAAGATTGATCTCCGCTCGAACTAACATCAACTCAAGATCAAGTCAGACGACGTGCAAAAGTCAGCCTTTCGCACTCGGTACGGCCACTACGAGTTCCTGGTGATGCCATTCGGCCTGACGAACGCCCCTGCCGTCTTCATGGATCTGATGAATCGGATATTTCGACCCTTTTTTGACAAATTCGTGGTAGTCTTTATTGACGATATTCTCGTCTACTCGAAGAACAGGGCGCAGCAAGCGGAACATCTGCGGACCGTGCTCCAGACACTTCGAGAGAATCAGTTGTATGCAAAGCAGAGTAAGTGCGAATTTTGGCTAAGCAGCGTATCCTTTCTTGGTCACATCATTTCGTCCGAAGACATTGCAGTCGATCCGAAGAAAGTGGAAGTTGTTGCTGATTGGAAGCGGCCTGCGTCTGATAGTGAGATTTAAAGCTTTCTTGGTTTGGCGGGATACTATCGACGTTTCGTGAAAAATTTCGCGAAGATAGTTTCGCCATTGACTCGCCTCACTCAAAAGGTAGTCGTGTATGAGTGGTCGGATGACTGTGAAGCTTCCTTCCAGGAGCTAAAACATCGACAAATTTTGGCCCCTATACTCGCACTTCCGGATGGGCCAAAGGGTTTTCAGATATTCAGCGATGCTTCAGGCCAGGGCTTGGGATGTGTGCTCAGGCAGCGAAACAAGGTGATATCCTTCGCCTCCAGACAGTTGAAGCCGCACGAGAAGAACTATCCTACGCACGACTTGGAGTTAGCGGCGATTGTGTTCGCGTTGAAATTGTGGCGTCACTATCTATATGGCGTGGCATGCGCGATCTATACCGACCACAAGAGCCTCAAGTATCTCTTCACCCAGAAGGAATTGAACTTACGACAGAGACGTTGGCTCGAACTGATCAAAGACTATGACTTGACGATCGACTACACTCCGGGCAAGAAAAATGTTGTGGCGGACGCTCTGAGTCGAAAATATCTTGCCTCGCTATCCATCAACCGCAGACTACTACGGGATCTAGAAGAAATGGGTATCGACCTCCGGGTTCGATTCAGGGATGTACGGTTGGCGCAACTGCAGTTAGAGCCGAGTTTGCTGGAAAAGATCAAGACCGCTCAGAAGGATGATCCGTACCTGAAGAAAATGCGCGAGCGAGTTTCAACAGGTAGTGCGACCGACTTTGCGGAAGATAAGACCGACGTGCTGAGATTGAATGGCCGACTATGTGTTCCGGATGATTCAGAACTACGAAAGGAGATATTGTCGGAGGCGCATTATGCGAAATATACCTTGCATCCAGGCAGTACCAAGATGTATAAGGACCTCCGCACGACCTTCTGGTGGCACGGGATGAAGAGAGATGTGGCGTTCTTCGTTTCACAATGCATGGCCTGTCAGCAGGTGAAAGCTGAGCATCAGAGACCGGATGGGAAGATGCAGAATCTGGCGATTCCGGAATGGAAGTGGCAGCACGTGTGCATGAATTTTATTGTTGGTCTGCCGAAGACGCCGCGGGGAAACGACGCCATCTGGGTCATCGTCGATCGACTAACCAAGTCAGCGTACTTCATTGCCATCAAAGTTACTTGGAACGTTGATCGCCTGGCGCAGATTTATCTTGATGAGATAGTACGGCTGCACGGAGTTCCAGTATCCATCGTCTCTGATCGGGATTCACGGTTCATGTCGCGATTCTGGAGTAGCCTTCAGTCGGCGCTGGGTACCAAGTTACAGTTCAACTCAGCTTACCATCCTCAGACCGACGGTCAAACGGAGCGCGTTAATCACATGCTACGACTCTGCGCAATTGACTTCAAATTAAGTTGGAATGTTCATCTACCTCTGGCTGAATTTTCATACAACAATAGCTATCAATCCAGCATTCAAATGGCGCCGTATGAAGTCTTAGACGGACGAAAGTGCCGATCACCCATTTACTGGGACGAAGTCGGAGAACGGCAGATTCTCGGCCCGGAGCTGGTGGAACAGACCGTGCAAAAAGTTCGGCTCATTCGGGAAAGATTAAAGACCGCACAGAGTCGTCAGAAAAGCTACGCGGACGTTCATCGACGACCCCTCGAGTTTCAAGAAGGCGATCACGTATTTCTCAAAGTGTCGCCCATGCGAGGAGTTACTCGGTTCGGCGCGAAGGGAAAGCTGAGTCCGAGATTCGTTGGACCGTTCGAAATACTCGAGCGGTTTGCCCCAGTAGCCTATAGAATTATCCTACCGCCAGCGCTTGAAGGTGTACACAATGTCTTCCACGTCTCCCAGTTGCGGAAGTACGTGCACGACCCTAGCCACGTGGTGGATTTTGGCCAGCTAGAGCTGAAGTCCGACTTATCCTACGTTGAAGAGCCAGTTCAAATCTTAGAACGCAAGGATAAGCTGCTACAAAATCGAGCGATCCCTCTTGTTCGCGTATTCTGGAGGAACCATGCGGCGGAAGAGTCGACATGGGAACTCGAGTCAGAGATGAAGGAAAAGTTTTCTTCATTATTTTCATAGAGGTAGGTTCTGTTCTTAAGTTTCGAGGATGAAACTTTTTCTTAGTTGGTTATGGTGTAGTGCCCCGTCCCTACATCGTGTCCCGTTCTTCGTCCACGGGGTGCGCGAGAAAGGAACATTGTCGCTATCGATTCGATCGGGACCGATAGGTCGGGATCGATCGAATCGATCGAACGGGAACGGTTGAATTAAGATCCATTTCCCGTTATGGAATGGCTTCTTCGGAACCAAGCTCCATATTCAGCGGGTAGCGCCTCAAGGATTGACTATGCGGCTGAGTCAGGAGAGACCTCCCGTTGCTCTGTTTTTCACGCCGCTTGCGTTGGTTTTGGCTTTGGTTTTCTGAATACGTTTTCGTGAATGTTTTCGATGGTTTTCATGGCTTGCATTTCGAACTCGCATTTCCTATCGAACTTCTTGCATAATATAGTGTTCTAATCGGTTGCTTGTGCGATTTCAGGTAATCGCGTAGGCGACGTCTAGCGCGGCCAACAAGTCTCTTGCCTCAAGTAAAAACTCAAGGTGAGTGGCTGACCTCCTTCGTCTGGACCCTCTATTTCAAAATGAGAACTCGTGTAATGATATCGAATTTGAATAATTCACTTGAAAAATACAAGTCCTATGTCCTAGAAGAGAAAAGATGAGATACGTAGAAAAAGAGAGAATTATTTCAGGCCTGCAAAATAACCAAGTAAATGGATCGATTATATAACAAGCCCCAACGACACCCTAAAATATACCTTGTTAAGTTATCACGGTCATGGACAACTTGTCGACAAGGGCGATGGTTTCTTCGAGCGGCAATCCGGGGCCACGGGACCGACTCGGCCTAGAAAGAAACAGGTTATAGCCGAGCTGGGTAATAGGCAATCGGTAATACGGGGACTTGCATCGGAGCTCGCTACTTGCGTTGCAAGGGTCCCGTTTACCAGGCTGTCCAAGATGGCTAGTTAATGCCAGTGACCTCCACATCAAACACTTGATATAAATTGTTATCAACTAACAGGGAAGGTGATGGTAAGTTTTATGTTGCACGGCGCGCTCTACCGAAAAAAATTCTGGTGTAACTTACTTGGGTTATGTTTCGTCAAAATGCTTCGTAATAAACTATCTAGGATGGCTAGAAAGACCACTAACAGCAAGTTGTATAATTTTATCTAAATTCTTGAACCAAATGAGAGCCTGGAAATTAATTAGCCACTCGCCAGTACATGTTGATTGTACTGATCCTCGCTCTCTCTACAGGTACGATAAATCGGGAGGAGCGTGCTACGTGAAGGGAGGCAACGCTCGTGTGTTTTGAAGCTTCGTCCGTGCGGTCGAAGCTTGTATCCAATCTTTTGAAGACTCCGCTGTTGAAGATCAGAAGACAGATAGAGCGACTTCCCACCATCCCAGGTGGTTTTGTAATGCTGGTTGTATAATCAATGGATGAAATGTATGAAATGGCTATCTCATCGACGTTCATTTTGTAATGGAGTCAGTTTGTAAAAAGCCCGCGCGGCGCCCTAGTATCGAGTCTGTAAAATGATGTTCATTATCAATAAAGCTTAAGTTTCTTTCTTTATAATGTGTGTTCAATTTTACTCTGCGCATTCTCTTGTTGTTGTGTTTCGGATAACCTTATGACTATGCCTTGTGCGAGCGCAATTTAGGTTCGCACGGCATCACGCCCGGGGGACGACTATCAATTCTACGGAATCGGGGCGTGACAAAAACCTTGATTTCAGCTTCAAGTTTCTTAACCTCTCTTTCTAACCGTAAAGAAGTCTAACCTCAAATAAAGCAATAAAGTTCCTATTCAACTTCCATATTGCTCCCTAGAAACTTAGACATCAGTATCATATAGCTTCTTCTCCTCTCTTCTGCTTTCTATTTACTTTTTCTTTTAGAAGCTTAGACAATAGTATCAACAGTATCATACAGCTTCAAAAGTAATGAAATACCAGAAGTATATGCAGTGGAACTATACTGCATTCATAGACATAAAGCACCATATGTAGGTAACTGCATTCATAGACATAAAGCACCATATGTACCTGGGCTGGGAATTGATATAGGCAGTGGGACTAATGTGACACCTCGATTGTAGTGCTGAAGAGAAGATGCCAATGCTCCCATCCGTGAAACTTGTATAAACCATTTGGCTATCGCATGAATATGTTGCATGTGTAATAGATGCCTCTCTTCGTGTCCACTGTGAAAAGGTTACGAGGTCATACATAAGCGTACCAAGAAAAAGGCCATGATGTATTGTAGTAATGGACATCACTAAAATCACATGAACTTAAAAGTTAACCAGGCTGGATTTGGCCAAACAAGCACAAGGAAATAACCTGCCTACTAAAGTTTGCCAAAATAAATACATAAGAGCCAGAATGTTTTGGTGAAGAAAATAACTCCAAACATGGGAGTCCAGAAAAAGTCTGGAAATTTTCAGAATAAATTTGCATAACCATATAAAAGGATTTATCTGCAGTATTTATGCTAGAGAGGAAATGACTGCCAACAAAGCAGAATGGACAAAAAAAAAGCATGAGAAAGACTTGGGATAAAGGCTTGGGATAGAGGCTTTGTTCTTGTTGTTTTAGTATTTATATTCTGATTTACATGATAAAAAAGCATGAGAAAGACTACAGCTCATCAGGGAAAAAACACACCTTAAGCAACAATCCACAAGATCCTACTAGTTAAGAACATCCATGAATAAGAAACAAAATTTCAAAGAGTATCCGGTGTATAAAAAATGGAATGCCAGACTTCTTGAATACCCAATAAATAAATCTATCATCGGTAAATGATTTACTCAATTGTAGGCAGGGGCGTAGCCACCTGGTCCAGAGGAGCCGCGACTGTGCCCCCTGAGTTTTGAATTGTTGAGCAATACATACACGGTCCATTCCAATGTTCTGAATTGATGCAAAACTTTGTTGGCAACCTCAACGGAAGGCATCTAATGATTAGTCCAAGAAAAATTTAGCCTCACACAAATTTTGGCTTAGCTCTGGATTCACATAAACTAGTCAATCTAAGTAGAAAACTAGCTCAGTAGAAAGTTGAGTAGATTTCTTGGTACTCAGTACTAGTAGTGCCTTCCAAATATTTTTCCGAAATAATTCAAACAAACTTCGATATCAGATTAAAGTTAATATATTGAAGTACATAATTTGAATATTAAACAAATAATCATGCCCAATATGTGCATTAAATTAAGTAATAAGCACTACTCATTCTTAGTTTAGTCTGAACAGTCTAGTATCTATACTTTGGTGCTATATCACTCCACCGTAATATTACCTTACTTTACCAAATTCCTTCCAGCACCTTGAAACTCCAAGGAATATGGAAATTGATCATTATTTAAAATAAGTAATTAAAAAAAGATTATTTGGTAATTGTAATAGTTTATAACATTGGTGTTAATATATATAATTTTTGCGATTATACTATTATAGACGTATTTATTATAAAAAAATTATACTAAGCGTCGCTGCCAGTGGCGGATCCAACATATAGCTGGGGTGGGCTTGCTCTTTTTTTTTCCTTATATTTTTTATTTTGATTTTTTTTATATGGATTAGCCCACCCGAATCCCCTGTAGCCCACCCTATCTTCAGTTTCTGGATACGTCCGTGGTCGCACCCCTAGATGAAATTCCTGACAATGCCACTGATTGTAGGCTCAGAAAAGTTATTCAATGGAACTCATGAAGGGCAAGTGAATTATTCAATAACTAAAAGATTGTGAAGGGAACAAGATTCCTGCATGTGCATATTAGTTTCTAGCTCTCTGAATCTAAAAGAAAGACAGATTCATCTGATAAAGAGTTAGCCATCAGTAATCGAGTCTACACGAATGCTAACTAGGAAATTTGACAGCGGTGTAAGTACTGAACAGTAGATGCCCAGCTTACCTGTTTAAGGCGTTCCAGTTTCGTTGCTTCATATATTGCAAGTTGTGTCTCGTGCACTACCAAGAAATTAACCTGATCATGGTGAAATTGCACCCTAGTTTCGGCAAGAGTGCCTGACACTTGCCCAGAAGGAATCTGTAAGAACTTGCTAGTTTGTTTGTCCCATCCATCTGTCCCCCATACGCACAACTGAAATATGTGAAGGATAAGTCAGCAACAATCACATGATAGCATAGACTATCATTAGGAATTTTCATTTTAAAATATGGGAAATATGAATAATGATTTAGCAAAAAAGGACATCGACCATAGCTGCTGTGGTTCTATCAATTTTAGAACTCATCCGCAACTGTGCTCAAGCCAGAAACTGTAATAATACAATTCCTTTCAATTAGTAACATACCTGAGCATCTGCTCCTGACGAGACAAGAACATTCAGAGCATTGGAAAATGCAAGACCTGTAATCCTCTCCTGGTGGCCTCTAAGCTTACTTTTGACCTGCAGGAAAATGATTTTTTTTACAATATTCAACATTCTTAAATTATCTTCATCAGCTGAAATCTTTGAAATTAGAACTGAGCGTAACCTCATCCACGAGAACATTATAGATTTGGATTGAGGAGTCATCCATGCCAATGGCAATGATGTTATTATCCTGTGGATGGAAAGCTAGAAAAGTAGTAGCTGGAGGGGGAGGCATCAAAGTCGTCATTGTCTGTAATAGATTGTATGCACATCTTTAGGCACCAAGAAGTCATCCATATTAACGGAAATATACATAAGCAAATGATGCATCTAACCTTAAATGTCTTCATGTTGAAGAGGGCGATTTTCCCGCCAGATGCTGACATAACATATGCGTCATTCTTTGATAGTGCAAAGCAGTGTATGGCCTCTTCTGGGTTCACATCACTAATCTCATTGGTCATCGGTTTGCCACTTGATGGTTGCCACAGTTGTGGTGGTACTAATGTGGTTGCCTAGAAAAGACTAGTGCTTTGATATGTGCAGGATGACAGAATGAAGAAAACCCACACTCTAAGTTTATAGCTAGGATTCAGTACCTTCCCAGTATGTCTATTGGTCTTCTGCCATTTCCACAATTTGTGAACAGCATTAGATGTCAAAGCCAAAACTTCCATGCCAGAGTTGGTATAAATAAGTCTAGACACCTGAAGGGATAACAAGTGGAGAGGGTCGGTAATAAAGAATAATAATAACTGATAGGTCAAAGTACAGTCATTTCGTCATTGTGCACTTCATTTATAACATGAAACCAAAAGAACATAGAACCTAGAATTCTAACAGGATAAATTTAAGTTCATTGTTCTGTCAGCATGCAGCACATATTTGTGTCTGAATTTAGATACTCATGTTTGTTTCAGTAGGTATACCCTACTTTGCTAATCATTCTTGGTTCTTAATAGATCTCGACAAGTATTGTCAAGATGAGGAAATCTCTTCATGCAATGTCTCCCTATTTTATTTATGAACCACGTATCTGGATTCCATTGCAATCCAACTAAGCAGGGCCCTAAAAGCTTAGTTAGTAGTCAAATGCTGGGCCCACTCTTATAGTGAAAACTATATACTACCCAAAATTATTTTGGGTTGTTTTGGGGCAAATTTCCTTTGGATGTTTTCGGATTTAAAGCGGGATTCAATAATTCCTAATGAATTAAGCATCACATCCAAATTATGTAGAATCCCTCTAGTGGTCAGGGAAGGTCAGACTGACTATTTGTGTGCGTGTGTATATCATCATCAACAACATCATCATAATCCAAGCCATAATACAAACTATCTTCCATTAGAATGTGGTCAGCTATGGAGCATAAGAAAGCTCCATATAAGATATGACAAAGTTTTATAACCGGCGTCGACCTAACGTCAACCCTTTATGTTGGTGCCATTGCCAAGGTAGCTATGAGCATGAGAGAAACCTAGGTGGCCAGTAGACCTATCTTTTGGATTGCAATTAAGCTCGTGCAATCAAGGGGCACCCTCCAAGTTTCCCTAGACTAGAAAGAGTCTAGATGAAGAGGTAAGATGATACAATTTGCTATAGGGAATTGCATTCATTTCTATGACACATTACGCCAAAGAGTGCTGCAATGACAATCCCGTGTGTGTGTGTGTGTGTGTGGTGGATAGGTGTGTGAGCGAGATAGTTAAGATGAATCAGAAATTATGTTAAAGAATAAACTGAACAATGTCTAGCATTTGTTTGATGCAAAAAACTAAGGTAGAAATCTTAAGCAGTGGCATGACTGAATAAGGTAGAGATCAACAGATCACAACACCAAATATCATGACATGGGAGTGGACAATTTAGGGTTATTAAGGAGATAGCAGAAGAATTTACAGCTGATACTGCTCTATTATTGACCAAAACAAAAGTAGTAGAAAAGAGTAACAAATTCAATTATTGATCCTAGCATATTTGACTTGGAAACTAATGCAGAAGAGAAGCTAGGTCCCAATAAACGTGCATAGTGCCAATCAGCGTTTTAGCATGGCCAAAGAGATCCTGATTCAATGACATACGAAATGAATATCTAAAACAGGAACACCAGAAAAGCTATTGGAGTGGCATCATGTGAAAACTAAGATAACATAAAACTCCTCCGTACTGCACTTCAGTGCAATAGTGAAATCAAAATATCACATAGAAAAAGGATCAGCACCAGTTCCAGGAATTTCTCATGCAGAAAGAGCACTTGCCTTTCAAGTGCTCATCATCGTAATTCTATCTAAAGCAGCAACAAAGAATATATAATTAACATGGCAATATATAAGCAAAGTACAAAAAAACAGCAAAGTACAAGCACCGTATATAAACCTGCTTTATTCTTACTACTATCAAAGATAAACTTGCATAATTCTTAGTACAGGGGATACAATAAAAAGTTGACCAATCCAAACATGACCTCAAAGCCAGAGATAATAAATTTGTTTCCACCAATCTGCTTAAATGATGGAAGATTTATAGCATGAAACAATGTTAAGAATTGAGACCCACAGAATCAAAAGAAACCAATCTAGCACATACTTCTTAAATTTCAGATGCGAGTTAACAAAAAAGCGAAGAAGATAAATTCAAGCCATGGAGAAGGGGTATCTGAATATGCTCTCATTAAATATCAAGTAAAAACATAGAAATTGACAGTAGGAACTTGTTTATCATAGAGGAGAGAAAACATTACTGTTTTTAAAAGTTGAATAATAATGTTCTAATAATAAAGCTTTGTAAAGTCATATATGCAAATAAGATTGACAGTGGGAACTTGTACAGCTTCCAAGTCGGACTATAAAAGGAAACTCAAAAGACATAACTATTTTCAGACACAAAAAAAGAAAGTACAATTTTCTTTCACTGAAAACTTCATAACTTGAGAAGCAAAGAATTTCTATTACAAAAGAATGTAAATGCAAAAAAAAAAATCTAAATACAAGTCTTTGAGATTCTAGAGTGTAGTAGTGGAAATCGAATTGGCGCGTGATTTCTTTACTCTGTTGATAATCCGACTTCAAATGCAAGGATGGCGAGATGCTTTCTTCTTCGTAGATATGAACTCAGAAACCTACTTGAGAGAAACTTCGACATTTATCAATGGAACATCTACAAGAGGTGATACATACGTAGTAGACCCAAGAAAAACACCTTAGAATTCTCGTGAAGAAGGCACCAAGTATTGAGGAACAAGTTGGACAGGGAGCGAACATATAGGTTCGCGCGAGGCTCAAGGAGATTCTGCCACGTGGCTGCAGTTACGCTATGATGCATGCTCCTGCAGGGATTAAGGAACGTTCTGCCACGTGGTTGTCCGAAGTTACAACTGCACGCATGATGACATCATGATGGTGACAGTTGTACGTCTCGAATTCTGCCACTATCCAACATTCAGTGCAGCAATAAATGCTCTTACCTGAATCCTACGGGAAGGTCGTTTCCGCGGGGAATCCCTTCACGCTGAAAGACAGCTCGTGGGGAGGCCCTTCTCGCTGTAAGGTCGCTCCAGCAGGGAAGCCCTTCTCGCTGGAAGGTAGCTCCGAAGGGAAATCCTTTGCTCCATTCTTCGGGCGCTTCGTGCCCACCAGTCGGGGGATATCTCATGAGAGACTTGAAAATTGTGGAGATGGAACTTGGTCATTTTTTTAGCGCCAACGGTAAACTAGAAATTCGGAAACATAATTCATGCCATCAAAACCAATGTGAAAGTGACTCTACACCAAGAAAAGATTGATATATATTTGGGATAAGACCATCTACTAAATTTAGTATCCCTTATATGGAAAATCATTACTATAGTGGTGAATGCAGTTCGTTCATATGGTTTTCATATTAAATACTTGTTGTGGACAAGAATCACCTTCGTTGCTAACAAGTTATCAGGAAGCTTCAGAGAACAGCATTGAGACGGTTCACTGATTTCAGCCAGCTTGCAGATCTTGGATTTTTCAATCGACTCATCAATTCTGTGTTTTACATTTACCATACCGCTCTGCTGCAGATTCGAAAGTAACTAGTTCAAGGTTAACGTGATTGAAAAAAAGTCCATCATTTAAGCAGTTTAGGTTCTCAAGTTTACCAATCCGACAATAGATGGTACTGGAGCACTTCGATCGGAAATTGCAACACTAGTTCCAGCCATTGCATTGGAAGATCCCAAGGGACTACGAGCAGATTCCTGCATCAAACACTGATGGTTACACTCATTCTTCAAAACTGGACTGCATATTCCAGGTGACAAGAAGTATAGTAAAGATATTGATTAGTACCAAAAAGGTTGTTGAGTTAGTTACCTTTGTGAAAGCTTCAGAAACTGATCTGGGAGCACTATTGTACCGATTTTCAGGGGACCGGAGCATTTGAAACCCATCAGCATTTGCTAAAACTTTTATACAATTATCACTAGTTGAGACAGCTAACAGTGAACCAAGTTTGTTAAACCGGATACGTGGAGTGGCCTGGAGATATTAGCAAACATCAGAAAGGCTTTTTCAAGGTTAAAACGTTTAGAGAACAGTAACCAATAGCCATTAGGAGTTACCGAGAGTCCACCCTCTGCATCAGTGGTTGTCAACAGGTTTGTATTATCCATGTCGCAGAACTTGACAACAAACTCGTCTCCAGCAGCTAAGAACCTGTTTTTTGTTGTATCAAACTGTACAACACCCGCTGACCTTTTCCTGCAACCAATAAATGTTCGTTTCACAGAGCCTTCACTCACATTCCATTCCACGATGCATGAGTCACCTTCCTTACTAGTCCCCCAAGAGAACAGCCTATACATGGAAAAACTATGTATCTTAAAAAAATGCAATATAGTTAAATGAACTATTTGAATATTGCAATAAAGTAACTGATAATAATTGAAGTAAGTAGTCTTCAAAAATAAACCTTGTTCCATCAGCACTATAAGCCATAGTGGTACAAGAATGACCTGGCGTTGTATAATCAACTCTTGAACCCCCATTATCATAGAACCATGCTTTTATCTTCCCATCAAGAGAGGTTGACAAAATGAACTGAAAAGTGGACAAATATGGTACACCTGTAATCTTGCCCAACAGGATTTCCAGCAAAAGTATTACCATGAGCATGGAGTTCATAGGAAACAGGAATTCCCAGATCCTTAACTATGAGGAGTGACTAGAAAAAACTTTTACATACTAAGATTGTTTAGAACAAAATAACTAAAAGTTATACTAGATGTTACCTGAAGATTTTTTTTGGAATGTGGACATATGGAGGACACAGCCGCTTCATGTCCTTCAAAAGTGTACCGAATGACTCCACTAACAGCATCCCAAACCTGAAGACACATGATAGTTCAATACACAAACATCACGGTTCACTCTCTTCTTGGGGAAATTATACAGACCTTAACTGTCTTGTCGTCCCCACAGGTTACAACACAGAATTGCTTGTTTGGTTGAGAAAAAGCAATGTCATTAACTCCACCAACATGAGCATCAATCTGAAAATCATGATTTTTTTTCAAAAAAGAGAACCAGTCAACAGTTTTAAGATTATTAATATATGGCTACTTTGCACTTATAAACACTGAACTATATTTTTTAGCACTTAAATACCCTGAAGTCATCCCACTTAACGGCCATATGCAAAGCACGTGACTATTTTGGTCTTTGGCCCCTAAGCAAAGAGAAAGTACTTCTTCTTTTTCACTTTCATATATAAAAAAAAAAAAACCCTAAACCTGCAAATCTTCCCTCCCGTGCCGCCTCTGTGCGGCCATTGCAGCCCACACGAAGTTTACGGGTTGAGTTTTTAATTTAATAAGAAAAACATTTTTAACAGGGGGCATTGTGTTCTTTTGTTGTTTACTTTCAGTGCTAACTTGCAAATGAATGATTTTTCAGGGTATTTATGTGATAAAATAAAGATAAGGTAGCAACTTGCCAAGAAAAGTTTGGGATATTTAATTGCCATTTGATTGTTCAGAGTATTTAATTGCAAGTAAGCCTTAATATATATCACAGTTAACTAGTGGCAGCACCAAGTTTAACGACGGGAAAAGAACAATGTATGAAGAGGCATACCAATGATTTTTTTTAATATTTACCTCTAAGTGTTGAATGAGGTCGTCTAGGCCGTTGTAGTTATACAAGTGCACAAGGTGCCTGGAATAAGCAACACCTGAAAAAGCACAGAGCACAACAAAAATGTATCAAACAACCACCAATAGTTTTCTAGATTTCCCCTTACAAGAAGAAGTTTCCTCCATATGTAATGATAATGAAGAGAAAAAGAGCAGCTTTTCTTCTAGATATTACCAAACTGACTTCCATCGGGTTCCAAAGTACACGCATAACAGATATAGCAGGATGCTTAACCAGGGCAGACTGTTTATCATAAAATCCAAGAAAAGGTGCTTATTAGTATATAAGATCATCCAGAAGAACTACTGCATATCAAAAGCAGGCTGCTTTACCTGAAATAGCATAGAACATGCTTGAAGGTCCCAAACTGTGAAATTTCTATGAAAAAACCTCTCTCTACTGGATACCTCCCAAACTGCGATATCACCCACATTTGTTCCAACTGAAAGGAAAGAGAAAGAAAAGAATCAACTATATGGTGATCTCGATCGACTCAGACAAGCATCTCCCAAACTGACAGCAAAAGGAGTCAATTTACAGACATTAATTCTAACCTAAAAGAACAGCTGGTTGAGAAGGATGGAAATCCATGCTCGTAACAGAAGAACCCTGATTTAGAACCACGGCAACATTCTTGGGCAGCTCTTCCATAGAGTATTGGGTTCGTGCAATGCTAGGGTACCCCACAGGCATGTGGCTTCTAGATATTCCAACCTAAAGAAGCATGGAAAACAATGATTCAAGAGGTGAACACTCAAAGCAGGCTCTAAAGATGGAAAGGACAAAACAAACTTGGAATAAAAGTTAAAGAAGATACCTCATCAGATATTCCCATAGGGCGTGGTCTTTTAAGCACATGTGCTGAATCGGCTGAGGGATAATCCACAATTGGGTTGCTACCTGGAGGGGTCATAAGACGCTTCAAGAGGGCAGCTATCATGATAAAAAGAGACTTTATAAATAATATAACTGTTCAGAAAGTATTTTACAAAGGTGTGCACATAATGGCTTACCTTTTTCAGACAATCTCCAATGTAAATGAAACATATGGCTTACCTTTTTCAGATGAGTGTATTACATAATAAACAGAAAGGGAACGATATCTATATAGGTGTAGTCTGTAGATAAACATTACTGTTACTATATTAAAATCAAGACATAACAGGATGGTTGAACCATATTTCAGAAAGTTCATGACCATGTACCTTAGAAGTTGAAGAAAACTGGCAACTACTTCATGCTTTATTACTGCCATTAAGAACTTACAGAAACACTGTGGTCCTTTCATATGCACTTTCTTTATTTTCATTCAAAATAAATAGTGGAAAGAAAAATAATCACAACTTGCAAAATCAGCAAAAATGCATTTAGATGACTGATGACTCTTCACATATAATCACAGACATCACAGTATCTAACGAAATAGTTGATACTGGAGTTCCACTTAGCTGTGGGTGACAACTAGAGCAGAATATCAACCGTAACCACAGATGTCATGCATAGCCATATACAAGTAAATTTCCTCAATTCAAAGTTAAATAAGCAGCAAGGCCTATGTTCAACGATACTTCGCAGATACTATCAAGGGAAGACAGGAAGAGGCCTTTTTCGAATGAAAACAAGCAAACAGGAGTACAGGACGCATTTCTTACATCACACAGGCTCCAAGCGGAAGCAATAGTTACACTAACAGGAACCTTGAATTGCACCAAAGACCAAAGATACCTAGAAAGCAGAATGTTATGGAACAAGGAAAGAAAATGAAAATATGGTATAGGCTTCTTCCTAAACTTACGTACTTTAACATGGAGAAAAGGAAAACATAAAATCCTATACTCATTATATTACAACCATTTAATAGCTGGATTCTCCATTCCATTAGGATATTCACCCTTGTATTTACTATCTAAGACACTATCTAGAGGAGGATTAAGGTTATTAGAAAAGAGGAAAACAATGTTTCAAATAACAAGGCATAGGAAGAATTCTGGAAATGTGAATCAAGACACTGCCATTTTTCATTGAATTAATAATCAAGACATCTGCTGGCATATGATCATTAACACAGGAAATTTCCCAATTTCAGTTAAGAAACTACAACGCAAGCATTCTATATCTTTAACTAATGGTTTTTCGTGAATTAACAGATTTGCTTAAAAACATTATATATACCAGACTTACCAGTATTAGGAGGAACAGCTAAACGAAGGGGTGCTCCAGAGACAGTGCCTGAGACCACAGGGTGGGTCATTTGAGTGGCATTGGATGCATTTGCCACGCAACCGGCAAGTGGAGACGGAACAGGAGCTGCCGCTGGCTGAAATGGCTGAAATAAAATAAAAACATTCACTACCCACCACATTAATTGTTTCCCTACATTATATCCCAAATCGCTCATTCTAAAATAAACTAAAACAAGCCCATTTCACGTAATCTCGCTCTTACCCCATGTGGTGCCATTTGCGGAAACCCTCCAGCCTTCGGCATGACATTCATGAAGGGAGGAACGGGCGAAGGCACCTGACCACCACCATCGAGGCTATTGGGTTGAGAACATGAATGGTCATAGAAAAGGGTCTCAATCCTAATGTCAGGCTTCTGCCTCAGGTTATTGCATTGCATATGTTGCCAATTCAAACTGCAATAATAAAACTAATTCAGATAACAATAAGAACTAGGAAGCACATACACTTCAAAATCGACTACTATATTGGGCACGAAACAAGGATTCCAAAATACACCATTTACATGCCAAGAATATGCTGTTTGTCATGTCAAGTTCATGTACTTGCATTGTAGAACAAATCAAACCAATATAAACTAAGGTTCTATACAATTCCAAAACTTAAGCTTTCTTTCTCACTTCTACATAATTCATACCTTTGATTAATGAGAGATTTCAGTCTCGAGCTCGAGAGGTGCGGAAACTGCAACTTCTCCTTCAACTTGGGGTTCGCCAAGACGAGCTTCTTGAGCAGGGTCATCATGACGCCCCTCTCGGACTTCATGTCCCCGTACATCGAGAGCTGCTCGTTTTCCCTAAAACAACCCTAACCCATTCAAGAAAACCCACAACCTATTATGAAGCCCTAAAATTCCAAGAAATCACTCCAAAATACCTAAAATTCTTCAGCATGAGCAGCCGCCGAGAAGACCTTCAAATCCTTCTCCAAGATGTCCAACGCTTTCGATCGGTCGCCCCTACAAGAAAATTCAAGAAATTCAAGAACCAAACCCTAAAATCTCGACAAGAAGAGGGAAAAAAAAAAAAGAGAGGCTCTGCGTACTTATCGAGGGCTTCGAAATACTTATGCTTGCGGATCTCGAAGAACCCTATATAAGTACGCAGAGCCTCTCTCTTTTTTTTCCCTCTTCTTGTCGAGATTTTAGGGTTTGGTTCTTGAATTTCTTGAATTTTCTTGTAGGGGCGATCGAAAGCGTTGGACACGAGGATTTGTTCAAGGAGATGACACAGCTGCTCATGCTGAAGAATTTTAGGTATTTTGGAGTGATTTCTTGGAATTTTAGGGCTTCATAATAGGTTGTGGGTTTTCTTGAATGGGTTAGGGTTGTTTTAGGAAAAACGAGCAGCTCTCGATGTACGGGGACATGAAGTCCGAGAGGGGCGTCATGATGACCCTGCTCAAAAAGCTCGTCTTGGCGAACCCCAAGTTGAAGGAGAAGTTGCAGTTTCCGCACCTCACATGGGTGAAGCGGGAGAGGTAATTATCGACCTCGTCCCACTCCCCGCCGAGCACCGACTCCTCGAAGCGCTTCATGTTGAAGTAGATCCCCGACTCCTGCTCCAGCCTGACGAAATCGCCGGTCAAAAAAAAGAAAGAGTTTTCTTGGAATTTCTAGGGTTTCCGCCATGAAAATTAGGGTTTAAGGTTTCCTTACATGCTGACGGTCTCCTTGAACCCATCCTCCTCCAGGAACTGGAGGATGAGGAAGACGAGATCGCTTTCTGGCCAGGACATCGTGACCGTATCTTCGGGTTCGGATCCGGGTCGGGTCTGCTTGCCGGATCCGAATCGTCGGAGGTGGGGACTAGGGGTGTGCATCGGTCGGTGGTCGACCTATTTGGTCCCAACCGAAGTCGAACCGAAGTTAAACGGTTTGAAAATAAACAAAACCGAACCAAACCAACCAAATGGTCGGTTCGGTTTTGAAACCGACCGACTTGGTTCGGTTTGGATCGGTTCGACTTGGTCGGTTTTGATCACATAAAAAATAGAATGTATGCTTTTTTTGTGAAACCTCAGTCAACTTGTATTTTGCAACAGTAAATACAATTTAGCAGCTTCAATTCAACTTGTGATTTGCAGGTGGAGAAAAATGTCAATTATACATATAAATTTTTTTATATACATTCAACCAAAAGTCTCTTTCATGTGCACAGGAGCAATTAGAAAAGAATATGAGCCGCAAGCACTCCTCTTTGAGACTAGAGAGAGAGCACTTTCAACTTATACTTGATAAATGGCTGTGATGTGAATAAATGAACCAAACTGGTATAATACAACCCAATGAACCCATACCCAACCGGCCAACCCTAATTATTTAACAAGGATTTGGTTCGGTTTGGTTCGGTTTAGACGGTTTTTGGCATGACCAAACCGTGAACCGAACCGAATCGGTCGGTTTTGAAAAAATTGAAGTCGAACCAAACCAACTGAACCATCGATTCGGTTTAAAACCAATCGGTTCGGTTTGGCTTGGTTCGGTTTGGCTTGGTTCGATTTGACTTAATTGTGCACAGCCCTAATGGGGACAGGAGGAGAGAGAAGACAGGAGGAGGAGGAAGAAGAAGAAGAAAAGATGATTTGTAGTTGTTGTCAGTATAAGCTACAACGACTGTCCATCTGATAAGCCAGTGTGCTTATCGTATTAAAAAACAGATTTTTTCATCCAAAGTAATATAATTTAACGATATTGTGTGTAGAGGGATAAGTTTGAAAATTTTCAATTGGGGGGATGACCCTCCAACTGAGTTGGAGGGCTGGATGGGAGCCCTCCAACTCAGTTGGCGGGTTGGTGGGAGCTCCAACTCTCCAACTGAGTTGGCGGCTCGAAGTGGATCCCTCCCCCAAAACGTTCAGTAGCTCGTCAACTAAGGGCTGTTTGGTAACAAGGATTTGCATTTGGATTTGGAATTGGAAATCCAAATCCAAATTATGAATTTTCAAATCCAAATCCAAATTCAAATCCAACTCCAACAAAACATAGGATTTTGTAAACTAAAATATGATTAACAATTATGATTAATAATTATGATAATAATATATTAATTAACAAAATAAAAAAAATAAATTTTTAATTAATTATTATATTTAAAATATAGTTATGATTAATAATTAAATTATGATTATAATTATGATAATAGTTATGATTAATAAATATTATAATTATGATTTAGAAAGGTTATAATTACATATTTAATTGATGAACCGTAAAACTATTAGTTAAGACTATAACGTTGACTAATAAATTATTATTTAAAATTATTATAATATAGTTATTAAATTATTAAATTACTAAATTATAAATTATTTGTGATTAAAATATTATTAATTAAGATTACAATAAAATAGTAATTAATAAATTATTACTTAAGATTATAATAAGGCCAATAATTATTAATTATGATTATAATTAGATACTAATTAATAAATTATTACTTAAGATTATAGTTATAATTAATAAATTGTTAATTAAGATTATAATTATAATTAATAAAGTTATAAATTATTAATTAAGATTATTATAAAATATTAAATAATAAAACTATTAGTTAATAAATATTAATTTCAATTATAATTACGATAACTAACTGTTAATTAATTTTTTTATAAAAATAATAACTAACTATTAGTTATACAAAAAAATTAACTTTTAAAATTATAATAATGAGTAATATTTAACTAATAGTTAATTCTTAATTAACTATAAATTAAATATTTAAAAAAAATTATAAAAAAATAATATATAAGAAATAAAAAATAAAAAATAAAAAATAAGTAATTAATTATTAATTAGTATTAACGATAAACCTATTCGCAAGGTGACTACTATTTTATTTAGTTTCAAAATTAATAAGAAAAAATACAAGGAATACTTAACATTATGCCTAACTATATAAAGTATATATTTCTAAATTTTAATAATTATTTGTTTTAACAATACAAGAAATTTTTAACGATACAAGATATGATACTCATAGGAAGGGATCTTGATACCCATACTAGGAATCTTGATCCTAGGCACAATATTACCTGCCAAGATCGCATACATTCATACTTCATAAGGATATAAGTACATATATTATTTGCAGCTAGAGAAGTATAAACCCCATAACAAAAATACATATATTACCCGCCAATATATTTTTGGTTATGTTAACATTTGGTCTCGTTCGTTTAACCGGAAAAAAAAAATCAATTTGTTATTTTTTTCTTTAAAAAGTTACAATTATATCAATTTTTGTTCTGTTTGGAAAAACCAAAAGATGGAAGAAAAAATGAATATTTAGAATGGAAAGTGAATCCTTGAGTGAATATTACCTGCCACGATCGCATACACTCACACATGCCTCCCCAACCCGCCAACTGAGTTGGAGGGCTGGCAGGAGCCGCCAACTCAGTTGGAGGGCTCCCATCCAGCCCTCCAACTCAGTTGGAGGGTCATCCCCCCAATTGAAAATTTTCAAACGTGTCCCCCTACACGCAATATCATTAAAATATATTTCTTAGGATGAAAAAATCCGAAATAAATACTGTGACGTCCTTATCACGGATAGCGTGGGTCCGAAAGGAACAAGAATGTTGGGACTTTGGAAGCTTCCCAAAAATGGTTTTGCACTTGCACCCGGATTGTTGTGACCAACCCAAGTAGGACCCACATTTTTGTTGAGGGGCTTTCTTGAATAAAGTCTCTTGAACTACATTATTTTTATAGATCCATGAAATATTGTTATTTGCTTAAAAATCTTATCAAAACAATGCCAAATAATAATTATATACGCTAATAATAATAATAATAATAATAATAATAATAATAAATAATAATAACAGAGAAGAAAAATAGTTAATTAAAATTATCACGAGCCTGTTTAACATAATAATAATAACATAGTAGAAAAATAAATAATTAAAATAATAGACAAAAATAAAACTAGTCACTAATGGAAATGAATAAATTTTATTTAATTAATAAAAGTTACATTAACAATGTCAAAATGTAAGAATTTTTCCTACAATTAATTACTATTTTTATTTGTATAAAAGTGAAAAAATACAAAGTTTATCTTCAATTCCAAGTTCGTGTCTTGGAAGCATACCATTCTCATGTACTTTGTGATATTTTCTGATATATTCTATTTTCGTTATATATGAGTTTGTTGATATAACTTATGTTTACTTTTATGTTATCAACATCTCTTCGAATTATGCTATTTAGGTGTTGGCAACTAGAATTTAGCAAAAGAGAAACTCTATAATAGACTAGCTCTTAACTTCCCAATCCTATCAAGTCACCTATAACTAAATACCTACAAGCTAAGCACATGAATACCAAATACCACATATATATATATATATGCTCAAGAACAACAACCCATCACATATATCCTAAGTATATCATCTATATATATACATGACTGATCAACCAAGGGTTAAGGCAGACTAAACTTATAAGGGTCTGAAACAATGCTTTCAGGTTTATAGTATACCTACGTTTTTTTTAGACCTTGATTGTTGGGAAATAGGGACGTCACCCCATTAGTATCAGTTGTAGATATATATAGGTTAGTCCTTGATGTGGGGATGTGTGTCTATAAACATGTAGCTTATGAGATTTATGAGAGATTATAGTATCAGCCTTGATAGGATGTACTAGTCTTTTGGTGAGTATAAATGTGTTATGAGAGATAGGGGCCTATATGTCTTAGTAATGCATCGTTCCTATGGTAATAGAATGTATTAATAGATGGTTAATAGGAAGATAATAGTTTGAGCATACCTATAGCCTATGATCAGTTCCTTTTCATCCTTAGTTAAGACCACTTTAAAATAGGTCCAGTCCCTTGGATATATGTTCCAGTCCATATTTTATTGAAGTTCCATTACCGCCGTATAGCAGAGCAGTGTTGGAGGTATTCCTAGATTGACGCTATTTAGATGTCCGTTTATTATTCCAGTGTTAGAAAGTGTTACCTTAGATATTGGGTAGGTTAGAGGCTCTAGAAGGAGTACTATCGATCTTAAATTTCGAGGATGAAATTTTTCTAAGGTGGGTAGAGTTGTAGCACCCAGTTTTCTAAATGAGGGTAATTTTAAAATTTCGTGTTTATAATTATTTTAATAATGATATTTAATTCATTATATAATTTTTGGTGATTTTAAATTATTTTAAAATTATTTAAATCAATGACTTGTGGTTTTGACGTTTTGCTAGTGAAACCCTATAGACTGTTTGACCTAGAGCCTAACCATGTGATTATGATATTTTAATGTCATTTCTGGCCTAAGGATATTTTGTATTTGACCTCTTTGAATTATTTTGATATTATTTTATTATTTATGATATTGTTTTGGGATTATTTGAGTCGGGTTCGAATTTCATCTCAATCCGACTTGTAACGGGGACCCGGGGTAACTTAGACTCTAGTTGGACTCATGCATTAGTTAGCCATGGCCCATATTTTAATTAGTCATGTTAGACAGATTAGTCATAATCCTAATTATTAGGTTAACCATTTAGAGTTTTTATTTTGACCCTTTTACGCCCAAACTCTAACCAAAATTGTTTTAAACACTTGTAACTAAGGGAGGGGCAAACTTGTAATATTCAATGAGGGGGGGTAACCATTGTGGCCGGCCCTAATAGGACTCCCATCTCATTTCCTTTCTTTGAGAAGTCTTCTTCCCCAAGTGCTCTCAAGCTCTCCCAAGGAAGAAGCCTTTCTCCTTGGATTTTCTCTCCTTTAGGTAATATTTTCTTCTCTTTTATTTCTTGTAATGCCTGTGGTCCCTATTACGTATTTCTGGAATACGTGTACGTATTTTATTCTGTATTGCATGATTCCTTGTTTAGCTTGCATCTTGGCTTGGTTATTTCTTGGCTTAGTTCGGCTTGGCTCGGTTTTCTTTGGTTCAATATGAACCAATGTGAACCCCTACCTACCACCACCATTGTATTTATTAATCCATTCTCTCTATTCTCTCTCTTCATTAATCATCTTCTTCTTCCCCATTACTTCCTTACCTACCAGAGAGAGGAGAAAGAGGTCTAGGCAAGTGCAACTTACTTCATGGAGGAACTCTGATTTTATTGCTCCATTCTCTTCTTTACTACATTCTAAAACACTTTAGTATTTGACATTTCTCATTTCCATGGTTGGATTCTTGTAGATCTAAGTTTATTTCATTTTTGGATTTCTTGGGTTTTGATCTATTTAATCCTGTTATTTCTGAGTTTTGATGGTTCCATGTTGTAGAGAATCTCGTTCTACCCCATTTTGACCTATGGAAGTTCGGATTTGGGCTCCAGATGAAGATTTTATGGAGCTTGGAAGCTTGGGTTCATGGTGTTCTTCTTCTCTGAAATTTGGGGAAGAAGAACAGTGCTTGACTTGACCGCATGACAATTCATGCGGCAAGTGATTTAGCCGCATGACACTTTCAGCCGCAGGGACTGAGTCTCATTCTTAAACCGCATGAGGCCCTTGCTTCCCAGCCGCATAAGTCTGCCTTCATCCTTGGCCGCATGAATATGAAGTGAACCTGACCGCATGAGTCCTCAGTTCCTTCTTGCCGCATGGAGTCCCACTTGCCTTCAGCCGCATAAGTCTGCCTTCATCCTTGGCCGCATGAATATGAAGTGAACCTGACCGCATGAGTCCTCAGTTCCTTCTTGCCGCATGGAGTCCCACTTGCCTTCAGCCGCATATGCGTCTATCTCCTTGAGCCGCATGAACTCTAGTACTTGCGGACCGCATAGGCTTGGTTCCCCGCTAGCCGCATGTGCCCCTACCTCGAGAACCGCATGCGCCTCCTTCTATACCCAGTCGCATGAACTCCACACTTCCGCTGGCCGCATGAGGCCCAACGTCTTCGAGAGCCGCATGCGCCCTTGCACTTCCAGCTGCATGCGCCCCCTTGTCTTGGCCGCATGTGATTCAGTAACCCTGGCCGCATGCGCCCTCCTAATTGGGCCGCATGATTCTACCCTTTTCTGACCGCATATGCTTTAGCCGCATGGCTCTTCTATAGCCCTGAGTATTGATATTTTATTAGATATTTTACGTCCATTTTATATCCTTACGCCTTTTGTCGTGAACTTGATGATCATGGATTTGTTTAATATGTATGGAAATGATACCTGACATGACCTGATAGTGACCCGTAGTGGTGCACTCTTGACAAGAAAACCTGACATGACATGATAGTGGCCCGCCGTGGCGCACTCCTGACAAGTACACTTGACATGATAACCTGACATGATATATCTTGAGAAGCTGTTGCGACGGCTACCTGACATGACATGACCTGTATAAATTACATGGACACCGTGGGCGATTGTGCTTGTACAAATAATCCAGTCCTGTCTTGCATCATGTCTAGGAGGGGACTCCTGAGTACCACGGTCAGGAGTACCTACTAAAATGGACTAAGGCTAATAACTAGATTAATAAAGTAGTCATGAAGAGATCTCCCAGCTACAGGCAATTCCGTTACCTGGGCGCGCCTGGGATCTGTAGCCTGCCGTCGAGTAGGGCACATTTCCAGCACACTGTCATGTGTTGCACCTTTCAAGCCACTTAAGGGTACATGCGTTTCCTGGACGGTGTACCCACCTGAATTCAACCCATAATTTCGACCTGGGTAACCTGGATGGTCTGCAGGACTTGTGGCTGTGGAATAATCTCACTGCATCTTGTTAGTAATTAGGCTTGTGACAACCCTAGTTAGTTAAAGTATAAAGCCGTAGTTCTTGCTTGGCCGTGAAATGATTGGATGGAGTCTAACCAGTCTAGTCTTGTCCTGATCCTGTTCCAGATTATTGAATGATCAGAATGCTTGTATTTATTTTACCGATAAATGGTGAGAAACCAAGCTCCGTTCAGACGAAGGGTTACAACCCCGGTCCTTGTTTGGTTTACGGGTTGTAACCTGGTTATCTGAATAGTTCCATGGTTATCTCGTCGTATATCATCCTGAGGTGTTTTCTTTATTTTTCAGTTCTTACTTTTATTTATATCTTGTGCTGATTGCTGGTTTTAGCTCCTAAGTGAAGCTTCCTTTGTGGCACTTGCTCTTTCTGGGATCTGACCCAGCTGGTTTTGTATGGCCAGATTTCGGAGCAGCTCCAGAGGATCCACCGCTTTTCCAGCCCGATGGTGAACACCAGACGTAACCCGGGCAGCGAGTGGGTTTATTTTTGGCTCTCCCGCTCTATTGTAAAAATATTCTTTTGAGGCGTTTAGCCGACGAGCACCTGTTTAGCTCGATTGCACTTTATTTACTGTCTGCCTACGGGCTGTAACATGATTGACAGATCCTAGGGTTGATCATGTATGACTAAACTCTTGCTAGTCCTCACATTTTGTAACGACTAGCTTCATGATCAGCTGAATATGTAATATTTGGGACGCCTTATTATTGTATATTTAATGATCATACATCTTGTAACATTTACTTACTTGCTTGTGATTGAGACACTAGGCTTGTTCATGACCATAGGAGACTGTTGGCTTGTAGTAAACCCTCATGTATCTAGACAGCCGTGACCGTATAGCGAGATGGAATCCATTTCAATATACGTAGCTGGCTATGTCCGCCCCCGCTCTCCAGTATTCTGGTTCTGGGGCGTGACATTTCTCCATTTTGTATTTAGGAAAGTTTTAACCATAGGAATGACCCCCATTGTTGTGTCCCTATTTTGTGTCCTCTTGTGTCCATTATGTGTCCTTTAGGGATTTCTATTGTATTATTGTTGTGTCTTGTGTTCATGGGAAAAACCCCCAAACTTGGACACACTTTATATTTAAAATATTGATTAAATGAATTAATTCATATTAAATCTCAGATTTGAATATGTAGAGATGTGTTCTTGAGTACTTTACATTTCATTCATGTATCTCTTATAGATGTGTTCATGTAACATATATAGATTTGTATATATATATATATATATATATATATATATATATATATATATATATATATATATATATATATATATATATATATTGTAATGAGAGTGTATCTATATTTATATATGTAATAAATGGTTCATGATGATTATATAATCAAGTTTGTGAGTGTGGTTCCTCATATTATTATTGTCATTATTGTTGTGGATAATTAGGATATATATTGTGTATTCTTTTGGCTCAAACTATCTAAATCCGTCATGATTTTTATCCACGTTTTTAATTTCAGCCCTAACTTAGAAATGTCATAACTTCTAGCTCAAAGCTCGGTTTAATCTCCTGTTTTTTTTAAAAAGAAGCGTATTGAAGTTAGCTTTCCAAAACATGTATTACTAGGCCTAATTCTTTCTGTAACTTTCTGGAGAATTATTTGAGTGTCAGCTGTACGAAAGACAAACGCGTTCTCGGTGTTTTCGCGATTCCGGGAGTTTTCGGAAACGAAAACGCGATCCGTTTGAAGTTTCGGAAAGCTAACACATAGATCTATAACATACTTTAATCCTAGATTTTAATTCATGCTGAGATGGTACAATATTGATTATTAGTAGGAGTTACTATTCGGCATATGCATTTTGTGCACCCTTGTGTGTAATATAATGTTCTATTTGATTTTAACCCATGTTAATGTATATACATTATGTAATTAAATAGAGAATGCAAGCATGAGTAAATATTTAAATAAATGATGTATGAGGTGTAAGTATCCTATCTAATGTAAGCATGTATAAGTATGGCTTATAATGAATATGTAGGTTCCATAGTATATAATGTATGGTGCATATAGTAGTACAAGAGAATAAATGAATGATGAGTGAATGCAAGCATGGATGTAATATAATAATAGATGTAATGTATGCAATATACAAGTTAATGAGATGTAATGTTCTATGTTAACACAAATCCTATATTACCTCATGTACCCCCTTACACTATGTTGACACTATCACACTTGACACTTTGTTCACTTACACTTTGACACTCTTTGATATGTATACACTATGTATGCCCATTTAACCCTCACTTGCCCCTTTGCCATGTTCACATACACACACATAGCCTCTTAAATAAGTATTTATGAATATAGTTAACTTAGCTATGTATGTATATTATATATATGTTAGCATATTGTGTTGTAATATATAAGTTTATATAACCATTTGAAATGCCATGATTATAGACCTAATGTTGAATACCAATATATGCATGTGTATATATGTGTAGACATATATAGCTTAAAGTAATAGATTACCTAGTGTATATCCAATGTGAATTCTTGCCTATTTTAGTATTAAATAATTGCATGCTATATAGAGTTGGGTGTATGTTGGCTTGTATAGCCTTGTATTGATGTGTACTTGCTAGGATAGTCTTGGTTAGGCCTAGTAAGACTTGCTGGGTTAGGACATGACCTAGTTTGATTAGTGCAGTTGACCAGAGTTGACCAAGGGTTGACTTTGGCCTAGTTTGATCTAGATTCATGTAGAATGCATTATAGTGCTTTATATTACCCTTCTGGACATATTGTGACTTGTGCTGTTCTAATTAGGATCCAGACACCTCTCCTCGGACAGTATCTTTACCTTGGACATTCAGATATCAGGCGAGTACATTCTCTGATCATTTTATATCCTGCTTAGAATTATTTCCTGCATTAAATTACTTTACTTGTGCTGTCACGACATTATCACGGATTAGTACTATACGGATCTCTTCATGCGATGTTATACCCCTCGGGAGCATCGGGTACATTGTGTCATGTGCGTTTCACTTTCATCATGTACTCCTGTGCTTTCACCATACATGTACACTCTTGTGAACCATGTACTCTCATGTTCACAGAGCCTTCATGTATACTATCATGTGCACCCTTTCAAGGGCCCCATGTGATATCATGTACAATAACATAACCTGCTTAGATCCTTGTGTATTAATTGGGAAAACGGGGGAGTGCTAGTAGTCATGTGAACAATTCTATAGTAGTGTAGATCATGTACAACTATTTAGTGTAGATCATGTACAAATCTGTCCCGTTCACATGTGCTATCCTGTACTCTGACTCACTAGCCACTGTTAGTTCCTTACTTATAGTAGATATTTCTATTACAGTTCTTTCTCTCTGTTTACATACTGTATTCTTCAGCACCTGTATCTTACTTTACTGCATGATTATATTTTCTAACCTGCTATGATCTGTTGAGATGTACTGTGCTCGCTCCAGTCCTGACTGGACCCGTTGATAAATTTTACAGATAGCCTGGAGGTTGCCTGCTAGCCTAGAGGAGACAGTAGAGGTTGCATAGATAGCTAGGGTTTTTGCTTATAGTTATTTTCAGTCATCTTGAGTTGTATTTATGGATTACTGTATTTGAGTTTTGAGATGTATTCTGAGTTTGTATCTTAGACACTTAGACTTCTATCTGTTGTATCTCTTTTCGATTTCATGTTTTATCTATCTTCCTTTATGCTCTACCTTAGATGTGATTGAGTTTACATTCTGCTATGTCACCACCATTCGGGGAGTATAAACTGTTTAGTCTTATATTGTTAGATACATTGAGACCTAGGACAGCGTTCTACCGCCGACACTGCGGCGTAGGCTAGGCGTTGTTACGTTCTCGTGCCCTAACTCTAGGGTGCGGGTCGTGACACGTTTTTAGTGGTGGCCCATGCAGGTATACTATTTTGTTGATAAACTTTTATGTTATCAACATCTCTTCGACCCTAAAAAAAAAAAAAAAAACCTCTCTTCGAGCTTCCTTTGTGATATTTTCTATTAAAAGATTCACCCCTCTGATTTTGTATATATAATCATATATCTTAGTCGAGTTCAAGGATCTACCTCCACTTCCACTCGATTATGATATCTTGGCCACACAAAATTGGAGGGGTCAATCCCTAATAAGAAGTACCAGAAAGAAAGTTTAAGAGGTGATTGTAAACCGAAACGCAAAGCACAAGTCATATCATCAAACACATATCTAACAAAAATGATATATATCGGTATATGATAAGTAAAAGAGTGAATACAAGAGAATTATTGTAGCTAATTCTTCAAAATAATACATGATAATTGCGACTACCTATTTCTAGCAGTATAGCTAAATAAGTTAAAATAGACATTTCGTCAAGATATAATTTCGTATAGCTCCATCCTCCTTATCTCATGGTACTTGCCTTGCTAAAGAGGGTAGATACTATATACAATAACCAATATGCCTATATAGTATTCACATGTCATTTTAGGTGCCCATTTTATTCGAATTTTACATTTCACGTGGGTCACACCCCTAACTCTTGCAACATTCTCATTATAAATCTCACTGAAGTATTTCCAAATACCAATCGAACTGCGACGATAAGGTCCTCCTCCTCCTCTGTGGCCTTGTACCCATGCATTTGTGCCGGTTTGAGAGTCTTGAGACTGCGGAGCTTGCCTTGGTTGTATAGTAAAATATTAAATCTGGAATACAAGTCTTGGAGATGAAGTGAATTAGAGTATAAGAATATTTTGAGTTATAATTTGTAAAATAAATTGATAGAACAAATCATATCTATAGATTTTTGGAGGATTAAAATAATCTCAAGTATCCTTGCATTATAGATGTTTATGGTTGTTATCAGAGTATTTATATCTCACATTTGGAATAATCATATGGCATCAACTGTATCATAAGAGGTCAATTATGTTTTTTTTTTTCCTTCCAAGGGGCAATATCAGATGACAAGACTGAATGTTCCAAAATTCGAAGTTCTGTGGATAGCCTGCAATGTACACTCATAAGTTCAATCTAACAAATTTCTCGAAGCATGGCATCCAAAGCCAAGTTCTGTGGAGCTTTCATCTCACTTTTGTACTGAGAATTAGTTTTTATGTACCGATCTCTTCCTTGATCGGGGTTTTTGCATCGAAATAACCATTAAATAGGCTGACTTCGTATTTGTTTGCTATGGACAGAGTTACAACAGCTCACCAGAAGCAAATGGTTTCTTGAGATGCGCTAGCTGTAGATATACACATCCAAAAGCTCTCTTCTTTTCTAGACAGCAAAAAAGGAGAGCTGGAAGAGAACTTCCAACAAAAATAACTCCAATTCATCTCTCGAAGAACCTATTTAGAACCGTCTTCCTGTTGGGGACCTCATCGCTTCCGTCGTCTTTCTCTGGCTCCATTAACGTTTTCAAGGCACAGCGAATAACAGAATTGACCTGCTTCCTCAGTCTCGCATTGTCGACCAATGTGTCTGTCAACATTTTCCTCATCTCGTCATCTTCTTTGGTGGGATCCTCGCCATCGGCTGTAATCAGGTCTTCGGAATAATCACTGCCCTTTGTTTTCCGCACATCAGCAACAACGTGCTCATCGTCTCGTGACAGGAGTTGTGCCTGCATGGATAGAGAAGTCTCAGTATCCAACAAAATATACTTAAAATTAAATTCCACAGAAATGCAATAGTCTAAAATGACGAGGTCTAAGTTCAGAACTTTCAACTTTTAGCATTACCATTTGTCTGCTATCCAGCTCTAAAAAGAGGCAGCTATAGTGGTTTTTATCAGAAACAATGTCAATATCTATATCTACTACCGTAACAACATAAATAGACAACAGTTTAAGAGAAATCTGCCAGAAGCAACTGCGATGGTTGCATTCAAATGAAGCTGAAGTACTACTCTTTGACCAAACCCATCAAGATTATCAGGGGCGGATCATTAAGTTCCCCGAGGCATTCATGAAAAAAGAAATAGTATATATGCTATTTCAAAAATGTCAAAACTATTGGCAATTTGAGGACTCGAACCATGTCCATATACTTACAAAGCAATTTATTCTCCATCAAGCCACCAAAAGTTTGGTGATGAAATAACAGTTCTACTTTATTTATTTTTTGTCAAAGTCTAACTAAGGGTCCAGGATCCGCCCCTGAACATTGACATGCCAAACTACACCCACTCTCTCTCAATAACATCTAGATTGGTGAAGGAATAGCAGATAGAATTGAGAAAAAATAAAATGTAGATACGAAAACTCCAAGTACTCGTAAAATTGAGAAAGCAAATGGAACAAGATAAACTTAAGCAGGAATAGCTGGTACCTTCTACAAGTAGTAGTTGCAATACGTAAAAAATAGTTGCGCAGATAAGATAAACAAGGGGCCTAGAAATTCTACAAAAAGTCTCAGCCAGACAAAATTTTAATGGAACCACAGTAATCAGAGCCATGGTCTTAAGAAATTGAGATCAAGGTCAATGAGAGCCTAGTCTTTATGATACCTTATGTCTGTATGATTTATTCAGAAGGCAACATTTTAGTAGAGTACAGTTTAGCCTAGTTTTAATTTATCCCTCCACAACCTAACAGCCTCAATATTAGAGCCATACCAGACCTGTCCACACCAAAACTGAACTTTTGTTCTTCGTCATTTGAAATGTCACTCCGCTCAATCTTGCTCCTCAATACTAACTGAATTTGTTACGACTTAAGCAGGTAAGTCACTGTTAATATTGTGTTTCTCCCTGTGATTAGAGAGCTATGATATAGCAAGTAGTTTTCAATCCACTGAGAAATTTCGAGGGTATAGAAGGAAATTCAGTCAAGGCTTAAACTATATGAACACAAAAGCATAACCTACCATCAGGAAAGAATTAAAAACAGAAAGATAGCAATAACATAAACATAAAGCATTTCCTAAAGCACCCAGAAGAACAGTGAACGGACAAAAAGAAAAAGTAGAAACTTCTACTCCATAAACATAATACAAATAAAACAGAGGCGACACAACAAATTTGCTTGTACTTGCAAAATAAGAAATGTTTTAATTAAATAGTTTCCAAGAGTGAGCAAGTTACCTCTGCAAGAAGAAGGCCAATTCTATTATCTGAAGTGGATAGGAGGTCTATAGCATCAGACAGTGATGAATTACTAACAGTAAATTTATCTTCCTCCTCTGCAAGAAAATTAACACTGCAATCTTGAATCCTATGGCGAAGAACACCGCATTCGTGAAGAAGTTTCTTTCTTGCAGTCTTTGCATGTGCCCGCCTTTGCTTCTCACTTTGAAGAACTTTCTAGAGAAGCATAGGCACAGGAAAAAGAATGGTAAAATCAATAACCAAACTGGAAATTGCTAGTAAATAAAAAACTCTTAATTATTGAGCTGACTTGTTACATGAGCTGACTAGTTACATAATTCAATAACTATATTATCTCACTTGCTGACATAATTGTATGAGATATGAAGTTGATAAAAGCACGATGGTCGAATCGTAACAATGTTACGCCTTAGACATTCCAGGTAATCTCAATATAGGAACCAATTTTGAGCACAACAACAAAGCCTTTATCCCAAATTTCTGGGGTCGGTTGTTTGAATCATAACACTAACAAGGTCCATATACTTCTTTAACACTTCAAACCATGTTAGTCTAGGCCTACCTCTAGTCCTAAAGGCTCCATTAACTACTATATTATTGCTCCTTAATCACTGAAGTTGATTTTTCCTCATCTTGTGCTCAATTGACGACACCTCTAATTTTTCACGAACTCACTCATTTCTTATCTTATCCTTTAATGTATTGCCACTCATTCATTTAAGCATTCTCATTTTAGCTACACTAACTTTCTGAACATGTTTCTTAATTGCCCAAGACTTTGATCCATAAAGCATGGCTGGTCTTATAGGAGTTTTGTAGAATTTTCCTTTCAACTTAGGCCTCGTTTGGTTCGCGGAATGGAAGGGAAAGGAAATCAATTCCTTGGCATTTCCTTTCCTTTGGGAAATTACAATTGCCATTGATTTTCCTTTCCGATGTTTGGAAATGCCAAGGAATTTGGAAAGGAAAGTGAATACTTCAATGAGAGAAAGTGATTCCTTACTTGGATGGAGGGAATCACTTTCCCCCCTAATTTCCCTTCCATTGGGAATTACTTTCTTTTCCTTCTCAATTCCTTTGGCACCCAAACATAAGAAAGTAATCACTTTCCTTTCCCAACCCGATGATTCCGTGAACCAAACGAGGCCTTAGCGGTATCTTGTGATCACAAAATATTCCAGAAGCATTCTTCCATTTAAACCATCATGTTTTAATTATATGCATGACATTCTTCTCAATGTCTCCATGATAAATAATTGATCCTAAACCGAAAGCTGTCACTCTTATGTATCTCATGTCCATCTATATGGCTCCCCCCTCATTCCTCCTTGGCTTCAGGTTAAATTTACATTTCATATACTTTATCTTCGTTCTACTAATCCTAAATCCATTAGATTCCAAAGTCTCTCTCAACACTTCTATTTTAGCATCTAACCCTTCTCTACTCTCATCAACCCACAATATCATCAGCAAAATTGAGCGAAAGACCTAAAATCCCCTACCATTTTTTGTGCGTTTGAGATACTATGCCAACATGTTATATATCATTTCCTTCTGTTTTGTATTTTCTTTACTGATGGAGTGATAAATCTTCTTCCCTAGCAGCAAACATACTAGTGCAGAGAATGCTCGTAAATTGGAGGTAGTATTACATTGCAGGAGAACTAATATTCAAGTTACTTACATATAAGGGAGGACTATACTGATATACCACAGATTCTGAACCATCAAACCTATTTGTCAGCCTTCAAAATTTCTATTATTTATTATTCTGATATATCTTATTGGCTTTTAGTTAGACAAGTTACCAGCTTTCTTGAAAAGAACCACGGACGAAACCTATGCTAACTTATATGTCAAAATTCAAGTCTCCTGCACCAATTTACTTTTGGAGAGATGAGCATAATCAAGAATGAATATAATCACCTCAAAAGATCTAACAATACTAACACTATATATATATGATATACTAAATATGGACATGATGATACTCGTACAACCTTATGGTGATTACATCACAAGTAATCATTTTAACGTCAATACATTAACTCTCACATGTTAGGGACAATGCTATTCAACTCATAACTAAAGCATGTTTGATGGAAATCAAACTATGCTGCATAGTAAGTATTCTAGGCATGATCTTCCTCAGATGTTCTCTGTCAGGCTTGCACAATACAAACTAGTTTTCATATCTTATGTTATTCTTCCTGCTTGTCATCATTAATGCAGGAAGACCTAACTAAAACACAGCAAAAAGGAATGCAAAATTGGAGATAAATACTCAAATTCAACTCCCAGCTACATCATTAACAATCTGTTCTCAGGGATGAGTATTTTTACCTCCAATTCGGTCTTTTCTTTCATAGATTGATTTAGCATTTCCTTCAGCTCTGCTTGAGAACTCCTGAGAAATTTAACCTCTTTAACTAGAACTTTGATATCCGCCTTTGATTTCATCTCTACATCTACTAGGTGTCTTTGCAAATTTTCAATCTTGTCTTGTTTCGCATTCAACTCCTGTAACAACATTTGTTTCTCACTACTGGCAGTAGTGTTTTCTGACTCCACTCGAGTCTTTTCATTCTGCAATGAGCCAAAAGTAAGAAGGAATATACTAAGATGTTAACATAATAAGATTTCAAAAAAAAGATGAAGAGAAATTGAAACACACTTGTTCAAACTTGAGTCTCGACTCCATATCCATATACTTCCTGTGAATCTCATCCATATCCCATTGCATTTGTGTCACTCTTTCTCTTTCAACTAAGAGGGCTTGCTGCAGATTTTCCTTGCTTCTCTGTCTGGTGACTTCCAATTCCCCTTCCAAGTCTTTAACCTAGTTAGACAATTTTGAGTCAGATCAAAAGGGTATAAGACAGCTTAAAACAAGAAATTTATAACCTAATTTGAGTAGCCATACAAAGGCCATCAGGAGCACCACAAGTGCATTGAAAGAACTAATGACATGACATAAAAGCAGATGATGATTAAGGACTTCCAAAAAAATTAACCACAAAGCATAAAACACAGGCAAGGCAATCGTGAAGAGAAGATGTGAACTTAGTAATGGAACAAGAGTAACACAACAGTCAGATATGCACCTTGGTTGTGAGATACTCTTTCACAGTCATTTCTTGATTCAATCTTGCTAGTAGATCCTCCATGTCTGTTTTAGCAGTCATTAATCTCCGTTGCATAGTAACAAGAACTCTATTCAATTTATGCCGCTGATCAAGAGGAAGAACAATTTGTGCATCATTCATAAACTGAGTGTCCATGCTACTGGCAGCTTCTTTGGCAATTCGAGCCTCGAAACCACCAGGAAGATCTACAGACCCATCCCAAATTGAATTAGTAACCCCAGAAACTGATAGTTCACTGCCTCTTATAGAACTTACATCACTCCCGATACTATCAACGGAAAGTTTTCGAGAATGACCAGAAAGCTTATCAGGATCCTGTTCTGATATGAACTCTATTTTGTTCCTTGGAAAGAGTGTCTCCCTTGAAGAATTTCCATAAAACATATCCCTGCCTACAAGGTTTTCTTTTCCAATTTGCAAATTACTCCTAAGCAACTCTTCTGGCCGGTCAAGAATCGGTTCTCCCATGACGAGTTCATTGTTTATTTCTTCTATTGGAGCAGATA
The DNA here is from genome assembly GCA_029216955.1 of Iris pallida. NCBI lineage: Eukaryota > Viridiplantae > Streptophyta > Magnoliopsida > Asparagales > Iridaceae > Iris > Iris pallida. The sequence goes on from JANAVB010018993.1 coordinate 14,848,342, forward strand.
AGCTTTTAACTGATGCTACATTTTCTGCACCACTTTCAGATATATGAAGTATACCTTGATTTGAAGTACACAGGTCAGATGTTTCATATGCAAAATCACTGCCAATATCTGAAGCTACTGATTGAGATCTAGAAGCAATAAAAGAACCAGAACTGGATATTTCCATAGTTCTAGCTTCTGCCAACTGGTTTGCTTCCAAAGGATGCTGATTCAAATCCTGAAATGCTGAAAGATGTAGGAAAGCAAAGTGTAAGTGCAAGCATCTTGGGAGATAATTAACATGACCAACTAACAAAAATTCTTGTAAACAAATTCAGATAATATGGCATGTAGACACACTACAGATAAAATATCACAAAATCATATCTACGAGATGCAAGTTCAAAGTTGAATCATAAATTGATTCAAGTTCCCACAGTTAAATAGCTTAAAGAATCAAAGATGAATTTTAAATCCTAGCATATAACAAGGGAAGATACCTACATGACCTTGCAGCAACTTCTAGCTCAAGAAAAGCAGCTACAGGAGCACTTCTAGATAGATCGATATCTGAAAGTATCCTTCCTACCCACTCTTCCAAAGCACGTCTTCTCTGCACCAAAACTATCAGTTAAGCATTAACTAAATAAGGAAATGAACACAACATTTTAAGCACCAAACTTGAAAAGCTTCTATCTAGTACTAATAAAGAGTTAGCCTACCTCTTGAATATGCAGAATCCTCTCAATGGAAATAAAGGTACCACTTCAGATTAATGCAAGTTTAATGGTAAAAAGTTTGTTAAATTGACAGGTGGTAAAATTTAATTCACTACGGGTCCTGGTAATCCTAAGTAACTATGAAATATGAATGTCAATCAATATGATAGTTTAGAAAAGTGAAGGGGAAGGATGCATAATGGAACACAAGAAATCATCAAGACATTTACTAGTTAAGTCTCAGAGTATGAACCACCTTAATGTTAAGCAATATAACAATTAGAACAAGCAAAATAACTGCAGTTTGTTGCAACAGCTTCTAAAGCAAACAAACCTAAGAGGCGATACTCATACTAAGAATGGAAAGGAAGATTAGAGGCACAAATAAAGTTATCCGAACTATCTTCATTAGCAAGTCAGTCTGCAAAATAGTTGTCTACTTCACTATGACCATTAAGACGATGTTCAACCAGCACTCACGGGTGTTCGATAATAAGTATTTATTACATAGATAATTTCAACATCTTTGCTAAAATTCCTGCTCTAGAACGATTTGGTAGCAATATTAAGCTTGAAGTAGTGATCGACTCAACCCATCTGAATTGTGTCTGTAATGGACAATAAGCTATCATCCACACAAGCTATACACTTAACAAAGGAAAAGTAAGACCATGATCCTAACCCAACAGAGCCCTTTCAAGTTGTAAAGTAGGGATAACCAAAATATCATGATGGACAAAGACTACTGGTAAGTCTCAAACTAGATTAAGAAACAAAATTGTAATCTGAGCCAAGTAGGGGTGGCGATGGGTAGGGTAGGGTAGGGTAAGGGCAGGAAGAGGGCAGGGCAGGGTAGGGTATTAATATTTTTTTGATACCCTAGGGGAGTCATGAGGGTAGGGCAGGGTAGCCCTCTTCCAAAAAATCAATACCCATTACCCGTCCTTGCCCTTTACCCTCACAGGATAGCTGAGGGTCAGGGTAGGGAGGGTAAGGATATCACCCTTGCCATTTCAGTTTTTTTTACTTTGAAAATCATTTTTTTTGCTAGTAAACACCTTGATACTTAAGATTTTTACAACATTCAAAAACCATAACAACTTAATAAGAAATAACAGGGGGAATATTTTTTTTACTAAAGGCGCTGAACCCAGTTATATAGTGGAACCTGAGCTGCCTACATACCCAAGGAGGGGGCTAGGCCTGACTCCTTAGAATCAAGCACCATGTAGTTCTCCTAATCCTAAGTACTAACTAATTACAAAAAACTACAAGGATGTAGTAGCAATACTATGGCAGTGGGAGTGTGGGTAATTAGGTTTGGGAGAGGGGTAGGGTCGAGGGTTTGAGAGGGTTAAGGGTAGTGGGTAGGGTAGTGATTCAGGGTAGGGTAGGGCGGGTACCCGGGTAAGTACACTAGGGTAACAAGATAAAACCCTTACCCTACCCTAATTCCAAGAGGGTAAGGGTAGGGCTTGCCCTCCTAGGGTAGAGGGTACCCGTGGGCACCTGAGGGTGCAGGGTACCCGGCTCGGGTAGAGGGCACCAGGGCAAAATCGCCAGCCCTAGAGCCAAGTCAACCACTCTCATAGTAGTAGGGTGCTCGTTGCTCAATTCAAGGCTTTCAAGCACACGTTCAAACCATCTGGAACAATTTTCCGTATTGAATCCTCAACCGAAACAAACCCTAACATTATAACAACACTCTTATTCAGCATTCTTATCCTATCTTTTATTGTACTCCCACTGCCACTTCCATCAAAATATCATCTTAGCTATCCTCACTTTTTATGTTATATTTTTGGGTGCCATGCAGGCTGAACATACCATAAAGCATGGGTGGCTCCTTTTCAAATTTCAATGGCATTTTACTGTCTTAACACTCTTGAAGCGGTTTTCCACTTTGAGCATCTTGTGTTGATAGTTCATTCTGTGAACATTCTCCTAAAATCATTAATGAATGGCAGTATAAGGAAAGCCCTAAATCTTGGTACCTCTAGACAAATGTGGGCTATTCCATCATTAAGGGCCAAGAGGTTTGGAGTCGGTTTGGACTTTAGACCTACCAGAAAACCTAACTTTGGAATTGGAATCCACAGTGGCCAAGCGAGAAGATGAACAGACTGGAGAGGCATAAGAGAGAAAAGGAAAGACTACGGAGTGGAAGAAGAGTGGGCCACCATAAAATTTCATGGAATAAGGCTTATAAACCTAATGAAATAAGGCTCCAAACCCTACCAAAGCTTCTCTTCCCACCTCCTTACATATAAAGAATAAGACTTATAAACCTCATGGAAGAAGCATTTGCTTTCCTCTGTTTTTCTTACTTTTGGATAGGAGGAAGAGAATCAAACGGATTAATGGCCATAGCTTCTATCTTGACTATTATAACTAGGTCAAGGATGGAGCACATAAAATCATGTAAAAGGTATGTCAAACATAAGAGTACATTTCCATAAACTACCAAAGTATATAACTAATACTTGCAATGAAATGATGGGCATCATTAGAGAAGGGCTTGAATAAGTCTATCCTCTTGAAAATCCCAGTCTGCTGCACTTTTAAAAATCCCATGATTGTGTAATCCATGTCACCGCTGACAACAATTATGTTGTGTCCGGACTCATACAACAGATCCATTTTATTCAATGCAGACAGCAGGATCCAATCAGTCAACATCAGGAGAGATACTGTAGTGGTAGGATAGTTTGATAAGGACTGATTGCTTTGCCTCCTAAAAACAAAGATGTTAAGGACATATCTGACGTAAATGTAATAATGACGGAACTACTTCAATGTTTTTGCAGCAAATATAAAGTAGCTAAACTTTCCTCCAACCAGAAGTTTGTGCAATTATCTCTATGTTTTAATGTACCAAACTATAATTATTTCTACGTTCCTAATTGTAGAAGAATAGACTACATTGAGAAAATATTTGATTTATTTAATATGGTTCTAGCCCAAGCTGCAAGCAATATATAGGAGATACAGAAGTGGACAACTTTTATTAGCTAGCAAATGACGACTGGATGATTGTTAGTAAAGGAAAACATAAGACATTAACAAATCAGTTTGTAACATTCCCCCACAAAGTGGACTTTAGGTTACAATCAAAACTAGCTTGAAGAGAAACTGTAGAAACAACTGTGTGTGTGAGAGAGAGGGGGGTTGGTTGCGAGCTTCTTGGCGGCTGCGGCTGGAGAATGAGAATTGCAGGCATCTTGGGCGGCTGGAGAGTGAGGGTTCTGATCATCTTTGGGTGGGGTGGGGGTTGGGGGGGTTGGGGTGGGGGTTGGGGGGGTTGGGAGAGTGATTTCAGTTACAACCAGCGAGGCGGCGAGAAAGTGAGGTAATTGCAACTTTCTTAGCAACTCTAGAGTGAGAGTTGCAACCATTTAGGTGAAAAGAGATAAGAGTTGCCGCGATGATGTTGATTAACATGTGGGGTAGGACACCAAGAGTCGATGACATTGACTAACATGTGTGGTAGGACACCGAGAGTTGATGACGTTGACTGACATGTGGGATAGTGGAGATGAGACCCCGTTGCTGATAATAGGTCAAAAGAGAAGATGAGCCATATTGCTAACAAGTGGGACCGAAAGGAGGAAGCAACACTGGCCGACGAAATAGATACAATCGAGTAGGCGTAGCTAAGAAAGTTGTTGTGAACAAGTATCCTTGACCGACAAAGTAAACATGCCTAGAATGATGAACAAAATAATATTACATCAAAAAAGGTCAAAATCAAGAAAGTTGTGAACAATAGCGGTATGTAACGCACAAGATTTTTCGCTCCACCGAGACGTTGTTGCAAGCGTAGGGGTTTAGTTGGAAGGCGCTAGAATTATCCGGAATATGATGGAGTCATTTTGAACTCTCATGATGTTTCTCTTAGTTTCTAGAAGTTGTAGAATCATTCCGCCATGTAAATAAATCTAGGACCTACAATAATACCTGGAATATTCTCTACAATAATACCTGGACTTGTAGTCTCTATAAATAAGTGGGAGGCTCATTTACTTCTCATCACCCAAGAAGTTGTAAACTCTCTCTAGTATAGTGAAGTTTCAATATTCCACTCTCTTTTGCTCCATATTTTCTCATTTTTGTCTTAGCGATCTAGCTAAGCGTTCGGGGAGGTTGCACGGGTCTTTGAGGAGGAAGATTGTGCACCGCATAAAGAGAGGTATAGGCAAAAATACTAAGCCTGTGACAGGTAGAAGACAACGAGGGAATGGGACATACGCGTTGCAAATTGCCAATGAGAGAAGAATAGGGCCACAGAAGAACGAAAAAAAAGTTATAATACAAAACGATCTTCATATCTATAGAGATGTATTTCAATTTCACTACTACTATTTATCACACTTGAGAAAAATTTTGATAAAAACCATACCAGAAGGCAATAAACAACAAATCAGCAACAACAATTAAAGACCCAAAAAAGGAACAACGTTGACATAGAAACATTCAAATTTCTATTAGACTAGCATTCACTTTTACAAACCCATACAACAATCTACATCGAACAACTAAAATCTAGATCAACAACTAAGAAGCATAGAATAGTGACAAAATCGCTCAACTCAAGCCATCTCTTCACGGATCCGGTGAGCACCTTTGATGTTATTGGAGCTCGGTACTCGTCTAATACATCTTGCGAAGGGCGATATTGCCGAGAGGGAAGCGGTAGGGTTTCTTTACGTCGTCTGTTCTCAGAGCGAACTTTCGAGCGCTTTGGTGGTAAGTGCTTGCGCGGGGTCTTGCCATCGGTGGACTTGTGGGCGGTTTGCTTTGTTCGTGCCATTGGTGTAAAATAGAATTAGGGTTTAGTGGAGAAAAAAGGTTTCTTTTGGATGATGACGGTGATGATAAATTAGGAAACAATGGAATGTTGATTTTTATACTGGAGGAAGAGACCTAAGAACAGGAGGAGATAAGAGGAGATTACAAACGGTTTTATATTAGTTTTCAAATAAGAACATGGGAGATAAGAGGAGGTTATGAAAAGTTTTATATTAGTTTTCAAATTTGAATTAGTAGATGAGTAAGTTACTTTTTTATCCATGTATAACATATTTTTAGGTAAGGAAGTATTACATAAAAAAAAAAACTCCTGGTATTTGGGTTATATATTAATATAGATAGACTGAAGAAGTCCGAGTCCTAGAACCTGAATCACAAAAGAGGGGAAAGAAAACAACTTCAATAGGCTAAAGCATCTAGTTCTTCTTTGAGCTAGGATTTTGAAGAAGTTAGTTCGTTGAAAATGGGTGTAGAAGGGTTTGGGAAGGATGGGTTTGAAGAAGATGGATTGAAAAATTATGATGGGTTTCGACTTTGGAGAAGTGGTTTTAGAGAGTAGATATGGAGAAGACGGGTTTGGACTTTCGAGAAGCGGGTTTGGAGAAGTGGGCTTGGAGAGGTAGGTTTGGGGAAGATGGAGTTTTTGAAGAATGGTTGTCTGGGTATGAAATTTTGTTTTACTAGAAAGTAAAGAGCTTATGCTATGATACCATGTAGAAGAAGAGTATAGCGGGAAAATGTTGGATCCATTTAATAGGGCTCTAGGCCAAACAATATATTTGAGATAGCAAGGCGGCTATGCAATATTTGTCTAGTAGTTAATGAGGCATACTCGGCCCACCTCCGGCTCCATAACCGACTCCTTCAGATTTTTTTGAATTTTCTATTAGCTGAGGCAAACATTTCTTAGCACTTCATCCTTGACACGTGTTTATGCGGAGGTGAAGGCAGAGGTGGAGGTGAAGGAGGAGGTGAAAGCGGAGGCAGATACGAGGACCTCCAACGGAAGTAGAACCTGTATTTCTCCTCAAGTCGGAGTTGGAGGAAAATATTCTTGGACGAGGAGGAGGTTTGAACCTTAAACCTCTGACTGAATCAGACACGCTACATCCCTAGTTAATCCTAACATACTGATCAAGAACATTTATACTATTGGACATAATCGGCAAGATTCTGAAATCAAACAGCACGATTCTGAAATCAAACAAAATTACCGAAATTGTGAAATAAAACACAATCAACAAGTCTAAAATCAAACAAAATAACCAACAATTTGATATCAAACATAAACAAGAAGATCATACAAGCTTAGCAATAAGCTCTCCTTGTATATTAAGGGCATCTGAGGGCCACAAGCCTCTCTTTTATGCAGGGTCTCTTTCTTCTAATTGCCTACTTTATTCTTGGAGAATACTATGTAACATCCTATCATACAAGAGATATCTCATGATTCAAGGAATTCACACACAGTATGAATCAATATAAAATTGTAAAGATCACTAATGAAAAGAAATGATTGAGGTTGTTCTGCAATTCTTACTCTTGTTTTTATACACAAAACAAAATAGAAATTAAATATCAACAAAGAATAAGCAAAATCAAGGCTAATGGAATAGCATTTACTTGTATACCAAATAAGTGACAACACGAAATTGAAGATTGGAATATCTATATAATAGTTGACCAATGGCTAATGAAGGGAAACAAAAAAACATTCATAAAACAGTCTTCTACACTTTATAAAGATTCATGGGCATATGTTCGGAAAATCCCTCCATTTTATTGTGTTAAAAAAGTATAATGAGAGAAGGAAAATATGTAAATAGGCACTATACAATGCCAACATTTCAAATCTTCCTAGGTGAGTCACAAGAGATATATGAACAAGACAAAGTGTAAAGTTGACAAAGAATAGCAATTATAGCTACAAACTAAGTTAATCCTAAGTAAGCAAATGAAGTTGGGTCTAGCAGAGCTCTGACCCGCCATACCTGATTGGACGCGGCTTTGGAGGAAGGTCAAAGGCGGAGGCATGGACATACCTGGCCCACCTCCGGCTCCATAGCCGACTTCTTTGGCTTTCTATTTGTTAAAGTAAACATTTCTTAACACTTCATCCTTGACATGTTTTTATGCGGAGGCAATGTTCCATTCCGTGGATTCCGCGGCCGAGTACTAGAAAGCGGCTCCAGACCGGGGAAAATTTAAGAAAGCGGGGCGATGTAACACGATTATTTGGACAATTAACGATGAAATGTTGATGAATCATTTACCAGGATAGGTTAAACTGCCTACTTGACCTGAATAACAGGCTTATGTGGGTAATTGATGATTAATTGCTGGTTAATTAGTTAGGGATATAGGGTACTATGTCAGGTTCATATATGCATCCATTAACCAGACCCATTATTATAAATAACTCAAACTAAACTAATCGTCTCTCTGATTCTCAATATTGTTTTCTCTCAAACTTGTGGCCTCTCTCTCTCTCTCTCTCTCTCTCTCTCTCTCTCTCTCTCTCTCTTTTGGGATCTTGGAGCTCTCTTCCACTCTTGGAGTTCCTCTCAGCGGCAGATCTTGAAGCTCCTTTCTGCAGCACATCTATAAACTATTGGTTGCTTTAACTTGTTATATATACCTCTTTATTAACTCTATGAAGTATGAACTTCTTTTGTTTCTATAATTATTCAGTATTATGTTTGTGATTTTTTTTTCAATTTTTGTTAGAAAATAGTCTATGTATCGTGTAATCCGATTACTCAACGTTTAATCCAATTAATCATTATATGGTCCTGAACCGACTACATACTGAAACTGCGAAATTAACCTTGTGCGGAGGTGAAGGCGGAGGTGAGGGCTAAAGCGAAGGCGGATATGTGGACCTCCAACGAAAGTGGATATGTGGACTTCCAACGAAAGTAGAGCCTGTATTTGTCCTCCAAGTCGGAGTTGGAGGTGTTTATTCTTGGTTGAGGATGTTTCAACCTCTAAACCTCTGACCCTAATTAGACCCACTACATCCCTAGTTAATCCTAACATATTGATCTTGATCAAGAACATTTGCACTCTTGGACAAGATCGGCATGATTCTGAAATCAAACAAAATTACCGAAATTTTGAAATAAGGCACAATCGACAAGTTTTGAAATCAACAAGAATCACCAACATTTTGATATCAAACATAAACAAGAATATCATACCAATGCTTTAAAATGCGTAAGGCACACTCGAGGTGCTAGCATCCTCATGAGCCTAGGCGTGAGGTGCACTGCCAGGTATGGGCTTCAACGAAGTGAGGCGCACACTTTTAGCAAGTTTTAAATAACATAGTTTGAAGTAAATAAATTCATATCATCTCTTATCAATTCATAATTTCATAACACCATTAAAATATTAAAAATGGAACCTAATCAATTAATAACATCATTATAAAATGAACAACTAAAACTTAACCATCATCTAAATTCAAAAGAAACTATCACAATTTTATAATAATAGAAATCAACAAAACCCTAAAGCTCATCATCCATATTTATCTTCATCACAAACACTACGATCACAACCAAAAGTTTTGTATCCTTCATTATCGTCGTTATCATCATCAAAACCAAAACCTATTCATTACAATAAAAAGACTAGTTGGTTCATTTGATATATTTGACACTGTTTCTATCATTCAGATCCAGTGGGGATAATATTGTTAACCATAATCTTGCCTTGATTGACTTGACAACATCAAATGTCAAGGTAGAAAACATATTAATTAAAATAGAAAGATTAGTTGAATTATTATACACATTAAAATACTAAGATATATTTATTCCAAACAAAATAGAAAAGAAAAGAAAAAATACTAGGTTAATGAGCCTCTTGTGCTTCATATGCACCTTAAAAGTAGGTGTGGTTGCATGATGGACACGAGGCACGCGCTTCAAAAATAGATGTGAGATACTCGAAGCGTGAGCCTCGGGTGAGCCAAGGTGAATAAGCCTCGCCTCACAGAAAATGAGGCACAACGATGAATCATGAGCCTCGAGTCCGAGGGGCGCCTAGGCGCAAGCCTCGTGGGCCTTTTACAACAGTGGTAACAACGAGCCCTCCTTGTATATTAAGGGGATCCCAGGGCCATAAGCCTCTCTTTTATGCAGGGTCTCTTTCTTGTAATTGCCTATTTGATTACTCGATAATATTATGTAATATCCTATTATACAAGAGATATCTCATGATTCAAGGAAATCACACACGGTACGACTGGAATGTAAATTTGAATCTGAAGATGACTAATGATAAAGAAATGATTGAGGTTGTTCTGCAATTCTTATTCTTGTTTTTATACACAAATCTACAATAGAAATTAAATATCAACAAAGAATAAGCAAATCAAGGCCAATGGAATGAAATTTACTTGTATACCAAATAAGCAACAACACAAAATTTGAAGATTGGAATATCATGCATACCTCTTCCAAGAGCAGACGGCTGGAATTAATTCTTAAGAAAGCATGCTTTGATGGGGCTGGGGGGATTTCTTTCTTTGGAAACGCTCTTTTAAGCTACAAAATTGTGACAGTGTGTAAAGGAAGTGGCTTGTTGCATGCAAAAATAGTAAAAATTATAAAAGCCTAATCACCAAATAGAATAATGAAAGCGGAAAGATTAAGGATAACCTCTGTTTGGAAACACCACATATATGACATTCTATGTTTTATATTAATAAAAATTGGTCCCAAAGCAAGTAACATATCTCCATCGAACAGATAAAAGAAATAGGCTAATTCAATGTGTTACATGAGCAAGTTATCCCAATTAAAAAAGATGACAAAATGAAATCTTTACTGGCAGCAGGAGAAAAACATAAAGCAATTTATACCATTGAATATAATTGCAGAAATGAAAACTTAGTTCGGTATGGATAGTGTTCTCCAGGAGGAATATTTCATGTATTTTCTAATTAATGCGTGCAATAGAAGTTACACGTCCGTATAAACAAGTTATATACTTGGTACTTAGGTTTTTCAAATTACTTGTAAGAGTCTTATGACTCTCATCAATCTCCTTTTATTTACTCACACATCTAAGAATGTATTGTGGGGACCTCGATCCTTATATAAATAGGGACCAAGAATACCTCTATCCTAATTCTTGAATGGTATTGGAGCAGGGGAGTTCTAACCCTAGGTTTCCCACCTTCCACCAAAAGAGATACATAAGACTCTTAAAATACTTAATGATATATAATTAACAACAAAATATTTTCTGCAAGTATACTAAGCAATATAGAAAAAGTTTAGCACATACAACTAAGTGATCATGTGTAAAGCATGTACTGCAAGTACATAATAAGTATGAATTCAATAAAATTAGATTTGTCAACATATATTTGTTTGATTATTATTCAATATTGATATCATCACCATTCCATCATCTAAGCCTTCTTCCATCGAAATGCCATCAATTCAGAAACAAGTCAAATGGAAAAGGCTCCCAAAGATGCTGACCAAAATTTACAATGCTGTCTACCCGAGATCAACTTTATTGGTTGGTGCTAATTTTTCAGCCAACTGTGGAAAGTGATGAATAACCCTAGAAGGATAGTTGGGGCAGGAAAACCTAAGTCATGCACTTAAAAGTTTTTAACTCATGCAACCAAGATTTGCCTTCCAATACCCTCCAAGACTAGGAGATAATACAGAACTGTGATAATAAGGTTAACTACAAAGATTCACAGTTATTGTGAGGTATATTATATGCCAAAGACCTAGGTCGAAACACGTTTCAAAGCTATAGTAGTTTATATATATCGAGTATATATGTAATCAAAAAAACACTTGTGTACTGCAGAACCTTTTATTGAAGTTCGCAATAGTTGAGATACCCACTGATATGATTCTAAATCCCATTTGATCAAAATAGACGACAATCACACACACAAAAATTCTTAATCTAGAGAATCTTTCATACAATAATACTTGTTTCCTAATCACAACTTATTTCCTATTATCTTTAAGTTCTTAGTTATAAACTCATTGAGATGTATAATAAGCTAACTTAGAGAGCAAGTGAAGATAATCTTTACTAAAAGTAATCGTGTAGAATGCAAGATATATTTCAGACACCAACAAAACCTTTATACTTACAGCAGAGAATAACTTCAAAAAGTCACTGAATCTACGCAGTAACCCATGGATGGAGCTAACTCCTTCTGGAGACTGTATACCAACTTGAATCCTGTAAAACTGTCTTTTAAGGATGTTAAGAATATAACTATAACAGAGAGGAATCAACTTGATGTCTAGATCATACAATCTAATGGAAACACATTTAATTTTGTACATAATTCTCAAAAATCCTACTTTAGAAAACAAACCAAAGCAACCAGAACTCCAAGAAAGAAAAAGAAAAGAAAAGAAGAAGCATCCTTCAGAAGAAACAGTACAAGCACAATTACATCTTAAAAGTTCAATCTAAGAAGGTACTTGATTACTTAATCCAGGCAGTGTTCTTAAACTGTCCTTTATTTGATAATTTTCAATTCTTCCTACACTGCCTGACGTTTGAGATTTGAAGCCTCCAAAAGTGATCCACCACAAAGTCCTGATGCTTTACTGATCCATCAACAAGAATAGTAAAGGTTGATGCAGTCAGATTCCTTAAATGAGACTAAACATATAAAGCTAGGTTCTTCCAGCTATTGTTACCACAACAAGAAAGCTGGGTTTTTGTTTATGGACCATACTGGGCAATCTGTATTAGTATGGGATGAGGTAACCTCCAGTATACACCACAAGCGTCTTATGAGCTATTGCATACTTATACTCATTCACAGCAAACTTTGGTTGTTGATTGGTTGTTGATAAGAGTAGCATTATCAAGCACCTAGGTATAGTCGAATCTTCAAGCATGAAGTTCTCAAAAGATATTGCCTAGTGGTTTGATGAGCTTAATTCTTATTCTTTGAACTCATGTAACTCCTAATTTTCCTTTTCTATTCATCATAGGGAACAATCAACATTGTTGCTTATTATTGAGTAGCCTAAGAGGAAAACTCTGGACACATCTGTGGAATACAGAAAATTTGGGATAAAGGCTTTGTTCATTTATGTTGATGTAGACATCTGTTATCATCAGAAAAGATGTACCCCTTTCGACTTTATATCATCAATTATAACACCGTGATCATGAAAAACAATGATCATGAAGATGAAAGCTTTTCTTGGTAGTAATGACATGATTTAAATTTAACTTGCTAATAAAACTAAATTGTAAGCTACTCAATATCCCACCCAGAATAATCTTATTATGGTTCAGTTCAAGGGCATATGCACCTGATGGATTCCCTACTGACCATACTAAAGTTCTCCAAGATAGATCTTTAACTTTAAGACACTTTATACAGTTGCTATCACTCAAATTGAGATATAGGCTTTGTCGTTGTTGTACACATTTATTATTAATCAAAAGAACCGGATCCATTCCAACTTTATATCATCAACTGGAGCACTGTTATCATGAAACACAATAACGATTAAGAAACATGAAGCTGAGAGCTTTTATTGTGTGGTAATGGCATGAGACAGTAAAGTTGCTAATCAAACTAATGTTTGCAAACTAGTCCAAATCCCATGTGATGGAAGTTAAGCTTAAACTATTGTTTTTTCAAGGACTCCCCTACCAAACATACTAAGAATCTCCAAGTTCAAGTTACAATTGGAAGAGATCCATTTTCAACTTCACATCATCAAATGGAACTCTATGATCATGAAAAACAGTAAGTCAATAACTGACAAGAAACTGAGGAATTGTGTAGTAATGACTTGAGATGCTAACTTGCTAACCAAACTATTTTCTGGAAATTAGTCACATCCAATGGAAATTAATGTTAACATATTCTTCATTTCAAGGACATCTGAACCTGCTGCACATAAAATGTAACTACCCATATAGGGTTGTTCTCAGCATAAAATGACACAGAATTTATACCATTTGTCGAAACATCATGTAATTTGCTTTGTGAAGAAATTTTTTCTATTTTCTACCATCCATTAATGAAATTGATATACCAATCATAATCTAATAGTAAACCAATGCAACTACACAACAATTATCCTGACAATGATGACAGTAAACAAAATCTTACAACTATAGGATTCAGCAAGCTTTCGCTAGATGCTCCTGATCCAGTTTGAACACTCCAGGATGGAATCATGACACAATAACTCCAACCTGTGTGTGGATCATGTGGCCATACAGTGTTTCTTCCATCCTGCATGGAGAAGTGTGAATTATAGCATATATAGAATCAGCAATTCTTCAATTTTGAATGAAGTTGATGGCTCATAACTCCAAGAAATTCATTTTAATGGGAAAAAAATATCAGTATGAGCATTACATGTAGGAATAAAAAAAATTCACTTGCACAACTACTATGAGATTTAAAGTTTTAAAAGAGCTAATTCTAATCCTCGCAGACTGACTAATAGAAGAGTAGCACTTTACTTTGGAGTGGTCCAAAATGCACAGATCAACAAGGGGTTGTTTGGTTGCTTGAAAGTGACCAGTAAACATTGAAAGTGCATGAACGCCGAAATGCAATGAAAGTGAATTTTAATGTCAAAGCTTTTCTTTTCCCTTCTCCACGTCCAAGTTTTAAAAAAGATGTGGACTTCATATGGTTTTGAATCTTAGAGTAGCGCATCCTTGAACCAATTTCAATGTTTACCAAACAGTTTTTTGGATTTGCATTTTTTGGAAAATGAAACTTATTCCATGCCTTATCTGCGCTTCTCACTTTCATCATCCATTTTCGAGCAAGCAAACAGGCCCTAAAAGAAATTAACAAATGATAGGACAAATTATTTTCCAGACACGGGATCAGCAAAAGCAACAGAAATTAGCTTGCAATTTTGTATTTGAACCCCCTTTCTCATATAAATCCGCAACCTAGACTACAAGTATCTGAGTCTTAGGTAATATTTGCAAGGATCTGATTAGAACATGAGAGCATATATTTCAAATTTTTGGGTCAATTGTTTGAATCATTTTCTTCCAATCAGCTCTATCAGGGGCCATTTCCTTCTTTAAAACTTCACACACATTCATGTAGGCCTATCTCTAGGCTCCTTTAACCACCATATTTATCGCTCCCTACTGGAGCATTTACTGGTCTATATTACACATGTCCAAACTGCCTAAGACGATGTTCTCTTATTTAGTCCTCAATTGGTGCCAACTCCAACTTCCCAAGAATAATTTCTTATCCTCTTTAGTGTATTGTCACTCATCCATCTTATCATTGTCATTTTGGCTACACTAATCTTGTGGATATGTTGCCTCTTGATTGTCCGACACTCTGATTCATAAACACAAGGTACATTAGATGTACTCCATTTCAATCATCATGTTCTAATTTTATACACATCCTTCTAAATCTCTCCACCATTATAAGTCATTGATCCTAAATAATAAAAAAAAAATCACTTCTAGGTATCTATGTCCATCTATATGTACTCCTCCATCATTTCTCTTTTGACTTCTGATTGAGGTTAATTCATATAACTTATTTTTGCCATACTAATTTGCGAGGGTCTGGATTAAAGAAGGGAAGATTATAAGACAACAAGTGATGCATGTCGAAAATTCAGTTGATTATCTGATGTCAACAGATTAAATATAGCATAGAAGAGAGTTAAACCCCTTCAACGAATTTGGCACCTTGTGTACTTCTCTTAATATGAATGTACTTTAAAGTTTAACCCTCTAATGAACTTGCAACCAAATTTCCCAACTCAACCATTTTTGCAACAACAATGTCCAAGCGCTAGTATATTAAGAATGAATTCTTGGAAACAATGTGATAATGGAAACTTGTTTTAGGAAGAAAGATGAACATTTAATTAGTTTTAATCATACCCAATGTTAGCTAGATATATTACTTTTTTAGCTTAGTTTAGATTCATGGTTAGCTCATGATAAATCATATTGTTATTATCATAAAATTAGAATTTTCAAGGTTAAGGGTGTATCAAATAAAATGGAAAATGGAAAATCGGTAGGACGTGATAATATTCCTATTTAGGTGAAGAAATGACCGATGTGACTTACTGAATTATTCAACAAAATCTTAAGAACTAAGACGAAGCCAGAAGAATGCAGAAAGTATTATAGTACTCATATATAAGAACAAGGGATACAAAGTTATAACAACTATCAAGGAATTAAGCTTATGAGTTGTACCATGAAACTATGAAAAGAAGTGATTGAACAATAATTAAAAAATGACTAGGATTTCAAAGAATTGGTATGATTTTATGTGGAAGTATATATTATGGAAGCCATCTACTTACCAAGAAGATTAATGAAAAGATTTAGAGAGAAAAAGAGATGTACATATAGTTTTTATATACATAGAGAGAACTTATGATCAAGTTGCTAGAGAGATAATGTGGACTTTGAATAAAAAATACGTTTCTAGTAGTTATATTAAGACTATTAAGGATATGTATGATAGAGTAACGACAACCTTGCAAACTATTTGAGAAGATAGTAACATGTTTCCTATAACCATTAGCTTACAGCAATGAGAATGCTAAGATTGATTAGTTGCAATACATTAAATGATATGATAAATAAGTGAATTTGTGGAAAGTGGAGGTGACGTTTATTGAAAATGAGAAAAAAAACGACTTAGATTATTTTGACATGCAACACATACCAATAGATGCTCCCTTAAGGAAGAACAATAATATAATAGTTAATGGAACCGCTAAGACTAGAGGTAGGCCTAGACTAATATGGCTTGAAGTGGTAGAGAAGAATATGGACCTTGTTAGCATTACAAAGGGCATGAACCATAACAGAGCTGAATGGAAGAGGATTCAAAGAGCCGACCCAAGAAATTTAGATGAAACTCACATAAGTCAGTACATAGAAGACCATAACAGAACTACAAATTAAATAGACTTAAAAGCACCTCAAGAAATAAAATCTAATAGTAAAATTCAGCTAGTTCAGACATAAGTTGAACCCATATTTCTTCAGACTCAAAGATTGACTGACTTGCTCGATAACAATGTGAAGTTGCAAACCATCAACTGACGACATGGAGGATAAGCAAAGAAAATTTGGTTGATGCGGATGGTAGCTTCAACTAAAGTGGGAGAGAACCCCCATTCATATCGAAAGGTTGGACTTTGGTCGACCCCAAAAGGCTAGCGCTTCGAAGGGCCTAGATCGAGTGTGCACTTTATGTCCCTCCTGGACGCGACGCGTAAGGCACTGGATAGGAGGATTCACAGTGGTAATCCCGCATAAGTAAGCAAAGGTATTAGAAAGAAAATGGAATAAAAAAGTGTCCAGCTAAAACAAAAGTACAAGCTTGATCTTTCCTCTTGAGAACTATATAGATCATAGGTAACTCGGGAATCAAGTCCCAATATCTACACTCATACCTAAAAATATTTTGGCATGAGTTGTCAAGAGACTTCCTTCGAGCTTTTAATATATTCTCACAAAATATAATGAGCTCCACATACTTGAGCCATTTGAGTCCCTTTTTAGGCTCTCTTTTTTCATATTCTCGTAGCTTGGTTTACTAAGCTATATTGTGATCGGAATATGAATTTCGGCCCATGTTTCTATCAAGGTTTGAAGTATCGGCCTAAATTGATACTTCCGAAACTACCTAAACCCCCTGAAATCCCCCAAACTGCCGAAAACAAACTTATATGAAGGCTTTGAAATCGATACGAAAATCGAGTTTTTGAACCTCGGTTTCTATATCTTATCATTGGTCCCCTACGTGTCCAGTGTTCAGCTGCATATCCGATGCACCTCTTGCCGTGTGTTGTGTCGTGTTAGTTGGCTAATATCCTCTTTGATGCCATGTGAACAAGGTCATATCGTTGCGAGATATGTATCGTGTCTATCGTTTTTGCTTGGTGAATCTGTTGGTTGGTTCATTGAGTGAAACAGAGCGGAGTAACAAGTTTGAATTATGATAGGACTTGAAACATAACATGGACAAAATCGAGCCCCTCATAGTTGAGTGAGCAAGCAGTGTAAGGTCGAAGGCATAATATGAGGCTCAAGATGAGGTTGAAGGAGGAATATGTAATACGAGGCCAAAGATTAAAGTAGTACGAGGCCAAAGATAGTAGTACGAGGCCAAAGGTTGAAGATAAGTACTTGAAGTTGTGACCCTGAGATATCGTTACGAGGCGAAGAAATATGAGTGTCGTAAGGCGAAGGAAGACAAGGAATACGAGGTTGAGAGAAACCCCAATCAAGTTGGCATAACCACTTACGATGAGTGTAAATATGGAAACTCGACAAACACGTACTACCACCGGACAAATGGGAGTGCCTTGTGCCCCTGGGTACGGGGGTACGTAGAATCGAGGCCCAAGAGGGACTGCAAGCAGTGTTATCAAAGGCGCGCCCAAGGCGCGCCTAAGGCGCGCCTCGGCTCCAGGCGCAGGGGCAGCGCCTTAGGAGGGTCCAGGCGAGGCGCAATTCTCTAGGCGCGCCAAAGGCGCGCCTTTTCCTTAGGCGCGCCTTTTAGTTAAGGCGCGCCTAGGCGCGCCTCTATAATATTGTGCAGGAATATTTATTGTACAGGTCTAATTTGTGCGGAAATAAGAAAAAGTCCAGTGCCACCACAGGCCCGCAAGAAAAAAATACAGCTGAAGAAAAACAGAAGGAAAGCACAGAAGAAAAAAGAGGAAGAAAAAAAAAGAACATAACAAAAGAAAAAAAAAGGAAACGAAACCCTACTTACCTGGCAACTCCGGCGGACTTGGCTGGCGACTGCGGCGGCGGACTTCAGGTGAGTTCCCCCCTCTCCCTCTCGATCTCTCGCTCCTGCAATGCTTTTCTTTTCTTTTTCTTTCTCTCTCTCTCTCTCTCTCTCTCGATCTCGTCCTTTTTTTTATTGTTAATTTTTGTGTATACAGCTTACTGAGTCTGAAGTAGTGAGTTTTTGTTGAGTTTTTGTTTACTGTTCATTTTTGTTTGTTAGTGTGAAATGTGAACTGTGAAGTAGTGTCTTCTTTTTCTATTTATACAAAAATTTCATTCAATTTTTTTTGTTACTGTAGACTGATTACAAAATTGATGGACACTACCAAAGTCTCCACCTCAACCAGCTTTGCACCTGCAAAATTGATGGATACAAAATAAATGAATCAATGTGAATTGTGAATTATATATAGAGAGACAAAGACTAGAGAGGTGACACAAGTTTATCAATGTTTATATATATATATATATATATATATATATATATATATATGCGCCTTGAATCGCTCGGGCGTGCGCCTTAAGTGCGCCTTGCGCCTCGGGCGATATGGACCATTTGCGCCTTGAGTGCGCCTTGCACCTTTAACAACCTTGACTGCAAGTAAGATGGTTAAGCTGCACATGCAACATCCAGACAGCTGAGGGTAAACGTAGAGTGCTCTAGGTACTGGGGTACACGGATCAAAGCCCAAGTGGGTTACAAATAAGATGGTTCGACTACTCATGCTATGTCTTGAACAGACGAAGACACATGAATTGCCCTTAGGTACCAGAGCATGCAAGACCAAGATCCGCGTAGAGCAAGTAAGACGGTCCAGCTACCCCTTCTACTTCTACATGGCCATAGGGCATCTGTATTGCCTTTGCACACTGCAATATGTAGGACCAAGACCTATGTAGGCTTGACCCGTGTAGGAGTGAGATGGTTCAGTTGCACATGCTACTATCTCACAGCCTTAGGTCACCCGTAGTGGCCCTTGCATACGGTAGTACGCATAACCAAGAACCGCATAGGGTTGACATGTGTAAGGCAAGTAAGAGAGTTCGAATGCACATGCTACTCCTGCACATCCTTAGGGCACCAATATTGTCCCTGCTCAGCGCAGTACATAGGTTTGACCCGCGTAAGGCAAGTAGGATGTCGAAAACTTAGCTCGAGGCCGAAGAGGTCAATGAAGCCAAAGAGATACAAAGATGTTGAATACTTAGTTTGGCCAAAGTGGTAGTATACGGCAAAATACTTAGTTTGAGGCCAAAGAGCTCTGTCGTCGAAGAGCCCTCTTAGGCCGAAGGGGGAGTATGATGTCAATTAGCTTGAGGCCGAAGAGTCTTATGAAACTGAAGAGGTAGTTTTACGCCAAATATAGCTGAAGGACGAAGTGGTCTATGAGGCCAAAATACGGTATGATGCTAAATACTTAGATTAAGGACAAAGAGGAGTTCCACAAGGCTAAAAAAAGAGGTATAACACCGAATAACTAGCTAGCTTGACGACAAAGAGGTCTATCAAGCTGAAGAGGTAGTATGAAGCCTCAATATAGTTTGAGGCTGAAGAGGTAGCATGACTTAGATTGAGGTTGTGATGCTAATTAATTACCTTGAGACCGAATATGTAGTATGACTTAGATTGAGGTTTAAGAGCTCTACGACACCGAAGAGAGCATCAAGCTGAATGCTTAGCTCGAGGTTGAAGAGGTTGTTTGAAGCATTACCACGTAATAAGTGCTTATTATCATGCCAGCTACAGCCTCCTCCCACATCAGCCAGAGCTTCCTCCTTCCACATTAGTCAGAGCCTTCTACCACATCGGAAGGGGACTTCTCATCTCGTGTCAACCAGAAGTCAAATATGCCGCATTATACATTGGTGGGCCATACAACCAGTGGCACCGTCTGTGAGAAATATTGAACCTACTAATACCGCATGGCTAAAGGGATGGCTTGGAGACGTTAAGTCATACAGATCTTGATCCTCATATTACGTATTCGCCCTCATACAATCTTTACAGCATCATAAAGCTCCGCACCCTAAAGCCAAGTATTCGGATTCGTACTCTCTTCGGTATGACGGAGCGCTTCGGCATCAAGCTAAATATTTTGCTTCATTTCTTTCGTCTTCCAATGCTTGCTCAACTACAAGGATCTCGTCTAGGTCCTGATTCGAATTATCTCATAATTCAGACTTGTTGTTCCACTCGATAAACCAACCGACAAATGTGCCAAGCAGAAATGACACTCGAAACACATCTTCCGTATCTTGCGAAGACTGGACTACATCGCTATGGCAACATAGCCGGCATTAGACAAGAACTAGACCATGACACTTGGCTAGAGCACATTTGCATCGACAGTACATAAATGTGCAACCGAATATCTGATGGTCATCTTCACGAGAGATAAAAAATAGGCCAAAATCCAAATTCCAAGGACAACAAACGGCCCACCCACGCTATGAGAATATGGCACGAGGTTAGTCTAAAAAGGAAACTTAGAGAATCGAACATGTAGAGGTCTGTTATACTTTGTGAGAATATGACAAAAGGTCGAAAGGATCTCTTGAGAACTCGTACGTTGACAACTCATGCCAAAAATATCTTTATATATGAATGTAAATAGCGGAACTTGATTTCTAGGTCACCCATGGCCTATAAAAATCCTAAAAAAGGAAATAGTAGGGTATGCATCTCTACTTTAACGTATCGCTTTCCGTTCTCTTTTATTTCTAAGACTTTTTCTTACTTAGGTATCAGAGGGGTAAACATCAAAGACTCTCCACCCGTATGCATTTCTACTCTAGCATAGCATGGCACTTTTTATTCCCTCTTATTTCTAATACCTAAGCTATCGGAGGGGTAACAATCAAAAACTCTCCACCCGGTACTTTACCGCAAGATGCTCCTAGGGGGAACCTAAGTGCACACAAAGTAGTCAAAGGCACAAAGCGCACTCGACACGCAAAGGGTCCATATCTCGAAGGCGTAAGACGCACTTAAGGTGAGCGCCCAAGCGAGACGCAAAAATAAAAAAATAAATAATACATAAATAAACTAGTAATGTAAGAACTAAAACCAAATAACATATGAAAAGCAACAACATATGTTAAAACATAACCAAATGAACTAACATAGTAGCAGTAGCCGTCAACGGAACTAACAAGAATTTGTGTTCTCTAACAAGTAACAAAATGAAAGGAACACAAACTGTAAAATAAAAGCATAACCAATAGAACAATCATTCATCCTCATCAAACTCCATCAAATCATCATCACCATAGTCACCACCAATACTCTCATCCCTATCATTTCCTCCCAGGTGATCACATAGAGTCAAAATAAAGGGCAAATACAGAAGGCACGCCTTGGGTGCACCTTTGACTACACTGAGTGCATGTTAATCCCAAACGGCCAAAGCACCGGCCTTTCCAGGTCGGCCGAAGCCGAACCTTCCCACGACAGCCACGGCCTTCTCCTTCCACGTCTGGAGATCCCCTCCACGTCAGCCAAATCTCCTTAGCTCATCCTCTACGTCTTCAGCTGGTGGTTTGCACGCACCATCACGCAAACCAGACCCCCTAGCCAAGCATAAAATCATCAAAAAAAAAATCCAAAGCACTCGTAGTTCATCTCAAACTACTCCAATCCAATACAAGACCACATTAACTGGCTCGATCGATCAGATTCAACCCACATTAACTGAGTCGATCGGCGACATAGACCAAATCGAATCGTTTCAGAAACCCTATAGAATTAGAACCAAATCCACTCAGTAACAATCACAAAAACCTAAATCAGCTCCGTTCGAGTAATCCAAACAGTAAACAAACCCCAAAAAAAAAATCCCGATCCGGTCATCAGAAGCGGCAGCGATCACTGAAACCCTAAGAATCGCGAGAGAGAGGGAGAGAGAGGGAGGGAAAGTACCCATTTCTTGGGGGGAGGGCTCCAGTCCATGCCGAGGGGGAGGGGGGAGGTCCCGTCGTGGCGGTGCTTCGGCGGGCTTGCTCTCTTCTCCGTCGTCATCGTCGCCGCCGGAACCCTAGAATTCTCCGATCGATCGGCAATGGCGACGAGAATTGGAGATGGGGAGAGAGAGAGAGAAGAAAGAAGTCCCCAAAGATTCTTCCTTGGCCACCTCTCCTACCTAACAGTCACACGACAACCGAGGAAGCAGTGGGAGTATACGTACGTAGTGACCGAGGAAGCACTGGCAGTATACATACGTTCTTAGTAGTGCTGGACACGTGGACACGGCTCGTGTCCAGTGATTTCCCGTATCATTTATTTAAAGCTACACCTGTTTACTTGACATAATTAATTTAACAATTAACACTTGGAATAATTAAACTTAAATTCATCTCTATTGTACGGGCTGATCTATGGTTTTTTTTCAGAAGCAGCCTAAAGTTTTTTTTAGAAGCAGCCTAAAGTTCTTTGGTAACAAAAATTTATCAAAAATGCATTTAAAAAGTTAAAGGGCAAATTATAAAGACACGTCAATACTTACTCAGGGCTAGTTCAAATTTTTTTTTTTATGTATTTATAAATTTGTCACATGAAAAATTACTCAGGACTAGTCCAAATGTTGGTATATAACACAAAAAAAATATCTTTTCTCTTCTTCTTCGCTCCTCCTTCCCAAAATTCTAAACATTTTTTCTTCCAAATCTCAATATCTAACTTCTAAATATTGTTCCTAATCCATGTTCATGCCTAACTTTTATCTTCTAGTAACTAAAATTTGATTTAGTATTCATTCTAGAAAAAAATTTCAAAGTTTTGAACCCATTTTAGGTTACGAACTTCAAACATTCGTACACAGTCGCGACGACGAGGACGATGATGGTCTGTCAAAAATTTTGACAATTATACCAATTGGAAGGACTGTTAATTTTTTTTAGGACTGTCAAAAATTCTGACATGCCTTCCAATTGGTAGGACTGAGTTTGACAGCCTTACATAAAACATTGAATAACATTTTTTTAGGACTATCTTTGACAGTCCTTGTGTTCTTAATAACAGTGGAAACAGAAGTAACAGTGCGCAACTTCTTTTTTTAAAAAAAAATCACATTATTACAAGGTTTTTATATTTTTTATATAATCATTAAGTTACCTTTATAAATATTTTTAAATCTATTATAAAGATAAATAAATTATCTGCTCAGTTTAAAAATAAATAAATTATCTACTCGATTTTTAAAAAAAACTCAAAATTTTAAATCTATTTTGGAGATAAGCCTATCAATTTTGTTCATTTCAAAATTAACCTTCATTTATATATTCGGTCTATAAATCTATTTTAGAGATAAGTCTCTCAATTTTGTTCTATCTCAAAATAAACATTTATATATTCCGTCTGTAAATCTATTTTATAGATAAGTCTCTCAATTTTAAAGATATTTTAGAGATAAATATCTCAATTTTAAATAAAATAGTTACTAATGTAAAAATAAACCTTCAACAGAAACAGTTGAACCGTGTTAATGAACATCATATTTTATTTAAAACTGTCAAAAAAAATTGATGGTCCTGAAAGGAACTTAGCTGTGACAGCAATCTATAGACAAAAATGATTTGAAGTGTTAAAATAATGTTGTGAATTGAAGTGTTAAAATAATAATATAATTTTTGCTAGAATTACAAAGAACATAATTATTTAAAAAATCGAATGGAGGAAGAGGATTTAAACGGACGATCCTTGAAATTTAGGATAAAAACTTTCATGAAGTTGTTATTGTATCTTGGCATTAATTTTGCTATTAGCATTAATCAGTAATCATAGTACATAAATTTTACACCGCGTCCTCCAACATACACCATATATTCATGTCTTAAGGCTGTGTTTGATTGGGCGTTTTTTCCATGAAAAATATTTCCACCAATTGTAGTGTTTGATTGCTTATATTTTTTCATGGAATTATTTTCCAAAAAACTATCATTTTCTATATTTTATTCTAAAATGGTGAAAAATAAAACTTGTCTAACCCATAGGAAAATATCATTTTTCATGGAAAATAACTATTTTTCGTGGAAAATAATGACAATCAAACAACCAAATTAAGTTTTCCATGAAAATTTTTAAAATTCCATGGAATTAATTTTTGAGAAATTTTGAGTTACCCCCCACTTTGATTACCCAAATTAAGGGTGCACCCCACAGTTTTGCATTAATGAAGAAATGCCCCCACTTTGGACGGAAACCGTCTAGGGCTAACGGTCAAAAGCTTTGACCCAAAAAATTTGACGTAAATACCCTTCTTCCCTGTGTGTTGTCTCCCTCCTCCACCCCACCGCCACTGCCCCTCCTCCCCGTCGTCACCGCCTCTCCCCGCTGCCACCTCCCCCCTCCCCACCGCCTCTCCCCGCTGCCACCTCCCCCCTCCCCACCGCCGGCGGTGGCAGACAGCGACCGTCGCAGACAAGAGGAGGCGGCACCTCCGCTGCTATGGCGGCGGCGGCCGGGGTGGAAAGCGGCAACTCGAGCTCCAGGACCGGGGGCGGCTCGCTAGGAAGGTCGGCGCTCGGCGCTGAATAGAGGTCGCGCGGCGGCTGAACGGGGCCAGGCGGTTCCTCCCGCGACGACGATGGTGACGGATCTGGCGGCGGAGAACTCCAGATCTGACCGGAGAAGACCCAGATCTGGCTGCGAGGGGACGGGCGGAGCTCGGGTGGCACTGGCCGGAGGTTTAGGTGCGGTCTCTCTTCCTCTCTCCCTCTCTATAGTGTGATGGTGGTGGGATTACTTTCTGTGATGGTGGCGGTGGAGATGATGAATGGTGGTGGTGTTTGAAATGGTGGTGGAGGCGTTACAATGGTGGTGGACTGTCGGCCGGAGTGGGCTGTGCCAGTGGTGGTGGTGTTGGTGATGGGGGGTCGGCTGCAGCATTGGCGCTGGTGGCAGGGTGACATTGTTGGGTGTCGGGCTGCTTGGTGTCGGCGGTGGGGAGGGGAGAGGTGACAGCGGGGAGAGGCGGTGGGGAGGGGGGAGGTGGCAGCGGGGAGAGGCGGTGACGACGGGGAGGAGGGGGCAGTGGCGGTGGGGTAGAGGAGGGAGACAACATACAGGGAAGAAGGGTATTTACGTCAAATTTTTTGGGTCAAAGCTTTTGACCGTTCGCCCTAGACGGTTTCCGTCCAAAGTGGGGGCATTTCTTCATTAATGCAAAACTGTGGGGTGCACCCTTAATTTGGGTAATCAAAGTGGGGGGTAACTCAAAATTTCTCTTAATTTTTTTCCACGTATTTTCCACCTTAGAATCAAACACAAACAAAAACATTAGTATACAAACAAAAACATTAAAGTATACAAGCACGAACATCTTCGTATCTATAAATTTTAGAATAGTCCTGAAATAATTCTATTATTCCATATTAAATTTGCTATGTATAAATTGTATAAACATGTGTACGCACGTTATGTGTATACAATTTTTTTTTTCCATTCCTTCGTTTGGGTGCTTTGAAGAACTGGAAGTTAGAAGTAAAAAAAAAAATTCTTAGTTTGGTATTTGGATGTTTGTTGAAGTAACTTAGAAAGTATAATTTTTTATAGTTCTTATAATTTGAAAAACGTTAAATTAGATAGGAAATGATCCTCCAACCAAACGTGTAAACTGGAAATGAGGATTTTTCACTTTACAAATAATCATTTTGGAAAAGAAAATTCTAATTTAAACAATAAAAAATTGGTGACAGACAAGATTTAATGTTTAGAGTCATGCTATTCGTACCTCCAAATTGTCCCTTCAATACATCCCTCCTTATGTGGTAGCTAGGGGTGTGCATATTTGGACCAAATCGACTAAATCGAACCAAACCAAACCGAATCGGTCAGTTTTTAACCGAACCGATGGTCCGATTGGATTGGTTCGACTTGACCATTTAAAAAATCGGCCAATTTGATTCGGTTCACGGTTGGTCATTCCAAAAATCGCTTAAACCGAACCAAACCGAACCTAATTAGTAACAACCTAAAGTTAGGTTTATATCCGGTTAAACTTATCCATCTCATGGTTTGTTTATTTTCCATCTTCAATTCATAGATCTATTAGGATTATGATTTTTTTTCGAGAATCATTTTGGATTTGTAGAAAAAAATTATTATGCAAGTGATTTACTTAGAAGATTATTGTCCACTTTGGTATCTCATACAAACATCTTCCAAACAGGTGGTAGTTAGCATTTATTTTTGTGTGAATTTACTTTGTGAAATACTTTTATATACTTTAATTTTTTTGTCTGATCAAAACCGATCAGCCGAACCGATCCAAACCGAACCAAGTCGGTCGGTCTCAAAATCGAACCGACCAATTTGTTGGTTTGATTCGGCTGTGATTATTTTCAAACCGATTAACTTCGGTTCGACTTCGGTTGTGACCAAATAGGTCGACCACCGACTGATGCACACCCCTAGTGGCAGCTGACGTGGCATGTTAAATAATATTATGTGTCATCTGACATGATCGATTACATGACAAATTTTAACCCAAAAAGTTAATTATCCAATTTTGTCCATATTAATTTAATATTAATATTAGTAATGTTAATGTTAATATTAATATTATTGTTAATATTAATGATAATATTAATTTTAATGTTAATGTTAACATTAATTTTAATGTTAATTTTAATTTTAAAATTTGCCATGTCAGCTGCCACATCAACATATCACATCAGCTGTCATGTAAGGAGGGACGATTTGGAGGTACAATTTGAAGGTACAAATAGCATTATTCTAATGTTTATGTCACTTCACGGTAAAAATTATTTGCAAATCCTTCAACCAAACACATAAAGTGGTCCCAAATCCGAATTTAGACCACTTTACTCTCCCAAATCTGCAAACCAAACATTCCCTAAATGGCACAAAGCCCCAACAAAACAACATCAACCAAGCATATAATTGCATTGTACCAACAAAATCACTTTGTGAACCCCAGAGAGCGTTCACAACCAAAAAAAATTGTATTTACAACATCATTTACAATAACAATACATGACATTTTCATTTACAACCAACCAACCAAAAAAAAAAGAAGAAAAAAAAAAGTTGTACATCATAAACGGAGCATCAATCTGCTACCAAATAGAATTGGATTATTTTGTATAAGGGTACCAGGTTTAGGACCTGGACTTTGGGTATTGGATTTGTACATATATCACTAAAAAAAAATCGAGTTACCAAAGTTTAAAATGGACAAACTCAGTATTCAAAATCTAATTAGATCATAAATCTCATATCCCTATACGAAATAATCCAATAGAATTCCAGATGAGCCATAACTGATTGCTGGCATTTGAGCAAATGCTATATCCTTTCTAAATTCTATATTGGAGAATAAAAGGTATTAAACTTATATATATATATATATATATATATATATATATATATATTAGCCTAGTGGTTAAGAGAGATGCATGCGGCCCGAGTAGTCAAGAGTTCGAATTCCAATGAGAGCGATTCCAGAAACAATTTATCTTGTTTCAAAAAAAAAATATATATATATATATATATATATATATATAAGGGAGGTGAAAGATGAAATATAAATCGGATATTAATTCGCTTTTCCTATTAGGGTCTGCTTGGTAACGGTGTTTTCACCGGTTTTGGGGTGTTTTTGAACCGACCGTTTATGAAAACCACTGCTTGTTAATTTTTTTGAGGCTACGGTTTTGGTCGGCTCAAAAATCCCTCAAAATCGGTGTAATGTATTTTTGGATGGTTTTATAAACACCTCAAATCGGTGGATTTTGAGCGGCTCTATTTTTTTATTCCATTTATATCCTCACAAAAATATATATAATTATAACTACTGATACCCTTTCCTATTTAATTTATTCGTGTAAAAAACTTTCAGAACCGCTCGTTATTGAATTACCAAGCATGGATTGGACTGGTTTAAAAGCCGCTACTTAAAAACCATCCAAAATCGGACCCCTCATATCCGCTCATAACCGGTACTCTAAAAACACCTCATAAATACTACCCTTACAATTGCCAAGCAGACCCTTACTCTCACCATCACACAGAGGGACGAAACTATATTACAACTTGAGACGGCGCAAATCTCTAACTTAGAAAAACATTTAAAATTTTAAAGTATAAATTTTAAATTTCTGAAATATATAGCGCAACATTTCCATCTTCCTCGCCAAAGCCACCGTCGTCTCCGACTTCTCTACCACCACCATCGCCGCCTTCTCCTCAACCACTCTACCGTCTCCATCTTCTCCACCATTACCGCTTTCTCCTAGACCGTGGACACGGTCTAGGAGAAAGCGGTAGTGGTGGAGAAGTTTCGTGTGCAATCATTTTAGTCGAAGACTGTCACATCAATACATACCTCCGGAAGATGTTGCGTGGTTCGTGATCTCCCTGCAATCTTCTAAACTCCGAG
This sequence comes from Iris pallida, assembly GCA_029216955.1. NCBI lineage: Eukaryota > Viridiplantae > Streptophyta > Magnoliopsida > Asparagales > Iridaceae > Iris > Iris pallida. The sequence goes on from JANAVB010018993.1 coordinate 14,877,041, forward strand.
AGCACACAGGTGGTACATGTCATTATTGCAGATGTTACTAATTTTTTCTGGCAATCTATCAGAAGTTTACTTGATCAACATGATGCTTGTCGAACACTAACGTTATGCCAGTTGCTTGCTTTCACGCATATGAGTTTCCAATTGAACTATCTTGAAAAGGAAGCAGACATGCTTGTTGAACTACCTATCAGATTTATGATATAATTAGACTTTGGGTACTGGATTTGTCCGTTTTAGACTTTGGGTACTCGAATGTTTTTAGTAACACATTTTAGTGACAAAAGTGGGCTTTCAGTGACGAAATAAGTCTTTTAATGACGAATGTTTGTCATAAAATGTGTCACTAAAAAGTTACAGTACCTAAAGTCTAAAACGGACAAATCCAATACCCAAAGTCAAATTATATCATAAACTTAATAGCCTTATACAAAATAACCAAAAAAGAAAAAGAAAAAAAAAACTACCAAGGATTCGATATCAATCAATATTACTATAACAGTGATTTCAAATTAGTTTCGAACTGATTTGAATCATCTAAAAAGCAAAAATACCTGACAAAGTTGTGGAACTTCAACAGCAGCCAAATAGCAAGCAACAATATTCCATAAAATTTTCAAGGTTTTGGATAGGAAGCAAACAACAATAAGAGCTGGTTCCCAAAATATAAGTACTTCATTAGCTTTGTAAAAGTCATACTGATACTAAACAAATACTGAACTAACTTATAGTCACAAACCATACTCAAAGAGAAAATTTTATGAGAGTCGAAAGCTAATTTGAACATATAAGGATCTCCTGCAAGTAGAAGATTTGTTAAACTTATAGAAGACGGGCAAGTATACAGACACAAGCAGAGTAAACCTACAAGGAGAAAAAAAAATGTAACATAACAAACTAAAAGCAACTGTAAGTAGGGCTGAAAATCGAACGAGCTCGAACAAAGAGTGTGTTCAAGCTTGGTTTGACTTAACTATTAAACGAGTTTGATTCGAGCCGAGCTTAAGGTCGAGCTCTAAAATGGTGTTTGAACTCGGTTTGATTAGAGGTTCGAACGAATCGAGCTCGAGCCAAAGTCCTATTGCACATGTTGTATAAACTATCACACTGATTCTCTCAAGTTTCAAAGACTTTTTAATTGAATTACTTATGCTCTTTACATCATAAATTTATCATCATATAAAGAACAAAAAAAATTAGTAAAATTTCTAAGACAATGTATTTCTATCTATTAAAAAAGGTATAACATATACTAGAAAAAAAAAATTCCTAATATGAGAAACCGAGTTTGCGAACAAAATCGAGTGAAACAACCTATGGTATTACTCGGTATCGATTAATCCACGAACGAACTTAATCTGAGCTTGGACCGAACCGAACATGAACCGAATACGAATGATTTGAATCATTTTACAGCCCTAACTGGAAGCACATGGTGAAAATATTAATGAGGAGTGCTTGGCTGACTTTAACATAAAGGATCCTGATATTAATGAGAAAGAGAAAACATTAATATAAGTTGATTGTAACATAAACTAAACAACTGTAAGCACATACACAGTGAGTCGGTGAACATGGGCAACAGTAACAGAATAAAGAAAAAACAAATACATCACACCTGAAACATACAGGAAGGTAATATACATATAGGAAGCTTATATACACAGGACTGAGAATAGATCAAGTGCCAAAACCCTTTGTACGTACATTTTGATCATTTGACTGCACCTTCGTAAATGTTTGAAGGAGGAAGTAACCAGTTTTCAGCCATTAGCATGCATCACTGTTGGTTAACAATAGCTTTGCATTTATTGCACTTAATATGAAATTATTGCGCGAGGCCTATCGCATATTACTGGCTTAAACCATGTGAACTACTCTTCCACCAATTCAAACTAAAGTGTCATTTCCCTGTGCTTCTCTAGAGAGAGAGAGAGAGAGGGAGAGAGCTTTGTGAACTATCTATCTAGCAGGAGAAGCACCACCTTCTTTGAATAGAATGTTGGCAACAGATGGAGGCAGCCACTGTGCACTACTACTACCATTCTGCCCTTCCTGTTGCTGTTGTGCCCCTTCTCTCGTCACCAGAATACCATCATCCTTCTTTCTCCTCGACTTCCCCACGCTCTGCCCGACAACAAATCCAAGCCTGAGAGCTGAGAACAGTCCCAATGCGATCACCAATGGTCTCACACACCAATGGAAGTCCTCAAGATGCTGATACTTTTTCACCACCCCCTCACAATTACTAAAGCTCACCATTTCCACCTCTGAAGGATCCGCCACAACTCCCAAGGTTCCTCCGATGCTAAACCTCCCAGGAAATTTCACCACAAGGCATCCGTTTGGAAGAATCTGAGAGACCCTCCCTGTCGCCCATTCCCCTCCTCTATTCCTTGGCCACTCAAACCTTGGGCTTGATACATTTTGCTTCAGCCTCAAAAATTGACCAACACAGTAGGACTCTGCCATTTGAAGATTGGTATAACTACCGTTCCAAAGAGTCTCCATACCGATAAAACCAACAGTGACCTTTCCATCACGCTCGATACTGTGAAGAATTCCTACTGGAGAACGATGCTTCTTGTCTTCGTCCTTGGCCTTGACCCAGTCTCCAGAAGCGAAGCCATAGGTCACTCTCTCAACGGTGGATGAGAGGACCTTTAGAGGGTCATGAAACCCATGAACTCTGACGAGGATGAAACCGCTGGCTTCGCTGTCGGTATCCATGCCAACAACAGTACCTTCGGGAATCACCATGTTCTCTGGCCTGCAAGAATTTTTGGGCTTTCTGGAACGAACAGTGTCTCCAACTTGGAGGTGATCTTTCAAAAGAGACCAATCAGTGAAAACGGAACAGGTTGATTGATTTCCTGAGTAAGTCCAGCTGCTGTCATCACTGAGAACTGCATCCCTGCAACTGGATAGAAGAGAAAAGCAGCAGTTCACCAGTTTGAAATCACAAATCAACATTTTAGTTCTACCAAAAGAATTTATATATTGTCAGTGTACTGCAGACAATTGACAAGAAAAAACTCATCGGAGATGAACACAATTTCCAAGGAAATTTATTGGTTGAACGTTTTATCTGCTAAATGTTAAAGTCCCTGCTACTGCATCAAATTACCAAACTCTAGAGCTATGATGAGGGTTAAATATTTATATTATTCCAACACGCGCCCGCAGATCGAGGCCCGTTTTGGGCAGAGCTAGATCCATGCTGCGGTATTTTTTTATTTTTGTAAAATCAGCTTAAACTATGTGTGAGGGTTCTAACCTGGGTTGTTTTCTTACCATGTTAAAGTCATTGCCACTACATCAAAACTCTAGAGGTATGATGAGGGTCGGGGGTCAAATATCCATATTGTTCCAACACTAAAGAAGTGGATTTACGAAGAAAGTCCACAGCCCCACTTTGCTCCACCGAATATACCTCAGCTTCCCTTGTAAATGTCACATAAGGCTTACCTAAGGTAGCCATATCGCTTGCTTCGTTCTGTTGAGATCCAAACCACCAAACACACAAACACCTTAGACTTATACTGTTCATTACTTCATTTAGTTCGAGATAATAGACAACCGAGAAGAAGATTCTTCTTGGGGTTGGGGAACCCTCACAGTGCACATTCATCATATGATCCAAGTCTGAATTAAATGAAGGCAAAAGTTCACTAGAAATCACATATAACAAACCATTGTTTACCCACACAAACATAAAATGTAATCCCTTTGATTCCCTTCCTTTAGAAAGAGTAGTTGCCCCGCCCCTAATAAATAGATTATTGATTTCCATATACCGAAAAAAGCATCAATTTATTATAAGGTCAAGCATGGACATTATTGATATGACAGAAGCAAATTCACAGAAGCAAATTCAGTAACCTAATAACAAGAAAACAACTTGAACACTAACATAAGGGTAATTGCGGACATAGCATGTAAAAGTATGCCTTCCATTTGTCGATAATCTGAATTTGGGTTACTTGTACACCTTTACGGTCTGAAGAAAAAGCCGTAAAGGAGAGGTTGGGTTAATAAATACCTTTTAAAAGCTCGCAAAATGTCTGCCATCAAAGGGCGATTTCGAAAATCATATTCAAAACATCCCCAAAGAACATTTTCCAATTCATGAGGCAAGCCACTTGGAATCCTTGGCTTTCCTTGCTTCTCTACAACCAAGTTATAGATCTCATTTGGTGATCTCCCATGCCAAGGCTGACTGCCAGTCAACATCTCCACAATGCTACACCCAAAACCCCATGAATCAGTCTCAAAAGAAATCGGACCCCTAATGTTTGGTTGCCACTGTTCAGGAGCCATGTAATTTGGTGTTCCAAGCCTCTGAACCATATCTGGACTTGGTAAAGGTAGTCCATATAACAACCATGGAATCCCAAAGTCCCCTAGAATTGCTTGATCATGCTCATTGAGAAGAAAGTTACAGGGCTTCAGATTGAGGACCAAAATTCCTTTTGAGTGAAGTTCCAAAATTCCCTGAGCTATATCAGTCCCATATCTGCATTTAAACAACTAGTGTCATAAGAACAAGTCGTATGTGCCCAGTTTAGCTTATTCAATGTGTCATTTACACTAGATACCTTAAAACATCACGTAGTGAAAGTCTTCCTCCTTTAAAACGAGCCATTTTGTCTCCAACCGATCCTTCGTAAAACTTCATAACGATGCAGGCCTGAAAAGCCATCACCAAGGGGTGCTGTCAGAGACTTTACAGTAACATAATGAAGAACCAATAATAGCTATTCTGAAAGAACTGCTAATCCTAATCATACTGAAACAGAAAAAGAAACTTACCCTTCCATTTTGAACTGAAATTCCATGCAGAAGGCAAACGTTCTCCAACCCTTGGCACTCGGAAAATATTTCGTTAAAGATGGCGAGAAAATTTTGCATCTGCTCATCTTTGATAGGATAAATCATCTTGACGGCAACTTCATGATGGCGAGCATGATCTTCGTTAGAATGATGATGAGTTGCCAGCCAAACATCACCGAAAGGACCTCTGCCTATACGATGTGTGAGTTTCAGCGCACTGGGTTCGATCCACGTGTTAATCTGATTTGGTGTACACACGACGGATTTTAGATGATCCGGGTCTCCTTCAAACAGCATGTATTCAAAGGAATCACTAGGCTGAGAGCTGGAAGCTTTTGCAGCCATGGCCCTATTAAAAGACAAAAAGCAAAATAAAGACCCTCATTCAGGAAACATCAGAGCTACAGCCAGATGAGTTTGCAAATGTAAATATTAATATACGTGCAGTAATATGTCTAGAGAACCAATTTGTTTATAATTGTATATGGCATTGGTGACAAGCTGATATGTTCACAATTGAATGCACGTCAGCTAGCTAACACCCAAATATCAAATCAGAACATGATTCTGTCATAGTGTGTCGATCTCAACTTCTCCGCCAGTTCCATTGAATAAAATTTCCACCAAAACTATATATAAATCGGCAGGATTTGGTGAGTGGCAAAATACAAGGGATCATGATCGACAAGAACCAAATCCCAATTCCCAAGTCAATTATAATTAAAAGAATCACAAGCATATGCAAATACTAACTCCATCTATCACCCAACGTTACTCAAAAAATATCATATTTTGGCAGGTTTTCCAAGTGAAACTTTCAAATCTCTAACTAAAGGCAACACAACTGCAAACAAACATTTAAATTTCATTTGAACTAACCATAAAGTTTTGATCCCTCATCTTCCCTCGGAAGTTTTCTCACCAACTAACAACTCACAGAACCGCAACAATCAAAGTATTCCCCAACTAACCAAAATGCAAATTTTAGTAGCTACTTATCACTAAGAAGTCATAGAAACTACTCAAGCATGCTCTCACGCGACTAACGAACACCAAATTCCATATGCGAACATTAACTTAACTCCACTACTTGAAAAAAGATCACATTTTTCGTCGGTTTTCCAAGTCCAAACCCTAAAATCTCCTAATCAAAGCTAAAGCACCCCCCATATGAACATCCAAATTTCTTCCGGATAACCCTAAAATTTCAGAACTCAACAATTAGCAAATAAATTGAACTAAAAACCATTAAAAATGGAAACTTTTGCATGATAACGAAATCCAAAGTAAAAGCAATAAATTGAGGACTTAGAAACAGAGATCGATCACCTGGAAGTGGTTCTGTAACTGAATTTCTTCCCCGAGATGTGTCGACAAATTGATCGATCGAAGAAAGTGAAAAGAAAGAAGAAGGGAAAAAAGAAGAAGAAATCTTTAAAAATTTAGCGTAGAATTTTATAGAGGAAACCCTAAATTTAGGAACAGCGGTGGAGTATTCGTTCTTCTGTAGCAGAGCTATATAGGTTCAGTTGGTGTCACTTCCCATCGATGCTATCTATGCATTATTCTCCTATGTCATTTTGCAGAGGACTACATAGGACTTCTACATTTTGCAGATGCTTCCTTCTTCTGGGGGTGTTTTGTAATTCCTTCTAGAAGTGGCAATACTTCTTTTTTCGGGAAGAATTTTAATCATGCAAAAATACAAAGATTTTTCATCCTCTATTTTTTTGGCACAAATTTAGTGGACCAAAAATTAAACCTAACAACTTTTCTAAATTGTGCACTCCAACATGCCCCAGGGGGGGCTCGAACTTGGGACCTCCCCCAAGTGAGCCTCCCTCCCTAACCACTTGGACTAGGAAGCTTGGAACGGAAAAAAAAAAATGGTGGAGGGGACACGATCTAGGAGAAGGCTGTAGAGTGGAGGTAGGTTTGTTAATTCTTTCTTTACTGTTTTCTTCTTCGGAAAAAAAGAAGTTTATCTTCTGTTATATAATGCGGCTTGAAACGGCTTCATAGTGAACCATCAAACCTGAATGTATAGCATCAATAATTTAAATAAATTAATAATAAATAACTAACTAATACTCCACTAACTATTAAAAAAATTTAACTAAAGATTTAACTTCTTAATGTAATTTATTTATGATTAAATAATTTTAACCCAAGTGATTAAGATAAGAGATATTTTTTTTGATTGCTTGAGTTCAAATCCTAAAATTGACAATTTTTTATAATATATTTATATTTGAAAATTGCTGAGAAACCCAATTTCGGGGTGGGCTTTTATGAAATGTCCACCCGCTGGATAAATTTTATGAAATACTCAGAATTAAGTATTTTCACGTTAAATATTCCAAGATTCCCTTTTAGATGCCACCCGCTAGAAACTGCTATTTTTATAATACCGAAACTACCCCTCCGCGCGAATTGGTCATCTATATGTATTTGATTTCAAAAAAGTCAGATCTGGATTGTGATTTTCGTCTTCTTCTTCTTCACTGGAAATCTGAATTCCATTGCTCTCATCTTCAGCAGAGATCGCAAAGATCGTTCGTAGTTCGGTGTGCTTTTCTTCAGTCGAACTCAGATCATCGCTCGTCATCATCATCATCATCTTCATCTTCATCGTGGAGACATTTGAAGTTTTCCGACAATTAGGTCAATTGTGGAGAGAATATCTTTCTTCTTCTTTTCCATCAGAATTATTATCGTTTTGAAAGAAGAACGAAACTCTTTGTTCATGAAAAAAAAACTAAATTACACGGAGAATGCCATTCTCCGTTTTATTTAAAACGGAGAATGCCATTCTCCGTTTTATTTAAAACGGAGAATGTCGTTCTCCGTGTTTCTAACACAGAGAATGGTCATTCTCCTGCATTTTAACACTGGAATGACCATTCTCCGTGCTAAATTACACGGAGAATGACCATTCTCCGTTTTATTTAACACGGAGAATGGCATTCTCCGTGTTAGTAACACGGAGAATGGTCATTCTCCTGCGTTTTAACACTGGAATGACCATTCTCCGTGTTAAATAAAACGGAGAATGTCATTCTCCGTGTTAAATAAAACGGAGAATGACATTCTCCGTCTTAATGTAGCACGGAGAATGGCCATTCTCCGTTTAAATTAAGACGGAGAATGTCATTCTCCGTTTTATTTAACACGGAGAATGACATTCTCCGTTTTATTTAACACGGAGAATGGCATTCTCCGTGTTTCTAACACGGAGAATGGTCATTCTCTTGCGTTTTAACACTGGAATGACCATTCTCCGTGTAAACTAAGACGGAGAATGACCATTCTCCGTCTAAATTATGACGGAGAATGGCCATTCTCCGTGTAACTTTCAGGACGGAGAATGACATTCTCCGTCTTAATTAAGACGGAGAATGTCATTCTCCGTGTTAGTTTCAGGACGGAGAATGACATTCTCCGTCTTAATTAAGACGGAGAATGTCATTCTCCGTGTTACTAACACGGAGAATGGTCATTCTCCGTGTAAATTAAGACGGAGAATGCCATTCTCCGTGTTACTAATACGGAGAATGACCACCCTCATGTGAAATTAACATTTTTCGTGTTCTAACACGGAGAATGGCCATTCTCCTGCATTTTATGGTCAGCTGAAACTTTGGAGGGCCATAACTTTTGACTGGGAGGTCGAAACGAGGTCCCGTTTGTCGCAAAATGAGCGTATTGTCGAGGAGACTGAAAGTAACAGTTTCACAGTTAGACGGCCTTCCGAAATTTTAGATTCGCAAAAAAATGATGTTTGGATCTCCGTTTTAGCATTTTTGTCGTTTGTCCCAGTCTTTCCGAAATTTTTCGACGAATTTTTGAAGATTTTTGAGGACAAAACCTAGATTCGAAAGTGAGCAGCGTAAGGAAGAAGAAGTATCGAAACTTTTTTTAAGAGCAGTTTCGTGGGTGTTTTCAATAAATTAAAAGGAAGGGCAAAAAGGTCATTTGGAATCCGCTTTGGATAAGTTTCTCTAATTCTGGGCACGCGATGAAAGTTTTTTTAGCGGTGGGTTTTACATAAAACTTTTTTAGTTTTTGGGCATTTCATAAATCTTCCCTATTTATATTTATATTTAACTTTTTTTTTACTCACTTGCACATTACTAGTATCAAGTAATATGTTAGTTACGAAAATAGGTTAAAAAAATTTGTTACCTATTTTATCGGTTCAATAACGTGACGTGTTCGTTTTGTTTGTTGCAAATAGCTCCACTATAATAGCATGTTGTAACAATTTTTTATTTAATAGCAAGACAATAATGGTAGTGGAAACATTTTTAAATAATTAAAGGAAAAAAAAAACAAGTAGGTTTGTTTGTTATAGAAATAGTAGACTTTTTTTGTTATACACCTGGACAAGCAAGACCTCTGATTCTTCAAGGGGTATAAATCATTTGATTTCTGAGAAGTCACGCCATACAATAATAAGCAGTAATTTGCTCAATCACATCCGACTTAGTTGCTTCCAATACAAAATTTCTCCTAATTTAACAAACTCTGGCCATGAAAAATCATTGGGTTACATTCAATTCGTTGATTTTCTCAACCGGCTACAAAAAAAATATATAATATAAATATTAGTAAAATTCAAGTTCTTATTCCGATTTCTGTAGTCGAATTGCTTCCAATACCCTGTCGTTGTCTCAATGACAAGTGGGCCGCATGTTGCGCACACCAGCCAAGAGCCCGGTTGTGGTCCACTTGTCAGTGTGAAAAGAGCTAGCGATAGAGGTGAAGCATTTCTCTACAATTAGAGCACTTCTCTACAAAAATTCAGCCGATCAAAACATTAGAGCACATACAATTCCCAAACGGCCAACTCTGATCATTTTGGTTTCAACTACTGATCAAAATATCAGCAGTGGAAGAAGCATATCAATTGAAGTAACCATCACCGTCTCATACAAGTTCTGTGTACACCACTATTTCCAGCCTATAACCAGCAGTTTCCTAAGGCTTCCTTGCACGCTACATACTATCTTCCCATCACAGAATAATCTCTTGCAGACTTGTGACTAAATAAGTCTTTCCCTTCTGAAAACATTAAAGAAAACCAAACTTGACAAAAGAGTTCATCAGAACAAGAAACAGTGAGTTCTGTCTTCAACAACAAAAATGACAGTACTGAAAGGCAACCAATACATCTGGTACCGATACGGTTCGACATGTTTCGATCCGATACCGACCGATATCGATACAGACTTTTTGAGTCACTTTACATGCAATTCGACAAAGAAAATTGAAAGAAAAAGACCAAACAACAATGATATAAAAGCATGTACAAAAAGAAAACTTATGTATCGCAGATAAATCAATCGGCAACGGTAACTACTATTTCAAAACTACTAAAAAACAACATAGAAAACACTAAAATATTTTTTTTCTAAAATTTTAATAATATTTTGCTTTTCGCTACCAAAAAATCCGGTACTCCGATCAGAACTGACGATGTTGCTGATACCGATACTCATGGGAAGGCTCCGATACCGGTGGTGCGAACCTTGCTTCAAATACAATTCAACAAGTCATTTGCAATTGAAATCTTGATACGCTATCGACATCCTTTCTATAACATTCCCAGGGGCATGTAGAACACATTGTAATAAATGCAGAATCGGAGTTCTTCAATAAATTCGCCCAAATAATCCTTGCTCCCCAAGATCAAATCCCTCTTTTAATTCCATTCATGTAGAGAGGGCAGATGGGTCTGCCAAAAATTATGATACAACTTTTCCGTAAGTTAAGGGTGTACTTTATGTCTACAAATTATTTGGGTAAACTAATGTATGTGTATTCAAATGCTGCTGTTGAATTACCTCAACTTCATTGCAGAAAACTTTAGGGAAAGTTCCATGGCCTCCTCGATTTGAGATGCATCACTTCCCTGCAATTCCATCATCAAATATGAACAATAACAACTCCGAACAATCCCAAAATTTATAACAAGATACTTCTCGAACTGTCTCTATTGGCTGGACAACGAACCTGGCCTTGAGCAACACCATTTTTTTACCTCCACCTCCCTTCCCTTTGAGAGGTCCCAGTGCAGCCTTCAGCCACTCCAACGCCACTAGTCCATCCTTCGACGATCCCTCTGCTCCTCATGCTCTGCCTCGCTGGTGGAATAGACAGGATACCGTCGATGAACACTACCATAAACTGATCCAGATATGGCGTAAAGATGCACATACCACAGCTTTATTTGATGCTTCATCTGTACTGAACACCATTATTGCTAGTCCCTGTTTACATTATCTAGAAATGTTAAGGAAGAACACAAAAAACCAAGATGACCCACATACAAAGGATATTGAACACAGAAGTCTCTCAGAAAAGGTTTTTATTACATCAAATGACAGACCTCAACACTTAAATAATAACACCCTATGTTGCACAAATACCAATATGATAGGAGACTGTGATACGACATGGTACATACACGACAATTATTTTGATGTGTCCTAGTGTATTACTGGAGTGTCCATCAATGTCCTATCATATTCCACAAGGACAAGATACAATAGGGCACCTATTTAAGAATATTTAATGTAACCTACGTATAAGAATCATAATGATACAAAACAGGATTATATTCCCTCGTGTTTTAGACCACAACTTCGTTGGTTCATCATATAATAATATTAAAAGTAACTTAGTACAACTAAAATGTTTAAGGATTATAATGTGAAACAAACAATTAATTCGATTGGAATTTGTAGTGATTCAGACTAAGATTATAAGTTCACCTAAAACATCATATGCACATGGAACAATGATCACCCTATTATGATGGAACAAGACTTGCACGGTGATGATAATTTAAGACAATGATCACTCTCAAAATTCTAACCCTCGCGTAATAATGTGGTACTACGTAGGTTTATAAAAACCACCAAAACACTTGCCCTAAATTTGCACAAAATGGCAAATTATAGAAAAATCACCAAAACACTTGTCCTAATTTGTGTCAACCTGTTTCTAGCATGTATTGTACTTCCTCTTCTGCAACCAGCATCACTGTCTAGCAAAAATGCTTTTAAAAAAATTGATCATAGATGTCTTACTTTTCTTAAACATATTTCTTAACTTCTTATGCTACCTCATTCCTAATAAAAGCTTAATATCAAGGTCTGAAACAGCTAGCCCGTAGCTGAAACAGCAAGCGTGGCCTAAATACTTCTACCATATCTCTTCTATCAATATCACTTGCTTGTTGGCAAGTTAAACATATTTAGGCCTCGTTTGGTTCGCATAAAGGAAAGGAAAGGAAAGGAAAGGAATTCTTTACTCTTTCCTTTCCTTTAGAAATTACAATTTCCATCATTTTTTTCCTGGTGTTTGGAAAGGCCGGAAAAATTGGGAGGAAAAGTGAATCATTGGGGTGGGAAAGTGAATCCTGGAGTGGGTGGGGAACCATCTTCCTTCCTATTTTTCTTTCCTTTGGGAATCATTTTCCTCTCCTGCTCCCCTTTGGCATCCAAACACAGGAAATGAATTACTTTCCTTTCTCGGGGTCCTGATTGCGCAAGCCAAACGCGGTCTTAAAGTAAAATGAATATTTGGTACATAGTGTGGACCCCTTGTTTGGCATTAAATTATTTGACGTCCATAGTCAAACAATTGTACAAACATTACTACTGTTATAAGAGGGGAGGGGGGGGGGGGGGGGGGGGGGGGGGGGGGGGGAAGAGAGAGAGAGAGCAGAAAGATCCCTACAAATTCAGAACACGGTGAACTGCTTTTAACATATAAAGAAGAAGAAGAAGAAAACCCTTTTAAACAACATTAGAAATACCTAATGTACAAATATCAGATATGTCAATTCGCTTGTATATAGAGTGGTAACTGGTAAAATGACTCAATTATCTCCAAGATAGGTGGCATACATATGGATCAAAGGTAGTTTATAAAGCTGCAAACAAACATTAACAGTCGTAAATCCATCCAACAAGTATCCATATTGTTCCGAGTTCTAATCAGTAATTTCCATAGAGTTTCTCCAGGTTCTCTGGCTTCAATTAATTCAGCTTCTACAATGAATAGTGTTTTGTTAAACTCAACTAGGTAAGATCAAGCTATCTATTCATACTAAGATACATTTAAAAACAAGTATGATGTGTATTAATTCATTCCTTTACCTTTAAAAATTAGATGACTCAAACCAAAATCAATATAAATCAAACCCAGATCTCACATAATTATAATGACGGAGAAATGTATTTATGAATGTGCAGTATGTGCACACATGCCGCACATTCTGTGTGGCAGCTGGTTCGGGGATCATGAGGCAAACACCCTGCATACGCCACACCAGGTGCAACTTTCAGGCACAGAAAGAGCGGTGTGTGCACAGATGCCAGTCACCTCTGTTAAGAAAGTATTTCTAATAATGAAATTACTTTCTAGTTTGCAACATGTCTTGTACTGCAATCACTAACACGAAACACTCCTGTCCAACTAATCTTCTTGGAACTATTTATCATGTGAAATGACAAAAAGAACTCTAACAAAAGCCGCATAAAGATCAACTTTATATCAAAGAAGTGAAATTTAATTTCGGGCCACACCGTCCGACATAAGTTCAGTATCGGTACCGGTATCGGTACCGGACCATTCCTATGAGTACCAGGATCAATGGTATCGGCTCAGCAGTTTCGGATAGGAGAATCGTATTTTTTTTGTATCGGAAAGCAAATAATTATTAATATTATGAAATTACATGTGACGGATAAATTTTCTTCTTTTACATGCTTTTAGAACCTTCCTATGCTTTTACATCTTTGTTGATCGGTCTTTTTCATTAAATTTTATTTGCAGAATTGACCGGAAAAGGGACCCCCAATGTCGGTATCGGTTTGTATCGGAACGGGACATGCCAAACCGTATCGGCCTCCTAACACAATAACAGTTGCATCTATTTGCCCATGTCTAAACCACCTGAGACGAGTTCCGCTCCTTTTGTTCCCATTGGCCTGACCTCCAACTTGCTCTCATTGTAGTCTAGTCTACAATTGTACTTAAAAATCGGTTCTTTTTCAAATACAAAATGGAACTCTAATAAAAATCTTCAAAATTACAATCAGTTCAAGCTTCTTTGTCGACGGAAGTACCTCGGTAAGCAGCTCCCACGCGCACCTCAGCCTCCCGAGCGGGTGCCGAGGAAGGTCGGCTTGCTGGTTCATGCCGGCGTTGGCGAAGAGCAGGGTCGGGTCGTCGCTCTTCGAGTGGAAGTCGAAGAAGGTCTGGCGGGCGCTGAAGGCCGGCCATTGCTCGTCCTCCGCTGGCGGCGGCGGTGGGGAGTGGAGGTCGGTGGAGGAAACCCTAACACCAACCCTAGCTTTGGTTCGCGGAGGGAGGAGAGGGAAAGAACCGACAAAAAATCAGAGATCCAGATGGGGCCCACAAAATTCTAATATTTATGTGGTCCCCGGCAGATGCGGACTAATGCTGCAGGCAGTACACCGGCCGGCAAACTATACATGTTCTTCCAGACCGGTCCCCCGACACGTTTTTCGTCCAATCACTATAGGACACGCGTCATAAAAACCGCAGATATGGTCAATTAAATCCCGGTTCGTTCAGTTTCACTTCAGTCTTCTTCTTCCTGAAACCGAAGGAGAAAAGAACTCCGTGAAGCCCTAATTTCCTGATTCACTCAAGAAAGGAAGGAAGAGGAGGAGGAGGAGGAAAGATGCATACATTTGGCTACAGAGCGAACGCTCTGGTGACGTTCGCGGTGACGATACTGGCGGTGATGTGCGCCATGGCCTCCGTCTCCGACAACTTCAACACCCCTGCCCCCACCTCTGAAGTCAAGGTACCGACAAAACCTAGGTTTTGACGTAATTTCACCGTTTAGGGTTTTAGTGTTTTTGTTCCCGTCGGATTTGGTTGTATGTAGCTTGTAGTCGGTTGATCCGTTCGAATTTTTTAAGACTAGGGTTTCCGGTTTATGATTTTGGCGTCGAACCCAATATTTTGCTCTAATCCTACTAATTACAGCTTTTTATGGTCTTGCCTGTCCAATTTGGTCGTGCGTAGCTTGTAGTTGGTCGATCCGTTCGAATTGTGGAAGATTGGGGTTTCCGCTTGTGGAAAATTTTGGTTTGCGAGAGCGATCAGATTAATTTGATTGCCGTAGCATATTATTGGTTGATCCGGAACATGCTGAGTAAGAAAACACTAGATCGGCATGCATCATGCAAATATTAAGTTTTTCCCCATTAAATATGACCTTATTGTTTGTAATAATGGTAAATAGGGCTTTCTCCAGTCCAATTCGGTCTTGAGCCAGTAGCTGGTTGGTCGTTCGAATTGTGTGAAGATCGGGGTTCCGGCTTTCCGATTTGATTACTCGGTGGATGCTTTGGTTGGGAGGGGGATTTGAATTTCTTGGTTTGAAGCACAAATAACAGAGTTATACTTGATCAGTTCGGTATTATGTACTGTACTATTGGTTGATCAGTGCATTCTGAAGAATCTGACCATACAGTCAGAAAACACTAGATCAGCATAGGTTTGCAAAGATTAGGGTCTTTTTTTGTTCCAACCTGATCTTGTGGCCTATAATTTGGGAGTGAGGATTACTCCCTGTCGTGTTGTCATCTTGACATAATCCCCACAAGGATACATCACTCGTAGAAGAGTTAGAAGGGACCCAATAATCCAAATTCCAGTAATAAGCTATTTACCACTCAATTTTACAATTTGCTAGATGGGAGAATATTGTTTGAGGTAGTTGCAAATATGCAGCAGAGACCAATAAATGCTGCAGTTAAGGGATCTGCCAACTACGGCAAGGCCAAAACAAATTTGGATTCTTACTGTTAAAAACAATATGGTTTTGGTCTCCCGGGATGCAGGAACACTCCAAATACATGTTTTGTGTCAGTGTTGCGCAATGCCGGACACTCTCGGACACAACAGGAAACTGCAAAATACACTAGGACACGTCAAATATAGACGTCGTATATGTGTCAACGTGTCTGTATCATGTCGTGTCATTTTTGTGTCCTTGTAAGTTTGTAACATACTTCTGTCCTTAATGGAGCAAAATGATTCAAGTGGCTGAATTAGGAATTCGTATAAAGTTTCTGTTGTGATTGTATGATTTTGGAACACATAGCATATGATGTCCATGTGATTGGAAGGGATTGAGAAGGCCCTAGATCTATACATACTGTGCAAAGACTAGGGTTTCGGTGACTAGGGGATGTATTTTTAGATCTCGTGATTTTTAATGTTGGATTAACCTATGATAGCAAACTGAAATTACCTAAAATGTTCATGGTAGTATGAACAAAAAGATATTGGTATTGAAGTGAAGATAGGGCAAACTTCAAGGTATTAAAATGAAAGTTAGCTGGAATTATTACAAGGTATTTATTACAAGAGTCTAACGTCGTTTTGTGCTCATGAATATTAAATTAATATTGTGTTAGTAGATAGGAGTATTTTCATGACTTACCGTTCAATTTGTCTACTTATGGCTGACTTTTTTGTGATCTAGCACTGAGGATTTCTTCCATGAATTGAGACACTCACTGTCTCATTCTTTGTATTTCCCACTAATTTCTTCCTTCTACGTGCAGGTCTTGAATATTAACTGGTTCCAGAAGCAGCCACATGGAAACGATGAGGTGATTCTATGTTCCTGTAGTTTTGCGCATTTCAAAAGTTTTCCATTATTTCATAACAGTTACATTTATATTGTACGTTCTTATTTCTCTCCTCGGAGGGCAACTGGAGATGACAGTTGTGCAGAAACACATAATGTCAATCTGTTACTACTACTCAACTAAACCTATGTTTTTCTTTTGCTTTTGCATTTTGTGTTGAAGAACTAGATCCACAAGGGCCGTCTTAGATTGAAGGCATGCAATACACATGTTCATTTAAGGCGTGGAAGAGATGAGGAACACGAAAAATCAACTAGGGCTCAGGAAGAGGGGTGCCAATTTCTGCATGAGGCAGTTGTACGTATGCAGAACCATTAGTGTGTGAGAAGTGGTTGGCTTCATATGGAAAGCAATATTCAGATTTCAGAAAGCCTATATTTAGTCTCTT
Source organism: Iris pallida (assembly GCA_029216955.1). Lineage (NCBI taxonomy): Eukaryota > Viridiplantae > Streptophyta > Magnoliopsida > Asparagales > Iridaceae > Iris > Iris pallida. The sequence goes on from JANAVB010018993.1 coordinate 14,893,967, forward strand.
AGTTTTGGAGGCTTGTAGGGATCATAGGAGATCATTTAGGTGTGTGAAGAGATGTGGGGCATGAAAGATCAGGTAAGAGTTTTGAAGAGGAGTTTCGGTTTCTTCATGACAGGAGAGCAGAAACATTGAGGGGGGAGCCTCGTGGCACTAGGACTAACAAAGAGGAGCAGAAACATTGAAGGGTGAGAAGTGGATGTGGTCTTTGAGAAAGTTCAGAAGATTTGAAATTCGGTGATTTACTTGACTAAAACACATTGGTGTTAACGATTGTATTTTGGCTTGGCTGAACTATACATTCATCTTGAACCCAAACTAACAAAGTAAACAGTTGAACTTTGTAAGTTGTCAATGTTAAACTGAGCTAGATAATTTTATTTTTGACGGAGGAGATTTGAGTGTGCATTTGTGAAATGTGAACCACTTTGTTGGTACAACAATGCATTTAGAGTTAGATAGGGAGTTCCTAATATGTGGCCATTATTAGATTAGTTAGCCTACTCGAGCTAAAATATCCATGGACTGAAATCCATTGGTAATATTGAAATTTTTATCAACTTTCTGCCTTGCTCTTGTTGCACTGACCATGATATGTTGAGTACTTGCACTCTAACAGACATTGTATGATTTTATCCTGCAAATGCTTAAATCATGCACTTCTAGCTAAAAATATATGTTGACTGAAAATTCATTGGTGTGGTTTGTTGAAGACTTGTATTTTACGTTTAAAAATACTGTTGATTTGTTGGGGCGATTTTATGCCTTGTTCTTGTTGCACTTGTCATGAAGCTCTGCCGGGTTGGAGTATATGTGAATACATAAGATTACTCCTCTCCTTTGGTTATTATTTTAATTTTATTATATGTGAGTTATTGTTTATAATCCATTCACTGATAGTTACCAATGTATTTATTAGATGCCATCCTGTTGAAATTCAGCATGAAGATCTTGAATTATTTATTTGTAGTTCTTATCATCTCTTTCCTGTGCTCCTTAGGTCAGCTTAACGTTGAACATATCAGCAGACCTGCAATCTTTGTTCACTTGGAACACAAAACAGGTTCTACCAATGAGTCTTATTATAATTTCATTCTATTCCTTTACGTGCTTGCATCATATTTACAATAGTTAGTTATTTGTTACTTCATGGATTGCTATTTGTTTTATTTATAGCTGTAGTCTTGAACCACTCTATTATTTCATTATTATATAAGCAAGCATGAGGGATCACACCTACATTGCTATAAACACCAACTTTTTCACGTTACATGTATTTTCCGGGTTTTCCAAACTTCAAATTGTGATTTGAATTCACTTGTGAGAGATGTTACCAGCAGACCAGGACATCTGAAATGAGCAATATAAACTAAATAGGGTAATGCATATCTTCATTACTGTGATAATATGGTATAGAGCAAGGTTCAAAAAGTTGAATTATGGGACAGTTAAGTAATCGTGTGCTTAATCCGATAATGTTGGGGGTCAATTAAATAAAGTTTACAGTTGGCAGCATCACCGCGATTAATTTCTGTGCAATCTTATTAGTTGTCAAGTGGCTGTTGACCAAGCTACCTAATTAAATTGCAATATGACGTTGCTATATTTTAGACCATTTCTCTTAACCTCAAAGATATAAATTGATTCAATTAACACAAATAGTGAATACTCACCCCAATATCCCTGAGGAAATATTTGTAGAAGTCTAAAAGATGGACAAATGGTAATAGATAAAGAACTAAAGAATTGGAAGATGCTTTTGAAGAAAAGAATGTGATGGTGATGAAACCATGATTAGAGAATGAAATGAATTATAAAGCATACATGTAAGCATGCCACATGGAAAATTTAAAGAGGCCAATGATCTATTGCTAACATAAAAAAGTTACTTCGATTGGCTTACATGTAAGCAAGAAATGAATTTTAAAGCATGCCACGAGAAAAAAAAACAATGCATGCCACAAGTTGTTTGATGTGGTTGTGATGTGAATCGACTCAATCGGTTCACCAAAGAAAGCAAAGAACAAGAGGAATAGAAACAGAATGATCTTTTATATAGGAAAAGAACAAAACTTCCAACTTTGATTGAACGGAACAAAGTAATAAAATCCTTCTTGATGACACTTGAGAGAGTTTTCTCAATACAAGCATAAAAGTAATGACGGCTAGCCCTAACTATAAATAGAAAAGAGAAGCAAACCCTAGGAGGGTTATTATGGTGAAAGACCACAATACCCCTTTATGCCTAAAAAACTGAAAGGCCTAAACAGTGGGCCTAAATGGCTTCACGTCTTCTGCGACGTGTGTAGGTGATAATGGGTGGGCCCGCATCAATACCGCCCCCTAAAAGAGCCACCTTGTCCTCAAGGTGGAAATCTGGAAACTGCGTCTGGAAGCTCGCATAATCCTCCCAGGTCGCGTCGCAGTCTGGTAGGCCGACCCAGTGAATCAGAACCTCCCTCGTCTGGCCTGGTCCCTGTCGAATAGCTCGTACCGCCAGGGGCTCTAACTGTACCTCCATGTCCTCCGTGAGCGTCGGAGGAAGAGTGGGTGACACCACCTGATCCCCAATCGCCTTCCTCAACTGAGATACGTGGAAGACGGGATGAATCGATGATGTGTCTGGTAGCCCCAAACGATAAGCCACCTGCCCAATCCTAGCTACCACTGGATACGGACCAAAGTATCGAGCCGCCAACTTCTCATTCTGCCTCCTCGCCATCGAGCGCTGTCGATAGGGACGTAGTTTGAGATAAACCATGTCCCCTACCTGAAAGCTGACGTCCCGCCGATGCTTGTCTGCCTGAGCCCGCATCACCTGCTGTGCTCGCAACAGATGCTTCCGCAGCTCCTCCAAGACCCCGTCCCTGGTCGACATATACTCCTCCACCTGTCCCACAGGTGTCTGGGTGTCTCCGAACCGGACCAAGGGGGGAGGGTCTCGGCCATACAGCACCCTGAAAGGTGTTGTTCCCGCCCGTGAATGGTACGAAGTATTGTACCAGTATTCTGCCCAGGCCAGCCAACTGTGCCACTGTCGAGGAGAATCAGATGCGAAGCACCGTAAGTAGGTCTCAACGCTGCGATTGACGACCTCCGTCTGGCCGTCCGTCTGGGGATGATATGCGGTACTCCTCTTCAGGACCGTACCCTGGACCCGAAATAACTCCCGCCAAAAGAGACTCATGAATACCTTGTCCCTGTCAGAGACAATGGATGCGGGTACCCCATGTAGCCTGATCACCTCTCGTAGAAACGCCGTCGCTACCGTAACAGCTGTGTAAGGATGCTTCAGGGGAATGAAGTGAGCATACTTACTCAGCCTGTCTACCACCACCATGATCACCGTGTACCCCTCTGAACGTGGTAGCCCGTCGATGAAGTCCATGGTGATATCCTTCCAAACTCGCTCCGGTAAGGCCAGTGGCTGCAATAATCCGGCTGGAGCCATAGCCATGTACTTGTGACGTTGGCAGACGTCACAAGCGGCTACCAATCGTGCGATGGATCGTCTCATCCCGGGCCAAAACACCTCCCTGGCCATCCGTTGATAAGTCTGCTGAACCCCCGAATGGCCTCCCGTCGCGGAGCTATGGAACTCCTGGAATAATACGGGAATAAAGGCCGAAGTCTTCGGCAGCACCATCCTCCCCTGGTAGAGCAGACGGCGATCCGCTAGAGTGTAGCCTGCTGGAGTGTCAACGCCGCCCTCTATCTGCTGTCGTATCTGCTGCAGCCCTCTGTCCTGCTCCGCCTCCTGCAACATCGGCTCCCAATCCCGCCATATAGGTCGTGATAGGGTACCTAGGTCGACCACCTCCTCCCGTCGTGATAATGCGTCAGCAGCCTTGTTCTCCAGCCCCGGACGGTACTCGATTGTGAATCGATACCCGACCAGCTTGGACAACCAATGCTGATGCTCCTCGGTCACAAGCCGCTGCTCGAGGAGATACTTGAGGCTCCTCTGATCGGTCCGGATCACAAACTCCCTTCCCAACAGGTAAGGCCGCCACTTCAGCACCGCCAGAACGATAGCCATCAGCTCCCTCTCATAGACCGACTTTAGTCGGGCTCTAGCAGAGAGCACCTGACTAAAGTAGGCTATGGGCCGCCCCTCCTGCATGAGTACCGCCCCGAGGCCATATCCCGATGCGTCCGTCTCCACCACAAACGCTCTGCTGAAGTCGGGTAATGCTAGTACGGGTGCCGTCGTCATAGCCACCTTCAAAGCCTCAAAGGCCTTAGTGGCCTCCTCTCCCCAATGGAACCCCTCTTTCTTCAGCTGCTCTGTAAGGGCCCAAGCGATAGTGCCGTCCCCCTTGACGAACTTCCTGTAGTAGCCCGTCAACCCCAGGAAGCCGCGTAATGCCCGTAGTGTAGTAGGCACGGGCCAATCTAACATGGCCGCTATCTTCGTCCTGTCCGCTGCTACCCCCTCAGCCGACACCACGTGCCCCAGATACTCCACCTGTGCCAAACCGAAGCTGCACTTCTTTCGGTTGGCGTATAGCTGATGCGTCAGCAGCTCCCGAAACACTATCTCCAAGTGGTCAGTATGCTCCCCCATGCTTCGGCTGTAGATGAGGATGTCGTCGAAGAAGACCAAGATGAACCTGCGAAGGTAGGGTTGGAATACCTTGTTCATCAATGCCTGGAAGGTAGAAGGAGCGTTGGTCAGCCCAAAAGGCATAACCAGAAACTCATAATGTCCCTCGTGAGTTCGGAACGCCGTCTTCGACACATCTTCTGGTCGCATCCGGATCTGGTGGTATCCTGCGCGAAGATCGATTTTTGAGAAGACAACCGCCCCATGCAGTTCGTCTAGCAGCTCGTCGATCACCGGAATAGGGAACTTGTCTGCGACCGTCTCCTTATTCAACGCCCGGTAGTCGACGCAGAATCTCCAGCTCCCGTCCTTCTTCTTCACCAACAGCACTGGTGATGAAAAAGGACTCACACTCGGCTGGATCACCCCCGCCTGCAGCATCTCCCGTACCATCCGCTCTATCTCGTCCTTCTGTAGATGCGGGTACCTGTAGGGACGCACGCTCACCGGTGCTCCCTCCCCCCGTAGTACGATCGAGTGCTCGTGCCCTCTGATCGGAGGTAGCCCTTGCTGGCTCTGGAAGACCTCTGAATACTGCTCCAGCACCGCCTCCACCTCCCTTGGTGTCTCCTCCCGAGATGCCTCCTCGCCAGAAAACCCTTGGAACTCGACCAGGTACCCCTCTCCTCCTGTCCGCAACGTCCGTGTAATGGCGCTGAAAGCCACCATAGAGAAACAGAGAGTCGGGTCCCCTTTTAGCACCACCGTCTTTGTCTTTCTCCCGAAACTCCATCCGTAGAAGCTTCCAGTCCACCTTCATCTCCCCGAGCTTCTTCAGCCACTGGACCCCCAATATGATGTCTACATTGCCCAGCTCCAATGGTAGGAAGTCCTCTGCCAGCTGATATCCCTGCAGCGAGAGCGATACCCCCTTGCAGAGGCCCTTGCTCTCCTCCATCTTTCCGGTGCCCAGCAACACCGTGAACTTCTCCTCCGTGCTCAACTCTAGACCAAGCCGATCGACCAGTCGTCACGAGATGAAGTTGTGGGTGGCCCTACTGTCGATCAGCACTGTCACCGTTTGCTCTCCCAGCTCCCCTGCCAACTTCATGGTATGGTTCGGGGTAAACCCTACCACGGAGTTGAGGGTCACCTCAGCAACATCCATATGTACGTGCTCCTGCTCCTCCCCAGCCTCCGGAGAGATAGCGGCCTCTATCTCCTCTGCGTCCTCCTCCTCGTCCGGTAAAATTACGATTTGCAGCAACTTGCTCGCGCATCGATGACCGGGGGTGAATCTCTCGTCGCATCGGAAGCATAGGCCAGCCGTCCTTCTCGCCTTCATGTCAGCATCGGATAGGCGTCTCCCCGGTACTACGGCTCCTCCCGTTCCGCCCGTGGGTCTAGGCGGTACTGGTGCTGGTGCTCCTGCAGCTGGTCGGGGAAGTACTGGTCCTGCCTGACTGCGCTGTCCCGTCGTTCCCCAAGCGCCTTTAAAGCGCTTCTCTTCCGCCAATTTCTCCTCTGCCTTGTGGGCCAGGCGGAGGAGATCTTCTAAGCACCGCGGACTCTGCAGCCTGAGCTCCGCTCGTATGGAGGGCTTTAAACCCTTCATAAACATACCTATCTGTAACTCGTCCGACACCCCTCGAACGCGTCCAGATAGTAGTTCGAACTTCGCGACAAAGTCTCGAACCGTCCCCTCCTGTCGTAGCGACGACCACTGCTCGTAGAAATCGCCCGAAGCCGTCTCCTGGAAGCGGTCTAGAATGTATCCCGTCAGCTCCGCCCAGCTGCTGAACGGGGTCCTCGCCGACCTCCACCGATACCACGCCAGGGCCTGGCCCTCGAAGTAAATCCCTATGCATCTAAGGACCTCCGCTTCGGTCAGCTCCATGATCTCGAAGTAGCGCTCTGCCCGAAAAATCCACTCGTCCGGATCCGCACCCTCGAACGTGGGTAGCTTCAGTTTCTTCAGCCGGCGATCCGCGCTAAGGTCACCGGGCTGCATATCATCCCGGCCTCGTCCTCCTTCCCAACGGTGTGCGTCTCTCCGCTGGGTCTCGTACGGGGCTCTGTCACCATCCTCATACCGCTCGTCAGCCCAGGTCTGCTCACCCCACTCCTCCACCGGACCCCTGTAGTCACCGACTGCTCTCGTCCGTGGTGGTCGTCGTGGGTGTAGATCCCCTCTCTGGAAGTTGGCGGGATCCACCGTTTCTCCAAAGAAATTGCTGCCTCCGGCGTTCCTCGCTCCTCCTAGCGGTTCCGTCCCTCCCGTCCGAGCCGGAACTCCAGCGAAGCCCCTAACCGAACCCGTGAACGTATCACCGTAGTTCGAGGGCATCGTCCGACCCCCATAGGGGGCCCCAAGCCCTAGGGCCTCCCCCGGATGTGGAGCCGGTCCGCCGGGACCGAAATGGTCGGCGGCGTCCGGCCACGGCCGCTCGCCGGCGGCTCCCCTGGCGCCGGCCGGCCCTGGGTGGCGGTCGGGGGCCGGCCAGCGGCCGCCCACAGCAGCCGCGGCCCCGCCTGGGCTCGCGCGGCCTGCTGTGGCGCTCCCGCGGCCCTCGGCGGCTGTCCGGCGGTGATCGCCGGCCGCCAGGGCCCAGCCCGGAGGTGCGGCGGCGACGGCGGTTGCAGGCCAGCGGCCGTCGGCCGGTCCTTCTTCATCCTCGGTCGCCTCCCCCTCCGCAGGAACAAACCCTAGTTGATTGCCTAGGGTTTGGGTTGTTACCGCCTCCGCTTCGTCGCCGTTGATCTTCTTCGACATGTTTTGTAAGAGCGTCATTATAGCCGTGGTCTCCTTCCGCATGTCCCGCATCTCCGTGCGGAGTTCCTGGTTCGTGGATGCTTGATCTTTAACGGAGGCCTCCATGGATTTCTTCAAGCTATCGATCTCGGCGGTGAAGTCCTCTCGAAGACCTCGGATCTTCTCGTCGATGGTGGTTCTCGTCCCGTCTGCCATGGCTCGTAGAGGGCTCTGATACCAATTGATGTGAATCGACTCAATCGGTTCACCAAAGAAAGCAAAGAACAAGAGGAATAGAAACAGAATGATCTTTTATATAGGAAAAGAACAAAACTCCCAACTTTGATTGAACGGAACAAAGTAATAAAATCCTTCTTGATGACACTTGAGAGAGTTTTCTCAATACAAGCATAAAAGTAATGACGGCTAGCCCTAACTATAAATAGAAAAGAGAAGCAAACCCTAGGAGGGTTATTGTGGTGAAAGACCACAATACCCCTTTATGCCTAAAAAACTGAAAGGCCTAAACAGTGGGCCTAAATGGCTCCACGTCTCCTGCGACGTGTGTAGGTGATAATGGGTGGGGCCGCATCAGGTTGCCACTTAAATTGCATTTGGGTGTCTGCTTAATTTTCATATTTTGCAATGACGGATCTACAACGGGTGTGTTGGGTCACCATCTTGTCAGGGCTGTTTCACTGTAATATTTCTTTGGTTGGTCCGCTACAGATATTAAGTCCAAGTGCAGCTGACACATTGCCGTTAACTGGCCCACCATGCCTATAACAGAAGTACAGTGAACACATGGAAGTGTAGTTGTATTTAGATGATGCAAATGGGACGGCCTGCACTTGTCTAGCTTGTGGGCTTGAGTGTATTGTGACAGTGATTCTGTTCATGCCTTTTTATTACTTAAGGAAGCATGATATCATATGTAGTAGCTTGCATCGTCATTAATGAGTAAAGAAGAGTAAGAAGAAGGTTGTGAAAAGTGTTTCCAAGTATCCTCAAGAAACACACACAGAAAACAGCAAAACAATATCATTTTTATGTGAGCTGCGTCCTTATCAACTCAGATCCACTTTGGAGCAATGTTTACAAAATTACTAACTGAGTTTATGACTGATTGTCAACATGCCGCTAGCCTTATGATGGCAAGTTATAGGAATATATGGATGGTAGGGCATGCCAACATCTCCTGCTAGCCATGGTTTCCCATCTAAATCCTTCCCCATCAAAATGGGGACATTGTGAAGCATAAATAAATGTCTACAAAACATTGACCAAGTTTATTTCTGATTATCAACCTGGCATCAAGCCTCTTAGATGGTGCCAAATTCCTAGACGTGGAATATATGGATGATAGTGTTTAGCTTCACAGAATTGGCCAATACCAAAATGTCTCAGTCGTAATTAGAGAAAATTCAGAACTACCAATATTTATCTATTGCGAGGGTGCTTTGTTAAAAGTAAGTAAAGTAAACAATCAATATCTATTGTGAAAACAGTAAATACATAAGATTATGTCCAAGTGTATCAAATAATTTCTAGCTTTTAAAGAATTTCTTATTGTTTTTTGGCTTTCCGAAACCAAGAACACCGAAACTCTTGATCCTAAAACCAACAGAAATGCCAAAATCGGCAATACTGATACCATCAAGAAGGGGCCGAAACCACTTTCGATACGGATACTGCGAATATTGATGCCAACTGCACCCATTAGCCCATGGTTCTGGAATTTCCAACTTTCCCTGATAGCATTTTCTTCTCCTCCGTTCTTGTCTATGCTTGGGGTTGCATCAGTGAATCCAAATTTAATTCTGCAATATATATTATTATTTCGTTAACATTAACTTTAAGCTCTACATTTTGCAGGTCTTTGTCTTTGTGGCTGCTGAGTATGCGACTCCTGAAAATGCATTTAACCAGGTAAGTTAGTTTCTTGATATTGTAGCTGGAGGTGACAAAATATGGACTAGAGCATCATAATTTATTTCTTGCAAAATATGATGTTTTTCCAAGTAAAATTGTAAGACCTACATTGCTAGCTGCTGGATAGATATGTTAGTTATCTTCATTCTTTCACTAAACCTTTGGTTGGACATTTTTTTTTGTAGGTAGAAGAAATTGGTCATAATGCTAAGATGGATGAGTGGCAATACATTAAACGATATGATAAAAAATGAGTGTATCCGTGGGAAGTTAGAAGTGGTTCAATTTAGTTACAAGATGAGGGAAAATCGTCTTAGGTAGTTTGGACATGTGCAACACAGACAAATAGATGCTCCTGTAAGGAGGAGCAATAATTAAGTAGTTCATGTAGTCACTAGGAATAGAGGTAGGCCTAGACGAGTATGGTCTGAACTGTTAAAGAAGGATATGGTGATCCTTAACAAAGCCGAATGGAAGAAGATGATTCAAACAGCCGATCCCAAAATTTTGGGATAAAAGACTTTGTTTGTTGTTGTAGAAGAAGAAGTTTCATAAAATATTCATATATTTCTCAGGCAAAAAATCTTCCTTTTGCTCCAATTTTTGGGAATCCTTTAAGTGAGGAATTTCTTGGAAACTGTTCAGTTAATACTATATGTACCAAAGTTTGACACATTGATGCAGTCTCTCTCTATGTGGACTTCATTCTGTTGTGTTGTTTACTTAGAATCGTTAAATTATTAAATTTGGATGATTGAACTGTCATAAAGAACAAACAATCTTCATTTAATTCATTACTTACTTTAACCATAAATTTGTTTTAGATTTTATTTGAATGCCCGACAGGTTTCTCTTTGGGATGGCATCATTCCTACGAAAGAGCATGCGAAGTTCTGGATTCACACCACAAACAAATACCGATTTATTGACCAGGTGACCCTCTAAAAATTTAACTAGAGCAATTGTATAGACCTTGTTACTCTTGTGAGACTGAAGGTACTTTTTTGTTGTATCATCACCATGCAACTTACTAGTTTATCAACTCATAACCAAGTTAAGCAGGCCACAAAATCCTTAATTTCCTTTTGCCCTCTGTTAGCTTAGCTTTTTTTACTTGGCATCTGACATATTAGTCTTGTCGATAACTTTCACAAACAAGTAAGTTTTTACATGTATGTTTTTGCACTATGTCAACAGGTTTGAAAGGTTGTAGTTGTTCTCATGTTCTATAGTTTTGATGTAAACCCCTCTAGCATCAAACTCCTGCTTTTCTTGCTGAAGATTTAAAACTTAGGCTAACTTGGTTCCCATTTGAAACTGTAAAAGCCAAACGACAACGTTTGTTTTAATTTATGATTTGTGAACAATTATCATATATTTATCACAATAATTCTAATAATTTGCAAAATATAACAAGGGAAATAGATTGGAACAAAGTTACCATAAGCGAACCATGAAGATGACAGCGATGAAGACGATTAAGGTGGATGTGGCGAAAACAGATCTTGGCAAAGCGGCGGTGATGGCAATCTCAGCAACAATACAGGAATAAGACTTAAAATTGGTAGGACACAAATATACGAGAGTTTGGAGAGATTATGAGAGAGAAAAACTAGGTCCGACTTTTCTCAAACTCAAATTTTATTCCCAAAACCAAAAGAGAGGTCTGTACATTTCTACTTATAGAAAAGGGCTAATTAGTGTTTAGACCCTGGGTTATATACCAACTTAGAGTGTAAGCCCTAACATGTCCAATTGGAAAGTTTGGACCCTGGATATTTATTTTTTCCCATTATACCCTTCCTCCCAATGCATGAGATTTTTTTTTTAAATATAAAATGGAGGGTATAATGGGAAAGATTGAAAAATTCAGGGCCTAAACTTTCTAATTGGACATGTTAGGGCCTAAAGTCTAAGCTGGTATAAAATCCGGGGTCTAAACTCTAATTAGCCCTATAGAAAACTAGACCCTAAACAGGTAAAAGAAAAGGACTAAAAGATTACATCAAATGTTAGCAAATAATGGTCCTCCATCAGTGTCACTATGTATACTACTCTCTATTTTAGTTCATTTATTGGGATTCATCTGTAACTTCCATTGTACAAATTGTTTTATTTCCCCAATTTGCACTTTTTCCTAGAAGTTCCTTGCATAAATTTTCTTGGGTATTCACATACTCGGAGCTTTTGTTTGATGGTAAAATAAGACATGGAAATAAGAATGAGCAAGTTCTCATTAGAGTTCACTACCATACGAAAAAATTAAATGAAGTGGAAAGATCCAATGTCTTCGAGTTTTCTCTCTGTCAAAACTTGGTTTCTTTCCATGGGTTTATTGATTTTGATCAGTAATTACAATAATCCCACTACGAATATGCAGGGAAGCAATCTCCGGGGCAAGGAGTTCAACCTGACCTTGCACTGGCACGTCATGCCCAAGACTGGAAAAATGTTTGCCGATAAAATCGTCATGACTGGCTATCGCCTGCCCGAGGAATACAGATAGTGATGACACCTGGTTTCTTCTTTTGCTTTTGCCTTTAACGAATGCTTGTTGTAGAATTTAAATTTGATTAGACTGAAAGAGGGTGAGTTCGAAGTAGTATAGGGTTAATTGATACATCCATTGAGCTCTCCTCGGATCTTTCAATTCGATTTTGCTCCCTGGCTTGTGCTGATTGTATCTGTTCTTGATGCGTAGCTAAGGCTATGAGAGTCGTCGAAGCATTTTCCAATTTGGACTTTATTCTGACATTTCGACATTGTTTAGTTATTCTCTAGGATGGTTATGTGCTGTTACAGATGCAAGAAACTGTTCAATCAAATGTGAAATAAGAGAGCACAGGGCAATGTAGATTGTGCAGACCGAGTCTGAACTTCTATAGAAGCATCGAAGCCTCAAGTCCTTTCAGGTCTATAAAAGTGCTTGATACAATTTATTGTTTTGCTCTACTTTACAAAGTAGAATCATATGATCAATCTGGGCTAGCACGATTTCTGATGACAATTTCATTGACAAGCTTTTGAAGTGGTTTGTTGGGGCGCTGATTACCTTGAAATCAACAACATGGTTGAATTAGATATATGTTTAAAATGTATTACTGATAATTTAATTTTTTGTTTGGAAGAGAGTTTTTTTTTTTTTTTTTTTTTTTTTTAGATGTTGGAGAGGTGCATAGAAGACTGATAAGGAAGACGAGAAGAAAAAGAAGACGACGAACTTTGTTATCTTTTTCTTCATCATGCAAGACAACATACAATTCTTCTGTAGTATCAATTATTTATTTGTGTTTAAGGACATGTATAATTATTATAAGCAATCTTGGACTTTATTTTGAGCGACACCTAGAAATTATCAAGTAATGGTCTTCAAATATATTTGGCAAAGTTTATGAACATCAAATTTAAGAAGAAAATTCTTGTTCCATGTATATGGAAGTGGCAAAGCGTGATGTCAGTCATGAAAGAGAAGCAAAATTTCTAGTATTTTTTTTTCCCCCTCTCTCTGTCTGTCTCCTTTGAAATGTCAAATGTGATATGCTCTCGATCCTTAGCCTTCTGATTATTCAAGCATTAGCATTTCCTGCTTTATGGATATGCGTTAGTTAGTGGCTTCAAAAGCACAATTAAAGTTGATTAGACCCTTGGTAGATGTCCTAATTAATCATGGCATTGGACATTTTTTTAAGTGTATCGAGTGAAGCTTCTTCTCAACTGAAAGTGACCAAAACAGATAGATATCATTCCAGAGAGTATGGCAAATTGAAACATAGTGGATGAACCTTCAAGCAGGTCCATGCATTTATGAGCATGCACAAGTTGTGTATGATCGTACAGGACCCCCCAAAACTGATAGGTTTTCAAAAATTTATCCTTCGTATATATTACTAACGTAAAAAGTTTATTTTTAGATTTATGTCTTCCTACATGGCCCTTAAAATTTTTGAAAGGTTTTCTAAAATTTATACTTCGTATATATTACTAACGTAAAAAATGTCTTTTTTTAATCTCTGTCTACAAAATATTATCTTTTTAGTATTTTGCACATAGTCTTTAAAATGTCAGAAACGGCACTGCCAAGTCTCAAATGAGGAGGTTTGCAAAACATAATACTCCAACACCTTCACGTAGAATACATAAATATATTTCTTTGCAAAAGTTGGTTTCTAGCTAGTACTAGTGTCAGTGAAACAGATCATTAATATTTGGATTGATGCTGATATTTCATATAATACATTGATGCATGTTTCCTCATAAATTTACACTATATATGTCATATACATTTAAATTGAACTCTGCAAGCATCGATTATATATCCAACTATATATCTTGAAGTTCTTATTAACAGCAACGACACGTTGCCGGAGCAAGGAGAATACATCTGAAGCAAGATATACACAACTAGAGTATATTAATATAGACGTTGCTATGTGGATCGTGCTTTTGGCCAACAGTTTTGGCCCGCAGTCCACGTGGCAGCCTTCCATTGACAGGTCTATTGGCAGTGGTTCCCACGCAAATATGAGGATGAATAGGGTTCGGCCACGTAGGTCCGCACTCATGTCCGTGGACAGAAACTGCAGACCATTTATCATTTCGGTATTAATATAGATTGTAGCACATGATAGTATATATAGTTGCTAACAAATCATGATGCCATTGGTAGCAAGGACCATGACACTCAAACATATATGCCTATGAACCTACAATAAAAGAAAGTATATATATATATATATATATATATATATATATATATATATATATATATATATATATATATATATATATATATATATATATCCTGTAGAAAATAAAAGGAAAAAAACTGAAAACGAATTGACAAATCATATATATGCAGCTCGTTTTGAGTTCAAATTAAAGACACAATTGTATCACAAAACTCAGTGAGAAGCTGGAAAAATACAAGGGTCAAGGCTCTTATTAACAGCACCTACAAAATAATATTTTTGAGCCAAATCTGTTACTGAATTTTAGAATGATCAAATGACATAATTTATAATAAAAAATGAAGATTTATGATTTGAAATTTACTGGCATGCATGCAGAAATTAAAGAAACTTACCCTCAAACCTGAAACAAAATCAAAGCCACGAAAGAAATACTTTCATTTTAGATACCAATTGTTTCTATGCGCGAATGATATTGTCACTTTCTTTGGCAGCATCCAATGATTCGGAACTTAACTTGAAAGCCATATTCGAACATTTTTAAAATTTTATGGCATAATTTCCAGTCTCTCCTTGTGATTTCCCACAGCTTTATTGAACTGCCAATTAATTCAGAACCCAATCCTTCACAAAGTGGTGATCAAGAATGGTCATATATATGCAGTTCAAGAAAGCTGTGGAAGATTACAAAAAGAACCATTCTTAGGAGAGAGAGAGAGAGAGTGAGAGAGAGAAGGGAAGCTAAGAAGTTGTAGGCTTTAGATGGGGGGATGAAGATTATTTATAGAAGCTAAGAAGGCTTTTTTTTAGGGTTGGGTTAAAATTGAATAGACATATTCACCAATCCCAAGAAGAATATAGGCCTATGCCAAACTTACAACCTTCTAAACACTATACTTTATTAGTTTATTTCCTTAGTTTTTCCATCACATCTTAACTCACTCCACAATACAATATTGAACTTTATTAGTGTGATCTTTAGATAAATATAAAATGTGGGGTTTGTTGGGAGTGGCAGTGGTTGATGAAACCACAATTAGGGTTAAACAAACCAGAGGGAAACCAGCTCCCATGTGAAGATCAATTCTAAATCATTTTCTTGCTACTACACCCAGATTGATGAGGAAATAAAAAAAATTCAAACTACCACTATACTACTATATGTATGTAAAGAAAAGTTGAGGTT